>CM062813.1:682875214-684075214 GCA_031772625.1 Pinus tabuliformis
TTGTGGGCCCTCTGCCAAATTTAGCACAACCCTTTCATCTCTAGCTTCAATTAACATTGTCCAAGCCCTACTAATGATTGTAATTAATGGTAATATTAAATTCTTAAAGTAAAAGGATGAAAATGAAAATATAATATTTTTAACATTACCATTAATTGTTTCTGGATTTTTGAGAGTGGTTCCAACCTTATTAGATTACCATTTGGAGAAAGTAATATTTAAGATCCCACTCAAATTTAGTAGACTTAACAGTTTCAAGATTTCATGATTTGGATGATTGCAATGTTTCCATTTGATTCTTTATTGTATGAGGGTATGGAATTAGCAATTAAACAAGATCATTGTCCCTCTTATACCCTCGATCTTGGTGGTAATGTATGTTGAACTCCTCTATCATGACCTACTTAAAATCTACCATCACTCAAATAAAATCTCAATTTGACATGTTGTGACTTTTTCTATCTTTTTTTAATTCCCAAACGTGATATTGATGATGAGGATCCCAATTATAGGAATTGATATTGACGATATGTAGTAATAGTTATTTGTTGTAGCATGATTTATTATTGGACTCTACAGGCCATTTACAGCCTCTTTGTTGATGTATTTTTGGTTTAGAGATGGATTGCACTTGGTATTATTTTGACTATATGCATTAGTTGTATGATTTGTTATTTTTTTAATTATAACAATATATGTGTTCTTCATGTCCTATTTTCGGGACCATCGTGTCACGTGTCGAATCACTCGTATTTTCATGTCTCATGTCATTGTGCATGTGACTTAGTTTTATAACGAAGGAGTGTTGATTCAATTGTGAGGATGACAGCGTGTCACACTTACAAAAATAAAATAAAAAGGAACCATTTATGAATACATATCAAATAATCAAATTTATGGTATGTCTTGCATGTCGTTTGGCTACTCCACTCCTATGCCACTAAAATTAGCATTGATCCATCTTAAACCTGTATCTATTATGTATCTAGAAGATTAAAAAACTTGAGGTGCAAATCTCACAAATAGCGAAGTGCAAGTCTTGGGCAACTTTGGTACAAACAATTCCCCATCATGGCATCTTACCTGAAAATAAGTGTGACCCTTTCTTTGTGGGTCATGTAACAGGGAAGCTTCACTTACAAAAAAGAATAAAAAAGGAACCATTTATGAATATATGTCAAACAGTCAAATATATGGCATGTCTCGCATGTCGTTTGGCTACTCCACTCCTATTGCCATTAAAATTAGCATTGATCCATCTTAAACCTGTATCTATTAAGCATCTAGAGGATCAAAAAGCTTGAGTTGCAAATCACACAAATATTTGCTCGATAAATCCAAGGTTAAAATGGATCTATGCTAGTTTATTTATAATTGTTGAAAGATGGTATGGTTTTTATATATCAACACTTCCATTGCCTTTTTTTGGGTTTTTAAAATTATCAAGGGAAATAAAACACAAGTTCTTCTTTTCTATTTCTTTAACTTTGCACACATGCACACACTCTCATCAAAGTGTTGAAGATCTCCCTCATTCCCTTCTTTTGAGCCTATCCTAATTATTAAAGTAAAAAATTAGGATAATTATTTCTTGAGGTTATTATAGCTATCAAGTTTTTTTTTCCATTTCTTTAACTCTTTACACACACACACATACTCTCAGAGCATGGAAGATTCCCCCCCCCCCCCGCCCCAACCTAGGTTTTCTCTCAGCACAATTACAAGTTTCCTTGCTAGTTAACTGGAGCAAGACCCAATTAACTAGCTCGAGTTCCTCCTTGATTCTCTCTAGTTGTGATTGTGAGTTAACTAAGAACTCAATTCATTCTCTCTCCAATCAACATTGAAGTCTTAACTGGTTCTACATTAACTTGTCACTACCACCTCATCTTGTAGTCTAACTGAAGAAGACTCCAACTAATTGAAGCTCCAACTCTACACATACAAACTTGATGACCATTCCAGTAAACTGGAAATCAACTCATCGTAAACTTAAGTCTATCTTATGAACTTCAATGTTCCACGAAGACTCCGGTGTGGGGAAACACAGGTGCGGGGAGACGCACAAGGGGGATGTGTGGGAGTACCCTCAAATTTTAAGGAAATTTCGGGGGGTGGGGGAGACGCGAGGTATATATATTTATTCAAGTTCATATTCATTGTTCATTGTTCAATAATGAAAGCATAAAAATATTAAATAGACAATTGAATCATTGATCCATCCTCATCATTCATTTTGATACATACATCATTCATATATCATGCTCAAGTCTCATTATTGAATTATTCATACATACCATGAGATTTGATAAAAATAAATAATAAATCAATAATGAAATATTCAAATACATTGATCCATATCATTCATCATTTAATGATTCATCATTCTACAATCTACAATGGTTTAAAAGTTAAATTTATCATTCATCATTCTAGAATCTAAATTGAAAGCAAAACATACTAGTATATTTTCAAAGTTTGAACACTAAATGAAAATGAATGTTCCATTTAAGTTTTAACTTTCATTTTATTCAACCTAGGTTTTAGATTTTTAGTTATTTAATATTCTTTTGTTCTAATTAGTTTTAATTTTATTTTTTTTAATTGTTTGATTTTTGATTTTTTTAATTTTTAATTTGCGTCTTATTAGACAATTTAAAAGGGGACGCCCATAAGCACCCTTTTTGAAGGGGGATGCCCAGACGCACCCTTTTTGGGGAGTCTAGACTCACACACTGAAGGGGGACGCCCAGACGCACCCTTTTTGGGAGTCTAGACTCCCACACTGGGGAACGCACCCCCTTGCGTCTCCCTGAGACTCCCCAAAAGGGAGCGCGTGGGAAATGCACCCCCAAGAGACTCCTCGTCCCGGGTGCGAGGGGTGTGTGCACCCGACCCTGGGGGACGCGTCCTCGTGGAACACTGATGAACTTGCATTCATGCTAGAGAAAGACTAAGTCAAGGTCTTCACTAGCTAAGGCAGAAGCAGAGGACCTTCCATCACTACATTTTCAAACACTCCCTCTTAGCGAGGAAGGGATTCTATACAACTCCCAACTTATCTCTGAAATAGATGAAATTGCCTCTTGCCAATGCCTTGGTCAAGATATTTGTTGTTTGCTCCTCTGCTGGAATGTACAATAGCTTCACTACCCTTTCTACAAGCAATAGTTAAGATGATGATACTTGATCTCGATATCCTTGGAGCGAACATGAAACACTAGATTCTCAAAGAGCTTAATGCAACTCTGAATGTCACAATGGACCATAATGGACTCCATCCTCTGCCTGACAAGTCCCACAAGCAACTTTCTCATCCAAAGAGCTTCACAAACTGCCAAACTGGTAGGCCATGTACTCAAACTCTACTAAATTGAGTGCAACTGATCTCTACTTCGTGCTGAACCAGGAAACAGCTGTTGACCCAATGTTGAAGACGCAACCTGAAGTACCTTCCAATCTATGGAGCTCCCTACCCAATCTACATCTGTAAAGCCCTCAAGCCTAACTCCATCAACCTGACTGTACTATAATCCATAATTTGTCGTGCCTCTAACATACCTCAAAACATGCTTCGCAGCCACCCAGTGAACTATGGTAGGATCCATCATGAACTAGCTCAACTGGTTCACTGCAAAACAAATATTAGGTCGTGTGTTGAATAAGTACATCAACAACCCAATGAGTTGCATATACAATGTAGCATCTACTCGCTCTATTCTACTAGCATCCACCTTCCTCCAATTTGTGACTAGAGGCATGGTCATGGGCCTGCAATCCTGCATATGAAACCTCCTAAGGATATTTGTAGTGTACTTCCCCTGGCCTAAGAAGATTTCCTCATCACCCTGCCATACTTCCAGCCCAAGGAAATAGTGCATAAGCCCTGTATACTTCATGTCAAACTCTCTTGCAAGGTCTACCTGGCAATCCTAAATCAAGTTGTCTGCTCCAATTATGATAATATCGTCAAGATAGAGCACTAGAATGAGAGAAAGTCGTCAAACTATGATGCAGTACAGGTTGGCATCCGCCTCACTCTCAGTGAAGCCCAATCCCTGAAGGTAGCTATCAATGCAAGTGTACCATGCTCTCAGTGCCTGCTTGAGCCCATAAAGAGCTCTCTTCAGCAAACAGACATGAATAGGGCTCTCTTCAGCAAACAGACATGAATGTCTCTATTAAAAGTCTCAAACCCCTCTAGTTGCTCCACATAAATCTCTTCCTCAACCACCTCGTTGAGAAAAGTTGTCTTCATGTCCATCTAGTGGATCTTCCACAATTCCACCCCATCTGAGTTGCAGGCGCCAAAATCATCCTAATGGATGAATAACGGGCCACTGGAGCGAATGTCTCATCATAGTCGATGACCTCAACCTACGAGAAGCACTTGGCCACAAACCTAGCCTTATACTTCTCCACACTCCCATCTACTCCATGCTTCACCTTGTACACCCGGCATGAGCCTACTACTGATTTGCCTTTTGGTCATGGTACAATCTCCCAGACATTGTTCTTCATGATGGAAGAATATTCCTCCACCAAGGAATCCCGCCAAACCTACTCAGAGGTTGCCTCCTCATAACAAGAAGGCTTTGTGTCCAACAACTCGATCATCAAAGCCATATATCCAATGTGCCTCTGTGGCTATTTGCTCTTCTTGAACATAGAGCTAGGAGTGTCAACTCGCTATTGGGCCTCTTAAATCAACCATTTGGCCCACTTGGCTCTCTTCCTCCATGTGTTGGGAGTCACTATCTGAATGATTGCCTCCACTCGCCTTGGTCTCTCCTCCTCATCCTACAATGACTCCTGGTCATCCTGTTGTGTGACCCACTTGCCACCTGCCTGCGACTCAATCTATGATACTAGTTGAGGCTCCTACTTGGGAGTGAGTAGCTCTTCCTCAAGTACTCCAACCTGCTCTCGCTCCAAAGACTCCCTCGAAACTTTGTCCTCCTCAAACCTCGCGTCCCTCCTGATAACTATCTTCATGAGCGATGGTATATACACCCTGTACACTTGAGATGTCTTATTCACTAAGCGAGGACGTTTTTTGGAAGCAAGGACGCAAAAGCGTCATTTCCCAAAAATCTAGGAAGCAAAGCGTCTCAGAAGCGTCTACTATATATATATATATATATATATATATATTTTGCATTTACATTAAAAAAAACATCCAAAATACCAAATTAGTTGGAGAAGACATGAAAACATGCATATTTTTACATAAATCAAGATAGATATGGCATCCATTGTACATCAATGATTAATTATTCAAGCATCAACCATCTAGAATCTAGATTCCTCTTCTCTTGTCTAGCCTTTGCCTCAACTTCAATTCTATAGGGATATTAGTCAACATTGCATAATTTTGATCAAACAGCCTATTCCAAGCCTTATAATATGGTAGAGAAAGCTTAACATGTCTGATCAATGATTTTGACTTGAGTGAAGGGTACATAATTGCTAAGGCCATGACAAAGGAATTCAACAATCAACAACACCAACACTAGGGTACATATAGGGCTTGGTGCTCTTAATTAAATGTCAATCACATGCCCTCATACATGATATAATCCAATGAAACACCACAATCCCATTGATCCTGAAAACTATTAAGTCTGTTGAATTTTGAATGGGATATGAAATTCTATTTTCTCCATATGAAGTCTAATGAGGTTGGAACCACTCTCAAACATCCTGAGTCATTTCATGGTAATGTTAAAAATTTAAGTAAAAGGATGGAAATGAAAGATAAAGGAGAATGTCACTTTTACTTTAAGAATTTAACATTACCATTAGGGAGCATCTAAGAAGCGTCTAGGGAGCATTAAGGGGCACCTTGGGAGTATTCGGAAAGTGTAGTTCCTCACATAACAGTTCAAAATTTCCAACAAAAAAAAACCAAAAAAACCCCGCGGAACCATGTGAACTATCCACTTCTCTCGAATCCGCTCGCACTCCGCGGTGGATACACACCCGAACCTCCACAAATTCACCCCTAATCCTTTTTATATCCACGGATTAGGCAGCAAGATCCGCAAATCGAGCCCCCAGGGATCCAATTTTCCAAGAATCGCCACAAAAAGGCGGAACCACGGATCTGATTTTCGGATCCGCAGTTTCGTCAAAGGATCGGTGGTGGATCCGTACGGGACGCGGTTCTGCCTCCAAATCCTTGGGGGGGGACAGTTTTTGCGACTATGGTCTCATTGTAACCCACAAAAATTCCCTTTTCAGTTGTGGGCTCCAACTTCTTCTTGCTCTCTTTGGACACATGGCAGTAAACCATTGTCCCAAAGATGCAGAAGTGAGAAACATCACACTTCTTGCCTATGAAAGCTTCCTCCGGTGTAACTCGTCAAGCACCCTGTGTGGACTCCTATTCTGCATAAATAAAGCAGCTCTTCCACTCGACCACCCCATTTTCTTGGGGGTTGTTGGGTGTTGTGAGCTCTCTCCTAATGCCCTCCTTAGCACACACGTCCCTGAAAGCATTAGACACATATTCACTCCTCAATGACTTGGTCTTCTTCCCGGTCTAGTTTTCTACCAAGGCCTTAAACTCCATGAACTTGGAGAAGACCTCCTCCTCCTCCATAAAAAGGATTCATGCCTTCTAGGGATAGTCACTATGAAGGTAACAAAGTACTTGTCTCATGAGTGATGGAAAAGAGAAGAGCCCACATATCTCTGAATGCACCGCCTCCAAAATCCCTTTGGCTCGATTGTCTCGGCCCTGAAAAGATGACTGGCATACTTGCCAAGTGTGCACCCCTTGCACACATCATGTTGGTCAAATGCGCACTATGGTAGTCATGTAGCTATATGTTGAAGGATCTTCAATGCCCCATGATGCAAATGCCCCGTGCGTCTGTGCCAAACCTCCCCCACATCTATGTTCTGCCCACTTCCTGCTTTGTTGCTCAAGGATGCACATGACTCAACCTACAGCCTGTAAAGAGTTTTCATCCTCACACCAATCTGCTTCATGGATCCAGAAGCTAAGTGCTTGAGGTAAGCCTTACCTCTGCTAAAAATGGCATTATAACCCTAGTCCTCTTGGTTAGCAACAAAAACAAGGTTCTTCTTAAGGCCTGGAACATAGAGGACATCCTTGAGATGGAGAAAGCTACCAGACTCCTTCTCAAAGCTGACAGTACCAATTCCCCTAGTCAAGTACTTGTCATCCTCTCCTAGCTCAACATGAAACTGCATGTCTTTCTCCTTCAGTTGGTTGAAGTATTCCTTGTTCTCGGTCATGTGGAATGATGCTCTAGAATCAATATACCATATGTTGTTGCCTACTGAGCTTGCCATGCAAGCTATCAATGAGAAGCCTTTCTCGAACTGAGAAGAAAACACATCTACCTCTGTTGATGCAACCACATGGTCCTCACTGGACCCCTTCTTTCGATTAGGACACTTAGTGTCATAGTGGCCAAACTGGAAGCAATAGAAGCATTTGATCTTGCTCAAATCTTTCTTCTTCTTCCCGCCCTTCTGAGTGGACTCTGCCTTACTTGGCCCTTATTTCCCTTGGCTTTGCTACCTTTGCTTGCCAAGGCAAAGTTCTCCTCATCCTCTGCCTTCACAGATCTTCCAACTCTCATCCACCTCTAGATTTCTTCTTAGACGCAGTCTGACCACAGCCTTTCCTAGCTGGGTAGATTCTCTCTGCCACTGACTACATCTTAGAAATTCTCCCCAAACTTATGAAGTCCCAATGGCACAAGACTCACAAGGTCATTGTCTGCTACAGTCTCGCCCACTCCAACTAGCTCATCCTGAACCTGAATGAAATTGGAAAGGTACATAATGATGGCCTCTACTTATCCAAAATCTACTCTTCAAAACTCTAGCACAAGCCTTCAACTTGAATTGTGCTCTTTATTGACTAATCAATTTCGTTTTGGTCTTTATGCAGAACTCTGCTCTAATACCATGTTAAATTTATTGAAACTTTGCAACTACTTAGATGAATTACTGAAAACAAGGCAACTGAAAACTGAAACCAAATTTACTTTCACCAAGAAACAAAGTTTCTTAACAATCTATAAGCAGCGGAAAAACACCAAAGATTAAAAAAACACATGCACTCAAAATTGACATAATTGTTTTACCCAGGAAGCCCAAAAGGGAAAACCTGCCTTCTTTGTTGTTGTATTTTTTTTTATTGTTCTCTGAGCAAATGGATCTATTACAATTCACGCTACTACTGCAGCCAACAATATGTCTCTAAGAAAGCGCTAGGCTTTTCCTCACTATTCTCAACCTTGCACAATAGATCTTTGTTGAAGATAGTCTAGACCTACTCTTGAATCCTAATCCTCTTGCTCCACAATCCTTGGCACTTGGCGTTGGAAAATGTAACTAATTTCGGTCTTCATAATTGTCATTATGTATATCTTATGTAACAAGAAAAAGAAGAAAGAAAAATATTGTTTTCAAGCATGGGTTTCATGTTCCATTTGATTGGTAAATTAGGTCAAGCATACATTTTATGCTTCTAGGGTTTGTCAAGTCAAAAGAATATTTGTCATGAGTCAAGAGAGTCATTATCATTTGTATAAGACCCAATTGGGCAAGTTGTAACATGTAAAAGATATTATTTTTGTGTCTAGAAAGTCATTTGTAACCTCCAAGACAAAGTCAACCCTGCCAGAGGAAGTCAGCCTAGAAGAAGCCTAATTCGACCTCATGAGAAGCATATATATAGAAGGAACTTCGACCTCATTAGCACACAATCATCTCATCTTTGATTTGGAATAAGAAGCAAGAAGAAAAAGGAAGCGAAGGTCTAGGAGAAGGAAGAATCTCAAGAAGAAACTGAAAATTTGACTTTTGTCAACATTTCTACTCACCCCTGCAAGAAATCTAGGGTTTTTGCAGTGTGTTGGGGGCCGAAGTTGCAGGTCTGAATTCCAAACCTCAGGGAGAGGGTCGAAACTATGATTTGGAGCAAATTGAAGGAGGTTTGACCTTTGTTGACTTGGTTGATCTTCGACTTGTTTGGAAGAGATTTCTAGAAGGCTGACTTGGTGCTTGGAGGAGGTCTTGGTACTGAAGTTTGGGTCTTGGATTTCTCATTTGAATTGATTCTATAAGAAGAGAAAGAAGTTCTTTCTGGGTTTTCCCCTTAAGGGGTTTTGCCCTAGCTTGGAGCCTACATTTTGTGTTCATTGTCTTCTATGATCTTCGTGGTTTATGCTCTTCATAACTATTTGATGAAAAGAATCTAATAAAGAACAATAAGAAGCTCATATAAGTTCACAAGCAATTATTAAGGATGAGAAGAATTGTTTAAATAGTTGCCTACTTAATTTTCCAACTCTTGGGCTCCTATTTCCCTGTGCACTACGGCTCCTATTTCCTTGCGCACTTGCTCCTATTTCCATGTGCACAATTTCTCCCAAATCCTTGCGCACAATTGCTCCTCAATTATGCACACTCCACACGCAAAGAATTGCCTATGTTCTTGTAACTTCATCCTACTACTCCTCTTTATAAATAGAATTTGATGTATGTAGGAGGCCTAGTCGAATTTTAGTTCACATTAGTGTCACAAGTTTCCTTTGCTAGTTAACTAGAGCGAATCCCGGTTAACTAGCTCAATGTTTTAAAACTCCGACTCCAACTCGACTCGACCGAGGGTCAACTCCGACTCCGACTCCGACTTGGCCGAGGGTCGACTCCAACTCTGACTCTGACTCGGTATCGACTCGGCCAGCTTGATTTCAATGACTCGGTCGTTGTAAAAAATACATTAAATATTTATTTTTTATAAAAACACATAATTTTAAAGATTTTCATTCATGTTTCCAAACACACAGCATTAGAATATAGATAGAAGACAACATATGATCAAAGTAAGCTCATGAATATATCCATTATATCAAAATGGCACCCAGTGCACTGTCCAATACATACACGATGATGATATAGAGATCAAAACAAAAACACATAACCAAGGAAGCTAGAAATGGCCTCTACAACAAAAGTTTGTGACCAGTACTACTGGCTACTGCTAGAGTTGCCAACATCATCTGGCTCAGTGTTACTTGGGAGCGGGAGCGGGAGCGACATTTTCAGAAGCTCCCAGTTTGGGAGCGAATCCCAGAGGAGTTCGACAACCAATGTCACTAACATCAAGGTACATAGAGGGATTGGTGCTCTTGATTAAATACGAGTTCCATACCCTAATACATGACAAAATTCAATGGAAACATTGCAATCCCCCAATCCTGAAATCCTGAAAAACTGATAAGTCTGCTGGATTTTGAATGAAATCTAAAATTCTACTTTCTCCATATGAAATCCAATGAGGCCGGAACTACTCTCAAACATCCTCAGTCATTTCATGGTAATGTTAAAAATTTAAGTAAAAGGATGAAAATGAAAATAAGGAGAATGTCACTTTTACTTTAAGAATTTAACGTTACCATGAATAGCATATCAATACTACGGATCAGAGTCAGACAGGGAAACCCATGACTCAGACAGGGAAGCCCAAGGAGTCCCCCACACTCAACAAAAACATAAAAAAAATAATTAAAAAAAGCGGTTTTATGGGTTTACTGGCTGTTGTCCGTGACCCGGTCGAGTTGATAAGGACTCGGCCGAACCGGTTCAAAGGCCAGGTTGCAAAAATTTTTTCCAGCTCGGACCAACTCGACCGAAACAGTTCCGAGCCGACCGGCTTTTAAAACAATGAACTAGCTCAAGTTCCTCCTTGATTCTCTCTAGTTGTGATTGCAAGTTAACTAAGAACTCAACTCACTCTCTCTCCAATCAACACAGTGAGTCTTAACTCATTCTAACTCAACTTGTCATTTCCACCTCATCCTGTAGTCTAACTGAAGAAGTCTCCAACTAACTGAAGCTGCAGCTCTACGCATGCAAACTTGATGACCATTCTAGTAAAGCTAGAAATCAACTCATCATAACTGAAGTCTATCTCATGAACTCACATCCATGATAGAGAAAGAGTAAGTCGAGGTTTTCATTGGCTAAGGCACAAGCTAGAAAACCTTCCATCACTACATTTTCAACAACTGCTGCGTGGAATCTTGAGTAGAGTTGACTGCAATCAAAGGAACTGTGATGTTTATGTTGAAGCTTGGGATAGCTAAGTATCATTTGCTTCAAAGCATGTAGCACTGCTGCTGTAAATTTGTTTTAATCTGCCTTAATAGACAAATTTCATTTCTCTTGGGCTCTCCCCCATCTTGGAGATTTTATCCTTGAGCCTTGCTCATAAACTGTCATATATTCTTGTGTGTGTGTGTGCATTTTGGTGAGATCAGATTTATGCTTTAGAGATCCTGAGTTTTGTTCTTCTGTCATATCTACGTTTCTAGCTCAAATTTTATGTTATATGAGTCATTAAATTCTGCGTTTATCATGGTAAATTAATTGAGCATGAAACAGCAAAATAACATGTGAAAGAGAAGTCCTTTGCTAGTGAAATGAAATAGTGCTGCTAAACACATTTATTTCCCTCAACTTTTAAAGCAATATACCCTTTAACAACCTAGATTAGTATTGCTATCTTGCTCCCTTGGTTTAATTTGGAAAAAAAAATTAGTTGTCAACATAGATTGTATTCCTATTTAATTATGATTTATGAGTTTGGGTTGACATCACTTATTGACAATCGGCATGTTGCAAGATGGCAACTATTGCTACCTACCAATGCCAAGTCAATGTTCTAAAACTCGAACTCGGCCTCGGAATTGGTCGAGAGTGCACTCAAACTCGACTCTGAATTGGTCAAGGGTTTGCTTGGACTCAACATAAACTCTGCTTGGAATCAAACCGGTTTGAATTTTATGACTTGGTTTACTAAAAACTACATAAAATATTAAAATTTTAATGCAAAAAAATAATTTTAAAAATTCAAAACCATTCGAGACAAAATATGCAAAGTTTGTTCATGTATATACCATGTAAGGGTGAATATATCACAATGGCGACAAGTGCAATACATATTTGAAACAAAATGCATAATCAACAAGGATCTCAATAGCCTCTAAAGTCCAAAACACAACATATTAAAAGCTACTAGCCTATTACATATCATTGATCAACATGATCAATCATCAAACTCATCACCACTATTGGAAATGGGATCCTTGGCATGAGCTAGTGCCTCTCATGCCAAGGGCTACTCCTAGATCTAAATCCAAATGAATCCACCCCAAGTCATCAATATTAGGATCCAATTCTACCAAATGAATCTCCTCCACCTGTTTTGTGGTTGGTTCAATATCATCCAACATGATGGAATATGTATTGAGTCTTATCTTTAGTTATCAAAGCAATTATTTTAACACTTTGGAACTCCTCTTTTTAATGAGATGGGGAAAATATTTTTTGCATGTCTATTTTGATAGGTCTACATTAACAGGTGGCATGTAGCAAAGGAGCAAGGGGACATTTGGCACCTTCTTCAATTTGCTGGAATTCTGAAAACTGCTAGTGTATTGAATTTTGGATGAGATGTGAAATTCTTCATTGTATGGGGTTTGATGATGTTAGAACCTCTCTCAAACATTTGGAAACAATTAATGACAATATAAAAAATTTAAGTAAAATTTTTCATTTTCTTTATGATTCCCTTTCTAGGTTGCCTTACAACTCCAAAAACACCAAATACTCACAATGATCAATGTTTTATATTATCATTCAATGTTGGCTTGTGACTCCAAAAGCTTCAATTCCTCACAACTGACCAATGAAGTGTGCCTTTAGGGTTTAGGGTGAGAGAAACTTTAGTTCAATTAAAAAGATTATAAAAAATTGTTCCCTCTCCACCCCCCAAAATGGCACCCCGAGTTATAGGGAACTAGCCTAGTATGGACTCATCCAAGCTTTTTCTCCCAAAAGGATTATCATTCATCCTTCAAAGTTGGCCTCCAAATAAAAGAGAATTAAGTCGGCCTTTATTACAAGCCAATAAGTCAGGTTCAAGTCAATTTTTCATGTCAGCTCAAAAGCACAGTGACCAACAAGTATAAATAGCTTAGTATTTCACCATTCGAGACAAGCATTCGTCCAAAAGCAAGAGAAACTATTACAGGGTCCAAGAAATGAAAAGGAAGTCGAGAATCTTATCTATAGAAGACTATTATAGAGAAGCCGAAAATTTTAGTTGCAGAAATAATTACAGGGAGGTCGAAGTTCCTTGTTGCCGAGATGATTACAAGAGGGGTCGAGATTACTAGTAACAGAGGGTATCACAGAAGGAAGGCCGAGATTTCAAAAGCAGGAGGGTCGAGGCTATTACAGGAGGAGGTTTGAAATTTTGAAGCTTACAGAAGAAGCCAAGAACCTTGGTTGTAGAGACAAATGAAGAAGGAATTGATTTGGTCGTTGGAGTAACTTTGTTTCTTTAGTCAAAGGGTCAAGTGTGTCTCAACATGATTTAATCTACTACAGAAAGAGTTGACTAGGTTTTTGTTAAAATTGGCAACTAGGGCCAAACTCCACATGGATCATCTTATTTATGACAGCTGATATTTTTCTTGGATTCCTCTCGGAGGATCAATCTAAAGATCATCTGATTCCACATGTACAAATGAAGTTATGAATTTATTTTGATTATGGACAAATTGTCAAGGTCGGCCAACAAACTTATGTAGGCTCAGAAGCCCAACAATCACGTCTATTCATCCTCTTTGCTATAAATACATGATACATAGCCTCATTTGGACACACTCGTCTTCATGCTTCTCTCTCTCTCTCCTCATTGATTGGGTACAGATTTCTGGGCCTCTCTCTCTCCACACATCCGAAATTTCGAGAGACTGAAATTTTAGGAGACTAAATTTCTGGACAGTTTGAACAAGCATTGAAATCCTTTGACTGCGTTTTTGCGAGGGTTATCTCTATTTGGGCAGGCTGCATTTCTGGGCACAAAAATCAAGGCAATCCGTTGACTTTGACCAGCATTGACTGCGGCTAGGGCTAACTGCAGGTTGACTGTTTGACCAGATTTTGACTGGGCTGATTTTAGACTGTTTTGAGGGCTGATTCATCTTGTTGTTTGGAGGCCGAAGTTGACTGAAGTTGACCGATTTGTTGAGGGTCAAATATGCCCTGTTGACCAGTGTTGACTTTTCTAGTTAGGGCTCTTTTGCTGCTGTTATAAATTATCAAATTTGTAAATTGTACTATCTATCTCTCTCTGTTGAACTATTGAAGACTAAAGAAGAATTGATCAAGGGTTTCCCCACATTGGGGTTTGTCCCTGGTTGGTGCCACATCTTGTGTCCTCTTGCCTTGGCTTGTCTTCTACTATTTATGTTTATGTTCTATCTGCATTTTACTATCATGTTGGCTAATAAAGAAAATGAACTAAAATTGCTCTAAAGCATAGAACATACCATTGTTGCCTAAACTTAACAGTTTTCCCCTTCTTAAGGGGTTTTGCCCTGGCCTTGTGCCTACATCTTGTGTCCCTATTGTGATCTTCATTGTTTAGCATTTGACTTGATGAACATAATAAATCGAGAAGAAGAACTATCACAAGAGATTGTCAAAGTTAAGAGAAATCAATTGGAAGAACTTAACTCACCTAATGCCTTAGATTTCTCAACACGCCTTACCTCTATTGAAGATGATATCATATCCTTGTCCTCAAGGGTAGCTACCTAATCAAGATTTTGCCTCAATCCTAGAAGATAGTGAACATCTTTGAGATGAATAGGATTACTTGACTCCCTCTAAAAACTGAGGGTAGTAACTCCTCTAGCTGCATGTTCACTATCATCTCCTAGCTCAATCTGAAACTGCATGTCCCTCTCCTTTGGATGGTTGAAACTCTTCTTGTTCCCAGTCATGTGGAAGGATGCTCCTTGAACACATTTGGCGGGTACTTTGCCTCCTCTTCTGCTGATCACTGCAACTTCTGCTACTTCAGAATGCTTGCATCTCCAGCCATCAAATCTACCACTATCAATCTCTCTTGGCTGCTCCAAGAAGACTGAACATAAGCTACTCAAACTACCCACTATTTGCTCTCCTGCTCCTTCAAGATCATTAGCTCTTAGGGACTTCCAAGTTGCCCACTAACAATGTCCTTTGTTGCTCCAAAGATCATGTTCTTAGGGTCTTTGTCAAACTGCCCTCTTATCAGTGAGATGCTTCCCTGCATTCACTAAATGAGGGCTTCACCAAACTGCCCTCTTATCAGTGAGATGCCTCCCTGCATTCACTGAACTAGGGCTTCACCAAACTGCCCTCTTGTTGTCTCTTGGCTGCTCCAAAAATGACAATCCTAGGGCTTGCAAACCCGCCCTTTCACTGTGACACATCAGCTCCTTTGTCACTCTTCTCAGGCCTCCAAAACTACCCACACATAGTCAACACCTTGACTGATCTAGGGCTGCCAAGCACTACTTTTCATCACCTATGAACAAACCTTCATCGTTTCCTTGATTTTGCCCACTAACCTCCACTTCAAGACATCCCAACCTATAGTCCCAACACCCATTGTTCTTTCCACGATCTGAACTAGGTCTCGGCCTCTTTTCTTCTCTGAACTAGACCGCATAGGGACTGTCTTATGGAATTGTTCTTGCATAGGAGATAAGTCTCAACTAGGGCATCAAGGATACCATATTAATTTTCCTTGAGAATCCTGCAACTGCTATGATGAAACTAAATGTTCTTTCACCAAGACACAGAATTTTCTTGACAATAGATAAGCAACGGAATAATCACAAAGATAAAGACACAGTCACACAAATATAGAATTATTTTAGGGAAACCCAACTAGGAAAACCCTCTGCTTGTTGTAGATTTTATTGATAGAGTTCTGAGTAATTAGATCAAATACAAGACAACTGTTTCAATTGAAAACTCATTGTTTCTCACATCTACACTAGCTAGAAACACCTTGCCCGCAACCTTTACCTCTACTCCTTGCTTGCAACTTGTTTCTTCCTATTTCCTAGCACTGGAATAGACTCCTATGATTTAGGAAAAACCTCCTAAATCCTAGAACACGTATAGATGCAAGAAGTTTCTCTATGCGCTGCATATTAGTTGCTCCAAGAGCACGCTCTCATTGCAAGGCTCTCACACACACAACCCGTGCATACAAGAATGAATATCAAAGGTGCCTACGTCCTCCTTATAAGCAATTTGAATTAGCTAATTCTGGCAAGTTTTACTTTTGGAACTCAAACTAGTGATCAATGAGTTAACTACATCATGCAACTTGTCCTGCCTTAATTTAGAACTTGAGGCTCACTCATTTGTCTTTCCCCAAAAATAACTCGCACTAAAAGACAACAAACTAAGCCTTCCACTTTTGTATACCAATCAAACTGCTTCATGAATTGTCCTAACTTATAGGAACTCGCCATAATTTTTAGAAATTCGTCCTAAATTTTACGAACTCATCCTAACTTTTAGGAACTCGTGCATGTTAAGGAAAAATTGTTGCGTGGTCTCTTTGACTAAGGCACAAGTCAAAGAAGGACCTTTCTTACTACTATTTTCAACAATTATAATGTGTCATATATCTTGGTTCTTTCAAGGTAAAATAATTAGAGGAATTGACTTGCACGTCCTATTTTAATGGTCAGCCCTAATTTGGAGATTTGGGGTCTAGAACCTTCCACAACCATTTTGAAGCATCAAATGCTACTTTTGGAGGTCAAAATTTTCAAGCGTAACTCGCAGCCCCTCAACATTGTTCTACAAGACAAGGCCTTTTCAACATTGCGAAAATTACCTCAACTGGAGCTTGTATGTGGAATTTATGCCTCCTAGAAGTTGACCTACCCTGTTCACCACCATAGTATCGAGTGGATGCCACATCAGATGCCACGCATACCCCCATAACTCGCACATTTGGGGCTAGCCATGCAAGGAATTCCAAGAAAATTCTAGAAGGTCCAAAACCTAATATGATTAAAGGTTGAGGCATGCAAAGAACCACAGTGTTGTAAATATTGGGCCACTAAGAGGAGAGGGGGTTCCATTTATTTAGCATTGTACTTGTTTCATAATTGAGCAGAGCATCTAGGAGTGGGATTTGAGAGCATTATAAAGGAGGAATGAGATTTTGCAATAGCCATTCAAGCACAATGTCAAATTCAACTCCATAATGAGTGTCGCTTTCTTTGTATTTGCATTTTCATAACCAAAGAAAAGAGAGAAAAGCATAGGCCTCACCTTCTAGTTGAGTATTCACCCCTTTTGAGTTTCCCAAGATGCATCTCATGTTCATCAACTCAATGGTGTGTTCATTTGCTTCTTCTTTCATTTTCATATTTTGATTATTTTCATAAATTTGAGCATTCAACTAATGACAATAAATTTGGGCTCTAAGGAAATAAACCTACATAATAAATTATTTTACCATAAAACAAGATATAATGTGATAAATTGTCCTAATGGAATATATATGATAGTTTACAAATCGTATGCTCTCAATTTCAACCTATAAAGGGCTATCCATGTTGATGAATTGTATCGGTCTTAATTCTAGTCATGAAGCAAAGACATAGGATGATGTGTCTATGAAATGGTTTTCTACTCTTCCCTCTTCTAGCCACAACTATTTTTATTTTGGGGATTATAAAATTATGACAATTCTGAATGTGAAAATTATACTTATTCATAAACTCAATTGTTATTTAGTCATTGAATGTGATGACGAGATGATGTAAGCCTTGGGAGGGTATGATTGAGTAGCTTTGGTGATAAATTGTCCTAGAAGAATATCCATGATAGTCCTAATGATTTCAATTTCAACCTATAAAGCACTATCCATGTTGATGAATTGTACTGGTCTTAGTTCTAGTCATGAAGCAAAGACATAGGATAATGTGTCTATGAAATGGTTTTCTACTCTTCCCTCTTCTAGCCACAACTATTTTTATATTGGGGATTATAAAATTATGACAATTTTGAATGTGAAAATTATACTTATTCATAAACTCAATTGTTATTTAGTCATTGAATGAGATGACGAGATGATGTGAACCTTGGGAAGGTATGATTGGGTAGTTTTGCTTGGCCATAAATAGTGTTTGATTCATAAGATTTTATTTCATGTGAGCCATGGGTTGCTTAAGGATGTGTATGTTATCTCCAAATTATTCTTCCTGAATGTTTATGACATATGTTGTGTATTTGCTTGTGGTTAAACTATATATGTCCTCAGGAATGTCTACCATCCCGTTCTTGGGAGAAGTCCAAGGATCAAAGAATTTACTGGGGAGACTAGCTACTTCGGCATCTTGATTATTACACATGGATATTGTATTTAACAACAACTTGGGGGAGGGGGGCGAGGGGGTGGTCCAAGCTTTGGTCCATGGCCAAATATTGAGTTCTTATATAGTAATAAAAGCAAGCAATTAACTTTGATAAGGCTTGATGGCACTTTAATGCTATATGGGCAAGCCTAAATAGCCTTTAGCTAAGGTTCAACGTATGCATAGGGAGAAATAGACAATCACCATATGTGATCATTTCAAACCAAAGTGCTTTATTAACCAAATATATGTCACATCAACAACCAATCCTATAGATGTTTATTTTGGGTTAAATAGTTTCTTGGATATCTTGAGGGAAACGCAACACCTAATCAATGAATGAATCATTGATTTCTCCTTACTCATGAGAGAGTTTGAATTATTAATGAAGAAATACATGCCATCTTAATTCAACTTTCAGTGGATAAACCAGCAAACAGACTAGAAAAGGTAACAAAAGAGTAATAAACAAATGGCCAAATGAAGAAATCTCAATTTTAGTTGGAAGGATGCCTTTTGTGCCTTTTGTACATACACAAGCTCAAGTTTCCTAGTGCCTATACGTTGTAATGTTAATCAATCTCTCAAAAATTTTACCGCAGAATGATAGCATCTCCACTATGGTACAAAATTGAAAGCAAATTAGGACATTCAAAACCAGGGCAGTGACAAAACTAGGTTAGGGCAAACAAACAGACTTGCGAATAAAATCACAGTTGTGAATATCTCAAGGGTGTCGACAGATTTCTCTGACTAGCCAAGCTTTATAGTTCAATCACTGAAGTTCACTTCGCTACCATTCACTACCCCCGAATTGTCCCAATGATATGGCCAGATTCTGATTGCCAGGGCCAAGGAACAAATCATTGATGTGACTGATACTTTACTCTGTAATTGGCATGAAATAAAAAGGAGGCACTCACTAATTTGAGGATTGTTTGATCTAGTCAAGTTCGTCGAGACAGCTCAACAGGCAGGGATCCATGTGAATTTGAGATTGGTACATTTGTTGCAAAGGAATACATTCTCTATGTTTTTAAACCTCGATGATACATAAAACCCTAAATAAGATTTCAAAGAACATAATAGTAAATCCAGAGGCCGTACCTGTCACTAGAAGGCCTCCGTAGAGGTGGGCAACTTGATGACAATGTCTCCAAAGCCCTGCCCTTTGACCGGCGGCGTTTGCTGTAAACCCTGAAATCGGTGAAACTCTCGTTCTCGTTCTCCTTCGGGAGCGGAGAAGAGTCCACAGCCGGCAAAACCGTCTGCGGGGTACTAAAGTTCTGATCGGAACTGCTGTTTTCTGTCAGGTGGCATGCCGGAGTGGCTGTGCTCTCGACGTCGTTCGACTGGTTCTCGGGGTCCGCAGAACGTTTGAGGGTGAACTGGGCGTCGATAGTGGGGGAGGCATAGGCACCGCAGGCCCTTCGAGGTCTGGATAAGGGCGGAGTATTTGTACAATCTGCGAGAGGTGATCTTCTCTTTCCGATATTTTTGTGTTCAGAAGCCATGGCAATTTAACCGCCTTCCGTCATGACTTTAGCACTTCTTATCTGCAGTTCCTTGGCCGTTTCTTCATAATCTCCGGACCACTTTCGATTCGCGTCCCATTCAACACCGTTCGACGAAACAGGTTCCGCTGCGCTGCTGCCTAATAGCAACTTAACCGCGCTCAATCCACACGAAATCTCCTACGGTTGATGGTTTCTCCCTTCTTTACTTAATCTAATTTCCTTATGTATCTTCGTAAGAAAATCAAAATACCGTCAAAGATCTGCACATTTCATGGCCGCCTTCTTTAAGAGCTCCGAAGCGCACCAAAGAAGTCTTTTCTTGCTCAATAAACCCTCAAATTTTGGAGCGTGTCATGGTAGCCGAAGGCCCTTGTCATTCCTCCAAGCTGATAAACACTCAAACACCGCTTCACATGCATACAACCAGAAAACGAAACCCTCGATCTACAATTCCTTTAATTCGGCCTCTCGCGCGCGCGCACACACAAAACCTGAAAACAAAAATGAGTTAATTCTTTTGGGTAGAAAAACTTTTGTTACCAGGCCCGATAATGTCGGTTGTGCTGAGAGCATTCCCGTAATCCAAATTAGCTATCAAACTGTGAACTTATCGTCTTTATGCCGCCCAAAACCCATTTTACTGCATTAACTTTGGGAGTGAAAATGAGTTAATTCTTTTAGGGCAGGGAAAAATTGTAAAATTGTGACACGCTGAGAGCACAGCCGCTTGCAAGAGGGCATTAAATGCCCTGGTACATGTATGTTCTATAACAAAAAAAACACATTGTATTTATTTCAATTTATATAGCCACCGTGTGATATATCGTTCTTATTTTTAATTTATGTAGCCAGCCCGCCCGTTATATTTTGTTATAAAGCATGCATGTACCGGGCATTTAATGCCCTGTGGCAGGCTGGTTAGCTCTTATCGAGAGCATTCACGTAACCCAAATTAACTACCAAATTGTGAATCTATCATTTTTATACCTTCCAAAACCCATTTTACTGCATTAACTTTGGAAGTGGCTTCTTGGGTGCTGGATGTGAATGTTGAGTGAGATGGAAAGAAGTCTTTCTTCTTTTTTATTATTATTATACTTGTAGCTTGCTTTTGCTTTTTTTATTACACTTGTAGTTTGCATGATATAATATATTCAGTTTTTTATATTTTTTTGACTAAAAATATTTAAAATCTATTTAAAGTTTAACATAAATATAAATAATTTGAAAAATAACATTATATATTAATTACTATTTACCATAAACACAAATAGTTTGTAATTAAATTCAAAAATTCTATTTTTCTCATTGTAAAGTATTGAATAGACAATTTTTATGAGTTTTATTTTTTAATTTACAAAAAATAATTTAAAAGAAAAATATAAATTTGAAAAAAAAATGTAAAAAGAACATGTGTACAATTTGTACAACTCTCATTACATCAATCTATACTCTAATGACATAATATGTGGGCAATTCCTATTTCCGCCACAGTTTTTTAATTAATGCCCCCTGACATGGGGGCGCGATAGGGAAATATAACGCGAGACTGTTTTTTTTTCTCCTCCAGTTTTTTTTCTCGCGTTATATTTCCCTATCGCGCCCCCATGTCAGGGGGCATTAATTAAAAAACTGTGGCGGAAATAGGAATCGCCTAATATGTGTATTATAATATGAATAATATGAGCATTATATAAAAAATTGTCTTCATTCAATATTAAATAAAAAATTATTAACTTGTTATCATTCTCTTCAATGTCAATTATATATATATATATAACATTTATCTATCAAAAAAATGGTTTAATTATATTAAAAAAATTAATTAAAAAAAATTAAACAAATATTCATATAACTCATTTTACAATTTTATTATTATTTGGAGGACCATATATCATGACATTAAAATATTTTATTAAATTAAGTGGCAGGGAACGCTAGCTATGCGGCCTTGTTTTGATTGCTGGAAAAATTATTTAGGGATAAAAAAAGTCACTGATAAAGTTTGCATAAATTTTTATTTACACTCAAATATGTTAAAAAAAAATAGAATTTCAAATGTAAGAACTGACCAATATTTAAAAACTCTTATTCAACTTAAACATTCTCAAAATCTCTGCCAAAAGGATTGAGAATCCATGACCTGAAAATTTGATTAGGGATCTATGACAATAATGACTTTGAAAATTTAACCAAGTAATGAAAGTTTCTCGCTAAATTTGCATGACAAAGGCATTATGTCTAACCTTTTTGAGTGAAATAGAAATAACAAAAGCATTATGTCTAACTTTTTTGAGTGAAATAGAAATAACAAAGGCATTATGTCTAACTTTTTTGAGTGAAATAGAAATAACAAAAGCATTATGTCTAACCTTTTTGAGTGAAATAGAAATATTCAATGGACTAGATGATATTGAAAAAGAATAACCCCATTTCTAAGTGTCATATCATAGGAAGGCAAGTCAAAACCCAAATAAATTAAAAAATGTGTTAGGTATAAATTCTTACCTAACATAGCCTTTTAGAGACCACAAACCAGCCTTCATTGATGTGGCTCACACCCTTTTGAATTCAAAACCTATAAAATCCAATACTAAACTCAATCTAAACATTGATGTGGCCCATACCTTTTCTAGTTCAAACCCTGTGGCTCACACCCTTTTGAGTTCAAAACCTATAAAATCCAATACTAAACTCAATCTAAACATTGATGTGGCCCATACCTTTTCTAGTTCAAAACCTATAAAATCGCCTTTTAAAAACCACAAACCAGCTTTCATTAATGTAGCTCGCACCCTTTCGAATTCAAAACCTATAAAATCCAATACTCAACTCAATCTAAACATTGATGTGGCCCATCCTTTCTAGTTCAAAACCTATGAAATCCAATACGAGACTCAAAGGAATATTTGAATTCAAAATTAATACTCATATAAATTAAATATAAAACTTCGTTTCATAAATTTAATATCCAATATTAACTTAATATTAGTAATATATTATATATTATTAATATCAAGTATTAATATATTATTAATATTCATGCGTAAAATTAATTTACATATTTAATATTTATATTAAAAACTATTTAGCGTATAATATTACTAACATTCCTATTAATATTTCTTTCATCTTATAATGCCTAGGGTGTATATTTTATTTAGGTGCAAATTGGATTTCTTTCATCTTATAATGCCTGGGGTGTATATTTTATTTAGGTGCAAATTGGATTTTACTTACTGCTTAATGCATCCCCACACTCATATTTAGTTCTTTCTTACTTTTGCCTCTTCTTTTTGGAAAATTAAGTGACAAGAAAATCTCAAAAAGATTTTTCCTTTTGTGAATGTTATTTTCTTATGTAAATGGTGCAAAGGGACTTTTATGTTGTAAATTCCAATTTGCTAGTTGATGGAGTTGACTTACCATAGTTTTTAGTAAGTTGTTTGACAAGTTAATATTGGAAAACCAAAGTAATAGTGATAGTTAACATATAAGATATTTTATTATGGAGATTCTCCCTTATTTTATTAAGAAATTTTTAATTTTCAAATAGGTTTTGTTACAATACTATGGATCAATATTTTGGCTTATCAATACCAAAAAACTATAATTCATTTCACAGTCAAAATATTCTATACATATTTTAATTTATTTTATGTTTATAATATTTTTTAAATTAAATTGAAAAAGTAAAAAATGCATAACTACTTTTAAACAAATCTTAAACCCTTTATCTCAACTACCACTGTAAATGTTGAAAGGCATGAATATATAATAAGCATCAAAACAATTAGCTCATCATAATCTCAAGTTGCTAGAGTTAGAAAAATCATAAGCATTGACTACACGGCATAGATCCATCTTAACTCTAGATTTACCAAGTGGCAAGAGGTATCAAATCTCTTTTCACTCTAAAAAATTGTTTGCATATATGGCAAGAGGGATCAAATCCCTTTTCACTCTAAAAAATGCTTGCATATATGGAGATTTGATCCCTCTCCCTGCTTGGTAAATCTAGATCCATCTTAACTCTGGATTTACCAAGTGGCGAGAGGTATCAAATCTCTTTTCACTCTAAAAAGTTGTTTGCATATATGAAGATTTGATCCCTCTCTTGGTAAATCTGATGATCAAATCTCTTTTCACTCTAAAAAATGTTTGCATATATGAAGATTTGATCCCTCTCCCAGCTTGGTATATCTCTGCACTTGGTAAATCTGGTGATCAAATCTCTTTTCACTCTAAAAAATGTTTGCATATATGAAGATTTGATCCATTTCACGGCTTGGTAAATCTCTACACTTGGTAAATCTGGTGATCAAATCTCTTTTCACTCTAAAAAATGTTTGCATATATGGAGATTTGATCCCTCTCCCCGCTTGGTAAATGTAGTGATCCCTCTCCGCTCAAGTTAAGATGGATCTAGTTTGTTTAATTTTCCTCTTCAAATAGACTATATTCCACATGAATACCATGGGTTCTCAATACCATTGTTCATTTTTATTTTCATTATTGCGTTGAGAGACTCTTTACATCCCATTATAGGGGTAATATGTAGATGTAATATAAGAAAGTTTGTAAATTGGGCTCTATATTAATTTCAACCAACATGTAAATGCTTATATTACATGTTAGTTAAAATTAATATAGAGCCCAAGTTACAAACTTTCTTATATTACATCTACACATTACCTCTATAATGGGATGTAGAGCGTCTCTAGATGTAATAATGAAATAATGAAAATACAAATGGCCAATCGTATTGTATTGGACTATGGTATTCATATGGAATATAGTCTATTTAAAGAGGGAAATTAAACAAACTAGATCCATCTTAACTCCATATCTACAAAGTGCAGAAAAGATCAAATTTCTCGAGGTGCAAAGGTCTTTTTTAATGCAAAACTTGAGGAAAGGTTTACACCTAAAGAGATTTGATTCCTCTCAACCCTTGATAGATCCGGAGTTAAGATGGATCTAGGTTGGGATTATAATATATTAATATGAATATTAGATTTAATAATAATAATATTAATATTAGGGTTAATAATGTTTTTTTGCATGGTATTAATAATAATTTGGTCAAGGGTATTTGACCCATAGGCTTGGTATATAATTAGATGTTGATTTCTAATCTTATTTGATATATTTTTATTTATTTACCATACTTCTTTATATCCCTTTTATATTTATTTATCTACCATACCTCTTTTATAAATATGGTATTTGACTCACGGTATTAATAATTATTTGTCCCGTGGTATTTGGCCCATAGGCTTCACCTAAGTAAAGCCTTTTTTTGAGTTTGTAAATATAAAGAGGTTTATGGAGTAAATATAAAAAGAGGTTTTATTTATTTACCATACCTTTAGTTTATTTATAGTTTTATTTATTTACAATCCCTCTCCAGTAAAAAAAATATTTATTTACCATAACTATGGTTTATTTATATTTTTATTTATTTACCATACACTTTTTTTTATTGTTCTTAAACTTTTTTATATTTTAAATTTATATTGTGTTTATAAATAATAATAATTAGATTGATTTTTAAATAGGGTCAAAATTAAATTAAAAATGTTAAACTTTAAACATTACATTTAAAAATGTTGAATGTTAAAAATTACGTTTAGGTTTAAGTGTTTAAGCTTTTTACGTGAGATCTACCCCCATACTCAGTTGTAGAATGTCTCTGGGTGCAAAAATTAAAAATAATAAAAATAATAAAATTCAAATTTGTTATATAGTAATTTTGTTTTTATTAATAAGATTACAAATTACTTTTTAGATTAAAAAATCATAATATACATATTACATTAAAATATATAAGTAGCAACAATAAACTAAGATGTATTTTACCTTATAAAATAGAATAATGATTATGTAACCATATTGAATTTAATTAATAAGCACATAAGCTTACAATATAACAATATGTTTAACCATGTATATATTCTAGTTCACTTTGCCATATATATTATTAACTTATAAATAGGCTTTCTTATAATATTATGGCTCATCAAAACAACAGCCCCAAAAATCATCTCTCATTTCACACTCAAAATATTTTATTTGTATTTAATTTTATAACATTTTTTATTAAATTTAAAAGAAAAAATATTATAATTACTTTTGAGATATATCTACACCTTTTGAGATATATCTACACCTCTATCACATGAAAATATATAAGATATAAATAGTAGCTACAAATTAAGATCCATTTCACCATATAAATTAAAATAATATTTTTGTAACTATATTTACATTTCATTAATAAGCACACAAAAAACTTAATACTTACAATATAACAAGATTTTTAACAATGGATGTTCACTACCACTTTACCATGGATATTATTAACCATACCATACCATACCATTGGCCAATACATGGTTCATCAATACCACATGCCCAAAAACCATCCCTTATTTCACAATCAAAATAATACTTATTATTAACAAGACTTTTAACCATGGATATTCACCCCACTTTACCATGGATATTATTAACCTTACCATACCATGGGCCAATATCTGAGCTCATCAATACCAAGTGCCCAAAATCCATCTCACATTACACAATCAAAATATTTTATAAATATTTATTTTTTTTAAATTTAAATTTATTACATTTTTTTGCCAAGAGACATTCTCCATCCCAGTATGGAAGAGTCGTTGTAATGTCCAGTTATATTATGTTATCAAAACATTTTGAGTCCGTCAAATTAAGTATCTATCAAGCTTTGAGAGAGATCAAATTTATCAAGGTGCAAACCGTTTGAACCTTGAGAGATTTTGTTATATTATGTTATTAAAGCATTTTGACTCCCTCAAATTAAGTTCAAGGTGGAAACAGTTTGAACCTTGAGACATCCTTTCGGGGCTTGATAGATCCAGAGTTAACATGGATCTAGGCTGGTTATTGCACCGAGAGGCCCTCTATAGCCCAGTATAGGGTAGTTGTGTAGGTGTAATGTAAGAAAGCTTGTAAACATTTTTACATGTTGAATTTATATTAATAAGTTGAATTTATAAAATGTACCTCTATAGCCCAGTATAAAGTAGATGTGTAGGTATAATGTAAGAAAGCTTGTAAACATTTTTACATGTTGAATTTATATTAATAAATTGAATTTATAAAATGTAAAGGATTTATTGTAACACGACAGTGTGTGAATATTTGTTTTCATGTTAGTTACTTTTACGTTACGTGATTCGGTAACTTATTAGATAGAAAAGGTATAGAAGAAAACTTTGTATTTAAAATAAAGGAAATGATGATGATTTGGAAGGCCAATGTTGTGAATATTTGTTTTAATGTTAGTTACTTTTACCTTAGGTGACTTGGTAACTTATGATTATATAGAAAAGGTATAGTATAAAACTTTGTATTTAAAATAAAGGAAATGATGATCTAATTTGGAAGGTCATGGTTGTGGACCAAAATAAATAAATAAATAATGAATCTTTAATTCTTGAGATAGTTAGAGTCAATTATCAGTTTTCTCTCTTCCTATAGATGGAAAAAAACCCCATATGAGTGGAAAAAGGAGAAGAATCCAAGGATAGCAAGGAAAGGATGGAGGATAGAGAGAGAAGTGAGAACTGGAGCTAATACCTTGCACAAGACGTTGTGAAGGTGGCAGGATGCCACCAGACTGAGGTGTTCTTGAGGTGGACTTTGTTGGGTCCCTATAATACTAGTGATTACCCCATTACTATTGTAGTTATACCCCCTATTTATATTGTTGTGCCCCTATTACCCCCATATTGTTATTTCTGTGCCCCATAGAATCCCTCTATTGTTATTTTTGTGGCTTTATATTATTATTGTTAGGTCGGCTGGATTATATTGTGACTCCTTAGACTCCTATATATAGAAAGGAGGTTTTGTCATTTGTATCATCCAAGAATTGTTCATTTATGTAATGTAAAGGAGGTTGCCCCCTCGAAGAGGCTGAATTCTAAGGCGTGGATCTCTCTTTTCTATCTTTTTGTGAGCTGGTTTCATAACATTTGGTATCAGAGCTTTGGATTCTAGGGTTTCGCTGCTCCAAACAAGTCATCGTGGCATTTTCGCTATAACTTTTTTTCTGTGACGTTTCAGAAGTCGCAAAAAAAAACCCATTTGAGAAGAATTGGAGTTGAACCTTGGGTCCGAATTTCAGAGATTTTCGCGCGATATTTTCGGAGATATGATCTGAGGAAGTTGGCCTTTTTGCAGACTCCTGAATTACATTCAAAACAGGTGACCTGGGGAAAATCGTCATAACTCTCTCTCTGAGGATCGGATTGAAATTTCGTAAAAAGGTACAGAAAGAGGACGGACTGTAGTTTCTTGTATATGTGTTTCAGATTCAAAAGTTGAAACAGTGACTCATGGCACGTCGTACAAGTTCGCTCTACTGAACCAGTCTAAAAGCAAGTCACTGTGGGAGATTTCACATAACTCTTCCTTGGAGAATCCAATTTGGCTCAGACTTGTGGCATTGGAAAGAGGACGCAGAAGGCTACTACAGGTAGCAATTTCAGAATTAGATGATCCGAAATTACAGAGATACATCAGATTCAATATCAGGCTTCTACAAAGTAAAAAAAAGGTGTGTAGTTTTTTTTTTTATTTTTGCATAAGCTTGGTTTGAAGGAATTCAAAGGGCATAGTAAAGCATTATTATCGGTAACTGATGCCCCGAGGAAAGAAAATGCAAACACCTAGTAAGGAACCTGAAAGCTCTAGCATGACTCATGAAGAAGAGGAAGAAATGCTACATGATATATCAAAATTACAAGAACAAGTGCAACAAATGTCCCTTGCACAAAAGGGAACAGAATCTAAGATGGATGGTCTAAAGAAAGATGTAGAAGCTAAGATGGATGACTTGAAGATAGACATGGACGAATTGAAGATAAATATGAATAAGTTGCTACAAGAAATCGTCACTAATGGTGAAAGGGTACTAAAGGAAACTCATGATGAGAACAAAAGAAATGTTAATCATGATTCCATAGACTCTAATGTTGGATCGAAGACTCACCATGTTCCAAAAATCGATATGAGGAAGTTTGATGGCAAGGATCCCGCCACATGGATATTACAGATGGAGCAATTCTTCGATCTCAATAATGTGCAAAACACACAAAAGGTACGTATGGCAACTTTATATTTGGAACCAAATCAGTTTGTATGGTATCAATGGCTTTGTTCTCGTAAACAATTTATCACTTGGGCAATTTTTACGGAAGAATTGATAGCACATTATGAGGATACAAAAAGCAACACTTTTTTTAGCCAATTGATAAGTCTCAAACAAAAGGGTTCAATAATGGAGCACATTGAGGAGTTCCAAAAATTGAACATAAGGGTAAAAGATATTCCAGAGGAGCATAGGATTGATGTGTTCATAGGGTCTTTAAAGGATAATATCCAACATGATGTGCGCCTTTGGGAACCTGATTCATTAGAGAAGGCATTCAGGTTAGCAAGAAAAATGGAAAGCAAAATTATGGCAACTAGGAAGCATACCATTCACAACTATAAAGACGGAAGTGTTGTTGCCCATAGTCTTCCACAACCTACAAGGTTGACACCACAACAATTGGAAGAAAAAAGAGCAAAAGGGCTTTGTTACAATTGTGATAGCAAATACACAAAAGGTCATAAGTGTGCTGAGAAGAAATTATTCTACATAGATTGTGAAGAGGAAGAAGAAAAGGAGCAAGAAAGGTCAAAAGAAGAGGATATATTCCAGGAACAAAGCCTAGATGAAGAACAAATAAATCCGACCATATCTTGTAATGCATTGGCGGGAATTACCACTCCTCAAACCATCAAGATAGAAGGACAAATCAAGAAGAAAAAGGTAATAGTGTTGATTGATTCAGGAAGCACCCACAATTTTATTCATTGTAGGGTAGCAAAAGAATTGAATTGCTTCCTATATCCAGCACCAGAGTGTCAAGTGATGATTGCAAATGGAGGAACAATAAATTGTTCTGGAAAGTGCCATAATATCAAGCTATCCATGGGAGAATATGTATTGACTAGCCCAATGCTTTCCATTCCAATGGGAGGTGCTGATGTTGTACTAGGAGTCCAATGGCTACAATCCTTGGGTACAATAGCTTTTAATTTTCAAGAACTTTTCATGAAATTTTCTGTGGAAGGAAAGGAAGTTGAATTAAGGGGTATTGCAGGGAAACCAGGAAAGATAATCAGCTCTAATGGCATGACAAAGCTTCTAAAAAAGGAGCAAAGAGGTGTAATTGCACAATTATGTTCGCTAGATGTTTCCACATTGGAATCATCTATTTCTCCAGATCTCCAAAAAGTCCTGGACAATCATTCCAAGGTATTTGAGACTCCCAAAGGTCTCCCACCTATGCGTGATCATGATCATGCTATTCATCTGATTCCAGGAAGTGTTCCTCCAAACATCAGGCCGTACAGATATCCATATGTCCAAAAAAGTGAAATTGAACGTATGGTTGCAGAAATGCTAGAGGCTGGTATAATTCAACCGAGTCAAAGTTCTTTCTCAGCTCCAGTAGTATTGGTGCACAAGAAGGATGGATCATGGCGCATGTGTCCAGATTATAGGGAGCTCAACAAGCTCACTATTAAAGATAAGTTCCCCATTCCTGTTATTGATGAATTACTGGATGAATTGCATGGATCAATTTACTTCACCAAGTTGGATCTTCGTTCAGGATATCATCAAATCAGAATGAAGATTGAAGACATTCCGAAAACAGCATTTAGAACTCATGAGGGTCATTATGAATTTTTGGTCATGCCTTTTGGCCTTACCAATGCACCTTCAACATTTCAAGGTTTGATGAATTCAATTTTCAAACCATTCCTTAGAAAATTTGTGTTAGTATTTTTTGATGATATACTAATCTACAGCAAGTCTTGGAAGGATCATGTTGAACATGTTGACAGGGTGCTACAACTATTGGAGGAGAAACAATTATATGCAAAAAGATCCAAATGTTTCTTTGGAGTCCAGGAGGTGGAATATTTGGGTCATATTGTATCTCATGAAGGAGTTAAGGTAGACCCTAGCAAAATTAAAGCCATTAAGGAATGGAAAATCCCCACATCCATAAAGCATCTGCGAGGATTTCTTGGGTTGACAGGGTATTATCGCAAGTTTGTTAAGAATTATGGGAGAATAGCAGCACCTCTAACAACATTATTGAAGAAAGATTCATTTTCATGGACTTCGGAAGCAACAAAGGCCTTTGAACATCTTAAAGAGGCAATGTGCCAAGCACCGGTCTTAGCTACACCGGACTTCACAAAAACCTTTATTGTGGAATGTGATGCTTCAGGAAATGGAATTGGTGCTGTTCTAATGCAAGATGAAAGACCCATTGCTTTTGAAAGTCGTCCAATCAAGGGAAAGTTTTTAAACAAAGCTATTTATGAGAAGGAAATGTTGGCAATACTCCATGCACTTAAGAAATGGCGACCCTACCTAATGGGAAGACACTTCAAGGTAAAAACGGATCATGATAGCCTTAAATACTTTTTAGAACAAAGATTATCCTCTGAAGAGCAACAAAAGTGGGTCACAAAGATGTTGGGTTATGACTTTGAAATCATCTACAAAAAAGGGAAGCAAAATGTGGTGGCAGATGCACTCTCAAGAAAGGATGAGGATGTGGAAGCATTGTTGTGTGCCATTTCTATTATCCAACCAGATTGGATAAACGAAGCAAGGGAGGAATGGAAGAATGACGAAGAAGTGTGGGCACTTATTCGAAAGCTACAACAAGATTCCAGTACTTCTGATACATTTAGCTGGCAAAATGATTCGTTATGGTACAAAGATCGCTTATACCTCTGTAAGAATTCCCAGCTAAAACAAAAGATTCTTATGGAATTGCACACTTCTCCCTTAGGAGGGCACTCAGGATTTTTAAAAACTTACCACAGGGTTAAGAAGGAATTTTTTTGGGATGGCCTTAAATCAGATATTCAAAAGTTTGTGGCGGAATGTTTGGTTTGCCAGCAAAATAAAGTTGAAACAATTAAGACACCAGGTCTATTACAACCTTTATCCATTCCAAGCCAACGTTGGGAGGAGGTTTCAATGGATTTTATCACAGGTTTACCCAAGTCTGAGGGAAAGAGTGTCATCATGGTGGTAGTTGACAGACTTACCAAGTATGCACACTTTTGTGCATTATCACATCCATTTAAAGCCAGTACAGTTTCTACTGCATTTATGGAAACAGTTCAAAAGCTACATGGAAACCCAAAGATTATTGTAAGTGACAGAGATCCCATTTTCACTGGAAATTTTTGGACAGAATTATTTTCTTGTCTTGGTACTCAGTTAGCTCATAGCTCATCTTATCATCCTCAATCTGATGGGCAAACTGAGATAGTAAACAAATGTTTGGAAGGATATCTTCGTTGCTTTGTATCTGATAAACAGACACAATGGGTCAAATGGTTGCCTCTGGCTGAATGGTGGTATAACACTTCCTTCCATACAGCAACAAAAATGACCCCATTTATGGCACTTTATGGGTATCAACCACCATCCATCACATCATATTTAAGAGAAAATTCTAAGGTTCAGGCAGTGGAACATCACATCGAACATCAACAACAAGTCCTCCAACTCTTAAAGGATAACCTCGTGTTGGCACAAAATAGAATGAAACAACAGGCAGATCAACATCGCAGTGAAAGAAGTTTTGATGTAGGTGATTGGGTATTCCTACGGCTACAACCATATAAGCAAATGTCCCTAAAGCAAGCTAAGAAGGATAATAAATTATCACCAAAGTATTATGGTCCGTACAAGGTGTTGGAAAAGATTGGTACTATGGCATACAAATTGGAGCTTCCTGCAGCTTCTCGATTGCACCCAGTTTTCCATGTTTCATGTTTAAAGAAGGTTATAGGTGACAAGCTCCCAATTCAAACAATATTGCCAGAACTTGACGAGGAAGGAAAAATTATATTGGAACCAGAAGCAATCACAGAAACAAGAACTCGACAGCTACGAAATCGATCAATTTCAGAGTATCTTATCAAGTGGAAGAACTTATCCGCTGAAGATTCCACATGGGAGGATGAGAATTTTATGCAGAAGTATCCAGAACTGCTCAAGCGTTGAGGACAACACTTTTTTGAAGGAGAGGGGCATGTTGGGTCCCTATAATACTAGTGATTACCCCATTACTATTGTAGTTATACCCCCTATTTATATTGTTGTGCCCCTATTACCCCCATATTGTTATTTCTGTGCCCCATAGAATCCCTCTATTGTTATTTTTGTGGCTTTATATTATTATTGTTAGGTCGGCTGGATTATATTGTGACTCCTTAGACTCCTATATATAGAAAGGAGGTTTTGTCATTTGTATCATCCAAGAATTGTTCATTTATGTAATGTAAAGGAGGTTGCCCCCTCGAAGAGGCTGAATTCTAAGGCGTGGATCTCTCTTTTCTATCTTTTTGTGAGCTGGTTTCATAACAGACTTAGAGCCAGTGGAACCCTTCACTGATCCTTGACAGTACAATATTGGACTGGACCGTTATAGTCCTGAGGTCTAGGTACATGTTACCTCAAATACAGGATTTTTCAAACTATGTGAAGAGGAGGAAGCTCGGGGGAGACTGGACATCATTACCAGTCAGAGAGATCTTCTTAGTGGAATAATTTTACAGTAAGTATCCTTGCAAAGACTTTTTAATGTTATTGTAATTAGAAGAAATTTTGTGTGATTTGTGTGTTAGTTTCTTTTAAATAAAATTGTGAAAGATTTGATGGGCATCTTTAACTATTGTTTGCATATGTCACGTGTCAAATTTGTATAGAATTCAGGCTTGTAATTGCTCCTTGGGTAAGAATGAATGTGTAAAAGAAGTATATGTGTGAGTACAGTTTCTATTATGGCCTGAGCAAGATACTAGAGAGATTAAATTGTAAATTATAAAAAGAGTTATAACCTGAATAATTAGGGTTTCCAGTTAGAGTAACAAGTACAAAGCAAAGCTCATTAGTGTTGGAAAATGAACGGCCTGAGCAAGATACTAGAGAGATTAAATTGTAAATTATAAAAAGAGTTATAACCTGAATAATTAGGGTTTCCAGTTAGAGTAACAACTACAAAGCAAAGCTCATTAGTGTTGGAAAATGTAACTAGGTTCAGTCTTCATTATTGTACTTGAGTAAAACGTAATATATGTGTCAAAAGAAAGTGAAAAAAAAAATATTATTAAATTGAATTGACTTATTAAAGCAGGTTTAGTGCTTGGGTCAATTATAGGTCAAGCCTCCGTTGTAGGATTTAGGTTATTGAAAAATTCATTTATTGTTGGGTCAAATACTCCTCCATCAAGTCATCCTCTTCAGCAAGTCACCAACTCTAAGTCTTCAAGTCAACTTCAAATAGATTATCTTCAAGTCGGCTTCACTTAACAGAACTCAAGTCATCCTAACCATAAAATGGAGACACAATTGTTCATGATTATCATGTCCGCTCATTTGCTATGGACGTACTACTATATATACAAACCTGGGAACTTTGCATTACACCAATTCAGAACCTCGCATTTCAGAGAAGTTTCGGTGATGAAGTCACGATCACAGTAAAGTATTTTCAGTGTTACTATAGTTTCGTTGTCATCGTAGTGTTAGTATATTTCGGTGTAAATTGCGGAAATGAAGTCTTACCACAGTGCCACTGTCTTGGTAGAAGAATATAGTATCATGTTATCACAAGTTTCGATGTGGTGAAGATCTCGATGTTGTCTCAATGAATTAAGGTTCGATACAAGGTTTGATGACAGCGATCAGGTTTCAATGTTGCCACATAAACAAGGATTTAGTACCCTCTCAGTGATAAGGACTCGGTGCTCATATAGTGACATGGTTCAAACTTAGAGATGAAGGATGACTTGATGGAGGGAGTCTAGTCTAGTTTGTAAGGGTCTTAGTAATCTCATTTTGAATCTATTGAAGGAAGAATTTGTGATTGGGTTTTCCCCTTGAGGGGTTTTTTCCCTAGAAGCGTGCCTACATCTTGTGTTCTCATCTATTTGTTGCTTGGCATTAATCTTGATGATAAGAAAAGATAATTAAAAGATCTAATACTAATAATGAAAAACATCACAAGTTAATGTCATAATGAGGAAAAACATTTGGCTGCCATCTCTATGGATTTTCCAACATAGCATTAGAGCTATGGTCAATGGAAATTTGAAAATCACTTGGGTACAAAGATCAAGACTGAAGAAATTCAAAAAGGCATCCTAAAATGCATAATGAGACAATTTGGTCACTTCAGAAAATGGAGCTTTGGAAATCGTTCATCCATCCTTCAGACATGGCTTACATTTCAGTATTGTTATAGTGGAGGAGTTCAGATTGATTAATGATCTCTTCAATTTGGTGCAACCAAAGAAAGAAAAAGTCTAGATGCCTCCAAAGTGACAAAGAACTCGTCTTGGTGCCATTGAAGTGATATGATCTCAAAGATAACAAGTTTGGATATAAAAAATGTTTTGTTGTCATTACAAAGAACTTGGATAAGGTATAAAGATGTTCTTTATGCCTCCACAGTTCTATGTAATGCTCCCATGCTCTATTTTGCTAGTATGCTTCCACATTCGATATTGTGCTCCCTCGGTTCAATGCTACTTCAATTTGATCTTATCACATTAAAGAGAACTCAGACATCATAGGACTGAAGAACCAAAGCATAGGCACCTTAATGAACTGTTTCACCACATAAAAAATCTGAAGTATGTCCTATGGAAGATGAAATTGATAGTCCAAGGAACCAAGTAAGTATTGTTACTACAACAAGTCTAATAAGTTATCAAATTAAAAAGTATGCAATCACAAGGTACGTATGTTCATGATTTTTTAGATTTGCAATATATCTATATTGAATGATTCTTACGTATGGCTAGACTAGGATGAAGATTGAAATCCCTAGATAACTTACATCCTTATCTTTTAGGGTTTACATGTAATCTAGGATGTCAAATAAAAGGTCCTACTGATGTTAGAAAGAATGAACAACTTATCATAAGATTCCCTCCTCCATGATTATGTAGAAAATCTAACTTAAGAAGTTGAATCACGTTCTTGGTATCACATGGTTTGCTTGTAAGTATGTATTACAGGTATAAAATATCTTAGCTTAGTACAAAGAAAACATTTCAAGGGTCTGTTGTAAAACATCTGTTATATCCTCAAGGTGTATGGAAGAGGACATCCCAAGACAAGGTTTGTCAAGGAACAAAGGTATGCTTTAAACTACAAAACATTGATTTCTTTATAATAAGTGCTTATTAATTTGATAATCTATTACTAACATCATTATGTCTGGTTGTCTCGAATCATAATGATTCTTGTGTTGGGTGATTCATCACTTATAAATCTACCCCTCCTCATATTCTTAATTGATTTTATAGAACCCTAGAAAGGTTGTCTAGAAAAACCTAACCTTAGGGTATGTTAATGTCAATGTTTGAGACCTTAAAACTACTTAGGGTTATTAGAAAATGTTATTTGAATTTTTTTGTTGATGATGTCATGTTTGGGATTGCTGTATGATCATGAAAACCTAACTTGTTAGGGTTGAATGATGTTTGTCGGAGATCCCCAACCTTTGAAATTTTTGGAATAGTAGGGTTTACTTTGATATGCTATGAAATCCTAGACCTTTATTGTTTGGTTGGTTCTATAAGAAAAAACCTTGTTAAGTATGCAGAGTCTTAGGAATGAAACCTTAGGTATGTGTTCATTTGGTTGAAATCCTAGCCTCTTCTAAGTCGGTATATGTCTAATGTATTAAAGTTGCATGACATATGCTTATGAATGTTGATGAATTCCTAGATATATTTGTTGACCTAAGTGTTAATGGTCAAGAGTCATAGGGCTTGGAAACAAGCCCTAATCAAAATTTGATGGTCTAGGATGATGTTTGGAAAGTCTAGGGTCTTGCAGCTAAACCCCAGTAGTAGTTAATCTCTATAAGGGTGTGTGATGAGACAATCTGGAATCTATGAATCTACATAGCGATTGTGTAAATGAGAAAAATCTAGGGTGGATATCAAACCCTAGTAAATGCTAGTCATGATGTTGATTAAGATGTGATTGGTTTTTGAAACTCATGTATGAAATCTTAGTAAGGAGTCTAACATATGAATTCTGGAAGTTGTTAGATTCATTGATTTGATTTGTTTCTAGGGTTTTCTATATGAAGGAACTTTCCGTTGAAATAATATTGAATAATGAGTTTGAAATCTTGATGAGCTATGAATGTGATTTAGGGTTTGTAACTAAACCTCGACAAGAATTTGAAGTACAGTGTCTTGTTGATTATGTTTGTAAATTTAAATGCTTCTATTGTTATATTTTTTATATGGCTAACTTCATGATTCTATAATTTTGGTTGTACTTGCTTTCTAATTTGTGCAGGTACATCATTTTCAAGTTGGTGAAGATGACCATAAGAAAAATTGATGTGATAAGCATGAGATATGAATGACTCTAATAAGAAGGATGGAAGCCATGAAATATTCTTTGATGTCATAAAGAAAAAGTAGAACTCCCTAAGTTAAGAGGGAGCCTGAATGAAATCTCCCTAAAATAAGAGGATGGTTGAGAATATTCCTTGTACAAGAATGATTAGATCCCCTTTGATTAAGATGGAGTGACAAATGTGGTTCTCTACTTCATGTGTCATGCACTAGACCAAGACTAACAGCCGTAAGTTTTAATGAAGGCCATGAGTGAGAGAAGGAAATTGGAGAATGCATTTTGAGGTGTTGTTGAAATAAGGAAAGCAAGATCTGATTGAAGAATATGTAGCTATATATAAAGTAAGAAATGAAAAGGTTATGATTGAGGACTATTATGTCAAATATTTGGTTGATAGTCCTACTATGAAAAGTTGAGAAATCTGGAAGACCCCAGAGGTTTGTATTTGATTATGTACATGTGAAAGTATATTATTAATTGGGTCTCTCAAAGGTTTTGATAGCATGTTGCTTACATATCAGTTTGATCGGGAGAGATTTGTTGTCCTTGATCTGTTGGATCAAGGAGTGTTGAGACTTTGTGAGTGAAGCATTGCCTAGGAGGACATTTGGTTGGCACTTTATGTTGATTTCTAGGTCCCGAAGTTGGAAGGGTGGCGTTGGTCATTGAGCTCTAACACACACCTGGATTTTTGGGTTGATGGTTAGCAAGTAAGCCTGATGGTACCTAGAGAGGCTGAAAGCTTGAGTCCATATTAGTCCCACCCGGATAGATTTCCCTGGTTAGGAATCTATTTTGTGGCATTGCGGTGCCTAAATTGTTGAGAGACCAATGGATATATTGCCCTGGTCAGGAGTCTAGTCTATGGAATTGTGGTGCCTAAACTGCTTCGTAAATGATGTGTTTTAAGATCTTCCATGTACCTCTTTATTATACGTAAATATGAATACCTCCCTAGTTAAGAGGGAGTGTTGGAAAATGTAACTAGGTTCAGTCTTCATTATTGTACTTTAGTCAAATGTAATATATGTGTCAAAAGAAAATGAAAATAATTTTTATTATTAAATTGAATTGACTTATTAAAGCATGGGTTTCATGCTTGGGTCAATTATAGATCAAGCCTCCATTGTAGGCTTTAGGTTATTGACAAATTCATTTATTGTTGGGTCAAAGACTCTTCCATCAAATCATCCTCTTCAGCAAGTCACCAACTCGAAGTCTTCAAGTCAGCTTCAAATAGATTATCTTCAAGTCAGCTTCACTTAATAGAACTCAAGTCGGCCTAACCATAAAATGGAGACACAATTGTTCATGATGATCATGTTGACTCATTTACTATGGATGTACTACTATATATACAAACCTGGGAACGTCGCATTACACCAAGTTAGAACCTTGCATTTCAAAGAAGTTTCAATGATGAAGTCTTGGTGATCACAGTGAAGTATTTTTGGTGTTACTATAGTTTCACTGCTATCTCAGTGTTATTATATTTCGGTGTAAATTGTAGAAATGAAGTCTTACCATAGTGCCACTATCTTGGTAGAAGAATTTAGTGTCATGTTATCACAGGTCTTGGTATGGTGAAGATCTCGATATTGTCTTATTGAATTAAGGTTCGATACAAGGTCTAAGGATAGTGATAAGGTTTCAATGTTGCCACAGAAACAAGGATTGTACCCTCTTAGTGACAAGGACTCAATGCTCACACGGTGACATGGATCAAACTCAGAGATGAAGGATGACTTGATGGAGGGAGTCTAGTCTAGTTTGTAAGGGTCTTGGTTGTCTCATTTCTAATCTACTGAAGGAAGAATTTCTGATTGGGTTTTCCCTCAAGGGGGGTTTTGCCTTGGCAACGTGCCTACATCTTGTGTTCTCATCTATTTGTTCCTTGGCATTAATATTAATGATAAGAAAAGATAATTCAAAGATCTAATACTAATAATGAAAAAAATCACAAGTTAATGTCATGATGAGGAAAATTGTTTGACTGCCATCTCTGTGGATTTCCCAATAATTAGAGGCAATTTGTAACCATACTAATCTTAAAATAACACCTTAATGGCATTGAACGGGTCCTGGATAATCTAGGTCTCATTCACGGCTAGGTGTGCACAAGACAGATGAGGGAAAACTTAGCAGTCCGAGGGGTATTGGTGTTGAAATACAACCTAGTTCCTAATAAAAAACTCAGGAAAAAAAATAATGGATATATATAAATCATTCTATCGTTAACTAGAGTTCGACCTGTATAATTTCTCATACAATACACCGATTCTTTTACGAAAGAAAACATAGAGGAAACAATCTTTATAGTCCAATGAAACAAGTGCTAGAAAACAAAATCATGGCTTCAACTTAAAAAGGGAAACAATACTCATTTTCATTAATCTCTAACAAGAAAAAAAAAAAAAAACAAAAACAAAAACTTCCATTAATTTTTTCACTACATACTAACACTTTTCCATTGAAATTGTCCACTGGAAAATTCAACATGACAAACCAGAGTTATTCAAAGCATAAATATGTAAAAACCCCATAACAGATAACAACCCTAGAATGAGTAGGAGCACATAAATATACATTGTTCATTTGTTAAAGAAAACCCTAGAATTCACTAAAAACCTACTGAAGCAAGAGACCAATTGTCAACATTTTTTTTTCCATATTTACAATCTTGTTCGGGCTTAAAACAATGCTCAGAACTGTTAACTACAACTGGAATGAGAAAAACACATTGCTTGAATGGTCGAAGGGCTTCCGCATGGAAGAATTCGTTCAGACTTAGAGTAGCCTGAGCACATGTGGAAACTAAAATAATACACATATATAGCTTGTCTCAGGAAAAACACCCATAGTGGCAAGGAAACCCAAACCCTCGTACCAACTAAGAAAGAAAAGAGTAAAAACTTGACACAAGAAGGAGTGACGAATGTTAGAACAACTTGGTGTTGAAGCCGTGACCAAAAAGAGCAGTGGAAAGCACGAACCTGGTCAATCTAGACCAAATTTTAAAATATCAAATTAACAATGGAGGAAGCAACCCCAAAAGAAATTTATATACTTATGGAGTGAAGCACTACCGACAGTTCATCATCGAACCCTGTGGGTAAACCATATTAGAACCCAATAAAATAATCAACAGAGAAAGAAAGATTTAGTTGAAGGGACCACGAAAGTTCCATGTTATCTGATGGAGAGTGCACTCGATCCTAGTTACCTCTACCCGGAATGGTGTCGCCATCGTTGAAAGGGGAAAGAGAGAGAAACCTGCAAGAGTCGAGGAATAAGTTTATCCAAGTAAATTCCTTATAACACCAAATCATTGAAGACAGAGAGGGCACTCAGATTACTACATTGCATGTTGATTGAATGAGGTTTCCTGAAGGTGCACTCTGAACGCCAGAGGAGAAGCTTGCAGAGTCCAAACCCTAGTGAGGAAGGGTTGAATGATCGATGGTCTTGTGAGTCGAGGTAAGGGCGGTTACCTCAAACAGATTCCAAGCACCAAGACTGTAGGATTAAGATCCTTACAACTAGATGGAGGAGATGAACCCAAGTGTCCCCAATGTACTACGTCTTGTAAATGCATTTTGTACGGGAAATAATACCAAAATATAAAGTACTTTCAAGCCTGTATCAAGGCAAGTATTCAAATATTATGTATTTAGTCAAGTAAATAAAGATTATTATTGGTGCGCCTCTAGGTATATATTTTAAATCAAATTATTGTTATGTTCATATCATCCTTTGTATGTAATGATGCCTGGGTTTCACAAATTGGTAGGGATATTATAATCATAAAAAAATTATAAATAAATAAATACATAAATAATAAATAAATAAATAAAAATTAAGGTTTATTTATGATTCATCGGAATACATGTTACAAGTGGTATCAAAGACCACTTTCAACTTGTGGCCAAATTGGCAACTAAAGAATAGACCAATATGTTAATGTGCATAAAGTAAGAGACAAGATGTAGAGAGGGATTGGACTGCCGACAAGACCAAAAACACCCTATATCAAAGCTAATCCTGAGATGTGGGTGCAATTGGGTGAGGAGTCTCATCAAGCTATTGCAGTACTGCTGGAAACTGTTCAACAACTGCGAGCTGAAATGACTAATTTAAGAGTTGACAACAAAAGACTTAGATTGGAACAGGAAAGAATTTTGAAAAGCCTGACTGACAAATAAAATCAATGAGAGCCAAATCCAAGTGTTGGTAATGATAATAGAACTAAGGTATTTCGTCAAAGGGAAGACAATGAAGAATTTTAAGGGAGACGTAATGATGATGAAGGGAGATCGGACAATGTCTCTGGTGATAAAGGGGCCAAGAGGCAGAAAGTTGAACTTCAAGGAAAATTCAAGAAAATTAAATCTCTAACATTTGATGGCGAAGCTGAAGAGGCAGTTGAGGCTTGGTTGATTAACTTGAATAAATATTTCTAGATCTATGAATACGACCATAATTTGAAGGCGAGGTTGGAAATTTATCAATTGCAAGGTAAAGCCACCCTGTGGTGGGAGGAAATCAAACCCGTCCGGGGAATTGAAGAGTAGGAGATAACCTGGAACGATTTTCAAAAAACATTTAAAGGACAAATATTTGACCGAACGGTTTTACGATGAAAAAACAAAAGAGTTTCATGATGTAAGACTGGGCTAGATGACTATGGATGAGTTTTAATGAAGTTCGCGTCTTTGCTAAGATATGTTCCCTACACTCAGGAAGAGAAAGCCAAGGTACAATGTTTTGTTAGCAGCATGCCTACCTTCATGAAGGAGAAGTTGGAATTTGATAACCCGAAAACAATGGATGAGGCTATTTGAAAAGCTCGAATTTGTTATCAGCAAATGAAGCAGAAGGGTGAAGGCGGTAAAACTGGGTTAAACAAGAAAGGACCCAAAAGTTTCCTGAATAATAATAAAAATGTTAAAACTATTGGTGGAAGAAACATGTATCGAAAACACCAGAGCAAATTCTCAGGAAGGAATCAACAAAAATTTGGACCACAAATTGAAACCACACAAGCAGAGACAACAAGTAAAACATAAGTCAGTTAGCAACATAAACCTTCTTTGCAATGTTGGGGATGTGGGGAGCCCCATTATTACAAAAAATGCCCACATCATGTCAGGACAGAACAAGCTACCAACATACAAGAGGCTTCTACAGTGAGTGAAGTGGCAAGGATTTTACCGAGAATTAACACAACTTTGGATGAAAATTAGGTTGAATATTAGCCTATGATGATAGAACACGAAGGTAAAATAGCTAATCACTCTGTTTCTATTTTAATTGATCTAGGTGCAAGTTTGAGTTACGTTAGTCTGAAAATTATAGAATTGTGTCAATTGCAACAGATTAAATTCAAAAACCCTTAGTTAGTGCAATTGGCTACTGGAGCCAAAAGAAGGGTGTCTCCTAAGATAGAGAATTGCTCTATTGAGGTATTAGGACAATGAATTAAGGTGAATTTAAACATGCTACCCTTAGGATCCTATGATGTGTTGATCGGAATGGACTGGTTGGAAAAACATTGGTCGTTACTAAATTGCAAGGATAAAACTATTTATTTCCTTACAGAAGAAGGCATTAGACAAGAAATTCAAGGTGTTAAAAGGCGATTAAGTTGCGACCTATTACTGCCAACCAACTAGGGAAATGTATTCATAAAGGTTTTCAAATCTATGCAGTTCAAGTGGGTTATACCAACTCTAAGGATAAAATAACTTCCTTGGAAAACTTGCTGGTGATTCAAGAATTTATTGATGTATTTTCGGAAGAGATACTTGGACTGCCACCTAAGCAAGATATTGACTTTACTATAGAGCTTGTCCCAGGAGCAATTCCTGTATCAAGGACTCCCTGTCGTATGAGTATACCTGAGCTAACAAAACTCCAGATGCAGTTACAAGATCTCCTGGATAAAGGCTACATTCGCCCAAGCGTGTCACCTTGGGGAGCCCCTATCTTGTTTATGAGGAAAAAACATGGTACTTTGTGACTATGCATTGATTATAGACAACTAAATAAGTTGACCATTAAAAATAAATACCCTCTACCAAGAATTGATGATTTATTTGATCAAGTTAGAGGGGCTAGTGTTTTCTCAAAAATCGACCTATGATCTGGGTATCATGAAATACGAATTAAGGATGAGGATATATGTAAGAAAACATTTCGAACTTGATATGGCTATTATGAGTTCGTGGTGTTGCCCTTTGGGCTTACTAACGCCCCAAAGACATTCATGAGTTTGATGAATGGTATATTCCATCCTTACATGGATAAATTTGTTCTGTTTTTTATTGATGATATTCTTATTTATTCAAAGAACCTAGAAGAGCACGAGAAACACTTGAGAATTGTACTACAAACATTATGAGATCACCAGTTGTATGCTAAATACAACAAATGCGATTTTTATAAAGATCATATCCAATATTTTGGACACATCATTTTGTCCGAAGGCATAACTGTGGATCTTGAGAAGATTAAAACTATCATGGAGTGCCATGTTCCCAAAATGTTGCTAACATCTGGTCTTTTATGGGGCTAGTTGGATATTATCATGGCTTTATTGAGGGGTTTTTTAAAATCGCATACCCTATAACTTCGGTGCAGAGAAAAGGAAGATCTTTCAAGTGTACAACATAATGTCAACAAACTTTTGAGCATTTAAAACACTTATTGACCACAACCCCTATGTTAAAAGTAGCAGACCCAGAGAAGGATTTTATTGTTTGCACTGACGCTTGTCAAGAAGGTGTAGGAGGGGTTTTGATGGAGGAAGGTAGAGTAATAGAGTATGAGTCACGCAAACTGAAAGATAATGAGCGACGATATTCTGCATATGATTTGGAACTAACGATGATAGTTCATGCCTTAAAAGTATGGCGACATTATTTATTGGGAAAGAAAATTCTTTTAATGATCGATCATAGCATCTTGAAAAGCTTCTTCAAGCAACCCAATGTAAATGCACGCCAAGCTAGGTGGATTGCCTTCTTAAGTACGTTCGACTTTGATATAAGGCATCTTAAGGGTAGAAAAAACCGGGTGGATGACGCGTTGAGCATAAAGATACATTGTGTATATGAGATTACATATAGTCGAATGGAATCCAACCTTGTGGAAAAAAATTAAGGAAGTTGTCCATAAGGACCCCAAATATCAATTCCTATGGCAGCAGACCAGTCAGATGCAAAACCCTGGCAAGCAATTTGATTATGGCATAAACATTGATAATTTGTTGACCTTTAGGGGCAGGATATATATTCCTAACCAAACCTATGTCAAGCAATTCATGATGAATCAATTCCACAAAAGACCATATGTTTCCCATCTCGAGTATCAAAAGTTATTTTCTATAATGAATAAGGATTACTTTTGGCCAGGTATGAGAAGAGATATTATGGATTATTTGGACCGTTGTTTGGAATGCTAGCAAGTTAAGGCTGAGCATCAGCATCCAATGGGGTTACTTCATCCACTACCTATTCCGGAGTGGAAATGGGATACGATCACTTTAGATTTTATTACAGGTCTGCCTAGATCTAAAAAGCAGAATGATTCCATCATGGTAGTGGTGGATAAGTTGAGCAAGACAACCCATTTTATACTAGTTAAATCTACATATAAAACAATCGAAATTGTCGTTATATTTATGAAATAAATATCCTGATTGCATGGTATACCCAAAGAGGTGATCTCAAATAGGGATGTAAAATTTACCTTCACATTTTGGAAGACCATTTTTTACGAGTCTAGGTACCCAAATTCAGTTTAGCACCACGCATCACCCTCAGATTGATGGGAAAATGGAGTGAGTTAACTAGGTACTAGAAGATATGTTGAGAATGTATATTATGCAACAAGCAACTGAGTGGGAAGAATATCTCCCTTAGTTGAATTTTCATATAACAATAATTACCATGAATCATTGGGGATGAGTCCTTTTGAGTTAATGTATGGTAAAATATGCAAAGTACCTATTAATTGGAACAATCCTAAGGATAGATTGGTATTAGGACCTGATATGCTAGTTGTAATGGAGCAAGCAGTGAGGAAAGTGCAATAGAATTTGAAAGCTGCCCAAGATAGAAAAAATACTAATGCAAACAAGAAAAGGACCTACCGGGAATTTCATGTGGGAGATCAAGTTTATATCGGAGTTAATCCTAGGAAAAGTACCCTACAGTGGGGTAGTTGTGCAAAGTTAGTACCCCAATATTATGGACCATTTCATATTTTGGAAATAATCGGACTAGTAGCATATAGACTTGCTCTACCTGGTCATGTCCGGATACATAATGTGTTCCATGTTTCCTTGTTGAAGGAGTATATATATGATCCTAGACATGTGATTAGTTGGCAAGATGTGCAAGTAAAATTCGATGTTGTAGTTTGAACTATATGGATATAGAGTTATAATGAACATGAATTATTGACAAGTGATCAGTGTGTTACAAGTCGAACCGGACGAAGAATTTCTCGTAGAGTCTCTGTGTATTCTCAAGTAGAGAGAAACATGTTGGGAAAAATATTAAGAAGGGGGGGAGGTGAATCAGTATTTACAAATCAATAACTTTTTATATTTCATATTCAGATTTCTATACGCGACTTTACTGAAAGGAAACTGTGTGTGTATGCGACTGTTATTAAGACAGTTAGCATATATCCAGTGAACTTATGATCCAATTAATTCATCATATGTTTGTCTTCAGCCAGTGTATCAGTACTTTATTAAATGGTAGATAAATAGTAACCATGTGTTGTAATAAATAAACCATCACACATAAGCAACACACATGAACACCAAGATTTAAGGTGGAAACCAATGCTAGAAAACCACCTATTGTTGTTGTCTTTGTCTTCTTTTAATATAAAGAAAATATCATTTACAATATTGTATTGGCGCAAACTCATACCAATATGCAGGAACCCACCTGCAGAAAGCTACAACCTTCTCGCATTCTCCAGCTTCTACTGTAAGGGGGATACAACCCCCTAGCTCTTCTACTGGATGATATGTTTACCAGTATGTAGGCGCCAGCCTACAAAAGGCTACAACCTTCACTCATTTTCTAGCTTCTGCTGGAAGGGAGCTACAACCCCCTGATCTAATCACCAGCTACTACTAGCAAGAAGCTTCGACTTCCTCACTAAGGATCCAACCCTCAGCATCCTACATGGACCACGTTTCATAAATTTTCAGATTGTATCCACCTGCTTCAACACATCATAACTTATAGGCCATGTTTCATCAAATTTTCATACTGGACCCATTATCAACACTTAAGCTCAATATCAAAACTCAATTTGTAACTGATCTCAACAACAGTGTCATTTTTCTCTGACACAATAGATCACCCAATCATCAATTCCTGATACAATTGAATCAACCATTCACTCAAAACCCAATCAACCGACACTTAATGAAAATTCAACCAATCAACTGGAACAGTCAAATCACTGTAACCAGTACACATAACTGAACTCAGAACACTGCATCAACAACCAAAACCAATTGCAACCTCAAAAATCATATGTGAGAATGTATACGCTACTTCAATGAGGATAACCTGCGTGCATACACTACTTTCTGTAACCCAACCTGCATATACCTCTAAAAATACTGAATCATAAAACTTCTGAACCAAAATTATACTACCCAAAGACATTATGAAGATCTACTGTCATATTATAGAGTTCTAAACAGATAGCAGCAAAGATCACCCTTCTTACTCAATCAATCAGTCAACCAGACTCAATCTCCTTATACAATCAATTTAACTTCAGATCTAATGAAGACATCATTGACAAACAATAGTAAAACAACAACACTGATCAAATAGATCAATCATTTCTAAACAACAAGCCCTTCCTCTGCATACGCTACTTGGAAGTGTCGAATCCGCGTGTATACGCGCCTTCACCAAGGTGAACCTACGTATAGATATACAAATAATGACTTATAACTTCGCAACTTTTCAAGACTTCAGATATACCCAGATCATAGCATTTAAAGGATAAAACATGCATTAGCACTCAGATCTAGCCTATCCATTATCATATCATATAATGATAAGTCATTTTAGGTCTCATGATCTTGATCCATCATTAGATCTCATCCATCATCAAACACTCAGGTGCATACTTAGTTCAGATCAAGCAAAGCATCAAAAACCCATAACATGCATATTTTCTTTTGATCTAACTCTTCATAAGATTTTCATCACTTGCACACCCTCACACTTTGATCTTCACCTCCTTATATAGTTTTAGCCTTTTTCAATACCTCGGGTCAAAACCATAGTTATGCCAATGGTATTCTTTGATGGGATCAATATTCTTTGTCGCGCTCATTACTATGGGCCAATACCATGGTAGGAACCCCTGGTATTCTTTAACCTTAATTTTCCATCCCATACGTGCTTTTCCTTCTGTGAAACTGCGTGCATACGTATACACGCCTTTTATTTTGTGTACCCACGTGTATATGCTACTTGGACTAGGTTAAACAATGTATACAACTTAAAGGATTCTCTTTCCTCAATTTCTTGATTATGATCTGTAATTCTTTATCCCATCATCCTGTTCTTCTGTGCCATTACTCTGTTACCTCTAAATTGACCTGTTACAATGTGACTTGCCATCATACATCACTTTTGAACTGATTCCTCTGAACTGCCCTGCATTTTGTCGCATCCTGTTTATACCTTTATCAAGCAGTCCAATCATAAAATAGGTTGTCATCAAGGACAACTCATCAGGTAAGTTGCCATCAAGGACAACACCTAATTTTCTGTATCAAGCTTCTGATTCTGATTCGTAAACCTTTGACCCATTATTCCGTTCCATCATTATGTCACCTCTTATCTGACCTGTAGATTCATCTAGTTACCATATACTTGTTCTGTTACAAGTGAGTTGTCATCAAGGACAACACATGCATCATAATGCGAACAATCTCCCCCTTTGGACTTGATGGCAACCACTTTGGTGTTTGGTCACCACAACTTGTAAATAACATCAAGACATGCACCAAGCTTTTCAAAACATCAAGCTACTCTCCCCCTTTGACATCAAGGGCAAAGGGCTGACCAATGTTAAATGAAGACTTTCATATCTGAATTGTTGAATATGAACACTAATCATGCTCCCCCTAGGCACATGTTGAGTCTACAGAAATATTTTTCAAAAGAATAACACGCCTCTATAACTCAAATATGTGAGTATGACCTTCCTATCACCAATGACTTATACATACATCAATCTCCCAACCAAGTGGGGATATACATTTGACTCACCCACCCAACCAAGTGGGATTCCGGATTACATATTTGACATGATCTCAAAAGTCCATACATGACTGAATATGACAATTATTACATCATAGGTCTTTACATGACCTTTTCATCAAATTATATACATGACATTTATAACAAATACCAAAGACCTAAACAAGACTATGAGAGTTATCAGTAACTATCATACATCATATATGATCTGCACTATAAGCATCTATCAGCAACAACAAGAGTAACAACCTCTATATGTCCATCATCAATTCGCAAGATAAGACAATGTAACTTTAATATCATCAATTCTGTGTCCTTAGTAGAAAGAGCCTTAACATAGCCTTCCATGAATGAACTAAGCATATGTCATATCTCCAAACAGTAATACAAAACCATTCACATCATATCATATATATGTGAAACCACCATAGCCATCATATATGACCATAACATCATCATCGTAGCAAGAACTATATGATCTTTCCACAATAATCCTCTATATATCAACCATGTATAATCACTAGAGAGTTTTCTAGTATCCCACGTCTGATGAGCATCAACCATGATAAACATATGTGAGAACCAAACCTATCATCAAAAAGAAAGAATTCATCATCATTATGTGACTAATTAAGCCATATCTCCAAATAACCATGTCTTCAAATATCTATGTCTTCATGAAACCTGTAATAACACCATTCTCTTGGCCAACCAACAATATTTACAAATATGCAACTTAAGTAATCATCCATGTATCTAGAATAGTGATAGAGATATGTATCTAGCTCGTCATCAATGTGAAAGGAAAACCATGAGCTCATAGTCATTTTTTCAAACTTTCTTGATACCATCAAGTGCAACAATCCTCAAACAATATACCATGTGAGAGCCAAGAAGTATAGTAATCATCATGCATAATTGCACCATATGAAATTTATGCATCTTTGAAGGCATGAAGGCAGCAACATAACAGAAATGAGTGACACTTAACATCATCAAATAATGAAGATGTGTACTCGAGCTTTGTTCTTCTCCTTGAACTTATGAAGATCACCATGTAAGCAACATAATTATATGCATCATCGAAAGAGTCATCCACAAATCTGATCAAAAGCATCAAAACAACTAAGTGGCTCAAGCAAAGTATCATATGTGATTTCATTATCAACAATTCATGACCGCAACATAGTATGATGCATCATTTAAACACTTCACCAACATAAGCACCATCACCATTGATAAGAGTCATTATGTATCGAAAACATCTAAACATAATGCCAACAATGCATTATTAGAAGCATAGCATATTCTCCCCCTGAACCTGTGCCAATTGTTTACTTTCAAATCTGATCATCGCATATATCAGTAAGAATCATCAAGGCATCATCACCAACTAGTTATACATCAAGTCATCAACAACTTATGAGGGTCAAGATCACTTCTAAATAACATCCACAGACTGTAGTCATCAATCATCAAAATAGAAAAGACAATTGATACTTGTCTGAACCATAAAAGACCCTTTTTCTGAGTTTATCCCACTACCTCTTCATCAAACCAACATATACGCTACTATTGATGCAGGTGGCTCTAGAGACACACACAAGACAAGGAGGACTCAGGGAAGCTCGAAAATCAAAGTGTTTGGATTATGCTCGAACCGGGACCAAAGCGTTGATCTCGTCTTCCTGATTGCGGCAGTGCGAACGGTTCATCAATATGAGTCTGGATGCGAAAGTTAGAAGAAATCAAAGCTGGGTTGACTTTTTGATGACTGGGCAGGCTTAAGGAGGCCACAATTTGGACTTTTTCAGCCACCGGGTTCCAGCCAACCTAGGCTGGATTCCGGGTGAAATTGTGGGGTCGTTAATTTGACTCCCACGTCCTAAATTTCGAATTTTAAAAAGGTGCATTTGGTGTTAATAATAATAATAATAATAATAATATATATATATATATATATATATATATATATATAGATATATATATATATATATATATATATATATATATATATATATATATATATATATATATATATATATATATATATATATATATATATATGTGTGTGTGTGTGTGTGTGTGTGTGTTTAAACATTAAACGATGCCATATCACATGGATACGGGACCAGCGGGGGTCGAACCTACCTAGCGCACGTGGCCGGCCCCCAAGCGGGCAGCCCCAAAAATATCATACGACCAACCATAAATTAATACAAAACAAACTCCATTTAATGCGACCACATGTTTGCAACAGCGCGCCAAGGTTAATACAACGACCGATGTGGGGAAGTGTGGGGCAGGCCGCCCAATGCAGACCCGACCCCCATACTTAACAAAAGAAATTTTTATGTGAACGGATTTGGTTAAAAAATAGGAGGCAGGATTTGACCACCTAACCTCCCCCTTAATAAATGGAGCCTTAACCAACTCAACCAAACCAATTTCTTGTAAACATAGCGACAATTTTTTTATATAAGCCCAGAGTTTTACTATTGCACACAATTGGAGGCAGATGGAGGAACTAGAAGGCGGGCACAGATTTCGAGACAATTAATTATTTTTTCACTACAAGAACCATGAATTTTGCAGGAGGGAAAATTTTCACTTTGTCAGAAATTGACAAATTTTATATGATTTTTACACCTCTCGTCGCCATGATTGCAAAGGTGCTGTCCGTTTCTCCATCAGATTTTTGCATTTTCGGCCATTTCCAGAATGCACGTGGAACCATGATTTCAACAAAAACAGGTAGCAGAACCATGAGCCTTGAAATTTTCCCAAGGAGGTAAAATTTTGCCATGTCAGAATATAGTCAAGTGTATACTTGTTTTTCATGGTTTTCCATAGGGATCGCAATGGCAAGATCAGATTCGCCATCTGAGTTGCAAATTTCCAGTCCATCCATGGAGCAAAATCTTTGAGGAATCCCGGGGGAATCTAAAAGATTCCTTGAGCCCAGAATTCTCAACTTCTCAGAATTCAGATTTTGGATAGTCGATTCAGCACTACTCAACGCCACAAATCTGATGGTACACTCATATTTGTCATTCTCTCATTTCTTCTTCTAGTCACTTTTCTAAGTGCTAGTGCAAATGTCCACATTCATGTGCGAGCAATCATCTTCATACGATCGATGCCGTGAGATCAATGGTTTGAGCAGCTTCAGCAGTGTGACATCCACTTCTTCAGATGACCCTTGGTTGTGAGGTATATGATGTGTTCATGTACTTCTTCTTTATGCATTATGCTGCATAGATCCTTGATTGATGTTGATGCAGGATCTTGTTTATTACATGTTGTCATGATTCCTTGCTTGATTTGATGCGGAATCTTCTATGTGATGTACTTGCTGTCATAACTCATCATGTTATGTTTTGAGATCCCTTGTTGTATGTTGTTGGGATACTCTTGTTGTTGTCATGCATGTTTTGTTTTGACATCCCTTTTGTGCCATGTTGGCGGGATGCTCATCATGCATGTTTTTGTGTCATACTGATAGGAGTTTGACTGAGAGTTCCTATAGTGGAACATCTCTTAGAGCCACTCCTGAGTGAGGGCATTTTTCCTTGTATGATCGCGACAACATCTCGTGTGTACATCATCTTTATTAACAACACTTAATGCAGCGGCCTACACCATCTTGACACCGGGGCCCGGAGACGTAGTCCCTCCTGGACGAACTCCGTTATCAACGGCTTATATTTTCATGTGTTGATGTCTGTTATGTTCCTCTTCTTTTCCGTATACAGATGTATTTATATATGTTCTTTTAAAATGCAATTTAGCACATCACGAAAGTAAAAGGTCTTGGAAGGGTCTTTCTTCACACCCAGACCTGGATCAACTGTGCAGTTTCTAACTCACGTATATACATGACTTGCCTTCATAATATCCGCGTATGAAAAGTGTAATACTGAAATTTCATACTTTCAGTTCCCCCTGAATCTGTTCTGACTGTACCTGGTTCTAGAACTTTTTTCTGAAACATCAATTCCAAGAATATCATTATCATGATGGTTCTTCATTAGAGACTCCATTTTACTCTTGTCTACAGTCATGTGATGAGAACATCCACTATCATCTTCATCTTTGAAAGAGCAGACAACAAGACCACACTTTATTTGATCTTCCTTTTCTTGATTCTCATCTTTTTCAGATTTTCTGATATAAATGTGCTTATTTCATTTCTTATCTTATTGTCTACGACGATCCATAGACTTGTCCATGCATTCTTTTGCTATATGCCCAAACTTTTTACAAACATAACATCTTATATGTTTCGTATTCCTTCTATAGCAATCAATGTTTTTGTGACCAAACAGATTGCAATGAAAACAATATCCCTTAAAGTACCTGGAAGCTGATGATCTTTCCATGAGATGGTTATTAGCTTGAAACATTCTACTTCTACATCTAGCTGCAACATGTCCAAAATTATGACAGATAGAACATTTAATGTTATTCATCAGAGGAAAGAATCGATTAACACTTCCATATTTAGGAGTAAATGATTTTCTTTGAAGACTTTCTTTCCTTGGTTTTCGATGAGGTTGACCTCTTATCTCCTTGTTGAGCATTTCAGATTTTATATTAGAATTCCTTGCCTCAGTTTGTGAACTAGATTCACCTTTAACAGTTTCATGAAAACCAAGACCAAATTTGATGGCAGGAGACCTTTGACTACTAAGAATATTATCCAAAATCTTAGTACTATCTTGAAATCATAAAAGTTTATCCTTTTCTTCTAATTTATCTTTTAGGATGTTTACCTCAACATGATATTGCTCTTCCTTTTCTAGATACTGCTTCTTCATGATTTCTTCACCTTTTCTTCCTTCTTCCACTTGTTGCCTTAATTTGAGAACCTCATTTTCTTATTCATCAAATTCTTGAAGTAGTTCTTCATTATGCTTATTTGAATTTTCAATATCTTCTTTTAGAGAGATGACCACAACTTCAAGACCTTCACAGTAACTGGTTCTTTCTTTTAGTTCCTTGGTTGTTGTATCCTTTTCATTCACTTCATTTCTCAATGATGTTACTTCATTCTGCAACGTTTGACATTGATCTTGCTTTTCCTTGAATTGCTTCCTTATTTTTTTTCCTTCCTCCAATTAAGTTTTTAACCTAGTAACCTCTTGTTTGTAGGGGCACTCCCTTTTGTCAAATAGATCTTGTTGATCTCTAATTTTATCTGTGAGCCTTTTAACTTCTGTCTCTATTAGATTTATTTCACTTTCATCCATAAGAGAAAATTCAATTGTTTCACTGTCACATTACTTATCTTTAATATTGCATGAACAGAGAAATGTATCACCAGAGGACCAAAAATTAGTACCTGATAATTCTTTTGCTTGTTCATCTTCAATATGAGGTGATTCTGAATCTGAATAATTGCTTTCACCTAATAGCCAATTGTCTCTCCCGTTGTCACTGTTCCTTTGAGATGTTTTATTCTTCTGAGGTGCTTTCTTCTTTTGCTTCTTTCCCGTTGTTACAACGAATCTCCTTCAAGCGATCAAGCTTCTGCCAAAGGACCCGCTTTGATACCAATTGTTGGGAAAAATACTAAGAGGGGAAGGGTTGGGCGGGGGGGGGGGGGGGTGAATCAATATTTACAAATCAATAACTTTTTACATTTCATATTCAAATTTCTATACGCGACTTTACTGAAAGGAACCTGCGTGTGTACGCGACTGTTCTTAAGACAATTAGTGTATATCCAATGAACTTATGATTCAATTAATTCAATATATGTTTGTCTTTAGCCAGTGTATCAGTACTTTATTAAACATTAGATAAATAGTAACCATGTGTTATAATAAATAAACCATCACACATAAGAACCACACATGAACACCAAGATTTAAGGTGGAAACCCAATATGGGAGAAAACCGCTTGTTGCTGTTGTCTCTATCTTCTTTTTTATATAAAGAAAATATTGTTTACAATCTTGTACTGGAACAGACTCATACCAGTACACAGGCACCCACCTGTAGAAGGCTACAAACTTCTTTCATTCTCCAGCTTCTACTGGAAGGGAGCTACAACACCCTAGCTCTTGTATTGGCTGATATGTTTACCAGTACATAAGCGCCAACCTACAGAAGGCTACAACCTTCACTTGTTTTCCAACTTCTATTAGAAGGGAGCTACAACCCCTTGATCTAATCACCAGCTACTACTGGAAGGAAGCTTCAACTTCCTCACTGAAGGCTCCAACCCTCAACATCCTCCATGGACCACGTTTCATAAATTTTCAGACTGTATCCACCTGCTTCAACACATCATAACTTGTAGGTCACGTTTTATCAAATTTTCATACTGGACCCGTTATCAACACGTAAGCTCAATATCAAAACTCAAACTGTAACTCATCTCTGCAACACTGTCATTTATCTCTGACACAACTGAATCAAACAATCACTCAAACCTTTGACACAACTGAATCACCCAATCATCAATTTCTGATACAACTAAATCAACCATTCACTCAAAAACCCAATCAAATGATACTTAATCAAAATTAAACCAATCAACTGGAACAGTGAGATCACTGTAACTAGTACACTTAACTGAACTTAGAACACTGCATCAACAACCAGAACCAACTGCAACCTCAAAAATCATATGTCAGAATGTATATGCTACTTCAATGAGGACAACCTGCGTGCATACGCTACTTTCTGTAATCCAACCTGCGTATACCTCTAAAAATAATGATCATAAAAATTATGAACCAAAATTGTACTACCCAAAGACATTCTGAAGATCTACTATCATATTACAGAGTTCTAAACAAATAGGAACAAAGATCACCCTTCTTACTCAATCAATGAGTTAGTTAGACTCAATCTCCTTGTACAATCAATTTAACTTCAAATCTAATGAAGACATCATTGACAAACAACAGTAAAACAATAACATTGATTAGATAGATCAGTCATTTCTGAACAACAAGCCCTTCCTCTGCATATGCTACTTGGAAGTGCCAAATCCACGTGTATACGTGCTTTCACCAAGCTGAACCTACGTATAGATCTGCAAATAATGACTTATAACTTCATAATTTTTCAAGACTTCAGATATACCCAGATCATAGCATTTAAAGGATAAAACATGTGTTAGCACTCAGATCTAGCCTATCCATTATTAGATCATACAATGATAAGTCATTTCAGGTCTCATGATCCTGATCCATCATTAGATCTCATCCATCATCAAACACTCAGGTGCATACTTAGTTCAGATCAAGCAAAGCATTGAAAACCCATAACATGCATATTTGCTTTTGATCTAACTCTTCATAAGATTTTCATCACTTGCACACCCTCACACTTTGATCTTCACCTCCTTATATAGTTTTAGCCTTTTTCAATACCTCGGGTCAAAACCATAGTTATGCCAATGGTATTCTTTGACGGGATCAATATTCTTTGCCGCGCTCATTACTATGGGCCAATACCATGGTAGGAACCCCTAGTATTCTTTAACCTTAATTTTCCATCCCATACGTGCTTTTCCTTTTGTGAAACTACGTGCATACGTATACACACCTTTTATTCTGTGTACCCATGTGTATACGCTACTCGGACTAGGTAAAACAACGTATACAACTTAAATGGTTATCTTTCCTCAATTTCTTGATTCTGATCTGTAATTCTTTGTCCCATCATCCTGTTCTTTTGTGCCATTACTCTGTTACCTCTAAATTGACCTGTTACAATGTGACTTGCCATCATACATCACTTCTGAACTGATTCCTCTGTACTGCTCTGCATTCTGTCACATCCTATTTATACCTTTATCAAGTAGTCTAATCATCAAATAGGTTGTCATTAAAGACAACTCATCAGGTAGGTTGCCATCAATGACAACACCTAATTTCCTGTATCAAGCTTCTGATTTTGATCCGTAAACCTTTGACCCGTTATTATGTTCCATCGTTCTATCACCTTTGATCCGACCTGTAGATTCATCTAGTGACCATATACTTGTTCTGTTACAAGTGAGTTTCCATCAAGGACAACACATGCATCATAATGCCAACAATCTCCCCCTTTGGACTTGATGGCAATCACTTTGGTGTTTATTCACCACAATCTGTAAATAACATCAAGACATGCACCAAACTTTTCAAAACATCAAGCTACTCTCCAAAAACCAAGCTACTCTCCCCCTTTGACATCAAGGGGAAAGGGCTGACCAATGTTAAATGAAGACTTTCATATCTGAATTGTTGAATATGAACACTAATCATGCTCCCCCTAGGCACATGCAAAGTTTGCAGAAATATTTTTCAAAAGAATAACATGACTCTATAACTCAACTATGTGATGTTGACCTTCCTATCACCAATGACTCATACATACATCAATCTCCCAACCAAGTGGGGATACATATTTGACTCATCCACCCAACCAGGTGGGATTGCATATTTGACATGATCTCAAAAGTCCATACATGACTGACAATTATTACGTCATAGGTCTTTACATGACCTTTTCATCAAATTATATACATGACATTTATAACAAATACCAAAGACCTAAACAAGACTATGATAATTATCAATAATTATCATACATCATATATGATTTGCACTATAAGCATCTGTCAACAACATCAAGAGTAACAACCTCTATATGTCCATCATCAATTCACAAGATAAGACAATGTAGCTTTAATATCATCAACCTAGGACAAAGTATGCCACTTATAGATATCAACTCATCCTCTTGATCTTATCAATATCAACTTGCTTCGTTTCCTTAGTAGAAAGAGACTTAACATAGCCTTCCATGAATCAACTAAGCATATGTCATATCTCCAAGCAGTAATACAAAACCATTGACATCATATCATAATATGTGAAACCACCATAGTCATCATATATGACCATAACATCATCATAGTAGCAAGAACTGCATGATCTTTCCACAAGAATCCTCAATATATCAACCATGTATCATCACTAGAGAGTTTTCTAACATCCCACATCTGATGAGCATCAACCACGATAAACATATGTGAGAACCAAACCTATCATCATAAAGAAAGAATTCATCATCATTATGTGACTAATTAAGCCATGTCTTCAAATAGCTATGTCTTCATGAAACCTGCAATAACACCATTCTCTTGACCAACCAATAATATTTACCAATATGAAACTTAAGTAATCATCCATGTATCTAGCATAGCGATAGAAATATGTATCTATCTCCTCATCAATGTGAAAGGCAAACCATGAGCTCAAAGCCACTTTTTCAAACTTTCTTGATACCATCAAGTGCAACAATCCTCAAACAATATACCATGTGAGAGCCAAGAAGTATAGGAATCCTCATGCATAACTTCACCATATGAAATTTATGCATCTTTGAAGGCATGAAGACAACAACATAACAGAAATGAGTGGCACTTAATGTAGAAATTTTGAATAATATGACACATATTCACAGAGATTATCCCGATTATACACTATTGCGGAATACATGCATAATACGTAACCTCCTGTATGTTGACAATCAATTTACAGAAGTAGAAACAGTAACATGCGCACATAGAAGCATCAATCACACATATCAACACAGTATTTTTCCGGGGAAAGCATCTCGCTAAAAACCCCAACTATCTGTATATTATATTGATTGAGGACATGTAACAAACATAGTACAATACTCCTCACAAGTATCTCAGTACTATCTCCACCTGTTACACACAATACAACTCAGATCTGATCTCCAAATCTCCTCCGCTGCTTGCCTGCCTCCACTGCACAATACCTGCTGAGAATGAATGAGAATGGCTTATCCAAACTCCTATTTACCTTGTGAAAATCACCCACACTGTAAATCACGTGAGCACAAGCTATATTTCACTTGGTATTGGCCCACACTCCGCATAGATCATTGGCATAACTCAATCCCATGCATGTGCACAATCTCATGCACAACTGATAGCAATCTCAACCTCTAACACATGTCTCCACTGAACTGTACATGCACTGAGTTAATTGATGTATTCTTCTGTTGCATTATGAGTTAATAATTAGTGAATTAATTAATAACTAATTCACACAACTCATCACTTGGTCTATTGATCAATTAGACTAAATACAACTAGTTCAACTAAGTCAAACTGAACACAACTCCATTAACTGCTCATCCAACTCCACAGAACTCAACCACATGAGTTCTAACTGATGTCCTGCATGCAATAGCTCAACTGACTCATAAAGAAAGGGTATTTCCTTCTGATAGTTGCATGTGCCACATCTGTAGCTCAAACTGAAGTGCTCCAAGAGGATAAGATAAAGTTTATAGTCTAAATATTATTATGAGACAAGAATATTTGAATTTTCTATTTTTGACTAACAGTCTAAAAATAGACTCTGATCACTTCTGCTATGATCACTCCTGCTGTGATCCAAAAATAGACTTTGCGCCATAATTTGCCTGCGGGCCCAGTTAGTGAAGTCGACTCCTTTCCACTAAGCTCCATCATCTTGTTGCATTCTCAACAAGCATTTCTTGTTGCACACTTTTCAACACTTAACATCTTCAAATAACGAAGATGTGTACTCAAGCTTTGTTCTTCTCCTTGAACTTATGAAGATCACCATGTAAGCAACATAACTATATGCATCATCAAAAGAGTCATCCACAAATCTGATCAAAAGCATCAAAACAACTAAGTGGCTCAAGCAAAGTATCATCTGTGATTTCATCATCGGCAATTCATGACCGCAACATAGTATGATGCATCATTTAAACACTTCACCAACATAAGCATCCTCACCATTGATAAGAGTCATTATTTATTGAAGACATCTAAACATAATGCCAACAATGCATTATTAGAAGCATAGCATATTCTCCCCCTGAACCTGTTGATCCAGGTGGATATTGGTGGCCACCTGCCTATTCCACTTGGACCCCCAACACTCTCTTTCAGTTTTTGAGTTTCCTTAATTATAGCACAGTTTACTATTTTTGGCAGTTTTTCGGGTCCTCAACTTCTGGAGCCGTTTTGAGGCCCTAAACGATGTTTTTAGGGAAAATGTAGAGACCAAAAATTTCCCAAATTGGATTTGTTGTTTGTTTTCGGCCTTCTCTTTGAGATCTTCGAAATGAGGTACTGTGATAGCAAAACGGAGATCGTATGCCAAAGTTACGACCTCGGGAAGTTGATGTACCAATTTACCCAAACAGGGCCCATAGTTTTGGCGCTTCATATCCTAGGGTTAGGTTTTTGGATGTTTAGGGTTTTCCATTATTTCTCAATAATAAATAGGCCTTTGAGCCTCATTGTAACATAGTTCAGAGGCATGTAGCCACCACATCTCTCCTCAGAGATAAGTTAACATCACCCGAGCTATCTTATTTCCATTCTGTTTGTAAGCATAGTTTAATATTTTTCCATTAATGAAATGAAGTGTTTTTCTGCCACATCTCTATGTTTATGATTATATCTGTAAGTTGTTGCATTCTGGTTTAAGTTCGGATCACCTGTGCCAAGTGTTTACTGTCAAATATGATCATTGCATCTATCAGTAAGAATCATCAAGGCATCAACATCAACTAGTTATACATCAAGTCATCAACAACTTATGAGAGTCAAGATCACTTCTAAATAACATCCACAGAGTGCAGTCATCAACCATCAAAATAGAATAGACAATTGATAATTGTCTGAACCATATTAAACCCTTTTTCTAAGTCTGTCCCACTGCTTCTTCATCAAACCAATATATACGCTACTGTGCAATTTCTAACTTGCGTATATACGTGACTTGTCTTCATAATATCCCTGTATGAAAAGTGGAATACTGAAATTTCATACTTTCAGCTCCCCCTGAGTCTGTTCTGACTGTACCCGGGCTTAGAACTTTTGTTGAAACATCAGTTCCAAGAATATCATTATCAAGATGGTTCTTCATCAGAGACTCCATTTTACTCTTGTCTACAGTCATGTGATGAGAACATCCACTATCATCTTCGTATTTGAAAGAGCAGACAACAAGACCACACCTTATCTGATCTTCATTTTCTTGATTCTTGGTGGATTCATCTTTTTCAGATTTTATGATATAAATGTGCTTATTTGATTTCTTACCATATTGTCTATGACGATCCATAGACCTGGCCTTGCATTCTTTTGCTATATGCCCAAACTTGTTACAAGCATAACATCTTATATGTTTCATATTCCTTCTATAGAAATCAATGGCTTTGTGACCAAACATATTGCAAGAAAAACAATATCCCTTAAAGTACCTGGAAGCTGATGATCTTTCTGTGAGATAGTTATTAGCTTGAAACATTCTACTTTTGCACCTAGCTGCAACATGTCTAAAATTATGACAGATAGAACATTCAACATTATTCATTATAAGAAAGAATCGATTAACACTTCCATAGTTAGGAGTAAATGATGTTCTTTGAAGACCTTCTTTCCTTGGTTGTCGATGAGGTTGATCTCTTATCTCCTTGTTGAGCATTTTAGATTTACATTAGAATTCCTTGCCTCAGTTTGTGAGCTAGATTCACCTTTAACAGTTTCATGAAAACCAAGACCATATTTGATGGCAGGAGACCTTTGACTACTAAGAATATTATCCAAAATCTTAGTACTATCTTGAAATCATAAAAGTTTATCCTTTTCTTCTAATTTATCTTTTACGATATTTACCTCAACCTCATATTGCTCTTCCTTTTCCAGACACTGCTTCTTCATGATTTTTTCAACTTTTATTCCTTCTTCCACTTGTTGCCTTAATTTGAGAACCTCATTTTCTTGTTTGTCAAATGCTTGAAGTAGTTCTTCATTCTGCTTATTTGAATTTTCAAGATCTTCTTTTAGAGAGATGACCACAACTTCAAGACCTTCACAGTAACTAGTTCTTTCTTTTAGTTCCTTGGTTTTTGTATCCTTTTCATTCACTTCATTTCTCAATGATGTTACTTCATCCTACAACCTTTGATATTGATCTTCATTTTCCTTGAACTTCTTCCTTATTTTGTTTCCTTCCTCTAATTGAGTTTTTAACCTGGTAATTTCTTATTTGTAGGTACACTCCCTTTCGTAAAATAGATCTTGTTGATCTATAATTTTATTTGTGATCCTTTTAACTTTTGTCTCTATTAGATTTCTTTCACTTTCACCCATAAGAGAAAATTCAGTTGTTTCACTGTCACATTCATTATCTTCAATATTGCATGAACAAAGAAATGTATCACCAGAGGACCAAAAATTAGTACCTGATAATTCTTTTGCTTGTTCATCTTCAATCTGAGGTGATTCTGAATCTGAATAATTGCTTTCACCTAATAGCCAATTGTCTCTCCTGTTGTCACTGTTCCTTTGAGATGTTTTCTTCTTCTAAGGTGCTTTCTTCTTTTGCTTCTTTCCCATTGTTACAACAAATCTCCTTCAAGTGATCAACCTTCTACCAAAGGACCCACTCTGATACCAATTGTTGGGAAAAATACTAGGAGGGGAAGGGGGGGGGGGGGGGGGGGGGGGGGGGTGGTGAATCAATATTTACAAATCAATAACTTTTTACATTTCATATTCAAATTTCTATATGCGACTTTACTGAAAGGAACCTACGTGTGTACGCGACTGTTCTTAAGACAATTAACGTATATCCAGTGAACTTATGATTCAATTAATTCATCCTATGTCTTGCTTCAACCAATGTATCAGTAATTTATTAAACGATAGATAAACAATAACCATGTATTGTAATAAATAAACCATCACACATAAGCAACACACATGAACACCAAGATTTAAGGTGGAAACCAAATTCGGGAGAAAACCACCTACTGATGTTGTCTCTGTCTTCTTTTTAATATAAAGAAAATATTGTTTACAATATTGTGTTAGCGCAGACTCATACTAGTACATAGGCACCCACCTGCGGAAGGCTACAACCTTCTCTCATTCTCCAGCTTCTACTGGAAGAGAGCTACAACCCCCTAGCTCTTGTACTGGTTGATATGTTTACTAGTACATAGGCGCCAACCTATAGAAGGCTATAACCTTCACTCATTTTCCAACTTCTCCTGGAAGGGAGCTACAAGCCCTTGATCTAATCACCAACTACTACTGGCAGGAAGCTTCGACTTCCTCACTGAAGGCTCCAACACTGATCTGAAAATGGGGCAATTAGGCTTCTTGTCTAACTTACAAGAACCTCTCCCACTTCCAACATCTTATTTATTCCCAAGTCTTTATGATTAACCAATGCAGAATTACATATGTGCTTGAAAATAAGGTGTATGCTTATGTCTGTTTTAGAACTGTTTATGTGCTTTTAATATTCTATTGTTATGCTGATACAACATATGTATAACAGTAAACAATGCAACAATAAAACAAAACACACAGAACAACAATTTAATTAGGAGTTCACCCAAAACTCTTGGGCTACATCTCCGTGAGCTATAGTCAACTCAACTAGGCTCCCTGGGATTATGACAAAGTCCTTTTTATAATCTCTTGGCTCAACTCCACTGTTTTACACATAAACAATGGGTTTAGACACCATTTTATCCTTGGCTCTTGAAGCTCTCGGCTTTCTGGCTCCCGGCTCTGGCTCTGTCTCTTGGCTCTGGCTCTGGCTCTTCAGCCCTGGCTTCTTCGGCTCTCTGCAGCTCCCTGACTTTTCACTTGACCTCCAAGTGACTCCCTTGGTTGCTCTACGAAGTAGCTTTCGGTCTCTCTCTGCTCCCTCGGCTCTGCAACTGCTTTCAGCATTCAACTCTCTCTCAATTGAGCTCTCTGGGCTCCTTTGAGGCATTTTCCTGGCTTTTCGGCTTCCCCAGTCATTTCCCTGCGTTCAATCATCTCTCTGTGCCTCTTCGGCTTCCCTGCTCCTTGTCTGTTCGACTGGCCATCTGGCTCTACGGCTCTGTGGCTTCTAAATGCATCATTGCCTGTAAAAACGCCTGCTGCAGCGTGGCATGATGATCAGGAGTAGTTACAAAAGGAATCGGGGCCATTTCATGGCGAAATCCCGAAAACTGAGAAAATTGCCTTACATAGAGATTTCCGGAAAATACACTATCGGACGTGTATTCCGGACGTGAAATTACATTCAATCGCCCCTAAATCCCTATCGGGTCCACCATTAGGTGCCATATCGCATCGCATTAGTGTATTGGGCAAAATCCCAAATACATGGGAAAACCTTCAAAAACCTGACAAAATCCTTTTTATCGGATTTGAAAATGTATCGCATCCACCCTATAATCATTTCGGGTCCGCCTTTGGCTACAGTCGCAATCTCCACCATTGATTTGCGAGATCTCTGATCCAATGGTCCATATACGATCTCGGGCGGCTTAGGAATACGGAGGTTACCCACCCGAAAAGGCGGTTTTCCTCTCTCCTCCGCCAGCCATGCGTTGTTCACTGTATGGGATCGGGCGAAGCCAGCCTAAAACCACTTTCCGCCTAAGGCCCGCCCAAAATCCCACCTACAGAACTCAAATTTCATTAATCGCGCCTTTATTTCCCCTTCGGGTATGGTTTTATTTCTTTCGGGCATTTTCCTTTGTATTTCGTTTTATAACGGAAATGCAAAAATACACAAAAAAATCCCCTTTTACTAGATTTCAAATTTCATGAATTGCGCTTATGAAATCTGTCGGGTCCGACAAATGCCAATCTGATTTATTCCTAGTCGTCCATTCCTCTCGTGATCTGACGACTGATATTGCCCACTGTGATCGTTATCGCATATCGTGTCGCATATAGCCCAGGGGTTCTGTACATCGCCGATGCCGATTCACCGATCTGATCATCGGCGATTGGTGTATCGCATGATCGGCAATCGGCGTATCGCATGATCACAATCGCCAGGTCCAGGACCCCGATATCGCACAGATGTCTACCTCTGATCTGGTACATTGAATTGGTGGATCAGAGTTTCTCCCGCCTCCGCTTAAGTCCGACCCTTTTCCTTTTTCCAATTCGATTTCCCTTTATAAGGGTTTTTTCCAATTTTAAAGGATTTTGCCTCTTTTTCCAAAGAAATAGAGCATCTTCTTTGAGCGATAACTTCTACACCCTAAGTCCATTTTTTCCCATTCAAGTTGCAGTAGATTCAGAATGGAAAAGATCTCTACAATGGGGCTATTTCCAGGAACTTCCTTGGACTTTCATTTTCCTCTGTGAGGAACACTTAAACTTAGGAGTCTATACAAAATCCATTTTGGATTATGCCTTCCCACTAAAAGAACTTTTGGTCTCCAAAAGACTGATATACTGATCTGAATAGTAAATGAGAGTAATAACACCCTCTTCTTTTAGCCTCCACACACTTGCCTTGCATAGTGCCCCTGAAACAAAGTCTCTCACCACTTTCCTTTCTAGATGTGCTGGTTCTCCTGGGAAGAACTGTCTTCCTCCTTGCCTTCCTGCAAAACTTCTGCTAAGATGGTCATAGAAGGTAGTTTGAACTCTTCTACCTTGATCATTCATCCAAGGTGGCTCAAACAAATGTGAAGTTCATCTGCTCCACAAGACTTTCATTTGTATCTGTTTGAAAAGCTGTCAACAACAACTGTTAACAACAACAGAAATACATACAACAACTGGATGGCCTAAACTCCTGCTTCAACAAAAGAAACAGATTTCACATCTTGTGAACACCTCCATGTCTTACATCTACATACAAATCATGGACTAGATAACAAGCCCACAAAACATGCCTTTGAACAAATGACCCTTCAAGTCAAGCATGTAGAAAAAGACCATTAGGACTCTTTTTCAAAAGATGGAACACTTTATCATTATCTCCATTTGGAGACCAAGTTAACTTCTCCCAAGTCAACATGGCATCACATGCATGTCAAAGCAATCAACCCTACAAGTTAATTACACATACATGTTCAAAAACAAGGAAATCATCAACATCCCTGTGTTCATGCATCTCTTTCTCATGCATACATTTCATCCTTCAACTTTCACTTAAGCACACTGTACTTTCGAAGCTGAAATGAAATATAATGTAGATGCATCAATAGACATGCAATCTTAATCAGATAAGAACTCTAACTGTTTCTTACCCATCCTTTTCAAAGGTTGTGCCTTTGTCTGCACATCAACATCATCATGTGAATCATACTGAGACACATCATTCATGGAATCTTCCTTTCCATTTCTGCCATCTTCTCTTTCCACTTTCTTCAGCTTTTGTGGAAGCATTGTTGGATTCAAAGTCCAACATTTTGCAACAAGATGTCCTTGCTTATGGCAGCAAGTGCACTGTATGTGCATCCTCTTGACAGCATGATTTGCCTTGTCCAATGGACCTTTGGCTTCTTGCTTCTTTTGCTTCAAAAGTTTCATGTATGTGGCCATTCTCTTCCAACATCTAGAAACATTACGGTTATCCAACCCACAAAAGGAACATGCAATTCTTTTCCCATACATATGTGGAAATTTATCATTCTTTGCACAATCAAAAGGAAAATGTTTAGAACCAGATTTATACTTGCCTCTTTCACCTTTATTGCCTTCATGAGGAGGTGAAGAAAATGAAGAAGTGCCTCCCTTTGGAACATCATCACTCTCTTCAAGGTTGTCAGAGTTTCCACAACTCTCTGGTTCAAGTGTGTGCTTCTGAACACCTGCATCCTGCAAATGATGTTTCAAGCCATTACATTCCTCCTGAATACAATCTTCACACTCTACAATGCAACCCCTTCTTGGAGCTGTTTTAATGGCCTTCATGGCAGCTTTGGAACTTTCTCCATAAGCTTGTCCATAGCCAAGACCCAAATACTTAGGCCTTTCCTCAATCATTATTGGCTCAACAATACCTTGTGCATGTCTACCCAAGCCTTTTCCTTCATAGCCCATCTTGGACATTAGCTTGGAACCTATGCCTTTGGTATGTTTTTCAAAAGAACCAATATGAAAATTCTTAGAGGAATTTGAAGACAAACTGGAATGGTTTACCTCTTCTTCAAGCTGATACTTGACTAAGGCTTCTTGGGCAACAAAGAGCTATGTCTCCAACTCATGCATCCTTCTTAGGTTCATATTTGCAATATGAAGTTGCCTCTCCATTTCCTGCAATTTGTCAATAAGCAATTGCTTCTCTTCCTTCATGGAATTCAACTGCTCTCTGAGTATGCTGCTCTTTCTTCCATCCTCATATATTTCTCTCACCATATCCATCATGGTGGACAAGTCTTGCTTCATGTCTTCATCAAAGAGTCTTGTGATGAAGAAAGAAGAATTCAAGGACTCACTTGTAGAAGTTGTCATTATGCCAATGAACAAAAGAACTTCAAACAAGATTAATAAAGAGCTTATTCAACAACCTTTTGCAACAAACCTCTTGTGCTCCAAGGATTGCTTTGAGGTCCTTTGGGATAGAAGAATGCCTTCAGCCCTTATTCCTTCTTCTACTTCCTGGACTGAGCTATCAATAGCTTTCCCTTCACCTTTGCAAACTTAAACAATAGTCAGTCTGCAAAATAAACATACAATCAACCTCTCACTGTTTACACCTTTCAGACAAGCAATCTTTGCTATGTCAATCAAGCATTCTGATATAACCTCCTTTGAAGGTTTGGTTAATCAATCTCAAGCTCTGATACCACCTGATCTAAAAATGGGGCACTTAGGCTTCTTGTCTAAGTTACAAGAACCTCTCCCACTTCCAACATCTTATTTATTCCCAAGTCTTTATGATTAACCAATGCGGAATTAAATATGTGCTTGAAAATAAGGTGTATGCTTATGTCTGTTTTAGAACTGTTTATGTGTTTTTAATATTATGTTGTTATGCTGATACAACATATGTATAACAGTAAACAATGCAACAATAAAACAAAACACACAAAACAACAATTTAATTAGGATTTCACCCAAAACTCTTGGGCTACGTCTCCGTGAGTTCTAGTCAACTCAACTAGGCTCTCTGGGATTATGGCAAAGTCCTTTTCACAAGCTCTTGGCTCAACTCCACTGTTTTACATAGTAGCAATGGGTTTAGACACCATTTTATCCCTGGATCTTGAAGCTCTCAGCTTTCTGGCTCCCGGCTCTGGCTCTGGCTCTTCGGCTCTGGCTTCTTTGGCTCTCTGCAGCTCCCTTGCTTTTCACTTGACCTCCAAGTGACTCCCTTGGCTGCTCTATGCAGTAGCTTTCGGTCTCTCTCAGCTCCCTCATCTCTGCAACTGCTTTCAGCATTCAACTCTCTCTCAATTGAGCTCTATGGGCTCCTTTGAGGAATTTTCCCAGCTTTTCGGCTTCCCCAACCATTTCCCTGCGTTCAATCATCTCTCTGTGCCTCTTCGGCTTCCCTACTCCTTGTCTGTTCGACTGGCCATCTGGATTTGCAGCTCTATGGCTTCTAAATGCATCATTGCCTATAAAAACGCCGCTGCAGTGTGGCATGATGATCAAGAGCGGTTACAGAAGGAATCAGGGTCGTTTCATGGCGAAATCATGAAAGCTGAGAAAATTGCCTTACACAGAGATTTTTGGAAAGTACACTATCGGACGCATATTTCGGACGTGAAATTACATTCAATCGCCCCTAAATCCCTATTGGGTCTGCCATTAGGCGCCATATCGCATCGCATTAGTGTAATGGGCAAAATCCCAAATACATGGGAAAACCTTCAAAACCCGACAAAATCCTTTTTATCGGATTTGAAAATGTATTACATCCACCCTATAATCATTTCTGGTCTGCCTTTGGCTGCAATTGCAATCTCCACCGTTGATCTGTGGGATCTCTGATCCAATGGTCCACATATGATCTCGGGCAGCTTAGTAATACAGAGGTTACCCACCCGAAAAGGCGGTTTTCCTCTCTCCTCCACCAGCCACGCATCGTTCACTGTATGGGATAGGGTGAAGCCAACCTAAAACAGCTCTCCACCTAAGGCCCACCCGAAATCCCGCCTACGGAACTCAAATTTTGTTAATTGCGCCTTTATTTCCCCTTCGGGTCCAGTTTTATCGCTTTTGGGCGTTTTCCTTTGTATTTCGTTTTATAACGGAAATGCGAAAATACACAGAAAATCCCCTTTTACTGGATTTCAAATTTCATGAATTGCGCTTATGAAATTCGTTGGGTCCGGCAATCGCTAATCCGATTTAATCTTGGTCGTCCATTCCTCTCGCGATCTGACGGTTGAGATTGCCCATCGCAATTGCTATTGCATATCGCGTCGCATACAGCCTAGGGGTTCTGTACATCACCGATGCTGATTCGCCGATCCGATCATTGGCGATTGGCGTATCGCATGATCGCAATCACCAGGTGCAGGGTCCCGATATCGCACATATGTCTGCCTCCGATCCGATACATTGGATTGGCGGATCGGAGTTTCTCCCGCCTTCACTTAAGTCCGACCCTTTGCCTTTTACCGATGCGATTTACCTTTATAAGGGTTTTTGCCAATTTTAGGGGATTTTGCCTCTTTTTCCAAAGAAATAAAGCATCTTCTTTGAGCAATAACTTCTGCATCCTAAGTCCATTTTTTCCCATTCAAGTTGCAGTAGATTCAGAATGAAAAGATCTCCGCAATGGGGCTATTTATAGGAACTTCCTTGGACTTTCATTTTCCTTTGTGAGGAACACTTAGACTTAGGAGTCTATCCAAAATCCATTTTGGATCAAACACTCAACATTCTCCATGGACCACGTTTCATAAATTTTCAGACTGGATCCACCTGCTTCAACACATTATAGCTTGTAGGCCACGTTTCATCAAATTTTCGTATTGGACCCATTATCAACACTTAAGCTCAATATCAAAACTCAATCTGCAACTCATCTCACCAACACTGTCATTTATCTATGACACAACTGAATCAAACAATCACTAAAACCTCTAACACAACTGAATCACCCAATCATCAATTTCTGATACAACTGAATCAACCATTCACTCAAAACCCAATCAACCGAAACTTAATCAAAATTCAACCAATCAACTGGAACAGTCAGATCACTGTAACCAGTACACATAACTGAACTCAGAACACTGCATCAACAACCAGAACCAACTGCAACCTCAAAAATCATATGTCAGAATGTATACGCTACTTCAATGAGGACAACCTGCATGTATACGCTACTTTCTGTAACCCAACCTACGTATACCTCTAAAGATACTGAATCATAAAACTTTTGAACCAAAACTGTACTACCCAAAGACATTTTGAAGATCTACTGTCATATTATAGAGTTCTAAACAGATAGCAGCAAAGATCACCCTTCTTACTCAATCAATCAGTCAGTCAGACTCAATCTCCTTATATAATCAATTTAAATTTAGATCTAATGATGACATCATTAACAAATAATAGTAAAACAACAGCACTGATCAGATAGATCAGTCATTTATGAAAAAAAAGCACTTCTCTCTGCATACGCTACTTGGAAGTGTCGAATCCGCGTGTATACGCGCCTTCACCAAGGTGAACCTGCGTATAGATCTACAAATAATGACTTATAACTTCGCAGCTTTTCAAGACTTCAGATATACCCATATCATAGCATTTAAAGGATAAAACATGTGTTAGCACTCAGATCTAGCCTATCCATTATCAGATCATACAATGATAATTCATTTATGGTCTCATGATCCTGATCCATCATTAGATCTCATCTATCATCAAACACTCAGGTGCATACTTAGTTCAAATCAAACAAAGCATCAAAAACCCATAACATGCATATTTGCTTTTGATGTAACACTTCATAAGATTTTCATCACTTGCACACCCTCACACTTTGATCTTCACCTCTATATATAGTTTTAGCCTTTTTCAATACCTTGGGTCAAAACAATAGTTATGCCGATGGTATCTTTAACGGGATCAATATTCTTTGCCACTCTCATTACTATGGGCCAATACCATGATAGGAACCGTTGGTATTCTTTAACCTTAATTTTCCATCCCAACGCACTTTTCCTTCTCTGAAACTGCATGCATATGTATACGCGCCTTTTATTCTGTGTACCCGTGTGTATACGCTACTTGGACTAGGTAAAACAACGTATACAATTGAAATGATTCTCTTTCCTCAATTTCTTGATTCTGATCTGTAATTCTTTGTCCCATCATCCTATTCTTCTGTGCCATTACTCTGTTACCTCTAAATTGATCTGTTACAATGTGACTTGCCATCATACATCACTTCTGAACTGATTCCTCTGAATTACCCTGCATTCTGTCACATCTTGTTTATACCTTTATCAAGTAGTCCAATCATCAAATAGGTTGTCATTAAGGACAACTCATCAGGTAGGTTGCCATCAAGGACAACACCTAATTTCCTGTATCAAGCTTCTGATTCTCATCCGTAAACCTTTGACCCATTATTATGTTCCATCATTTTGTCACCTCTTATCTGACTTGTAGATTCATCTAGTTACCATATAATTGTTCTTTTACGAGTTGCCATCAAGGACAACACATGCATTATAATACCAACAAAAAAATTCTACGAAGGTGAGCCGTCATCCAGTTTAAAGTGCAATGGAAGCACTTCAGCACATAAGAGGCCACCTGGGAAGATGAAGACTTCATGCGGAAAGTGTACCCTGACATGTTCCGAAGGATTGGATGATGCGGGAGCACCAGCAGCAAAACGAGCAAACATGGGCCACGGAAGCAGAACACAGGAAAGTCTGCCTTAAAGCAGAAAAGATAGATTTAAAGCGGATAAAGTAGACTTAAAGCAGATTTAAAGCATGCATGCATCTTTTGTTGGAGGAAAAACAGGAGATGATAGGATCAATCCTTCTCAAGACTTCTTATATAAATGTAATGCGACAGGCATGTAAGAGATATCTGATTAGGGAGGCATTTGTGAGTGGCAGGATGTAGCGAGCGTGAGCTCGGTTTTAAGGCTGAAATGCCTTAATTTTGTAACTATTTTATATAATATATGTAAGCCTGTTCTAGTGTGTATTGACTGTGTTTATGTGTTGTTTATAATTAGGTTAATTCCGTATCGTGAGTTTGTCAATCGACAACGACCATTCCAGGGTCGATGGCGATCTATGTATTGTTTAACTGTTATCATTCTTTGAATGCAATTACGGTTGAATGAGGTGGAACCAAGGCATAGCGTATGGAAATTCTTTCAATTAGAATCCTGTCAAGATTGTTCATAGAAAAAGCCCTCAATAGAAATAATTTAATGTCCAAACCTTGACAAAACCTTTGGATGAAGTTGAAGCGTTATAAGTTGGATTTGAAATTTAAGCGAATGAGAACTGTGGCAAGCAGTATCGCATCAGATCAACGATCTCTAATTTCCAACCTCCGATTGAATCAGATCAGAGTAGTGGAGAATCATGTCGGCGTGGAAACCCTGAACGCTGTCATCAGAAGCCTATTGCTGTGTTGGTAAATTGATTAGAATCGTGCTGTTGAGACGTGGAACCAGAATTGAATCTGGTAATTGGGAATCGAAATTAATCAAGGCACAGAGTTATGTTTTAATATTAAACGCAGAATTCTGTCTATTGTAATAGATTTTCAAATGACCGGACAATCTGTCCATTGGCAAGGAAACAATGACCGATTGAGTTGCAACGATGATTAAAGGGATAATCGATAGTTAATATAATTCCACGTTGTAAGATATAAATCGCTTCCGTTGGGACTTGTGGCCTATAACCCACGGTCCAGGATCGAGTTTTCACATGAAATTGGGATTTTGGGCAGCCCCCAAATTCTCATTTCCATCATTGGACTAAACAACGAGGACAATGTTTCGCATGAGGGGGGGAAGATGTAGCACCCCAGTGCTGTGAATATTTGTTCTACTGTTACTTACTTTTACGTTACGTGACTTAGTAACTTATGATTTGATGGAAAAGGTATAGTAGAAAAATTTGTATTTAAAATAAAGGAAATGATGATCTGATTTGGAAGGTCATGGTTATGGACCAAAAATAACATAAAAATTGGTGGTTGGGATGATAAATGAACATGTGTCTGCGTTAGGTGGGTTTCAAAGGCACTAATATTTTAAAAAATGAATCTTTAATTCCCTAGACAGTTAGAGTCAATTATCAGTTTTCTCTCTTCTTAGAGATGGGAAAAAAACCCATCTCAATGGAAAAAGGAGAAGAATCCAAGGATAGCAAGGAAAGGCTGGAGTGATCCAAACTTAAATAGGAACGTAACAAATTACATATATAACCATAAATACATAAATGCAGCAGAAATAACACTTCATTTCATTAATATAAGAATACTGAAATATGCCTAAAAATAGAATGGAAATAAACTAGCTTGGGCGATGGTAGCTTATCTCTTAGAAGAGATGTGGCGGCTACATGTCTCCAAATTGTGTTACAATGAGGCTCCAAGGCCTATTTATTATTGAGAAACAATGGAAAACCCTAAACATCCAGAAACCTAACCCTAGGAGATGAAGCACTAAAACTGTGGGCCTCGTTTGGGTAAATTTGTACATCAATTTCCTGGGGTCGTAAATTTGGCATACAATTTTCGTTAGGCTATCATAATACCTCTTTTCGAAGATCTCAAAGAGTAGGCCAAAAAGAAATGAACAAATTTGTTTGGAACTTTTTTGGTCTATCTTTTTTCCCTAAACACATTGTTTAGGGCCTCAAAACAGCTCTGGAAGTTCAGGACCCGAAAAACTGCAAAAAATAGTAATTAAGGAAACTGAAAAACTAAAAGAGACAATGTTGGGGGTCCAAGTGGAATAAGAGGGTGGCCACCAATATCCACCTGGATCATGGAGGATGGAGAGGAAGTAAGAACTGGAGCTAATACCTTGCACAGGACACTGTGAAGGTGGCATGATGCTATCAGACTGAGGTGTTCTTCAGCTGGACGTAGAGTGAGTGGAACCCTTGGACCAATACTTGAAAGTACAGCACTGGACTGGATTGGTATAGTCCCGAGTTTCAAGTACATGCTACCTCAAATACGATGTTTTTCAAACTATCTGAAGAGGAAGAAGCTCAAGGGGAGACTAGACATCATTGCTAGTATCGTGGTTGGGCGGAGAGATCTTCCTAGTGGAATATTTTTATAGTACATTTAGGGAACATATAAGTATCCCTACAAATTAATGTTATTGTAATTAGAATATATTATGTGTGATTTGTGTGCTAACTTATTTTAAAGAAATCTGTGAAATATTTGATGGGCATCTTTAACTACTATTTGCATATGTCTAGTAAGGAAGATTAACAACTTTTTATAGAATCCAGGCTTGTAATTTCTCACTGGGTAAGAATGAATGTGTATACATGTTGTAGGAGTAGTATATGTGTGAGTACAATTTCTATTATGGCCTGAGAATGATACTAGATAAATTAAATTGTAAATTACATAAAACGTCATACAGTGAATAATCAAGGTTTCCAGTTAGCCTCAGGAGTAACAAGCACAAAGGTCATTAGAGGCAGTCTGTAGCCATACTAATATTAAAATAACACCTTAAGGGCACTGAATGGGTCCTAGATAATTCAGGTCCCATTCACGACTTGGTGTGCACAAGACAAATGAGGGAAAACCTAGCAACCTAAGGGGTATTGGTGTTGAAATACAACTTAGTTCCTATTAAAAGACATAGGGGAAAAAATAATGGATATATATAAATCATTATACCGTTAATTGGAGTTTGACTTGTACAATTTCTTAGACAGTAACTGATTTTTTTTAGGAAAGAAAACACAGAGGAAACTATCTTTATAGTCCAATGAAACAAATGCGAGAAAACAAAATCATGGCTTCGACTTAAAAAGGGAAACAATAGTAATTTTCATTAATCTCTAACAAGAAACAAAGTGAAAAGTTTCATTAATATTTTTCACTACATATTAACACTTTTCCATTAAAATTGCTCGACTGGAAAATTCGACATGACAGACCAGAGTTATTCAGAGCATAAATATGTAAAAACCCCATAACAGATAACAACCCTGGAATGAGTAGGAGCACATAATTATATATTGTTCATTTTTAAAGAAAACCCTAGAATTCAGTAAAAACATATTGAAGTAAGAGACTGACTGTCAACAAATTCTTTCCATATTTACAATCATGTTTGAGCTTAAAACAATGCTCAGAATTTTTAACTACAACTGGAATGAGAAAAACACACTGCTCGAATGGCCGAAGAGCTTCCGCATGGAAGGATTCCTTCAGAATTAGAGTGGCTTGAGTACACATGGAAATTAGAATAATACACATATATAGCCTATCTCAGGAGAAACACCCAAAGTGGCAAGGAAACCCAAACCCTTGTATTGGCTGAGAAAGAAAAGAGTAAAAACCTAGCAGAAGAAGAAGTAGCGAATGTTAGAATATCTTGTTTCCAAAGTCGTGACCCAAAAGAGCGGTGGAAAGCATGAACTTGGTCAAACAAGGAAAGAACAAGTTAAAAACCCAAAAACAATCCAGACCAACTCTGAAAATACCGAATTAATAATGGAGGAAGCAACCCCAAAAGAAGCATCGCCGACTGTCCATCACCAAACCCTGAGGGTAAACCATATTATAACCAGGTAAAATACTCAACAAAGAAAGAAAGATTTAGTTGACGAGACCAAGAAACTCCATGCTACCTGATGGAGAGTGCACTCGGTCCTAGTTACCTCTGCTCGGAATGGTGCCACCTGTAGAAAATCTTGTAGATTCACAAGCTCATGCAATTTACTAAAACACAGGACATGAATCTACTTCTACTTTCAACCAGTGGAAGCCAATAGATCGATGAAAATAATATGAATAAGAAGAAGATAAATCAATGGCACATAACACAAGATGTATCTGGGTAAAGCCATTGCGCAGAATCCGCTATCTGTATTGCATATATCAGAAATACGAGTGAAGATACAAAGCTTGTTCTCACTAGAACAATTCCGCACAAGGATGCTCAACTCTCTCAGCATATAAGCTAGCTCAAGCTAAATCCTTAGCCTATTCAAAAACTCTCCAAGCCCCTAATCTCTTGCGTAATTCCTAAGTTGAATAACCCGTATTTAAAGGGAATTCATGCTTCAAAAATTGCGCAATCCAAACATAAGATCAATCTTCGATGCATGCATGATATTTACACTCTAGTAAATAATACCACTGAGAGTACACTGTCCCTACACTTTAGTCTCAACTGGGTCTTTCTCTGAACTGACATGCACGAGTTTCTCATGAGGGAATCTTCAGTTAGCTGTAGTAGCACTAGTGGATGCATTAACACATCAACTCATTGTTAGTCCTCTATTAGTTCCAAAAACAAGTTAGAACTAATTTAACTGAACTTAACTTAGTGAACTACGCTATCTAATTTCCAACTCAATTTAAATTCATACTGAACCCCTAAAACTTAGGGAGAACATATACATGACTACAGAAAGACTCCGAACTCGAAATTCCTAAGTTAATAAAGTTAATTAAATCTAATTAATTATTTACAAGTTGTTATGAGAGTAGAAATCGATTTTATTTCTCAGCTTAATTCAAGGACAAATTAAACTTGAAATTCGTAAGCTAATTAAACTTAATTAATTATTTACAAGTTGTTATGAAAATAGAATTTGATTTTAATTCTCTTTAATTCAAGGACAAATTAAACTAGAATTTCTTGTTGTTATTTCTCAACACCACCATTATTGAAAAAAAAGAAGAGAAATTTACACCAACGAACGAAAAGAGGGAAGAGTTAATCCAAGTAAATTCCTTATAACACCAACTCACTGAAGATAGAAAGGGCACTCATTCATTATAACACCAACTCACTGAAGATAGAAAGGGCACTCATATTATTGCATTACCTGTTGAGAGGTTCTAGAGGTGCACTCTAAACGCGCGAGGAGAAGCTTGTAGAGTCCAAACCCTAGTGAGGAAGGGTTGAACGATCGACGGTCTCGTGAGCCGGTGTAGAGGCGGTTACCTCAAACGCCGTATGATTAAGATACTTACATCTGGATGAAGGAAATGAACCCAAGTGTCCCCAATGTCCTTTGTATTGTAAATGCATTTTATATAAGAAATAATACCAAAATCTAAAGTGTTGTCAAGCATGTGTCAAGGCATGTATTGAAATATTATGTATTTAATCAACTAAAGATTAGTGTTGATGCACCTCTAGGTACATGTGTTAATTCAAATTATTGTTATGTTCATATCATCCTCGGATGTAATGATGCTTGGGTTTAACAAATTGGTAGGATCTTATAATCATTAAAAAAAAATACAAATTTGTAGTAAAAAAAAATTTAAAGATAATTTATGATGGGTGGGAATATAGGGTACATTTATAAATATTTAATAAAAGGTTAAAAATAAAAGTGATATAGCGAGATGTTGTAGTAATTAAAAGTAATAAAATTTAATTTGTTATCTTGTAATTTTGTTTAGCGATAACTTATTAGATAAAATAAATTAATAATATACATATTACATTAAAATTTATAACATATAAGTAATAACTATAATTTAAGACTAATTTTATCTTATAAATTAAAATAATGACTTTGTAACCATATTTAAATTTAATTAACACATAAAAACTTTATTACTTACCATATAACAATATTTTACACAATGAATATTCACGCCAACTTTACCATAGATATTATTAGTTGTACATTGGGGTTGTTATAATATCATGGGCCAATACCATGGGTCATTAATACTATATGCCCCAAAATCATCTCCCATTTCACAATCAAAATAATAATAATAATAATTATTATTATTATTATTTTATTTTTTTATGTTGTGGTTCATGGACACTGGGTGGCCGTTACATCCATAGGAAAAATCAACCCCGAAGGGAATCTTTTAAAGCCGTTCGGCCCAAAGGGAATCTTTTTAAGCCGGTAGACCAGACTAGCAGGGCCTAACCCCAAGGGCGTTGAAGAGAATTGACCATGTGACCTCCCCATCGGTGAGGCACTCAACGAGACCTTGAAGAGAATTGACCACCTCCCGATCGATGGGGACTCGACCAGTTGAGTTAACCTTTGGGGCTTAAAATAATTAATATTTTATTTTAATTTAATTTCTAATATTTTTTTAAATTAAATTTAAAAGCAAAAAGATTATAATTACTTTTTAGATATATCTAAACCCTTTATCAAATTAAGATATAAATAGTAGCTATAAATTACGATCCATTTTACCATATAAATTAAAATAATAATTTTATAACCACTTTTAAATTTCATTAATAAGCACATAAAAACTTAATACTTACAACATAGAAAGAATTTTAACCATGGATATTCACCTTCACTTTACCATGGATATTATTAACTTTGTTACAATACCATGGCTCATCAATACCACATGCTCAAAAACCATTTCTCATTTCAATATATATATATATATATATAATTTGATTTTGTGACATTTTTGTGTGGACTCGGTCAAAAAAAGAAAAAACGAAATAAAATTATTGATTATAATTATTAATAATTAACTAAATCAACCAAGATCCATATTTAACTCCGGATCTATCAAGTTCTGAAAGAGATCAAATCTCCCGATGTGAAAACATTTCCTCAAGTTTTTCACTCGAAAAAAGAGGTTTGCACCTCAAGAAATTTGATCTCTATAGGAGCTTCATAGATGTGGACTTTTGACCAAGTTAAATGTTTACATTATGTTAATATTTTTATTTAATTCTATTTTTTGATTTTGATTTTTATGTAATTTGACTTAGTCAAAATGTTAAACATTACATTACATCTCTACTTTACTTGCATGTCTGCCCAAATATATATATATATATATATATATGATGATGATGATGATGGTTAACGTCCACTGAGACCAAACTTTGGTCTATCGGACCTAAAGAAACAAATTATTTAGTTTGATTTAAGATTTTATTCCTATGCTCAAAAAGTTTGGAGAGAAGCCTCCCTAGCTTACTGTAATTTTGACATCGTAAAAGGCTCGGTAGGTATTGCAACAAAGATTTTGAAACTGATATCTAATGTAGTTGTACACCAGGCACTCTAAGAGGAAGTGATTTTCATCCTCCATGTTCGTATTCTCACAGAGATGGCAGAACCTTTCCATCCATGGTGTTTTAGGAACTGCCCAATGGTTTCACTATGGAGCTCATGAGAGTTTGTTCTAATCTTGACTATATTAATTTTCTTCTTTGAGCTAGTTAAAACAGAGAGATACTTTTGATCTTCTAGGGTGGGGTTGATGACCTCCTTATAATATCTTAATTTTATTATTATTATTATACAAAAAAATAATAAATAAGTTAAACACACACACACGTACATTTTTAAAAAACATGTAACATGATTCTTAACCATAGGGATTCACCCCCACTTTATCATGGAAATTTTTAATTTTTAAATAAGATTTGTTATAATACCATGGGTTATCAATACCATATGCCCAAAAAACCATAAGTCATTTCATATGACACTTGTTTATATGGCATTTTTATAATTAATGAATTTAATTAAAAGAACAAGAAAATGCATAACTGCTTTGAAAATAAATTAGAGTCGGTATACTATTATGTATATTCTAGAATATTTTATGGAGGTAACTCCCTACCATAAAACAAATAATTATTGATAATTAACCTATAGACATAAATTTTTTGTGGATGTTTTTGTAAATGTTAAATACCTTTAAATACCTACCATCCATCTATTACTTATTAATAATTAAATTTAAATTATGTAAATCCTATTCCAAAATAGACACACTTATCAAGGTAATAATTGATTTAATTTTATAATTTATGGAATACATATGTATAATTAATTTGATTTTACTCATTTTTATTAAAAAAATTAAGATATGATAGTTATGAAGATTTTGTTTATTAAAATCTAATGTAAATGAAACAAGAGGAAATAATTAGATTGATATTGAGTATTATAAGTATCATAGAAGTGTAAAGTACAACCAAATGTAAAATACAAAATAAAAGAAATTCAAAGTTTAACATGGTAAACAAATTTCTTTACAATACATTTGGCAGGTAAACAAGTTTGTAATACATTTGATATATTATAAATATATATTTTTAGTGAACTACACATAGTTTATGTTTCCAAACACATTGTTATTGGATTGCATAACTATTTAAACTATTTACCAATGCATTTAAGTTTGATTTAGAGTTTACACAATTAGTTATATCTACAATGGATATTTGCTCAAATCTCAATTCCATATTTGATGACATGACTGCTTTTTGTCACATGACAACATTGACCTTATTAGTTCGTGCCTATGAAGGAGTCTAGTAATTGATTTTCTCATTTACCACTATTAGTTTAACATTGACCACTACAATTTATAATGTTAACTTTGAAAAATAAATATGTTTTCAATATTATTAAAAAACCATTTTTCAAATTTTTGATAGGACCATAAATTGAAGGTTTTATTGTAGCATTTGATCTTATTGTAACCTTTACACAATATAATGCCATGTAAATAACTTCCTAACATATTTTATCCCATAATTTCTTAATGTTGTTGTGATATTCATGCACGATTTTTAATTAAATATTTGTGTACTAATTTTTATTCTTTAGCTTTGCAAGAAAACCATCCAAAATTAAATTATTTCAAAATAGTTCACACCGTGCCACTTAGTTTAATTATTGAACATTGAAAGGTATAAATTTACTTCCACATTTGGACAAGGGCTACATTGTAGATACTCCACCTTAGTTTAAATATAGTTAAATTAGAATAAAACACAATATCAAACAATACTGCTAATGACATCGAACTTATAGCATGTAGACCTTGAAATAAAAATTGGGCTTTGAGATATTTCGAGTGTACAATCAAGTTTAGCTGAAATTAGAGTGAGAAACCCTAAGATAAATAAAGTTTAAAAAGTCTAAAATAATTTATATTTTTATTAATATTCTCATAATCCACTAAATGTGAAGCATCATCTTATGCTATAATTTTTGTATATTATGAAACATATTTTTGTTAATTATAAATTTTATTTATTTAATCTATATTAAGTAAAATCAACTAATTACATCATTTCACTGTTATAATGAACCTAAAACTGGCTTATATGGAATTGTTTATTTTGGTCGGCCACCAAAATTCGCGAGAGGCACAAGTGTCCTGTTATATTAATGTGGAACCTGTGTTATTTCATTAATTTTTTTGATAAATGCCTTTTAGGTCTGGATATGGTGCTCAAATCGCGAGAATAAATTTGAATTGTGAATGTGTGAATAGCGTGTGTAAAGCCCTGAATATAATGAAAATATGCAAATGCTAGATTGGTCAAATTTCTCTGAAAGGATGTCATAACTATAAAGTTTTCATAAAAACCTTGATTTCACTTGTCAAGTTATTAAAAAACCCTCAAATTATCCTATAGAAAGAGTGTCCCACTTTGGCATGAGGTTCACGAAAAAAATAGTGGAGAGAAATTGCAATGCGGTGATGAAATTTGATTTTATGGAACTTTGAGTATCAGTAGTTGAAAATATGATAAAATGTCAAGGAAAATTGTCATAAAATGTACAATGTTTGCCTTAAATCCCTGAGAAAATTGCTCTAGAATGATTGGACGAATGTTTCAAAAGCAGTCATCCAAAGAGTGGCGAAATTACGTATTGATTCAGCCAAATCCCTGTGATGTACAATGTCGTCAAAAGAGTGATGAAATTACGTATTGATTCAGGCAAATCCCTGTGATGTACAATGTACAATTTTAGCATGTATGAACTAGAGCATCAATGTTTCTAGAGTTAAGATTAATCTAGGTTGCTTTAATTATTAATTATAAATATAATTATAATTATTGATTTAATAATTTATTATGTGATATTTAATTGGTTATGATATACGAAAGTATTTTTATTTTTTTTTTGAAACGGTTATGAGATTTCATTAATTGAATGGCTGAGAGCCACAAATTCGGTTACACAAGGAAAGGCAGATTTCTGCATGCCTTTTCAGCAAGAGGAATATAATGCCTACTCTCATCACGCTCTTCTTTTTACATTTAGTATAATGTACTTTTGTCGCTGATTTCCCGAGCTGAAAAATACAAACAAATTGTTGCAAAAGGTTGCAATAAAACATGACTCTTTAGGGGATTGGATCCCAAAGGATTTCCTTATCTCTGAGAATAGAACCGACAACTAAATGGACTGCCTTGTTTGCCTCGATATCTGCTTCTTTGTTATTTGTTCTCAAAACATGAAAGTATTTAAGTTTCAGGGACTTTGCCATGCCTTTGATCCTTGTAATTATACTTGCTAGCTGCAGATCCACTGGAATATAGTTAGTCGCCATTGTTTGGATGATAACCTGGGAATCCCCAAAGACATTTGCCTCCTTGTAGCCCAACTCTTTGAGGAGTTTGATTCCTTGAAACAGGGCCATCGCTTCAGCTTGAATGCTTGAGGAATGGCCTAATCCCCAAGCAAATCTGTGCAAAGCTGTTTCATCTGGGTTTATGATGATTCCTCCAGCTCCAACAATACTTGGATTCCCTTTGGCTGCCCCATCAAAGAAGAGAGAGGGAAGAGTTTTTTTGGAAAACCATTTTTGGAAATCTACTTCATTTTTCCTGACTTGGCATTCTTTGCGAGATGGAGGAGGGCTGATCGATTTTGGAAATTTGAAATTGAGGGCAATTCCCAGATCTATGTCTTGTTGGCTTAGATTTGAATCATCTCCTTTGTCTTCTAGCCATTCAACAAGCTGACTTTTAACTTAGTTGACAACTATTCTAAAGTCCTGTTCCTTATTTTGGAAAATCCTTCTGTTCCTTTCTAGCCAGACTTGCTAGCTGATAGATTTTGGCAGAGCACTCCACGCTGTCCAGATTGTTTTATTTTTTGGAAATGAACCTAGATATCTGGCCATCCAGCCCGCAAACAGTTCCGAAACTGAGGAGGGAAAGGTGAATTTTTGCTTCCAGGAAACAAGAAGCTCCTTCCATATGGAAGCTGCAAAATTGCACTCAATCATGAGGTGGAAGGCGAATTCTAAATTTTCCTTGCAAAGAGTGCATCTAGACGGCCCAAAGATTCCCCTTTTCTGAAGCCTGTCTTCAGTTAGAATTTTTTGATGGCAAAGAAGCCAGCAGAAGTGGTCGACTTTAGGAATTGAAGGTATTTTCCATATGCCAACCCAGGGAGCAGGATTGGGAGGCATGTGAGGCCTCTCAAGGCATTTAGCATAGCCCTGGGCTACCGTGTAGCCTGTCCGATTTGAGCCGCAGCCTCTCACGTCCAAGCCTGTGTGCATGAATTGGAGCCAACCCATGCAATTGCGTAGTGAACGTTGCCAGATCTGAACGTAAGGCGGGCGGAACTGGGAGTTGTTTCCAACCCGTCCAAACATCATCCTTCCAGATTGAGAGGTCCCACAATGTGTTGATGCAAGCCTCTGACATCCAGCGCTGCAACTCTGTCATGCCTCTCAACTCTGTCAGTGGGGGTCTATTCAGGATGTTGTTGTTCCAGAGATGAATACATCTTCCATTGCTGGGAATCCAGAAGGAATGATTCCTTATCAACGAGGTAGTTCTACAAATGAACCTGCTAAAAGGAGTTTTGAAATGGTTCTTGGGCTGATCCAGGCATCTAAGTCTTGGTCCTCTGAAGTACTTCCTCCACAAAGCAACTTGCACCCAACCTGGATTTGGAGCTATGATTTTCCAAATCAATTTGGCTCCCATGGCTAAGTTTTGGACACTGAGATCTTTAAAGTTCAGTCCTCCCTCCTGAGTTGGGCTGGTGACTATTTCCCAATTGACTAGAGAAATTCTCTTCTCATTTTGTTTGCCTCCTTTCCAGAAAAAACTTTCTGATTATTTCCTCCATCTTTTTGATGATTCCCACAGGCGCCAATAAAACTGAGAATTTGAATAACGGAAGGCTGCTGAGCACAGCTTTAATGAGCACTGATTTTCCAGCTATGTTGAGCCAAGAGGATCCCCAGGCCTACATTTTTGCTTTGAATTTGTCTAACTAGGGATACCAATCTTTACTCAAGGCCCTCTTATGGAAGATGGGTAGTCCCAAATATTTAAATGAGGACCAAGAAGTTGAAGCTGCAAATCCGAGGCATCTAGCAATGGTGCTTGCAGTTGAAGCAGGGATATTCCAACAGTAGATATGGCATTTGGCATTGTTTAAGACACTGCCCAAGATCTTACAGTAATCTTCCAGAACTTCTTTGAATTTGACTGCTGAATGAGGAGATGCAGCCCCTAGCAGTAATGTATCATCCATGAAGAGGGCGTGGTTGATGCTTTTTACCCCTCTTGCAATGCTCAGGCCAGCAATGTCATGATCTTGCTGCTTTTTTTGGAGATAAAAGCTGAGAACAGAGGCCTGTAGGATGAATAGGAGGGGTGAAAGGGGGCATCCCTTCCTCAGCCCTCTAGTGGCTTTGAAAAAATCAGCAGCCCTATCGTTCACTAGGGGGACAATCCAAGGCTCTGAAATGTAGGCTCTAATCCACTTAATGAAATTTTTCCCGAATCCCAGTTTTTGCAACACCTGAAACAAAAGACTATGTCTAACATGATCAAAAGCATTTGCTAGATCTAATTTAATAACCATATCTTTTTCCTTTCGGTGTAGGTTGGAATGAATCGCCTCTTGAACCGGAACGAAGTTTTCCACCAGCTGCCTGCCATGAATAAATCCACCTTGGTTGTCCGGGATGATTTTGGGAAGGATTCTTTTCAACTTGTTAGCTATCACTTTGGTTATCACTTTGTACCCAATATTGCATAAGGAGATTGGGTGAAATCTGCTGAAAGAGTTTGCTCCTTTCTCTTTGGGAATGAGGGCAAGAAAGCTTGAATTTGTGCAGCCTCCAATCTTCTGACAGACCTGGGACTTCTGAATCATTTTGAAGAACTCGTTCTCCACAATCTGCCAATAGGTCTGGAGAAATCTAGGCGTAAAACCGTCCGGTCCCGAAGCTTTATCAGGATCCATTGAGAAAAGTGCCTCCTTGACTTCCTTCTGCGTGATTTTGCCTTCGAGCGCTTGGTTCATTTTGGAGGAGATAAGGCTAGGGACATCGTCCAATAGAGTAACGTTTAGACCAGCTCCTAAATCTTCTCTATACAGTTGCTCAAAGTGCTCTGAGGCTGCCTTTTTTATGTTGGCAAAGTCCTTCAATACGCTATTGTCTTCTTTTATTTCAGTGATGGAGTTGCGGCTTTTCCTAGCCTGGGCTTGTTTGTGGAAAAAGGAGGAGTTTCTGTCTCCAGATTTGAGCCAAAGGCTCCTGGACTTGAGCCTCCAATATTCTTCTTCTGCCAAACAGGCCTTGTGGAAACTTTGTTGGAGTTTGGCCTCCTTTTCCAGCTCATCCTTAGTGATATCAGCTGTTTCAAGATGGAGATGTTGACTTTCTAGCGAACTTTGTACTTTTTTCCTTTTTGCAGCGGGATTGGGCAGGGTCTTAGCCCAATTTTTCAGCATTCCTTTAACCCTTCTGAGTTTTTCCTCCCAAACGAAAAAGGCGGATCCATTGACTAGCTCTTTCCAGCAGTCTCTGACCTTTTCCATAAAGTCTGTCTCTTTGATCCAGAGAGAGCTGAATTTGAAAGGTATGAGCCCCAAGTCCTTGGGGTTCAACAGCTCTAGGCTGATGGGCTTGTGATCTGAAACGTTGCTGTGAAGAATGCACATTCTAGCTTCTAATCCAAGAAGGAGGAAGGAGCTTTGGACCAAATCTTTCTGCTATGTAACCCGGGCCAACTCTCTTATTTGACCAAGTGAAGTTACCAGTAATCGGCTTAATATCTATCAGATCCCAATCTTGCATGAGGTCTTCCACTGATTCTCTTATCGGATCCCTGACGATGCTGCCTCCTCTTTTTTCTGACGAGAGGAGGGTGAGATTGAGGTCTCCAACATCTCTAGATCTGCCAAGTCTTTGATGGAGTCCCATCATAAATTTTTTTCACCTGCATTGTTAGGAGCATATACATTGAACAGGCAAATAATTTCTTTAGATTCTAAGTGCTGCATTTTTAAAAACATCCAATGAGTGTTTAGGTGTTCAGAGATTAATGAGAACTTATTAGGATTCGAGAGTGACCCAAGTCCTCTCGATGCTCCACGGGTAGAGATTGCTTGCGCTCCGTCTTTCTTCCAAAATTTTTTGCTTGCCTAGAGGAAGGCTGAGTCCTCCAATTTAGTCTCTTGGATGAGAAGGATGTCCAGGGCTTCCAGTCTTATTAAGCTGTTCATTGCTTCTTCCTTGGCTTTAGTGCCCATTCCCCTACAATTCCAGGAGACTATTTTCATCATTTACTTTTGCTGTGGTGAGCTCCTTTGGAGCTCTGGGTTTGGGTCTTCTTCATCTTCGGGGTTTTTTCTAGGAGTTTCTCTAGCGTTGGCTGGCTGCCCTGTAGTTTGTCCTTATAGGTTTCATGATCTCTTTTTTCCTTCGCTGACATGCGTCCTCTTGTAGATCTTCTAGGGGTAGACTGGGATTCACCTATTTCCCCTTCTTCCTCCGATTCCTCGGACTCTTGGATTCCCTCTTCTTCTTCTGAAATCATCTCTTTGGATCTCTCTGGTACTCTTTTGGAGGGGGAGGCTTTGGGAGGGGGGATCTCCTTAGGGATTTCTGTCTCTTGTGTGTTCACAATTTCAAATCCAAGGATCTCAAATTTGTTTCCTTGACTTTCCATGGATGGCTTCTAAACAGGGCCCGCTTGGGGAGCTTTCGCATTTGTATTTGCATTCTTCTTGTGTGAAGTTTTGGGACGCTTTGCCTGATTCCACCCTTCTTCCTTCCCTTTTTCTTCCACCCCTTTGGATGGGCAGTCTCTGGCAAAGTGTCCGTAGACATGGCACTTGCGGCATTTGAACGACAACTGTTCATAGTCCAATTTCTATACATGAGTCCATGGACCTACAGCTATTTTGATGGCTTCTGGTAGTCCGACCTCCAGATCTACCTCCACACAAATTCTGGCACAGTCGTATTGATCTTTGCTGTTGGCCTTATCTATGAATTTCCCAAGAGAGTTTCCTATATGTTTCAGTGAGTCCCAGTTCCAGCAGTGGACGGGAAGATTGGGGAGTCTTACCCAAACCAGGACCGCTGTAGGCACATCCACCGTCGGATCAAAGTCTGGCGTCCATTTGTTTAAGTACAGACCTTGAGGGCCCATGAAGTAGGGGCCATTCCTGAAAATGAGATCTTTGTCCTCTTTTGCAGAAAATTCAAATAAGAAATATCCTCTTCCGAGAAAGTAAGAGGTTACCTTGTTTTTTATCAAAGGAGCCCAGTTCCTAGTGACCCAGTTCTCAGTTGATTTCGGGGAAGGCCATAGTCCTGTAAACTGACCGACCAGAGCATGATCTGCCAGAGACAAGGCTACCTGAATCGGACCTTCAGGGGGAAGGGCGATCTCGGGGATATCTTCAAGTCTTTTCACAAACTTAGCAGCTTCCACGCATTTCTTCTTTGGCTGACAGGCCAACAAGGTTCTGAGGGCCTCAGCGGCGGAAGGCGGAGGAGGGGAGGAAGACCCTTGAGGGGGAGTCAGCTCCTCCATGAAGAGCAGCAGCCCTAGCCAGCCCGCCCGTAGCTTGAAGCAAAGCCCCCAGCGGACACGACCGCAGGGATCAGGATTCACAAAGGGCGGGCGTGCTTGCAGATTCAGAACGCACGAAAAGCGGATGTTGCAGGTTAGAGCGGGAGCTGAGTCGCAGGTTGCAGAGCCCACGAAGTATACGAAAGTAAATATTACGAGATTAATATGATTTAAAAGTAATTTGGAACATTTTAATTATATTGAGAAATCTAATTATTCATTTTTATATTTCTAAATTTATATTTAGAAGTAAAATTATAAAATAATTATTCAAATTAATAAATAAGAAATAAATTATAAAATAACAAAATTACCATTTTAAATAATTAACTTAAGAAACAACAAAAAAAACCCAAAGGTTGGCAGCATACCGAACCACTGGAGGAGGAGGCACTAAATACAGAACCCACAGACGTGCAGGAAAAAACAAAGGAAGAGAGCACTGAGGGGCCCAATTTGGAGCCAAATAGCTTGGTACGACAGCAAGAATTACAGCTGGAAATAAGCGGCGCCAAACGAGCACTTAGCTCCGAAGGATCGGACTCTGATAAAGAACAACCCATGTACACAGAGGAAAACCAACTTGCTATTATTGTCCCCACTCCCAACACTGGAGTCTGGTGCAAAGTAGAGAAGAAAAAAGGCCGGAAAATATAGGCTTGCTGGCACAACATTTTTTGTTATTTCTGTTTGCATTCCTGTCATTTCAGGAACAACCATCTGCCATTTTTTGTTTCTATTACTGTTCGCTGCCTGTCATTACAGGTTTCTATTTCGGTTTGCTGCCTATCATTACAAGAACAGCCATATGCATATGCTTCAAGCATCTACAAAATTTTATCAATAAGAATAAAATTACGATTTTTTCTACGGGAAAAAAAAATAATTAACTTAAAATTTAAAATACTTAAACTTTAAATTAAAATTTAAAATACTTACATTTAAAATAAAAAAGATAATTAAAACAAAAAAAAAAGCACAAACATAAATATTGATAGTTAGGTATTCACATTTGAGAGCCACCCCCTTTGGTGGCTACCCTAGTTTTTAACTCACAACTAACTAATTAACACAATAGTTAGTTGGTTTTTAACTAACAACGAACTAGTTAACACAATAATATATTTATTTATTCCATCTTCTGAGGGAGTAACCATAAATGGATTATTTATTGGAGTTGTCTATAATGCAACTTTTTGAGATTCCGGTGACGGAATCCGGCAGAAGAAATTGAGATGAAATCATGATTTGTTGCAGTTAAAATGGTTTTTTAACTGCATATTCGGATTCAACACCCTGAAAAACCCCTGGGACGGTTTCATTGTGCAGAAATTAGCTATCAAACTTGGATTCCAATAAATCACTGCCGGATTTTCACCGGAAAAAATCGCCGGAAAGGCTTTCAAAAAGTCGTGTTAAAGACTACTCCTTATTTATTCGAGCACTGTGACGCATTTACATCATCCGTTTTCGCGGTTTTCAAATTTCCCGCGAGTAGGAGATTATTGGTTACATTTACAACTTTCAAATTTCGCATCAGCGGGAGATACGAAACCTTAGTGGATAAAAAAATGCCGTAGTCTTTAACGCGACTTTTTGAAAGCCTTTCCGGCGATTTTTTCCGGTGAAAATCCGGCAGTGATTTATGGAAATCCAAGTTTGATAACTAATTTCTGCACAATGAAACTGTCCCAGGGGTTTTTCAGGGTGCTGAATCCGAATATGCAGTTAAAAAACCATTTTAACTGCAACAAATCATGATTTCAGCTCAATTTCTTCCGCCGGATTCCGTCACCGGAATCTCAAAAAGTCGCATTATAGACAACTCCTAAAAAAATTCGATCTTTAATGTTAACCGGAAGATTTCAGGACTCTACATTTGTTTTCAACGTACATTCCACAAAATTCACACGTCAAAGTATTTCAGTTTTTAAGAACGCATATGGAAGATTTTATTTTTTATCATTATTATAAAGTTAAGACGAGTTTATGTTAATGTTAGATAGGGAAATAATTTATTCACTTACAAAATATGTGCGAGACTTGTTGAATTTGCATATTTTTTTAATGTATTAATAAATTCAACTTTTTTAAATTTTAAAACTCAGAATTTATTTTTAAAAAATTAGTAAATTTAGAAAATTTATACTACCCCTCGTAATGCAAAGTGTTAAGGGTTAAAATTATTGGTTTTCCAATGACATCGAAAACCCATGATAAATGCGAATTGATACAATGATCAAATAAATAATCTATTTATTCGAGTAAATAAAAATTTCCCATGGCCAACGATATTTCCAAGCGAGTAAATGCCACATTAATTGCTTTGTCTATCTACATTTTGCGTCTATTCAAGTTTGTACAACTGTAAATAGTGTAGTTGGTATATTTTTTTTAACAATGTGGTGAATTAGTAACTGCAAGACCTAATTTAGGAAGACCGAGAATCAATTTTCATCGCTGCCACTATAACACCAAGAGTACATCCAACAACCTGCAAGCCAGATATACTAATTTCTTACAAGCCATACTATTAATTGCTCTGTCTCTCTACATCTCGTGTCTATTCAAGTTTGTACAACTATCAATAGTGTGGCTCCTATATTTTTTTTTAACAACGTGGTGAATTGGTAACTGCCGAACCTAATCTAAGACCCAAGATCACTGCCACTATAACACCAATAGTACATTCAACAACCCAGATATACTAATTTCTTATGATTTTGGCAAGATCAATTCTCATAGCTACCATTATAACACCAAGAGTACATCCAACAACCTACAAGCCAGATATACTAATTTCTTATGAGCCATACTTAATCTAAGGAAGACCCAGGATCAATTTTCCATTATAACACCAAGAGTACATCCAACTTCTTATGATTTTGGCAAGAGCCCCAGTATAACACCAAGAGTACATCCAACAACCTGGATCAATTCTCCACTATAACACCAAGAGTACATCCAACTTCTTATGATTTTGGCAAGAACCCCACTATAACACCAAGAGTACATCCAACAACCTGCAAGCTAAATATACTAATTTCTTATAATTTTGGCAAGAGCCGAGACTCATGCAAGCCAGATATACTAATTTCTTATGATTTTGGCAAGAGCCGAGACTCATGCTCCTTGAGCCGCACACCATAGGAGAACAATATACTCAATGTGATTTAAAACCCTGACCTCATGGGTTTCACCCAACGAACCCAACCGTCTCACGACACATCATTGTATTATAACATGGTTGGTATTACTAATCATAAAAATGGGTTTATAAAGGCATACATTTGGTTTATAAAGACATGGTTGGAAACTTGGATGTATGGTTCATTTAGTACTATCGGGAAGGTGTTTTAAAATTGCGAATACGCTAGAAATATTATTTGTCATATGAACATTAATTATGAATATAATAATTGTCCTAAAGTTTTAGCTTTTCCAGACAAAATGACATGGCACATTGCTAATAGTAATTAGCGTACTTAGATTGCAGGATTGCAATGATTTCAGAATAAGGCTTAAGCCTTCTGAACCAATCAACATCTAAATAAATAAAATTAAACAATTTAAAAAAAATAAATTATATATGTTTTGCAATGTAAACTTATAAGATTTGTTTGATTTTTGGTTAACATCAAATTAATTCAATATTCAACTCATAACGAATGCATGGGTTCTGAACCCATCAACATCTAAATAAATAAAATTAAACAAATTTAAAAAATAATTATATATGTTTTGCAATGTAAACTTTATAAATGATTTGTTTGATTTTTGGTCAATATTAAAATAATTTAAGCAAGCTTTGCAACAAAAAAAAATAAAAATAAAATGTAAATATATATACTTAGTTAGAGTTGTTATTATTCATTGTTATTTATGTAAGAGTAAAATTGTAAATGTGTAGACATTGATTTGCATATTAACCTTACTGGTGTAAGTTTAATGTTTTATGTAATTTTTGGTAAAACATAATTCCAATTTGAGTGATAGACACTAAACTACCATTGCAACACTTGTTTTACATGAATTGTTAATTTCTCATTCAATACATTTACATATAATCAAAATTTAACCATAACAATAATAATTAGTGGGAAGACATGCCATAGTCCGCTACAAACAATTTTCAAAAAGATTTCTTTACCATAAAATCCACAAAATCAAGGAGGACAATGCCATCGATTATTGGTATTTTTTTTTCCAAAAAATAAATATGTGTGATATACCTTTAAAAATTAACTAATGAAGTAAGGTGTGATATTTTAAATATATTTTTATGATAAATATTATTTGTATATTTAATTAACATTTTTTGGGCTTTTTAATAAAATGTTGTCATTAAATTTATTAAGTTAATTATATTTTATAAATCTATAAATGGAGATTTGTGATTATTTGTATTGTTGATTTTTTTTGGTCATGTAAGTCACTTTCATCTTTAAGATTTGAACAACCACTTTGTCGTCCTAAACCTTACAATTGTCTTTCTTAATTACATCATTGTCCTAAACCTATGGGCCATCATCAACCATTTAACTATAAGGCTTGGCTGGTTAAGTTGAGTCATTTGTCTACATGGACTTGTGTAATCGCCATGATTGTTATCCCATATGACAATATCCCATCAGGCATTTGTCGTCCATCCTCTACGGCATCTCCCTTGTTTGCTTATATGTCATTCTCTGATCGGGCCAAAATTCTTTTAATACAGGGCAAACCCTTGACAATCTCCAACCCTAAAGCCGCGTGGTTAAGCAGGTAGTCGAGAAATGAAGGTTCAGGATGGTAACTAAGACTTGACAAAGACTTCCATACACCTTTACTATTATGCGAAATGATTGACATAGGTCACAGGTTCAAATTTTCAAGGGCAACAGTCTCGTGGTTTTTAGATTCATCCGTTAAAGAGTCCCCATGGCTTGTTTTCAGACAAGTTTTTAGAGAAGTCTCAGCTTTTTGTTACACATCTCTGGTTCAAAACGAGTAAAGTGAAAAAAAGGGTTTTTCTTCAGCTTAAGGATATTTATTTATTTAGTGTGTGGCCTCATCTTAAAATGGAAAGCAAATCAATAGTAAATATTAAAAATGGCAAGGAAATCTCAAGTTTTGTGGAAACAAATCATTTGGATCAAGTCAAAATTGCTTCAACAGACAAAACACAAAAGTGAATCTGGGTAAATGCAAAGAAATATTGAGGCATTTTAAGGTGTAGGCTTGTTCGTCTTAAATGGGAACAAAGAAGAAGAAAATAGTTCCATAGAAAAAAAATAAGAGCAACAAAAATAAAGAAGAGTCAACCATTTATAGTCCCACATCTACACCTCTTACTTGGTCATCGGATCTTTATGTCCAAGAGCTGATGAAGGCCAGGACACGGTTGAATATTTTGGAAGCCAAAGAACAGGAAAGGGGCCGTAAAATTTCAGAGATCACATTTGCAAATTGACATTTAATGGAAGGTAATAGAATTGTAGAAGAACATGTAACTATGTTACAAGAGGCTCTAGAGACAGGAAAAAAATGGAAAAGCATGAAGACAGTGTGGCAAACCATGAAAGAATAATAACAACAAGCGAGGATGTGATAATTTCTAAAGCAACTCAGGTAGATACACAAGTATCTCCGCAAACAAACCTTTATAAAGAGAAGGCAACAAAGAACAATAGGAAATACAGTCTAAAAGAAATCAAAGCTAGAGTTGAAGATGCTAATGGTTACATAAGGACACAGGAAGAAGAAGATGCAAATACTCATAGTGCTGCTGGCTTGTTGGGGCCTAACCCAGGTTCGGAGTTAGTTAGCCAAGCAAATCCCTGTATTACTGGCCCTTTCGGCAACAGTTTGCGGAGCGCGGACTGAGGTCTCACCCGAAGTACTATGGGGGGGTGTTGGAACCAGGTTTTCGCATCCTTGAGATGTCTGAGAGGTTGAATTGGTCAAACTGTTAGTTCCTGCGCACAGGTTGCTTCGCGCACTTTCCTGGCCTTTTCCCCTTGATAGATTCGTCTTCACGTAGCCCTAACCAGGGGCTGCTGGGCTTCTGCGTTGCTGGAGCAGTGTTTTGCACTATTTCCCTAAATTACACCCGAGATCTTACTTGCCTTCTTACACAAGTTAGTTATTTCCGCATAAATAGGAGCCTTGTGTTATATTTAATTATACAACACATTCATATAAGTTCGCATAGCAAATAAACAGTAAACTTGCAAATTATACCCAATAATACATAAAGCAGGAAAATATACACAGAAATATGATAAAACTTCTCTTTATTATTTCTTCCCATGGTTACAGACTCGACCTGCCCTGTGCACTCAGCTGCAGGGGTCTGCGCAGTCAGTTGCGGACTACTAGGCCTTTGCGCACTCATCTGTAGAGCCTTCTCCTACTCTACGACCTAAAGACACACTTTACACTTCGACTCAGTCTCTTAGACTCATCATGTTTCTGTTCTATTCCTTTTCTTTTCTTTCGCTATCTTTTACACTTAGAGCCTCGCTCTATTTATACAATCCCATGGTCCCCGGACCATGGGTGGATCTTTCAATCCGACATTACATTTACAAAAATAAGGGTGGACAATCCTATGACTCTGTTATGACTTCACGCTCCACGCCCCTAAATCGCGAAGTCTTTACAAAGGACTTGGTCAAAACTTGAGTTTTAAGCCCCAAAACATGTCCTGGGGGGGATTCCATGCCCAAGAGGCCCCTAATACAAACATCGTGACTCGCCCTCGAGTCACTCAGTCGGTGCGGAGATCTTTTCATGGAGTCCCTCCAACTCTTCTTGAATCACTGCAAGGTCCGTAACGCATTGAGCGGTTGCCTGTTGAATCTCCTGTTCCCGTTGTTCCGAGACCGTGGTGTCGGAACTGCTTCCTTGGATCTGTCCCCTATCTCCATTAATAGTCCCGCACCTTCGTCTGGCTACTTGGAGCGCGAAGACTGTGCTTCTATCGGCTAGTCAGATAGTCGGGCCACCCGTGTAGGGCTTCAATCAACTGCCATTTACTTTGCTCGGGAAAGGTTCCCCATTTAGCTTTACCAACTATACCGCGCCTCCGTCTATGACCTCCTTAACAACATATGGTCCTAGCTAATGCATTTTGAACTTTCCTGGGAATTTATCAAACTTACTGTCATATAGTAACACTAAATCATTTACCTTGAAGGTGCACAACTTAATATGGCGATTGTGCCAGGCCTTGTCACACTGCTTTTGTACCTGTTGATGGAAACCAGCCAGGAACCGTTCCTCTTCCAGTTCTTCCAACTGCGCGAGCCTCTCTTCCAGGGCTCCGCTGTCCATCATACCTGTGAGCGCTGCGATGCGTAGACTAGGCACAATATACTCCATTGGCATGACAACTTCCACACCATAGACCAACCGGAAAGGTATTTGGCCCGTCAATTTTTTGCACGTTGTCCTATAAACCCATAATACCGCAGGAACATGCAGGTCCCAATCATTCCATTGCACGTTGCAGACTTTGGTCATCGCAGTCTCCAGTATTTTGTTGTATGCTTCTACTATCCCATTGGCTTGTGGGTGATAAAGTGTGCTTTTCTGATGATACACCTAAAACTCTTCTATGAGCGCGTTGATTTTTTCGTTTAGGAAATGTGTACCGCGATCACTCATTAAGATTTTCAGACACCCAAATTGGGTCAATACGCGTTCGAACAAAAACTTTGCAGCCGTGGCGGCCGTGCAGTCTTTGACCAGCTGCGCTTCTACCCAATGAGTCAGGTACTTTGTCATGGTGATAATGTATCTCGCACCCGTCTTTCCTTAAGGTTTGGTAGGTCCTAGAAAGTCGATTGCCCATTTTTCGAAGGGTTGCATGTCATTTGTGGATTCAAAGGCATCTCGTCCCTTCGCTATGGTTTACCTATTCTTTGACATATATCACAGGCCTTACAATGTGATTTTGAATCCTAATGAAGGGTTGGCCACCACAACCCTGCGCGAAGAATCTTTTGCGCAGTCGCTCGCCTTGCATAGTGTCCTCCTGCAGTGCCCCCCTGCGCTTCCGCGAGGATCTGACTTCGTTCGAATTCAGGTGATACCTTCGTAGTATTTCATCATTGCCCATCTTATATAAGTGCCCTGTGATGACAGAGAAATCATCCACACGCACCACTAGTTCCTTCTTCTGCTGGACGGAGTATTCTTTCGATGCAATCCCTGTTGTCAGAAAGTGGATTATATCTTCAAAGTGTCCGTCTACTACGCAAACAACAAAGAGCTGTGCGTCAGGTAATTCTTCCTCCAAATTAGTAGGTTCCTCTCCCGTCTCAATTCACGACAAGTGATCCGGTCCTGCGTTCAAGCGTCTAGGCTTCACAACGACCTCAAAATCATATTCCTGGAACAATAAGAGCCAAATGCATATGTGTCCCCCTAACACAGGCTTATTGACCAAGTATTTTAGCGCGGAATGGTTTGTATACATCTTGAAGTGTCCCCCAAGTAAGTAGTGCCGGTATTTTTGGAGCACGTACACCATAGCCAATCCCTCACATTTAATTCTAGAATAGTTATTTTCTGCTTTAGACAACATGCGACTTGCGAACGTGATAGGGTGATCCAAACCTTCGCCACCCTCCTGTGTTAGTACCACTCCGAGTGCTATACATGACACGTCGACATGGACATGAAACTCCACATCCCATTTAGGGAAGACCAAGATTGGAACGAAGGCCAATTTCTCTTTCAGTACGTCTAGGCTCTTCATGCAATCATCATTCCAGCAGAACGCGACATCCTTTTTCAACAGTTTCTCCATTGGCACGGTGATCTGGGCATAGCTTTTGATGAATTTCCTGTAGTACCCCGTATGCCCCAGGGTAGCGTGCAACTACTTGACACTTCACAGTGCTTCCAAATTCATAATTACTACAATCTTCGTGGGGTCTACCATCAGTAACTGTTTGCAGACCACATGTCCCAATAGTTTTCCAAAGGGAACAAGAAACGTACACTTCTTGAGGTTTAGCGCGATTTGGTGTCGTCGAAAGTATCTAGCATCAAGCGTAAGCTCGCTACATGGTGCTTAACCAATCCAAATACAGTCCAATCATCCAGATAGACCTCAAGGAATTTGTGCATATATTCTTTGAATGCTGCAACAATTATGCGCAAAAAGATGGTCAACGCGTTCTTCAACCCAAATGGCATAACAGCGTATTAAAAGCAACCCCACTCAGTCGCGAAGGTGGTATTGCTCTTATCTTCTGACGTGATTTTGATCTGGTGGTACCCTGAGAACCCATCAGTAAAAGAATATGCTTCTTACCCGTCGACATTTTCCAATACTTCATTTGTGAACGGAGTTGGGAATGGGTCGTGCATGCATGCGTCATTCAATTTCCTGAGGTCCACACATATTCTTATCTCACCCTTCTGCTTCTTTTCCTATACTACCATAGGGCATACCCATTCGGATTCTTCCGCTGGTTCAACGATTCCAGCGACAAGCATTTTGTCTAGTTCTACACATAATTTTTCCTTGTACTTCGGATTCAGGCGGTAAGGCCTCTGCTTAACTAGCTTCGCGTCGGGTTTTAAGGTGATCTTCATCATTCCTAAATTGCCAATGATTCCTTTTAAGTCCATGATTTTGGTCGAGAATAAGTCCTAGTACTCGTGGAATAACTCAACGACCTTATCCACTGTCACGTCATCCTAGTAGTTGCCGAGCATTGCATACTTAGGTTCGACATCTGTACCAATGTTTACCTGCTTTGTTTTTACCGGTACGGTTATGTCAGGGTCTTCAATCAATGGCCCTTGAACCTCGTGAGAGCCTTCAGTTCAAAAATGTTAACTTTTTAGGGATCTTCGTTGTGTTCTTCAGTATTCATGTGGTAACATTCCAACGCACAGCTCAACTGATTCGCCCATTCAGGCTAAATCACTCCTATTTGCTCCTGGGGTACTTTAAAGATAGCTGTTTTTACTACTTGTAGCACATCATCAACAATATCCCACCAACGATCCTCAAACGTGAAGGTTAATAGGAATCATTCGCGCAAGATATCCCATTCACTCGTTCCATGGTGGAGCTCCCTCTCTATATACCAGTTCATGGGTATAATATCCAGGGTATGACAGAACAGGTGCACCAATTCAGGTTGTGGTTCTTCCCCATAGACCTTTGTCCATTTTGTGAGGTGAGCGCATGGATCAGCTCGTCCATCATACTTGTCTTTTAATTGCATCTGAGGATTCCCAAACCACATGTGCATCATCCTCCTGCATTTGCGCCAGTACCTAAATCTTCTTTGTTGCGTACCCCACCACCTCGTGGGCGTAGCGCACAATACCCATTTCAAAGCTTCGAAACGTTGCTGTTCCGATACTTATCTTTCAAATCTGTTCAGGAAGTAATCCACCTCACTTAACCCATCATGCGTAGGCAAATCCCTTACCTCCGTTGATACACAACGCAACGATCTTGTCATCATGTTACAGTTCAGCGTGGTTACCTTGTGTAACCAGTTCTGCCATCGTTCTATTTCCTCGCCAGAATCCGATGTGCAAGAGCTTTCGCGCTCCCATGAGATTCGTCCATCCGTGGTTGGATTTACCCAGTCTTTCTCCCGCGCATTTATCTTGTAGATGCAGTTCAAGTCATAATCGCTTTCATAGTCGCGCACTGGCTCTATGTAGCGTGATCCTTCTGTAGGGACTAAAGGTACAACTACGCGCATAGACTTTTTGTCAAAAATCATCTTGCGCTTCTTAAGATTTATCACGCCATTCATGTAAGTGGTCCAATCTATTCCTAATAGCGCGGGGTAGGGATTGCTGTCATCAACAATCTCTATCACTTCAAAGTCTGCTAACGCGCTTTCTCCTTCAATATCCACTGTTATTCCCTGCAATCTTCCCATAGGTAGCATCTTTTGCTGGTTTTCCATTTGCAGTTGGATAGGAGACTATTGCAGCGTAGGACTTCCCATGCATTCCCATGTTTTCTTTGGCAGCACATTTGCGTCTGATCTTAGATCCAGAATCACTTGGTCCATCTCATATTCTCCAATCTGCGCAGTCAATCTCATCTCCCTTCCCGTTCGCATCGTGTGCTTTCCGAGCTTCCAGACTACGCGCGGTTCTCCTAGCGCGGTCCCAGCACATCTATTTATGAGTTCCTGCAATCCCTTTACAGCCCTGCTATTGCGCAGCAGCTTCATGCATGTTTCCAGGAACGTTGTGAGCATGGATGGGTCCATTTCTGGCTCTGGTCTATTTTTTCTTCCTGAAGTGGAGGCATCAGGGAAGCTCTCCTTGACTTCCATGAAGGTTTCCTTAGCGTGCTCCAAATCAAACTCTGGTTTCTTCATTGGAGCCTTGTGAACCCAAGTACTTTCTTCAGGTTTCTTGCCTTTATCATCCCCTGTTGTAATTCCACTTCGGAGCACAATATTAACATTACGGTCTTCCTTGCGCGGCTAAGACCTCATCATTTGTAGGTTCTGAGTTGGGGGAGGTTGGAGCGCTCCTTTATCATGCATCCTCGCTATCAGTGTAGGACAATCTTCCGTCTCATGATCAAACAATGTACAATATAGACACAACATATGAATTGTATTTGTACAATCATGGGCATAATGCCCTGGCCCTCCACAATTGTAACATATCATCTATCTACGACCTCATCCCGGTCATCCTCCACCTCATCCTCATCCGCGCCCCTGAAATCTGGTTCGCGCCATCCTTGTGTTTTGGTCAAGGGGCCACGTTTCGACCTGAACTCTATAGGTAGGATTCCAATCCATCATCAGCTCATAAATTCTACAGGTGCGCTCATCATGTCCCATTGATCTACAGAAATTAGAGAACAACTGCTGCGAACTATGTGTGTACTTCTGCAATAAATGGCAGTTGTCCGTAGCATGATTTCCTCCTATTTGACAAATCACACACCACAATGCAGGTGCCGTGTTTGGTCCTACTTGTGCCTCTGGTCTCAATGGCATTGGTCCTCCTCCTACGAGGTAATTCGCGAACACTGGGCAGTGGTCCTTGTCATGTCCTTGACCCTTGCACTTTACGCACCATACCTCGTCATGCACTTCTTGTTGAGCTGTCCTATCTTGTTTCAGACTCTGCATCTCAAGGCATAATTTTTTCAACTGCGCATGAATATGATAAACTCCCAGGTTGGGATCTTGTATCAGGGTCTCGTGCAGTCTCATCGTGATTTCCAAGGTCTCGGCCTGAGTGGTTAGCCTTTGTTGTGACAGCGGGTTCCTTAGATGCAGCGTTACCGATGCTACAAACCATGCATGGTGTTGTACATCCGTTAATGTCATATTAGATTCGCAAATGGTACACTTCAGTCTCTGATCCAACTCCTAAGGAGTCTCGCCTGGAAGCATCGCGATCTCCTTGAACCTAATGATCGACTGCGTCTCTGACTTTGGCCTGCTAAATTCTTTGTTCAGCACAACTTGGATATCCACGATCCTCACATTCGGATTGTAATTGGAATGCTTAATGTACTAGGTCAACGCGCGATCCTATAAAGTGCTGACCAATGTTGCCTTCTTTATATTGTCATCCGTGATTCCCTGCACTTCCCATACAACCTTTATCACAAACCAAGACTGGTCTGGATCTTCACTTCCTACTCCTTTGAACACCGACAATTTTATCGTGCTTACCATATTGACTCGCGATGGTCGTGGAGGTGGTATGGGTGAAGATGGGGGTGAAGACAGTGAAACTGGCGGTGGTGTGGGTGGGGGTGGTATGTGCGGAATCCTTTGCCTTATCAAATTGATCGCACTCCTTGGTGAGACCCTCGCGAGCTCTTCTTCGCCTCCTCATGGAGGTGAAATTAGAGGGTTAGTTTCTAGTTCTGCACTACCTTCGTCTATGTAGATTCTCCCACTTCGCGTAGCCCCAAACATCAATTTATTTGCATCACCCGCTTTTCACACAGTAGCATTTTAATCCAAGTGTTCAAAGACTTAACGTACTTACCTCACGGTCCTTTAAGGAAGCGTTTTTCTGCCTCGCTATAGCTGACTGAAGTATCTACCGCGAACTCAGTGATGAATCCTCATATAATTTCATCAAGCCAATGATCAATAGCGCGTGTGATCCTATCTTTCGATGCTTCCAATATGCGCACCAATTCTGGAGTCCACACAATAGGACTGTCAAGTTTGCACCTTCCTTGGCTATCTGCTAGCTTCGCGATCCACTCGTATAGCTCGGTAGGGAAAGATGCGAAGAAAATTTCGTGGATCTCTGTGTATAGGTAGCAGTCTAACCACTCTTCTTTTGATAGTCGCAGATTCTTGTTCTCCTATGTCGCGAACTCGTGAATCTTCCTATCCAACCAATCTTCAATTCCTTTCTTTGTTGGATTCCAGTGATACGACATCAGACATCTCTATGAAAATCCCAGTCCCGACAACAGAACCATTTGTTGGCTTGTTGGGGCCTGACCCAGGTTCGGAGTTAGTTAGCTAAGCAAATCCCTGTACTATTGGCCCTTTTGGCAACAATACGTGGAGCGCGAACTGAGGTCTCACCCGAAGTAGTATGGGGGGGTTGTTGGAACTAGGTTTCCGCACCCTTGAGATGTCTGAGAGGTTTAATTGGTTCAACTGCTAGTCCCTACGCGTAGGTTGCTTTGCGCACTTTCCTGGCCTTCGTGCCCTAATAGATTCGTCTTCGCACAGCCCTAACCAGGGGCTTTGGGGCTTCTGCGCTGCTGGAGCAAAGTTCTGCACTATTGCCTTAAATTACACCCGAGATCTTACTTGCCTTCTTACACCAGTTAGTTATTTCCACATAAATAGGAGCCTTGTGTTATATTTAATTATACAACACATTCATATAAGTTCGCGTAGCAAATAAACAATGAACTTGCAAATTATACCCAATAATACATAAAACAGGAAAATATACACAGAAATATGGTAAACCTTCTCTTTATTATTGCTTCCCACGGTTACAGACTCGACCTGCCCTGCGCACTCAGCTGCAGGGGTCTGGGCACTTAGCTGCGGACTACTAGGTCTCTGCGCACTCAGTCGCAGAGCCTTCTCCTACTCTACGACCCAAATACACACTTTACACTTCTACTCAGTCTCTTAGACTCATCGTGTTTCTGTTCTATTCCTTTTCTTTTCTTTCGTTATCTTCTACACTTAGAGCCTCACTCTATTTATACAATCCCATGGTCCGCGGACCAAGGGTGGATCTTTCAAGTTGACATTACATTTACAAAAACAAGGGCAAACAACCCTATGACTCTGTTATGACTTTGTGCTCCATGCCCATAAATCGCGGAGTCTTTACAAAGGACTTGGTCAAAACTTGGGTTTTAAGCCCCAAAACATGTCTTGGGGGGGATTTTATGCCCAAGAAGAGCACAGGAAAGAGAACACAAAGAAAGAAAGGACACGAAATCAAATTTTATTATCAAGGGAATAAGATATTATGGGAAGAATGAAAGTACTTCCAATTTGACAAGGGACTTTTTGAAAGAGAAACTACATTGGAAAGGGCATGTAAGCAAGGAGTGTGGGGAAGATAGGTGAAGAGAGGCCTTGACCCATAAAAGTCACCATGGAAACCGTGCAAGAAAAACACCATCTCTTGAGCAAAAAGAAACTCTTGAAAGACTCACACTTCTTTCTAGATGAAGAATTAACCAGTAAACAACAAGAGGAGAGAAGGGAAGAAGTGGAGAAAATTAGAGCAACAAGAAATGAAGGGAAAAGGGCATGGTTGTACAATGGTAAAGAAGTTATTGCAGTATTTGGGCCTCAGAGAAAAACAGGGTAGCAAGCTGGCAGTAAAGAAAAACAAATAATTTGACAATAGGGAGGAAAACAATAAGATCAACATGAATGAAAAGGGGTGAAGACTCAAATTTGAGTCTTATGTGCCAAACTGCGTAGCAGTAAAATCCTACCTAGGTCTACCTAAGTTTAGTTTGTTGGAATTGTAGAGGTTACCCTTGGAGGAGGGGACCTGGGTTAGGGCCTATTGTGGAAGGTAGAGTCATAATTTGTCTCACAAAAACTCATGAACATGATGGTTGAAAAACTCCTATGTTTGACGGTTATTTGAAGTTAGAAGTTTGGAAAATGGTAACAAAAAATGGCAAAGGGTATGGGGTAATATTAGTTTTAGTGAAAGAAAAAGAAGGCCATCACATTCAGTTAATGAAAGAAGATGCAAATAAAAAATATTTATGGTTCAAAATATCAGATAATGAGAATCACATAAGAATTTCATCATGCTATTTTTTCCCTCAAGTCTAAAAAACTTACAAAAATAAGGGCCTAGAGAGGAAGGATCCGTGTGCAACTTTAAATCAAGTTATTTCCGCGTACTCTTAGTAGGGAGAACTTCTTTTAGTGGGAGATTTCAATGCTAGAACAACAAATCAACAAGCTAGTATTCTTTGTTGCAAAGAGAATCACAATCCTATTTGGCTCACTGAAGAGGAGAATCCCTAATGGGTGAGATGTTTAGAAGATGAAAATGTTAGCAATAATTTTGGAGAGGAATGGCTTACACTGTGTGGTGCTTTCAACTTACTTATTTACAATGGTCTAGATAGATGGAAAAGGTCTAGGAACTTCACTTGCAACACGTACAATGGGTCAAGTGTCGTTGACTGTGTGAATTGTTCACAAAGCTTGATAGAAAAGATAGACGAAGTTAAGATTGGAGAGCATATTTGGGACTTAAAATTAGACCATAACCCAATTTATATAAAGTTGTCATGGTTAGAAGAAAGGAAGCATGGGAGGAAAAACCAATGCTCTCAACAATCACTATCAATGGGAAATTTTTTTCTAACACAAGAAAATTGTGCTATATTCGAGACAATGCTATAGAGATTAATTCAGAAGGAAAAATTTGGTTTCTAGAGATTCAACAGTGATGAGTTAACAAATATAATTCCAAGTGCACTTGAGAAGTGCAAAAGAGTAGAAAATAAGAAATCAGAATCAATTTTTTTTTTTCATGTAAATGATTAGTTTGATGGGGAATGAAAAATGGCGATGTTACACTTGAAAAAGGTAGGCAAGGAGAAGATGAATGTAAATTTATATAAGCAAATACTAAAAAGGAAAAATATGAGTGCATGAAAATAAGGCGAGAAGAGTTAATATATTTAGGCAAGAATAACCCAAAGCTTTTCTAGTAGGAACTTCAACCAAGGAAGAAGCAAATAAAAAATAATATTACAACCAATCAATGGTTTGAATATGCAAGACAACTCTATGAGAAAGAATCAGAGGCTGAGCCTCCCCCCATGATCAACACAACTACAAAGCTCTTCACGTTATACGAGGTGGAGATTGGAATTAATAAGTTGAAAACATGAAAGGCAAAGGACTTGGTTGAACTTCAAGCAAAGTATCTAAAATGGGGAATGAACACTCTTGCACCGCACATCATGGAAATATTCAACAACATCATTCAACAAGGATTCCCAAGGGACTGGACAACTAGCCTAACAATACCCCTTTTTAAAAGTGGAGATGTTAATAATCCTTCCAGTTATAGAACCATTATGATCAATCCTTTGTTTGCAAAGCTTTTCGGAAGCATGGTAGAAAATAGAATCAGTAAGTGGGAAGAAGTAAAAGAAAAGAGGGCAAAAGGACAAGCAAGTTTTAGGCCGAAGCATTCTATAGTGGATCATGGTATCACGTTGAGACACATTATTGAAAAGGTTTGGGGGAACAAAGAAGAAGTATTTTACTGCTTTGTTGACTTCGAAAAGGCATTTGACACAGTCCTTGGGGATAAGTTGTGGCATAGAATGGAAGAACTTAAAATTCCTTTGCATTATAGAGTCATTATCCATAGACTTTATGAAGAGGTGAACATCTACCCAACATAACCCAAGTAACTATCCAACCGGGGTAAACATGTGACAAGAGAGGCCACTATGAAGGGATTCAACCTCCTTGGTGACCTTAAGGAAATGGAATCGACGGAACACATCAACCATACCTTCCACATCAACAACAACACCCCTAGGAGACATCTCAGCCACTTAGGCATCCTGCCCTAGGGTACCACTAATATTTTAGCCCTTTTGACCTCTGAACACTCTCATGCTATGGGCATGCCAGTGTCCATGGACCTTTGGACCCTCTCATAGACCTGCAAGCGAGCATCCAGGGAGTTTTCCCAGCAAACCTATGTCAGTGTCTGTGGAATTCAAGGCACTTTTCTAGCCCAAAATTCTGGCCACTGCACAAAACTTGTTATAACTTTCAGAATCCATAAAAGACATGATGAAAAGACTAATAAACCAAAAATAAATCTTAGGACTATGCCTAACCATCTCCAACCGAGACTGACATTATGTCAAATACTTGGCATCAATGCAACCTACAGGTCTAGGATACAAGACAAAGCATGAATGCCTGATAACTCTTATGAAACATGACAAGAAGGATCACCACCTTCTCCCTTGAACTGTTACGACATCAATTAGGTCTTGCATCCATCGATTTAACAGTTACAAGTAAATACATGAGATAACCATGACATGAACCAATTAATTAACCAAGCTTATAAGCAGCGTAAAACCATGTAAATAAAATAGATATAACAACCAATAAATCCACATATAACAAGTGCAAAACCAAGAGAACTTAGCTTTCATTAATCATAGGCAAATCCGACCAGGTTCGGGACTTCCATGTACCACCCGACCATAGACATGGCCGAACCAAATATTTCTTTTAGCCAGTCACCCTCGTGCCATATTCTAAGCATGAATGTGGGATATCATGGGTAAACCAATCCAAAAACAACTAAGGGAATCCAAAGGTTAAACCATCTCCACCTTCATTAAAATGTGATCACACCAAAACCGGTTCTCCGATCACAACCAAACCGAACTTGGAATGCCATCTGGAATCCATCACTATCCTTGAGGAAATTTTTGTCTCCTTATCTCTTAGGATTTACCGCAATCCAATCCAGGACCACTAGGCCCTAAACCGAGACCAGTCTCTCAGGCTCTACCGCAATCCAAACCCGGATCAATAGGCCCTAAACCAAGACTTCTCCCTCAGGATTTACCGTGTATCCCACCAAAACTGGTCAAGGGATTCGAGGCCTTTGGGAATGAACCTTGAGACCACTGCCGCCCCGGATTTCGAAATCCATTCAGCAAACCAAAGCTCAAAACCTAGATAAACATCCCAATATACCATGGCATCAGAAAAAGGCAAGGCTAGGCTGAAAACCACAATCATAACTCGACAAAACCATGCCACTGACAATAAGAGGACCATATACCAACATGCAAAGCCATGCATGTCAAAACTAGCTAGGAAATCACACATGCAATATGTTACCTACAAGTATTCCTACTGAAGTTGCTTGATCCTGCTTTTCCTTCCTCGATCATTACTTTCCTTAATTTTCTTTCCTTTTCCTTCCCTTGCTTTGTTTTCCCTTCCTTGCTTCAAAACCTGAGCAAAAACTTGAGCCAAGATCTTGTTAACTGATCCTCAGAAGCCTTTTTATCAGTGAGGCCTCTATTTTCATTATTTTCCATTATTTTCCTTCACTTTCCTCCTCACATGCAACCTATGACTTTTCACCTTACTTTTCTCCTAATTTCCATTATTTTCATAAATAAATATGCCAAAAATGCCTTTTTTCCTTTTAATGCCTTTGCCTTTGCTAATTTCATTTCGCCATAAACACATCTAATGATGCCCACTAGGATATCTATGCCCAACATTCAGCTTGGAATACGTGTCCCTGATCTGAACTAAATAGGAACACAAAAAATTACAGATATAACCATAAACACAGAGATGCAACAGAAATAACACTTCATTTCATTAATAAAAAAAAATGAACTATGCTTACAAACAAAATGGAAATAAACTAGCTCGAGCGATGGTAGCTTATCTCTTAGAAGAGATGTGGTGGCTACATGCCTCTGAACTATGTTAAAATGAGTCTCAATGGCCTATTTATTATTGATAACCAAGAGAAAACCATAAACAACCAAAATCTAACCCCAGGAGATGTAACACCTAGAGTTTGTTGCAGCTAGTTGGGTAGCCAACTTCGTAGGGTCATAACTTGGTCATATTATCTCTGTTTGGTGTGTACAATACCTTGTTGGAAATCTCTCTCTGAGTACTACAGGATTTTTGGCAGGACCATAGCTATGCATACATCTATGGGCCTACAACAGACCTAAAAAAAATGTCATTTAGAGGGTCAAAACTGCTCTGGAAGTTCAGGACCTGAAAAACTGCTAAAAATAGTAAACACTGAAATAAACAAGGAAATAGATGAAACCGACTGGAGGTCTAGGTGAAATAGGAAGGTGGCCACCAATATCCACCTAGATCATTCATTTCACCTTAGGAATCAATGGTCCCCATTGCATGTAGAGCCTCCATGAGGTGAGGAAATTTCTGTTAAACTTGGTCCCTGGTGAACCACTTGCCCTGGTGAAGGAGTTGGCCTGCTTTAAAAACTCGATATAGTTGGATCCTCTATTGGAGAGTGTTCTTGACCTGCATTTCCATGAGCTGATTAATTGTGTCCTGTTCCATGCAATCCGGGTTGAGCTCTGTTGGTGTGAGTTGTTCTGGAATGTTGGATGTGTCCAAAAATGGTGGAAAGTATGGCCGAAGGCGGTCTACATTGAACACTGGGTGCATACCAAGGAATAGTGGGATGCTGAGCTCAAAGGCATTATCACCGACAGCCTTGCTGATGGTGTATGGCCCATATCGGAGTGGGAAAATCTTGCAGTGGGGTCCAGTGAGGCGCTCCTTCTGAAAATGTAGCCAAACTTTTTCACCCACCTGGAACTTGTGCGACACTCAATGCTGATCATGGTGCTGCTTGTACTTAGCATTGGATTTATCCAATATATCATGGACCTGTTGGTGGATGTGCTGAATGTGCTCAATGAAGCTATTAGCCCTGCTGGCTTTGGACTAGAGGTGAACTGAATTTGGCTGAGTGGCTGCAAATGGTATGGCCACATCAATGGGACATAATGGCTGAAATCCTAGCCCCACCTGAAAGGGGTTGTGGCCCAGCAAGCTGTGGAGAGCTCTGTTGTAGCTATGCTGGACATAGGGGATATTTTCATCCCATGTGCATGGATGTTTAGAGTTGTACATGCTCAAAATGTGTATGATCATCTTGTTGACAACCTTCATTTGGCCATCAATTTGGGGATGGAAAGTCGTAGACTTAGTAAGTTTTGTATCCAACATCGACTAGAGACTTTACCAAAATGCACTTAGGAATCTACTGGCCCGATCTAAGAAAATGGACTGTGGGATCCCAAAGTGTACCCACACTCGCTCAAAGAAGAGCTTAGCAACGACCTCTACTGTGATACTCTTCTTGTAGACCGCCATGATGGCCAACTTAGAGAATCTGTCGACGACCACTAAAATGTAGTCATTTTTGTACTTAGTAAAAGGAAGGCCCAACATGTAATCCATGGAGTTAGATTCCCAAGGTCAACTAGGAGTAGATAGAGGAGTATATAGGCCCTGCTTCTCTATGGTTGTTTTGGTAATGACACAGGCGATGCATGATTTAATGTACTTCCCAACATCCTAACGAAGTTTCGGCCAATAAAAATACTTTTGCAATACTGACACTATTTTCTCTACTCCGAAATGTCCAGCGACCCGATTGTAGTGTGCCTCCCAAATCATCTTGGCATGCTCACTTGAAGGAACAAAAATGTGTCCTAGGTGGCATAACAATGCATCTTGAAGGTGAAATTTTGGAACTTGTTTCCCTTCCAGGAGTGTTTGGTATGTGCTGCTGAATTTTGGATCACTCGGGTAAAGATGTGGTCACCCTGAAGTCTTGTACCCACAGGAGTCGAGCACAATGATCAACGCCATGACAGGTGGTCGGATGAGGAAGTCTACAACATTATTGATGCTTCCCTTCGTGTACTTAATGTTCAAATGGAACTGTTGCATGTAGCTGGACCATTTCTGATGGTGATTGTTCTACAGCTTCCCTTGTGTCTATATGAACTATAGGGGTCAGTGGTTTGTGTGCATGATCGTTTCCTTCCCCAGGATGTAACTCTTCCATTGATGGTAGGCATACACAATGGAATACATTTCTTTGTCATAAGTGGGATACTTCCAGATTGTGTCTGAAAGTGTCTCATTATGGTAAGCCACTAGATTCCTTTGATGAGTAATAACTGCACCAATAGCATAGTCAGAGGCGTCTGTCTCAATCTCAAATGGTTGTTGCAGGTCTGGTAATGTGAGCACTGGTGCAGAGCAGAGGCGATGCTTCAACTTGGAAAACACATGTTGTTGGGTTTCAAACCAAAAAAACTTTTCTTTTGCTCCGCCCTTGGTGACTTGACTTAAAGGCCAAGTGATATGAGAGAACCCCAACATGAACCTGCGGTAGAAATTGGCAAGACCCAGAAAGCTACGGAGCTCTGTTAGAGTGGTTGGGGCTAGCCAATCCCGAATGACTTGTATCTTGGCTGGGTCCACATGCACACCCTTCTCATCAATGATGTACCCCAGATATTGAACCTGGGTCATGCCAAAAGTGCATTTATCCAAATTAGCACACAAATTGTGTTGTCGCAGGGTTTGAAGGACCTGTCGAATATGGTGGAGGTGCTCTTCCAAAATCTGGTTGAAGATAAAGATGTCATCTAAATACACCACCACGAATGCATTGGTGAAGGCCCGCAAGATGTCGTCCATCAATCTCATCAAGTTTGCAGGGGCATTCATCAACTTGAAAGGCATGAAAAACCATTCAAAAAGTCCCTCCTTGGATTTGAAGATAGTCTTCCACACATCAGAGGGTTCGATAGGGACCTGGTGATAACCTGAATGCAAATCAATCTCGCTGAAATATTTGGCCCCCTTGAGCTGGTCCAGAAGGCCATCAATCCGCAAGATTGGGTATCTATTCTGGACAGTGATCTTGTTCAACGCCCGATAGTCAATATAGAGTCTCTAGGTCCCATCCTTCTTCTGTACCAATATAATTGAGCTCCCATAGGGTGAGGAGCTTAGCTTGATGTGCCCTTTCTACAACAGTTCCTGAATATGCCTCTTGATCTTATCGTTATCCAGAACAGAGCATTGATATATTGGTCCATTGGGCAGCGACACGCCCAGGGTCAGATCGATAGAGTGCTTGACCTGTCAGTGTAGAGGTACCCCTGTAGGTGAGGCGAAAATGTCCCAGTACTCCTCCACGACCTTGTCCATATGCTGCTGTTGTGCAGAGGAGCCCTGTCTAGAAGCCGTTGCCACAATCTTCTTCTTGCCCTGAGGGTGAATCATAAGGAAAGAAAATTTCATGGTCTGTGAAATGATCTTAATGCATTGCTTTGCAGTGAACAAAGATATGGCGGTAGGCATGGATACCTCCGGTATCCTGTACAACTTATTGGCCAAAGTAATAATCACAAAGAAAGGTCTAGACTCATACATAACATTTCGCTTCCATAAGTATGGTTGTCCTAATAATACATCACAAACTTCAAGAGGAGCAAAATCACACAATACCTCATCCGTGAAGGGCTTGATGCTGTAGGGAAGGCAACACTGCTGGTTGATGCGGAGATCTCGTTCTTGGCGAAGCCACCTGAAGGTGTACGACTATGGATATGTTGTAGTCTTTAGGCCCAATCACTTCACAACCTTTGCTGAAATGAGGTTCTTTTGGCTCCCACTATCGATAATTAACGGCAGCGCAGAAGCATTCACCCACATCTATGAGTGGAAGAGGCGTTCCCCCTCCTCTGGATCTCAGTGGTGGCCACGGTGACACTAGGCTCCGCATCAATCATCTGCTTCCCTTTTCATTCCCCTTATTGGGTTCTGACTCAGAGTTGGAACATGCGTCTAATTCGAAGGCCTTCAGCTCGGCCACAAGTGACTACTTGGCTCAACAATCACTTGTGTTGTGAGTGGAGCTCTTATGGAACTCACACCATTTTCCTGTGTCCTTCTTTGTCTTTGTGGTGTTTTTCTTTGCTTGTGGCTTTGGTGGGTTGTCCTGGGTAACCCCACCTTGGCTATATCCTTTACTCTATGGTTTGGGGGCGCCTTTTCCTTGCTTCAGATTCACAGATCAAAATTCTTGTTTATTCTGTTTAAACTTCTGCGCAATCTTGACAGTGTATCGATACGTCATGCCGAGCAAGGAAATGTCCAGGAACTCCATCTCGTCCTGGATGTAGTTGTGTAGACAAACCGCTTTACTTGAGTACCAAATGCCGCTCATAATCCTTGATACCTAGCTTCGTGCGAGGGTATGGAAAACATTTGTGAACTCTGTCACATCTTGGTCCCTTTCCTTGTAGGTTTTAACCCTGTTAGCCTCCTGCTGCAGCAGGTATTCATTTTTCATGATTGACATTTTCACATGCCAAATATGTCATACTTTGCAGGCTGCAGTGTTCCATATTTCCAGAACAGGCCAATGAAGATGCCATGAAAGTATCCTGATCCAAATGCCACTGCTGTATTCCATTTTTTATCACAGTTATCAGGCAGTTTTGCATTCAAAGGAGGCACTCAAGCTGGAATTCACTAACCTCCCATTCTTCTCATTTCCCCCAAGTCACTTAGTAACATCCCCCAAGAGGTCAAGATCTGCTTGAGCCTCTCAGTTTAATCATTTCCATGACATTCGCCTTGGTAAGGATTTGCTTTACTCAAGGACTGCTCACTCATCATTTGTGAGCCTTCTTTTCCCCAACAAAGCCTAAGGTCTCATACCTTAGCGCCCTCTTTTCATCTCCATATTAACTATTAACTTTATTATATAAATCCCTATCAGTTTTTCCCTTTCCTTATTAAAATCATGAATATAAAACTCCCCTATGCAAATACCCCCTCCCTGGCAAAATAGCCATATTTCCTATAAGTCCGGGGAATCACAGTCCATCTGGGGCTGTCTTTAGCCCATCCGAGTCATAATAGGGATTAATCTGACACCTGGCCAGATTAATAACCTCTCCCCTAGCCCTAAAACCCTCAAAAAGCCACTTTTGCCCATATCCTAAGATTTCGGGCGTAAATTGCTAAAAACCCGCGCTCAAAACCCATACTTTACCCCTTACCCTAAGCCCTGAGCGCAAAAAACATACTCCACCTGTTTATGATCCCATAACCCACTAAACTTATAGTTTTTACCCCCATCGCGCTATATTAAAAACAGAATATACTGCGTATATTCTTGTCCTAACCTCCCGCCGCCTCACACCGACCGCCAACCGTTGGATCGCCCGCCCCGCAGATCAACGGTGGGCGGGCCGCCCCACCTCCGAACCGCCCGAGCTTTAGTGTCCGGGAGATGGGCAGTATTGCCGCCATACCCCGCCACGCGTCAAGCTCCGGGCTGTGGCGGAGCGCCCCCTCATGAAACCACCATCCTCAAAAAGCGGTGTGCCACAAAACCATTTACCACCCGTGACGTCACATCCCATGTCACCCTCTGCCCAGTCACCTGCCTGCGTGGCCTCCTGCCACGTGTCCCTGCCACGTCATCATCCGTACATGATGACGTCATCTCGCCACGTCGTCTTGCTGACGTCACCCACCGTACAGCGTCACGTCATGCTGACGTCATCATCAACTTTTTGTGCGCAGAGGCGAAAATCGCACTTCGAAGCCCCAGAATCTGATTCTGAGGCAGTTGCTCATCGCTAGATTTTTTGGGCCTGAATGGGGAATCTTCAGGGAATCTTTTTATTCTGCGGCCCCGAGCAAGCCCGAAAGGCGCCGAATGACCCAATTTTCTTCATGAAGCTTGCCGGAAGGAGCAGAAAGCAGTTTTAAAGGAAACAGAGGCTGAGCAGTGGCCATTAAATTGTGAATAAGACCCACAGCACGACAGAACAACATCAATTTATTGCCAAAGAGTATCAGAGGAGGAAGGAGAGCCAAAGAGTATCCGCCGAAGATTTTTTAGGGGCTCGAAGCACTTGAACATTGATGAGCCCCCCAGAAAGTCAAATCAAGAGGAGTAAGCCCATCCTAGCTCTCAAATCACAGTCAAAAGCGTTCAATACCGCCGAACAACAATGGTGCAAAGGCCAATGCACAGTTATGACAGATGAAAAGCACAGAGCCACTTGGACAGATATTAACTCATTTTGATACAGCTGCCCCCAACATAGCTCAAAGATATTTTCTGGCATTTATTTCTGGATAGGATTAGGTCAAAGTAATCAATTTTCTGTCGGACCTGTTAGGTCGACTGTAATAGATAATTTCGGATAAATCTTCCCTATATATACCACCCTCTGTATTGTTTTAAGGGTTGGTTGGTGGATAGTTTTTCAGTAGGGACTCGCACTGTATACCTGACATGTTTTCTGTGATCAAAGACTGCTGAAAAGCTTGGAGGAAAGCCTGTCTGCACTGTGTCTAATGGTTTCAAGAAGTGAATTTGGAATTCTTGTGCTGCAACATGACTCAATAAGTTTTCCTATCTCTGTTTTTTTCATTGATATACCGTCTAAATAGCAGAAAGAAAGAATAGTCTAGAATTGGTTAACTGCCCTCTATGCTCATTTTCTGCTGTTTCTTTATGTTTTCCTCTGGATTAGTCATGAATATGAATTCCCTTCGGCTCATATTTCCCCTAATCCATTCATCTTTGACAGTTGTCTAGGAATTCTTAATTGCTCCTAGATAGAGTTCATTCACTTTCCCCCTTTTAAGCTTAATGAGAGATTCTTTGTTGCCTCTCATTCCTTATCCCTCATCCCATCCTTATAAGCTTTCAGTGTTGTTTCATGAGCAACTACCTTGCTCCTTATTTCTCTTGTGACCAAGAAAACGCACCAGCTGTCTCACTCCTTGACTCCACGCCCAATGGTTTGAAAACTTGCCAGACTATGTCTTGCCTCTCTACTTGAAACGTCTTCCTTCCCACCAAAAACAATACAAAACCCCTGTGCATCATATCTAGCCTAAAATCATCCATTAAACAAAGCTAAATCTAAAAGAGAGAGCCCTCTCTGACTGCAGGCAGGCTAGAACCTGCAGTCCAAAGTTGGTTTGTGGTTACCTCGGTCGTATCCTTTTGTGGAGCTTTAAGGACAACCTGAGTGATAACATAATGGCGACTCCGCTGGGGAACTTCCTCAGATAATTTCACAAAGTTTCACAAAGAAAGTTGGAAAGCTCCGCTATGAAAAACCAAACCTTCACAACCATTCTTCAAATCTAGTTCTGATCTTTGATGGTGGACAGAGATGAGGCACTCAAAGTTAATATATCCACCTGGCGACTCCACATCATCCTCATAATAAAGGCTCCACTGGAGGAAGGAACCCAAAAGAAATGTATGAGCAGATCAGGCTTTTGACCTGGATTTTCATCCAAGAGGTCATGTTCTTTCTCTTCCATAAAATTTTGCTGTACATATTGTTTAAATTTAACTTTTATGCTTTTCCTTTAGAAAATGTTGAAGAAAGCCCTCCTTGCACATTAGAACAACAACCTCTAAATGCTGCTGATGCTCACCTCATGGTCAAGGGGGACACTTCTGTCAAATCCAATCATCCTATCCCTGTTCATACCGAACCCAATCATTTAGCCCCTGTACACAATCCCGTGCCTCGTAAGGTTCCTGATAGATATAAGCCACTCATTCTGCCTCCCGTGCTCAATCCTTTACCCAAAAATCATCCCATGAAACTCCCAAAATTTGATGGAGAGAATGGAGTTACTGCCCAAAAGCATATCCAGGCTTTTGAAGATTATTTAAACATTTTCGAGGTAGAAGATGAGGATGTTAGTGTTAGGTTGTTTGCCCTTTCTCTGCAAAGTGAAGTTAGGACTTGGTTTAAAGCATTGCCTGAGGCAAGCATCTCAAATCTCCAACAGCTATTCAAACTCTTCCTTGATAAATGGATGACCAAAGTCAATTTTCTCATGCTCATAGAAGAATATCAACAGTTAAAAAGGATCCCATCTGAATCTGTTCAACAATTTTCTGAGCGATTCAATCAGGTTTATCACTCTATACCATTGAATATAAGACCTCCCCCTGATTTGGCTCTACTACATTATCCAACAGCATTTGATCCCGAAACAGAATTTCATCTGAGAGAAAGGAGCCCCTCTACTATGCAACAGATGCAGAACATGGTAGTAGATGTAGAGGTTAATCTGGAAGTTAGGGAGAGGAAGTTAAAAGCAGAAAAAGAGGGTAAACTGGATGCCTTGCTAAAGAAAGCAGAGGAACTAAAGCAGACATTCACAATAGAAGTTGAAGGTTTAGAGCACCACAAAAGATCTGTTTTGCAAAGGGAAAGTAATGGTATTCCTGAGCAAACCTACTACAAAACAGATGACTTATTCATGCAGCCATACATGATGGAGCAATCTCCTGATATAACATATGAATATAATAGCTTCTCTTCTTTCAACTGTCTGCCCAAATATGATCAGTATGACGATGATTATGAACCTAACGACCAAATCAGCTTCGCAGAGGGATCGGAGCCTATTTTGGCAGAAAGCACAGCTCAGGCTCATTTGCTTGAGCCCAATGATCAGTAGGCCCAGTTTAGCTGTGAAGAAAAGGAGGAAAACGTAGAGGGTGTTGAGTTCAGCGAAGGAACTTTACCATTTTGTTTCAAGTCTTTTCAGTTTATTAGGGGAGATCATCATGCCATTTATAATCAAGTGTCACCATATTGTGATGTTGACCGGCTAAAGGAGAGTCCAGGCCCCGCTCTTAATGCATTAACACTAGATTTGCAGCCCCAAAGTGCCAGTGAGTGTCAGATTGCAGAAGACTTAGAAGCGGCAACATGTGACCAAAAAATCCAACTGGATTCCCTGCCTGTTAATTTTCAGCCATCTCGGATATTTGAAGAAGAAAAAGAACAGCCAGCACAAATATGTCAGGTGCCATCTGAGCAGCCTTTCAAAGAATTACAGGTTCCATTCCATGTGTTGCACAACCCATCTGAGGGCAAGTTGTGTGATGAGGGAAATCACTGCTTTTCTCCGCTAGCAGGCTGCAAAGCTCAAAATCAAGTTGTTGATGATTCACCAATTTCAAAGCATGATAGCTATCCCAAACTTTTGTACAGTTCTTCAAGTCAGTCTAGCAATAATTTATATATGCTATAGGACCCTTTTGTACAGTTTCTTGTTTCAGCAAAGAAGGTCAGCAACTTCCTGATCTTCTCAAAGATTAATAAAGCCATATCAGATTGCAAGATCTCCATTTCAGGTAACAACAAGCATAAGCAGCAGGGGCCATTCATATTTATAATGCTTAAGTGGCTGCATTGGCTGTTTCATTTCACCTAATGGCAAAGAAAGTATTGGTTAGTGTAGGTAGGTAAGATTAATAAGGCAACCGGCCAAGCAAATTTTGCAGAATACAACAGCAATTGAATACAAGGCAGTCTGACCTGCTGTTCTTGGCTTTTCACAAGGAAAAGCCATCCCCAAGTGGAGCCACTGTCAGCCTCCTGCTGCAGCAGGTATTCATTTTTCATGATTGACATTTTCACATGCTATATATGTCATACTTTGCAGGCTGCAGTGTTCCATATTTCCAGAACAGGCCAATGAAGATGCCATGAAAGTATCCTGATCCAAATGCCACTGCTGTATTCCATTTTTGATCACAGTTATCAGGCAGTTTTGCATTCAAAGGAGGCACTCAAGCTGGAATTCACTAACCTCCCCTTCTTCTCATTTCCCCCAAGTCACTTACTAACATCCCCCAAGAGGTCAAGATCTGCTTGAGCCTCTTAGTTTCATCATTTCCATGACATTCGCCTTGGTAAGGATTTGCTTTACTCAAGGACTTCTCACTCATCATCTTCGAGCCTTCTTTTCCCCAACAAAGCCTAAGGTCTCATACCTTAGCGCCCTCTTTTCATCTCCATATTAACTATTAACTTTATTATATAACTCCCTATCAATTTTTCCCTTTCCCTATTAAAATCATGAATATAAAACTCCCCTATGCAAATACCCCCTCCCTGGCAAAATAGCCATATTTCCTATAAGTCCGGGGAATCACAGTCCATCTGGGGCTGTCTTTAGCCCAGGGATTAATCTGACACCTGGCCAGATTAATAACCTCTCCCCTAGCCCTAAAACTCTCAAAAAGCCACTTTTGCCCATATCCTAAGATTTCGGGCGTAAATTGCTAAAACCCGCGCTCAAAACCCATACTTTACCCCTTACCCTAAGCCCTAAGCGCAAAAAACATACTCCGCCTGTTTATGATCCCATAACCCACTAAACTTATAGTTTTTACCCTCGTCGCGCTATATTAAAAACAGAATATACTGCGTATATTCCCGTCCTAACCTCCCGCCGCCTCGCACCGACCGCCAACCGTTGGATCGCCCGCCCCGCAGATCAACGGTGGGCGGGCCGCCCCACCCCCGAACCGCCCGAGCTTTAGCGTTCGGGAGATGGGCGGTATTGCCGCCGTACTCCCACCACGCGTCAAGCTCCGGGCTGTGGCGGAGCGCCCCCTCACGAAACCACCATCCTCCAAAAGCGGTGCGCCACAAAACCATTTACCGCCCGTGACGTCACATCCCACGTCACCCTCTGCCCAGTCACCTGCCTGCGTGGCCTCCTGCCACGTCACTTCCACGTGTCCCTGCCATGTCATCATCCGTACATGATGATGTCATGCTGACGTCATCTCGCCACGTCGTCCTGCTGACGTCACCCGCCGTACAGCGTCACGTCATGCTGACGTCATCATCAGCTTTTTGCGCGCAGAGGCGAAAATCGCACTTCGGAGCCCCGGAATCCGATTCTGAGGCAGTTGCTCATCGCTAGATTTTTTGGGCCTGAATGGGGAATCTTCAAGGAATCTTTTTATTCTTTGGCCCCCAGCAAGCCCGAAAGGCGCTGAATGACCCATTTTTCTTCATGAAGCTTGCCGGAAGGAGCAGAAAGAAGTTTTAAATGAAACAGAGGCCGAGCGCAGCCATTAAATTGTGAATAAGACCCACAGCATGACAGAACAACATCAATTTATTGCCAAAGAGTATCAGAGGAGGAAGGAGAGCCAAAGAGTATCCGCCGAAGATTTTTTAAGGCCTCGAAGCACTTGAACATTGATGAGCCCCCCAGAAAGTCAAATCAAGAGGAGTAAGCCCATCCTAGCTCTCAAATCACAGTCAAAAGCGTTCAATACCGTCGAACAGCAATGGTGCAAAGGCCAATGCACAGTTATGACAGATGAAAAGCACAGAGCCACCTGGACATATATTAACTCATTTTGATACAGCTGCCCCCAGCATAGCTCAAAGATATTTTCTGGCATTTATTTCTGGATAGGATTAGGTCAAAGTAATCAATTTTCTGTCGGACCTGTTAGGTCGGCTGTAATAGATAATTTCGGATAAATCTTCCCTATATATACCACCCTCTGTATTGTTTTAAGGGTTGGTTGGTGGATAGTTTTTCAGTAGGGACTCACACTGTATACCTGACATGTTTTCTGTGATCAAAGACTGCTGAAAAGCTTGGAGGAAAGACTGTCTGCTCTGTGTCTAATGGTTTCAAGAAGTGAATTTGGAATTCTTGTGCTGCAACATGACTCAATAAGTTTTCCTATCTCTGTTTTTTTCATTGATATACCGTCTAAATAACAGAAAGAAAGAATAGTCTAGAATTGGTTAACTGCCCTCTATGCTCATTTTCTGCTGTTTCTTTATGTTTTCCTATGGATCAGTCATGAATATGAATTCCTTTTGGCTCATATTTACCCTAATCCATTCATCTTTGACAGTTGTCTAGGAATTCTTAATTTCTCCTAGATAGAGTTCATTCACTTTCCCCCTTTTAAGTTTAATGAGAGATTCTTTGTTGCCTCTCATTCCTTATCCCTCATCCCATCCTTATAAGCTTTCAGTGTTGTTTCATGAGCAGCTACCTTGCTCCTTATTTCTCTTGTGACCAAGAAAACGCACCAGCCATCTCACTCCTTGACTCCACGCCCAATGGTTTGAAAACTTGCCAGAATATGTCTTGCCTCTCTACTTGAAACGTCTTCCTTCCCACCAAAAACAATACAAAACCCCTGTGCATCATATCTAGCCTAAAATCATCCATTAAACAAAGCTAAATCTAAAAGAGAGAGCCCTCTCTGACTGCAGGCAGGCTAGAACCTGCAGTCCAAAGTTGGTTTGTGGTTACCTCGGCCGTATCCTTTTCTGGAGCTTTAAGGACAACCTGAGTGATAACAAACCCCGTACATAAATTACCTGCATACGAATTCTAAAACACATAAAATAAACAATGCGAGAGCATAACACATAAAACACGTATACACGGAGATTTTCCCACTGGATCCCAAACCGGGACTACCAGCGTGATTTTTCATTATGTTCCTTTCAATGTTACAATACATATTTATACATGCCGAAGCATCCAATACCATGGACCGAAAACCATCGCGTTCAATACCATGGACCGAAAAACCATCGCGTCCAAAAAACATGTGCGAAAATCATGCACAAAACCATAGGTGGGTTCGCCCAACCTAACATAGGGCCCAAAACCAAAATTTCCCGGGGCGCTGCCCTGGACCCCATAAAGTGGGGTTACGGGTGCCCTTCAAACCCCCTGTTAACTACGTGGAAAGAATATAACACAACCCAACATTCTCCCACTCGTTGTTTTCTTTCCACAGGGGACCACAAGAGAGCTTAGTCATTTTCCCAGCCTTGAAATGCCCATTGTCTCTCTACACCAAGAGAACTTCTCAGAGCTCATAGATTTTGTCAATGCATCTGTAGTATTCTTCAAAGTGTCCACCTTTACTAGCAACATCTTTTTGTCTTCTATCATATCCCTCACAAAGTGATACTGAACATCAATGTGCTTTGTCTTTGAATGATATGCAGGGTTCTTTGCCAAGAAAATTGCACTTTGGCTGTCATAGTCTATCCTTATAGCTTCATGTACTAACCCCATACTTGAACATAATCTCTGCAACCAAACTGCTTCCTTGCTTGCATGAGTGGCTGCCATGTATTCTGCCTCTATAGTTGATAGTGCCACTACAGATTGTTTCTTACTCATCTAACTGATTGCACCTCCAAATAGGTTAAACACATACCCACTTGTAGATATTCTCTGATCCAGATCTCCAGCCTAGTCTGCATCAACAAAGCCACGAATATCCAACACTCTGTCCAATCCTGGTCTTCCTTGGTAGCACAGACCATAATCACTAGTGCCATGCAAATACTTGAAAACCCGCTTCACTGCTGTCCAATGCTCCTTTCCTGGTTTTGACATAAACCTGCTCAATACTCCCATTGCATGTGCAATGTCTGGTCTAGTACAGACCATTGCATACATCAGGCTACCGACTACACTTGCATATGGAACACGGGACATGTCCTCTTCCTCTTCTTGTGTCTTGGGACATTGTTCAGCAGATAACCTCACACCTATAGGAATAGGAACCTTCACCAGTTTACTATCCTGCATATTAAACCTCTGCAATATTGTCTCGACATACTTCCTCTGGTTTAACCAGAGCTTCCTCTTTGCCCGATCTCTTTTAATTTCCATGCCAAAAATATAGTTTGCAGCACCAAGATCTTTCATGTCGAATTTGGAGGACAATTGGGTCTTCAAATCCTGGATAATTTCTTTGTCATTTCCAACCAGCAACATATCATCCACATACAAGACCATATAAATAACACGATCACCAATTAATTTAAAATACACACAATGATCTGCTTTGCTTCTGGTGAAGCCAAGTCCTCGTATAAATGTATCAAATTTCTGATATCACATCCTTGGTGACTGTTTTAACCCATATCGAGACTTTTTTAACTTGCATACCAGTTCTTTCTTACCCTTCACCGCAAAGCCTTCAGGTTGCTTCATGTAGATTTCCTCTTCCAGATCCTTGTGAAGAAATGTTGTCGTCACATCCATCTATTCTACCTCAAAATCAAAAGTAGCAGCAACAGATAAAAGTAATGTAATAGAAGCTACCTTGGCAACAGGAGAAAAAATATCACCAAAATCAATTCCCGGCACCTGGGAATAACCTTTTGCTACCAACCGAGCTTTGTATTTCTCCACCTTTCCTTCTACATTTGTCTTCTTCTTGAACAACCATTTGTTGCCAATGGGTTTCCTTCCAACAGACAACTCCACCAAATCCCAAGCCTCATTGTTGTGCAAAGATGCCATTTCATCAACCATGGCCTCTTTCCAGAGTTTTCCATCCTCTGAATCTACTGCTTCGTTCATAGTTCTGGGATCATCATCAGTAACAGACAAAGCAAAATTTGAACAGAAAGCAGATGGACTATACCTTTCTGGCTGCCTTCTTTCTCGAACTAATCTCCTCACAACTGGAGTTTGTGGCTCTTCATCTTTTGATTCCTCCTCTGCTGTAGAGTCTGGTTCTTCCTCCTTTAGCTCAAACTCTATATTCTCAGGTTCCTTTGGTTGGACTTCATGTTTAATAACATCTTTCACCTCTCTGAACACCACATCTCAGCTGTACACAACCTTCCTTGTTACTGGGTTCCAAAGCTTATAACCCTTTAAACCATCCTTATACCCAATAAAGATGCATTTTTCAGATTTGCTATCCAAATTGGTTTGTTTCTCCTTCGGAACATGTACGTATGTATCACATTCAAATACCCTTAGATGTGAAAGAGAGGGTTTCTTACCAATCCATACCTCTTGTGGAGTCTTATTCTCCAACACTGATGAAGGTGACCTGTTGACCAGGTAAAATGCAGTGTCCACTGCCTCTGCCCAGAATTCCTGTCCTAACCCGACACCACTGAGCATGCTTCTTTCCCTTTCCATCAACATCTTGTTCATTCTTTTTGCAACTCCATTTTTCTGAGGTGTATATGGAGTAGTCTTCTGCCGTGCTATACCACACTTCTTGTAGAATTCTTCAAATTCCTTACTGCAAAACTCTCCACCGTTATCTGTCCTCAGTGCCTTTATCTTCTTCTCTGTCTGGTTTTCCACCAGAGCCTTAAATTATTTAAACCTATCAGAGACGTCAGATTTATTCTTTAGGAAATATATCCATGTATTCCTTGAGAAGTCATCTATAAATGATACATAGTACACAGACTTACCTAGTGATGGAACCTTCACAGGTCCAAACACATCACTGTGCACAAGTTCTAATATTTGTTTCGCCCTCTTACTACCATAAGGGAAACTCATCCGATTTTGCTTCCCATATACACAATTTTCACAGAAATCAAAATCCAGAGAGCTATTACTCATACCTTCTACCATACCTTTACCATGAAGTATCCGAAGGCCCTTTTCTCCAATATGTCCAAGCCTTTGATGCCATAGCATGGTCTTCTCTCCAGAGACCACTAGATTTTCTGCTCCACTTTCAGGAACCACAGAACTATTGCAACCATCAACAACAGTGCTACCTTGCAGCTTGTACAGAGTTTCAATCCGAACTCCCCGCATCAATACCAGTGCTCCCTGAACCATCTTGCAGGTATCCTTCTCGAACACTGTTTTTACACCTGCATCATCCAACTTGCTTACAGAAATTAGATTTCTAGCCAATGAAGGAATATGTAGAACACCCGGAAGTGTTCTAACCCTTCCACCTTGCAACTTCAACTTTACTTTTCCGCGACCAATGATTCTAACCTTCCTGTCAACCCCCATGAAGACATCACCACCATCATATTTCTCATACTCACAGAACCACTCTCTATGGGGAGTGAAGTGAAAGGATGCCCCTGAATCAATCAACCATGCCTCATGATCTACATGTGTACTTGAAGAAGCCAAGTACACATCCCCACCTTCATCTGAGGTGGTTTTCGTCTCTGCAGAAGGAGCCTCATCAGATCCCTTTCCCTTGTTAGGAGCTTTAGATTTACAATCCCTTTTGAAGTGGCCTTCCTTTCCGCATTTCCAGCACACCACCTTTACAGGTTTTCTTGGAGATTTAGATCTTCATCTAAATTTAGATCTCCCACTCGATGACTTATTTTTGTTTCTGTTCTGGGATCGTCCTCGTATAGACAAGGCATCACCATTTTGGCTCTCTATATTTTTCCGTCTCATCTCCTCCGTGTTACACTAAAATTTGTCACCATGACTATTTGCAGTTAGTATGGCTCCATCAACTGTCATACTATCCTCCTTGGCAAGTCTTATACCTCTGCTCTTCATGTCAAACTCCAAGAAAGAGAGAAAGTCTTTAAAAAATCTGTATAACTCTAGGTACGCAGTTTCTCTTAGCCTTACCTGCGTGTACGCACCTCAAGTTCACATTCCCTGCGTACTTGTACGCTCTGTCTGTAAAGGGGTGGGTGCGTACCCCTGTAAAGGTCAAAAGGCGCGAGTTTTACTTCAAAAAAGTTACTTGTGGTCGATTCTAGAGCATTCTAGAAGTTTGTTTGACATGTATTGAGCGCCTCCAGATGGTTCATGTATCCCTATGAAAGAGGAACTTATCCCATCAAGAGGGGAGCTATCCCATTTGTTAACACCCAGGTTGTTCCCTTTGACTCCTGAGGGAATACGGTCGGGGTAACCAATAACCAAGCTTTGGATTACAGGTTCTAGCCGACCTGCAATCAGAGAGGGCTCTCTCTTTTAGTTTTATTTCTTGAGGATCTTAGGCTAGTTATGAGGTATGGGTTTTGATTTAAGTTTTGGTTGAATGATGTCTTTTAGTGCCTAAGGTGAGATTTTCGGATATTTTCAGTCTATTGGGCAATGGAGTCGGTAATTGTGGGTTGCTTGAGGTGTTGAGTGAGATTGCTCAGAAACTGCAGGGCCTTTGGATATGTCATGAAACAAACTTAAGGTTGTGGTGGTGAAGTATGAACAGCCAGTGAAAGGCAATTAAGAGTTTTTCACTAAACTGATGACATGAGAAAGAAACATATCACCCAGGAGCGGATTTGAATTCCTGAATAATAGTCTCTGTGAAAAGTCTTAGTCTGAAGGTGCAGCAATTAAGAATTGCACTTTTACAACTATAACCTGGAGAAAAACACTCATAACAGCATAGATTGAGTTCAGGGTACTCAGTGAATAAATCCTGAAACTATTCTTTTTCTGTGCTATTAAACTGTGGAACATAGAGCATGAACGGATTATGAAAGAATGACATACATAACAAGAAGGTTAAAGAAAAACTTATTGTGCCACGAAATATGCAGGAATCAAGGAGCAGTTAGAAGACACATCACAACGCATCAAACAACACAGAACTTTGGAAATTCCATTAGCTCCTTGTATTAGACTCTGAAATTTACAACATAGGCTCTTTTGAAGAGAAAATCAACAACCTCTGCAAGCTTATGCGAGGGGGAATATATACAATCAGTTTTACAAAAATATCTGAATCGATGAGTCATTTGATTAATAAATACGTTCACCAACTTTCAGAATAGCAGATAAGGAAGTTATTGATGCTCTAAATACAAAATAAATACTCTTTAGTTCTGTCAGAAGTCTTTTTGACCTTTGGAGGTCACTGAGTCGGTTGAGCGTTTCTACATTAATGCTGAATGATATGTCTTTATGGCTTTGTCGTGCTGTAGCTTTCTCGGCCCTGTCATATGTAGCTGTCAGTGTTGCTTTAGTGGCCGAATTGGTTTGCTGAGTTGGCTCAGTCCATTCTTTTCAGTCATACTGAATGCATTAACTTTCTGAACCTGCTGATTATATATTTTTATGCAAAAATTTGATGGATACCTGTTGGTTCACAGCAATAGCTGTATCGTGCTGGTCCACCATTCCTGTGTAGGCAATTGATGCCTCAAAATTGAGCCTAATGTTTCATCCGCCTCTGTATATTTGAAGTAATTTGGAGGTACTTCAAACAAATGTCTGATTTCATTCATAATAAAAAACAAGTTTTCCACTTTCTCATAGAGGCTCTGCCCAGACGCAGGCCCTGCTTCCTCTGGGATACTTGATCCTAGAGTTATTTGATTGGCGGCAAATGTGTTTACCCTTTTAGCATAATTTTCATGTGATAGGAGCCTTCCTGCGCTGTTCAGTAAGCTGGGAAGGCCTCTGCTATGCAATGTTGTGAATTTAACTGTGAACTTATTTACTTCTGTTTGCATCTCCTGACACCTTCTATCCAATGTCTGCACCAGATTTCTCAAAGTTAGGACCCTCTTTATCATCAGGATGGTGTCAGTTCTATTAGTGATCCCTATTGCTACCAGCTGAGGACCTGTGCGATTATTAAGGACATTTATCATTCTGTTGGCTATCTCAGGCATATTGCCTAGAGATGCCCTTGCTCTTTGGCTTTCCTTGTGTGCTCTGTTCATGAGCTCCATGTGCTCATGAATGGTCTCTATGTACTGCCATTGATCTGTTATTGATTGGCCAATATTGGCCCATAGGACTTTCTTGATCTCGGCCACTACTTTCTCAAGGGTAAGTTCTTTCTCTAGCTCTTTTATTTTCTCCTTAAGAGCTTTCACCTCTCTTGCCTTTTCAACTACACTTTGCTTTGATTTGTCATATTTCTCATTGAGTGTGGCCAATTTCTCCTTGGCTTCATTCAGCTCTGCCATCTGTGCCTCTAGAACCTGAATTTCTTTCATCATCTTCTGCATGTCAAGGCTTTGAGCCTGTTCTGATGTCGTTGCTGGTGCTGTTGTTGATGGAGCTGTTTCAGCAGTCTGCCCTGTGGGAGGAATGATAGTTTGAGGGGACTCCTCAAGGTTTATGACTTGCTGAGGGGGCTGAGATGTCTGGCCACCCTCTTTCTGCTTTAGTGCTTCCTGTAATGCAGCCTCTGTCTCTACCAGCTTTCCTTCTGTTTGCACCAGTTGCTTATGTAGTGTTAGCAGCATGGCTACTACATCCTGGTCTTTTCTTCGTTGAGCAACCTCTTCCGTTTGAGGGTGAATGGTTGCTGGGATCTTCACCATCTTTCTTAAAGCTGCAATGTCTGAATCTCTTATCTTTAGCAGCTCCTTTATAGCTTTGGAATCCTTTGGGTCATGCCCAAGCTCTATAATGATGTCTTCCAAAGACTTGATCCTGTTGTCTTTGGCCTGAGAGGATGCTTTCTCCAACTCAAGTTGAGCAGTTGTATTGTGCAGACTGTTTTCCAACTTATGTGCCAAGAAGGTCTTGTCTGCAAGTGTTGAGTAGACCATCTCACCCGTTTGCTTGTGAAGTTCTATCTGGTCCATAGGGTGGATGTCTTTTGCAAGAATCTCAAGGTTGGTTCTTATATAGTCTGCAGCTGACTGTGGCTGCAGCATGGTGGGCATGAAATGACTCATGGTCATTTTCCCTTCCGTTATGTCATATGCTGACATAAGCCTTTGCTGGTTTGTAGGGGCCATCTTAAGCAATTGATTATAGAGCTGGAGCCTGACTGGCTCATTTCTCTTCTTGATGTCAATGAATTGCTGTTTTATACTGGACTCTGCTGACTTGAGGAGCTGACCTCTCCTCCAAGGGTTCTTTCTTGTTCCTGCTGAAAGGAACTGGCAGATGCCTCCATGCTAGGAGGGCCCATGCCCAAGGATTGCCCAATAGGCATTTCTTCTTCAGAGAGGGGATTTAATCTCTGCCTTTTCTCCCCTTGAGTTGTGGATGCAGTGAGGGGAGTCTCTTGCTCTCTGTTCCTCTTCTTGCCTCTTTCTTCATTTGCTGGTGTTTGGAGCACTGAGGTCTCCACTATTGTTTCCTGCCTGGGAGGCACACTTTGTTGAGCCTGTTGCTCTGTAGAAATGGGAGCTTCAGCCACTTGTTCTTGCTGTTTTGGCTGCTCTTTTTTCTGTTCTGCTGTAGGGGGTGGCTGTTCCTATTCCATCTCCTTTTCTTTACCCTTGCTGTCTGCCTGATGAGTAGTTTTAACTGCTTGCTGGTGGGCTGTAGAGGATGAGGCAGCTGCTCCAAGTTGCCTTTGACAAGAAGAGGAAACCTGCCCACAAGTTTCCAAGTCAGCTTCTTTCTCAAGATTCTTAGCTTCTTTTTGTAGTATTTCTTCTCCAGGACTTGCTTCCTCTAAAGTGCCCTCTTTCCATCCTAACTGATTAGCATATTTTTCAATGTGAGGCAGCCTTATATGATCATAACTAGCCAATTTATGCTTGACCCTTCTAAGACTAATGAAATGATTGGGGTCATAGGGTGACCAGAGGAAACTGGTTTTTAATTGGAGGCCCTCTAGGATCCTATCTGCTTCTTTCCATCCTTCTTCTCTTTTATTATAAAGGAATGGGTCTAGATGGTTTCTGATTTTGAGCTGTACTTTCTTGTTTTTGCTGTGGAAATGGACCATGTCTGCATTTCCAAACTGCTTGAAGTATTCTAAAGCAAAGAGTCTCATAGGGACATATCTTGGCAGTCTATATGGGGCCAATTCACAGCCATATATTCTGATTACTGTATGGTTTTGGTAGAAGTACCAATCCCCAATGCTGTAGGCCTTTGAGAGCTGGATAATCCTTTGCATCTCATCTGTCAATATTGGAGGAGGGGTACCCAACAGCAAGGACATGGCTGGATGGATAAAGAGGTCTATGAACTCATAGTAGCTGTATGGTGAATAAGATGTGTGGTGAAAAAATGAAGTCCAAAATACCACAGACCTTGGGTTCCCTTGAGCATCAAACTTCTTGAGAGGAATAGGGAAGCCATTAGGTTGATAAAATAGTAACAAGTGATAGATGTATGAAGTGTATCTAAACACCCTTTCCCTTTCTAGATTCATTAATTGTTCATGAATCTTATCGGCAATGTATGCAGCATAGTCATAGTGCACAGCAAGAGGCATTCCAGGGGAGAAGATAGACATCATTGCCAGAATGGTTTCATCAGCATCCTCAGCTGATCTATAACCCAGGACATAACTGATCAAGTCTACAAGCAACCTGCCCAACTCATTGAAATATACATTTCCTATAGGAGGGGTTCTCACAGTTTCAGAGCCTGATTCAATGAATAGCTGATTAATCTTTAAAATTTGGGCACTAGACAGCTTGCCTCCTTTCTGTAGCAAGTCCTTCATGGAAAGGGGAGTCAATGGCCTTGTAGAATGAAAGTTCAACATCTGATTTATAGCCTCAGGGGTGACATGGAACAAGACTGCACCTGAGGTATTGAGGACAGCTCTTTGACATGGGTCATAGTTGGCACTGCATCTGTGAATTAAATCTGGGAGGACATTGACTTGAGGGAGGTTGTAAATGGGCAAATTGGAGTCCCAAATCCTTAGAATATCAGTCCCATTGAGGTGCTGGGCCTTCAGCTCATTGAGCATATGAATATTATATTTGGCTTGCATAAAAACTGTCTCCGTCATCTGGTAATCTACATCACCCAGGGCCTGCCATTCTAGCTCTCTATGTGTGGCATTAAGAGGTGCAACATTCAGTGCAACTGGGGTCTCCATGTTCCACTAGCACTTGGAAATGGATTTGAGCTTGATTTTGTAGGCACAGCAACACAGGGCAGTGAATTTGCAAGAAAAGGGAGATTTGCAGAGGAAAATAGGGGAATTATAGAAAAAACAGGTCACAATGCCCCCGAAAGAGGTTCACTGAGCGGACATTTGAAATATCGCAGGTGGCTTTGCCGGTGAATTTAGTGCAGCAAAGGTTTTGAGTTCACGAATGCACGAACTGACTGTAAATTTGCGGAGACTTGGCTCAATTTAGATTTTTGTAGGTGAAATTTCGACCCAACAACTGAAGAAATGCTGGCCACCGGGGATTTGCTGGTAATTACACTGTTTTTCACTCTTTTTTAAGCTAGCTTTGGTGAATTATGCACGAAACCAGGTGCGGAGGGGAAATTTCGGAGAAATACCTGGTGGATGCTGGCAATGGTGACAAATGCAGGTGAGTTGGAAGCGCCCACGGTCTTCAGGTCGATTTCTGCAGGTTGGCGGCGAAATGGTCGTAATATGCATGCAGAGAGCAGAAACAGTTCTTTTGGCAAAAGTGACAAAAAACGCGAATTTTAGCAAAAATATGGACTTTTTGGGTTATTGGCGCCTTTTTGGATGACGTCAGCATGACGTCATCAGGTGGGGTCGGGTACAGCAGGGTGACGTGGCGGTCTGTGAGTGGTCCACGGGGACTGCTGAGGTGGCGGACAGCTCGGATCCATGGCGGGCGGGGCGGCGATGCGATGATGAGTTGGCATGACGTGGACGTGACGTTGGTAGGCGGTATACGGAGGGCGGTAAGCGGTTCCATCGGACCGCTTATGGTACGGTGGTGGTATTGGCAGGCGGCCTCCCGATAAGATTTGGGAGCGACGCGTGGCAAAGGCCTGACGTCACCCTCTGACACTTTTCGGGAGGTAACGTCCGGTCATCGGGGGCCGCCCGATATTGATATGGGCCGTCGGATGGGAAAGCCCAGATCCGACGGTTGACGGGTCGATAAGATGGAAGTACGATACGGCAGCGGGCGTGGAATATTTTATTGTATTTTTTGAAACGTGCGCCCAGGCGGGATCTTGGAAACTTTGGCGGATTTGTGGATTGTTTTAATGTTTTATGCAAAATGCGCTTTTAACCCAAAACTTTGGATTAGGCGGAAAAATGGGTTTTTGGTGTTTATTGCAAATAGCGCGGGTTAGGGGTAATAGTGGGTCTTTACAAGGCCTTTTTGTAAGTAAAGTGGGTAAATGATTTCAAAGGGTTGTAAAGGGAAAAAGGGGTAGGGTTTAGGTTATTAAACCAACGTGGGGTTAGTTTAATCCCTGATTTTGCACAAAGCATCTTGAACCAGACTTGAATTTTGCATGATTGTCCAATATTTGGACATATGGCTACCATGCCAAGGGGGAGGGAATATACATATTGTTGGGGTTTTATACACCATGGTGTTATAGTAATAGGGAAAAGGGGAATATAGGGAATTAAGTATAGATAGAGTTAGTAGTTAGTTTTGGAGGAAAATAGGAATGGGAAGTGATAGATACTGAGTTTTCAAGGAAACAAAATTAGTTAGGAAGTAGATCAAAATGAAAAGAATTTTACATAAGAAATGTGGCTCTTAATGCAACCAGATTTAACAAAAGAGTTTTGACTTCTTTCATGAACAGAGGTGGTGTTGGGATGTTAGCAAGGAATGTAATGGGGGATGATTGGGAAGTTAGACATGCTTCATCTTGCTGCTACAATATTGCTGAAAAAGGAAGAGCTGCACTGACGCCATGTTTTTCCTTTGCTTAGGCCAGTGAACAGTCATAGATCATGCTTCTGCAACCCCATCTACCTACCCACTCTATTGCCTAGCATTTTTTTGTTACTTCAAGGAGGGTGCATTTGGACTTGCAAACCCTTATGTGCCTTTTCTTTTCCTTGGGCTTTTTCCTTTGGTTTTCTATCTAAGGCTACCCTTATTACTTCCAAGGCCCCAGATTAAATAGTTGGGAACCTTCATTCTCTACCTAACTACTTTATCTGCCAAGATTGAACTGTTTGGACAGATTTCTTTCTCTAATCTACAACAAAAATTGAAACATGGCATGACCCAGCTTAGACTGTTGGATCACCCATTCAGAAGTAGGACAACATCAACCAACTGTAGATATGTGTCTTCCACAAGAATATGAGATCTTTGCATCATCAAAGTAGATCATATTGGCACTTCCCCTGCCAATCATGAAAAATGAAACCTATTGGTATAGGTAGCTAACACCATTCAAAGAGGGGCTTATCCCATTGATGGTGGACCTGATTAACTTCCTCTAAAGCACTATAAATATAGGCATTGGGCCAGAGGGAGGGGAGGTTGAAAGCTGAACATTCCTAAGGGTAGATGATGCTGGAATTAGGACTCCCTTATAGAGCTTGAGAGGAGAGATTCCCATCCTTTCTTAGCTTCATTTGGAAGTGGGTGAGTTGATCAAAGTAAAGGAGAACTCTTGCTGGACCCTGGGAGGGACCTGCACAACACCAAGGCACAGGTTGTAATGGTTTCTTTTGTTTCCACTTAATACAATTAAGCTCATTTTTCTCAACAGATTGTTATACATGATTTGTTTCATATACTCCTTGGTCTGTATGATGAATATGTTTTATTTTATGAGTTATTCAGGTGCTATGTAATCTTTTGCTTGTTAGTGAATGCAGGTTTCGAAGAGAAGGAGGAGCTCATCCGGATCGGCGAGGCTGGACTACTACAAAGCGTTGGACTAAAGGTATGTTATAAACACCTGATTACTTGTATTCTAAATGCATATTTAGGGAAAGGTAGTGTTTAATTGTCTTGTTTGTCACTAGAAAGCCTTAGCTTCTAGGGAGGTCGGTTTTGTCCGCAAAATTGACTCTTTCCGCATGACAAAATGGCGACTCCACTGGGGAATCCATGGATTTGATTGATTTCTCTTTTGATTGATACTTTGATTTGAGAAAAGTCGTTTTCTTTCTGGTTTTTGGCTGATTGACTGTGAATTTGGGTGGAATAGCTTAGGGTTAAGTTAGATTTTATTTTTCTTGATTTTGAGAGCAGTACGCACCCTCTGCGTTAAGCACAGTGCGTACCTGTACGCACTTTTGCTGTGTACACAGAGCGTGGCCGCACCTGTGCAAACAGGTTGCCTGCGTACCCCTGTCAAAAGCTTAGAAAATTTCCATTTTTTCCTTTTTCTCCTATTAGAATTTGTTTATAGCTTATTTTTGTTGCCCAGATCCACTGTTCACCTGTCAGAAGCTTTCATCTTGGCTAATTTCATTGGCATTCCTGCTTTAAGCTTTTATCAATTGGGTGTTTTGAGTCTCTTTTTTGAGAAATTCTTAATTTGATTTCCTTTGATCATTACTTGGAGGTTTGTCTCAGTCTTTTCACAATTTTGCATCTTTTTGCTTTTGTTTTTGCAAACAAATTTCCCCCTCATTCGCCGGGAGGGGCTAAATTGTGTATGAGTGTTAATCGCCTTTGAGTGTCTTTATTTTTTGATCTTTGGAACTCTCACCCAATTTTCTCGACTTGCACTTGATTGGTTCTTAGATACATTAGAATCGTTTTGTGTTTGAGAATTCTCTTGCATAGATCACATTTGCATAATTAGAATTCTCATTTTCAGAATATTAATGAAAAATGTGCATAGATTACATTTGCATACTTTTCAAGTGAATTGTGCATAGATGACAATTGCATAGTTTACATTCTGAAAAATCAATCGTAGATTTAGATCAGTTTTCTTTGATTTGAATTTACACAAAAATAAAAAATAAAAAAAACTATTTTGGAATTGATTTGCATTAGTTTTTCTTGATGAAATTAGTGCATTAGGGAATTTGTTATATTTTCTCTTAGTGATCAATTTTTTGCATTGTTGGAAGTGAATGGAAACTCTCTCCTTACTTTAGATAGGATTCATCGAATTGAAAGGATTACATTATCATATTCGATTGCATTCAGTTGAGTCGGGTCATAACACCATTGGTTTCATATCCATTTACCCATTTGAGTAATAACAGCCTTAATAACACAACACTTAATTAAAATTCATCTAGTAATTTTTACGTTTCTAGGGCTCTGCAACACCAATATAGCTTAGGCTAGTGTCTTGGAGTAGGAGAGTGATTAACTCTCCAAGACAGCAAAACCAAACAAGTAGCTCATCTTGTGGTAGGATAAATCCAACTGTTACATTTATGCTCTGGGAAAGCTCCTCTTAAAGGAGAAGCACGAGATCGTGTTCGAACCAGTGAGGGGATCAATCCTCCTTCATTGGGAACGACGCCAGATACGCACATACTACAAATGGTAAACCTCAGATTAACCATTGTCGAGGAGCCTGGGGTCACTTGTCGGTAAACCTTGGATTATTGTGAAGGAGCCGGCAAGGGGATTGAGCTTGTTACTCTGCCCTTGCGTGTTATCGGATCGTAGACTGTTCCCCCAGGTATATTTGTTGCTGTTGGTGACCTTAGTGACCATTATCTTTAGGGTTCTACCCAAGGTGACGGTGGAGGGAAGATCCCACTGTACCTAGAGCAGACGTCGGCTAGACTCACTTGGATTTTCTGGGGGGTTCACTTCACTCGAGACGGTTAAAGTGGAGGAACTTGGTCCGGTCTATTCATTAAGCAGGTTGTCGGGGTAACTGTTCCACCCGCCACTTCTGTAATGAATTTTGCGATGTTGGATTTCATCACCAACTAGTGTTTTCGGTCCAGAAAGTTACTGTTTGTGTGTGGTTTGACTCCTAGATTTGATAACGCGTGTTAATTTGTTTGTTTTTTACTTTTAGAGACCATAGGTGTGAATTGTGAATTTTAATTGTTAGATGTGAATTGTGAATTGTTAATTTTAGTTTTAAATTGTTAATAAAATTCACTGAAGTTGAATATAATGGCAAATGTTTCGGAATTTACCAACCTAGGAACCCCTCCTAACGAGAATCCTAGTACTTTTCCTTACTTTGGAAATGTTGGTCCTCCTTATATGGCTACTTTGTCATTACCTGGATTTACAATAGGTTTACCGATATGGTTATTTTCAACTTCGTTGGTCCAAAATACTCCAATTGTTCCACCTCAACCGAATGCTTCACCTCAACAGAGTTCACCATCTCAACATCACCAACCTTCTGTTGACCCTTTACCTTCTTCACCTAATTTTTCTTCCTCCATTTCTTCCTCTTCGCTTGGTAAAAGCCTTGACGCTAGTAACCAGGTGTCTAAGAAGAAGAAGAAAGGGAAGAAGAAGAAGAAGAAGAAGAAGCAAGATAAGAAAGAAGTCAACCAACCAACCATGGCTGTAAGTGTTAGTTGTGTTGAGGAAACCTCCAACACGCATCGTAAACCCAAATACCCTTGCAGGCTTTGTAAGGGTGACCACTTCCTTGTCAATTGTCTTGGTATTCCAAAGGTCTTGGAAGTATGGTCAGAAAAATCTCATCAACTTTCCATTGATCCATCAACCAGTGATAGTCAGGTTCCTGGGAAAAAGGGTAAAGTTAGGTTTCCTTGTAAGTTATGCAAAGGGAGTCATCAAACTCACATTTGCCCTCACATGGATGAAGCCTCAAAATTGTTGGAAAACCTTACTGTTCCACAGCAAGAATTTCCAACTGGTTACCGTAAACTTTCTCCCAACCTACCGTCAACTGACAGAGTGATTGATCTAATTTCAAGTACAGTCAATCACACTCTTCCATTGGAGAGTGAAACTCATGTCACTCAGGTTGATGATCCGTTAGTTGATCAAGTGGTCGATTCAATTTCACATTCAGTCAATCCCACTTTCCCTTTAGAGAGTGAAATTCATATCGCTCAGGTTCTTCTTGTTACATCAGATTCTTCTATGCCGGGGGGCATTTCACCTGTTTCTACAGAACCCCCTCCAAGTACTGAGGTCTTTTCCTTTGATTGGAATAGACTGACAGAACCTCGTCTTCCTTCCTCCATTCCTTTCCAAATCATTGTCAAGGCTGGTGGTAGGGACATACATCGTACTCAGGTAGATGAAGGTGCTTCTGTTAGTATTTTATCCTCAACTGTTTGGAAAGCTTTGGGTTCCCCTCAGCTTGCGCCTATTACGCAGAATCTGAAAGCTTTTAACAGAACTATTAGTGAACCTTTAGGGATCCTTCCTAATTTTTCCATTACCTTGGAAGGTAAAACTGTCTGTATTGATCTTATGGTAGTTCGAGGTCCCTTGGATTTCAATTTACTCCTTGGGCGAGACTATGTTTATGCAATGAAAGCTGTCGTATCGACACTCTTTCGCGTGATGTCTTTCCCTCACAATGGAAATATTGTTGTAGACCAGCTTTCGTTCGCTAGTCTTGTTTCAACTGCCAATAATACGACACCCCTAAATGTTCCTGATTCTAAAGTGGTATCTACCCTGCCACGGGTTAATTATGTGGCAACTGGTCCCATGTTTTCAGTTATCGATGTAAGTGAGCCTCCCACTGTTTGCTCATCTTCCTTTGATTTAGATCTAGTAATTGACATGGAAAGCTCTATGGGATTACTTGAACACGATGTTATTATCCCTTTTGAGTACCTTGACATGTGTTCCTTCCAAAGAAGTATTCTTCCTTCTGATGAAGACCTCTTGGAAGCCATGATCAAGGTGTGTCCATTGACATGTCTTTCTTCCAGTTGGAAGCCATGATCAATGTTACGAGGATAGTTTTTTTCCTGTATCAACCTCGTTAAAAAATGAAACAGGCTAGCAGAGGATAGTTCCTGTTACTGAGTCAACCTCGTTAAAAAATGAATCAGGTTTGAGCATAGTTCCTTGTCTTGTGTCAAGCTCTTTAAAAAATGAAACAAGGGTAGGTTATATAGGTAGATTGTAGAGAGTAGTCATGAGCATAGTTCCTTGTCTTGTGTCAAGCTCATTAAAAAATGAATCAAGGATTTTAGAGCATAGTTCCTTGTCTTGTGTCAAGCTCGTTAAAAAATGAATCAAGGTCTTTAGAGTAAAGTTTTTTGTTAGGTAGATTGTAGAGAGTAGTTATGAGCATAGTTCCTTATCTTGTGTTAAGCTCGTTTAAAAAATGAAACAAGGGTTTTGAGGATAGTTCTTTTCCTGTGTCAACCTCACTAAAAAATGAAACAACTCCTACAAGTCTTTCCAAAATCTTGAAAGTAAAGCTTCATTCCATCCACTTCATTGAATGTAATGAAGCTTGGGGGGCATGTACCTCGTTTTGCGTCATTATGCTGGGGGCATGTGAACTTATAACAAGCATAGTTTTTCATTTCAAGCTTGCATAAACATGAAACCGAATCCGAGCATAGTTCTTTTCCTGTGTCAAGCTCGTTAAAAAATGAAACAAATCCTCCTCTACTTGAGTCGAGAGTTTGACTAGATCTCATAAATGTTAAGTTGTATATTTAGGTTAGTTATTTCAGTGTTTTGCATAATTTTCTTACAGTTTTAGGTCGAGTCTTTCAAATGATCTCGTCACATGAACCTTCATTCCATCCAGCTTGTACTTAGTTGAATGAAATGAAGCTGGGGGGCATGCGCTCTAGCAGTTACGCTTAGGGGGCATCAAGCACAGTTTTCTCTCTGTTTCAAGCTTGTGTAAAAATGAAACTACTTTGAAGCATAGTTTTTCTCTGTTTCAAGCTTTTGTAAAAATGAAACCTATCTCGAGTCAATTTCAGTTATTTTCAAGACTCGTTAAACTCATGAAAATCCCGAGATTATTTTGCTATCTTTCATTCTCGTAAAACAAACAAAAATGCCGAGTTCTTTCCATCTTTTCCTACTCGTAAATTAAATTGAAAGCCGGCCATATGAGTACATTTTTATCATTTTTTCGAACTCATTAAAACTTACAAAAAAATGAAAACCATGAGTACATTTTTATCATTTTTTCGAACTCGTTAAACCTACGAAAAAGTGAAACCTTAGAGTCATCTTTTAAGCCCTTTTCTGACTCCTAAAACATGAAAAGATTGCCGAGCGTTTCTTTTACACTCGTTAAAACGGAATTAAAAGATGATCCTCTTATATCCCTTTTCTGACTGTAAAAACAGGAAAAGATTGCCGGATTTTTGTCGTTTCACATTCGATACTGGAAATAAAACGACTTGTCCTTTATCGCTTTTTACTTTTCAGGTCAAAGACACTAATTATGAAAGTACTCCTTGGTCGTAAAAGATCAAGCGGTTCTCTCAAGTATTATTTTATACTTTTTCGGGCTTGGGAGACACAAATTTACGAAAAAGTTCAAACCTGGAGTCTTCTTAAGTTTTTTCAGACTCTCTAAAATTGAAAAACGCCGAGTTTCTCCTATACTGGACTCGTTAAAATTTCACAGTAAAGGACCTGTTCGATTACAAACAGGAACGGACCACTCCTTCTTAGGGTTCGAATCTAAACTAAGTTGGACTCATCCGAAGGATGAGCTTATAATCAAGCATATGTTATCCTCCTCAAGCTTGTAAAAAATAAAGAGGTACTTGCCAGAAATGGTGGGGGAAAAGAGAGGAAAATGAGCCTATTTGTTATCCTTTGTCTCAGAAGAAGCCTTATCACCACTCTTGAACTGTTAGCGCTTGAGATTTCACCCTAGGCTGAGGAAGGTAAACTTTCAAGGCAACATCAAACCATTTCACCTCGTAGCTAGCCCTACGGGGTATGAGAAGGCTCTCTTCGGTCAAACTCGGTAGATCTTTCAATAGGATGAGCTGACCCAATTAGGAACACTGATATTAGGCTAGTAAACTGATAAGGGGGGTTGATTTAAAGTTTTTGGTGGCAATTGGAGGGAGTGCAATTCAGGGTGTGGGGATTGAGCTCAGTTTTTGCAGGTGGGTCTTTAGGGCAAGGAAGGAGTTTTGTGCTGATGCCTTAAGCTGAGATGGATGATCAAGGAAGAAAGAGAGGGAGCTAAAGAGGACAAAAAATGACTTTGAATCCTCTTTAGACAGTGGAAAACATAAATATTAAACAAAATTGAAAGCTGAGCATGGCATGCATGAATTCAAACTTTATCACTTCTTTTGTTTAATTGGCAGCAATAGAATAAGAGATGGAACACATAAACACACTTACAATGACAAGTAGGAAACACACCATCAACACAATAATCCACAAGAATCCACAATGATGTCTGCAAAACCCTGGCCTTCCTTTTCCTCAAATTGCAGAGATACAAGTAAAATACACAATAGAGCTTCTCCCTCAAGAGTCCAACCATCAAAATGAGGATGAGAAGGCATCATATAGCTGATCTAACTCCTTTCCCCACCTATAGGGGTCGAGCTCAGCTTCCTAGGAGCAGTTTGAACTAATTCTAAACTAAGAACTAGATAATAGGCAGTCAAAACAACTTGCCTCTAAAACTTAGGAAACTAATCCATGCATTAAATTTTCACTATTTACATCAAAGAAAGTTCTAGAAGTGTCAAAGGAGAGTAAATGCATCCATGTGCCATGAAAATTACACCAAAGTTTCTTATTTACATGCCCAAAAGTCATCCAAGAGTTAAAAACAGTGTTTTGCTGGCCGAAATGGTCAAATCTGGCAATTTTCCCTGAGTGGTCACGCCCCTTTGCAGCTCTGGTTGAAGGCCTTCCTGGTGTCCAAATCAGGTGCAAGATAGCTCATTGGAAAGGTCTGGGAGTCTAATTTCCAAACCAAGTGGAATTTCGGAATTTGGAGTTGATTTGACCCCTCAAAAATCATTTCTCCCAAGGCAGCTTTCTGCAACTCAAAAAAGGGGCAGAAAGTCAAAATTTGCATGTATTTTGAGCTTTTGGAGGCCCAAATCTCCATAAAATTTGAAACCCATCCATATCCAAGTGTATTTTGTCATGACAAATCCAAATATGTAGAGTTTTCCTCAATCTGAGCTGTCCCCATGAGTGGTCGCGTGGGGGGTGAGACCACTCAAATGACCAAAACTTGTAAAATGCTAAAAAATGCCAAAAATGCCTCAAAATCCTCAAAATTTCTTGTGTTTGCTGCTGGGAGGATACTAATGAGTATCATGGTGAGTGAGTGATGCCTCAGCCAAGATACGGAGTGGGTTGGCCTTCTTCTTCCTCGAAAGAGCCTCGTTCAACCGCCGTTGAAGGATCTTCATCCTTGCTTTGCAAACATGCATTCTTGCCCAATAATGATCCTTCATGTGTCTGAGCAACCTTTTGTCTCGGTTGGCTTTCTCCAACAGCTGCTGCAAGTGTACATTTGAACTGATGAGCCTTGATTCCCGGTCCCTAGGCCACAAGTCACCCGGCCTCCTACGTGTCAAGTCTCGGTTGCTACGAATTCTCCATAGTTCATCCAACTCTTTTTCCTCTTCTAGTTGCTTGTTGCGCTGCTCCAAGTAATTTATTGTCCACTTGGCCATATCAAGCTTCTCCTGCAGCAAGCGGTTTTCCGCCTCTCTCTGTCGGATGATCTCGTGCAAATCTGATGTAGGGGAGCGAGCATTAAGATCAATGATGTCAACCGGCATGTCAATGGCTCTCTCCTCCTCTGTCACGGGCTGTTTGCCCTCTCGTACCGCTGATGAAGAATGCGAGGCCCCTTCCACCTGATGTGGAGATAACACTCGCTGACCTGTAGCTGATGATGATGGCGAGACCCCTTCCACCTGCTGTGGAGAAAGTACTCACCGAGCTGCTGCAAACAAGGCCCTCGGGCCTTTCTGATAAGTGAGGCGAGGTGAGGAAGCCATGTGTCTCGGAACAGTGATCTCAGGCTGATGTGAAGGACCTCCCTCCTCAAAAATGACCTCTGGCTGTGGCTCGGGCTGTGGCTCTGGCTGTGGCTCTGTGAAGAAATCCCGAGAAATGAAGTCTGCCCATGCAATGCCCTGCTGAGTCAACTGATGGGCAACAATAAGCTGGATAAGACCGTGATGGCACAAACTCCGATACTGCTGAGCTGGAGACCGCCTCTGGAACACTGACACCATCCTCTGAATATCATGGAAAAAGAAAACCGGGATGTTCATCATCCTCACCCGGGTGAAGTGCATCAGCAAGCGAATGTGATAAGAGAAGACCCGAGAAAATCTCCCCTCGCATGTGAAGTAGTGCATGATAAGCCGCATAATAGAAGCATACTCCGCCCGGAGGAACCTGAAAGGAAAGATCCCCGACAAATGACTCATGAATGCTGGCCTGACATATGGCTCAAAATAAACATAATCCAGCATTTTGCCCTTGGGCCACACCTCACCCACATTTGGTATCCCAGTAGCCTCTGAAATCACCTCCGGAGATAGTACAAAATTCACCCCTGCAAGAGTGACCTTCCCATCATGAAGGTGCAAAACAAATAATCGGGCCAACTCCCTGTGGTGCTGAATCTGGGCCAGCCTCTCACAAAACTCAAGACATGACATGTACCTGAAAAAAGTCACTGCCAAAGGGCAAGCCTGTAACTCTGCTAGAGAAGTGGGCTCTTCTCTCTTATGATGACCACCTTTGCCACCCTTCCGAGGCCTCTGTACCTCAGACTCCGAAGAAGAAGACCGGTCATCACCTTGCTCATTAGTTTCAGTGGTTGACATGATGTTATTGAGCAAGGTGGAGAAAAAGAACACAACTGATTGCTGCCCTGCCTGCAAAATGCTGAGAAGTATGCTGTTTTCAAGGGGAAAAAATCATGAAGGAAATGTTAGGGGGGGGACTTTTAATAAGGAAAGGGAAATATATAAAAACAGGGAATTTAAAGGACTGATTCACAAAATATCAAACATGTTCCTCATCTCTTATCATTTGGAAATCATTTGCAAATAAATACTTTATTAGGGAAAATATGTGTAATGATCACCAAGGGAAAGGACAATATATTTTTTTTAACATGGGGTAAAGGACAACATGATCATAGGGGTATGGGGTAGCATCAATCATTAGCATCAACAGGCTGCTCCTTTAATTTGTCTTTGACTGTACTTTATAAGCATACTCTGTTTTTTCAAGTTTATGTGCTTTTGATGCTAAGGGGAAACAAAGCATTAGTTTGCATTTGTCATGAGGGAAAAAGGGGCTTTAGTTACATGTTGACAAAAGGGAAGAGGGATTTCAATTGCACTGGGATTTTTAGGGAAGGAATAGAGCAATTGAACTGGGATTTTAATGAAAGGAAAAGTAGGGAAAACAGAGTTTAAAATTGGGGAGATGCAACAATTGTTCCTGTGCAAACCCTATCACAGCAAACTGTCCATTTTGAGCATCATGTACAGCTGTATATTGTTGATTTTGGCATGAATGTTTACACAGCATCCTTGCCTCTGATTTTTACACAACAATATGTCTTTTTGCTCTTGTAGTGGCTAGGCTATGGCATGGTAATACTTGACTCTGTTTTTGTGGTGAACATGCACATGCATTTGCCATATATATATATACTCTTTTCTTTTTCATAACATTTCTTTTTATCTTTGCTGTGTTTTTATATATCTTTTGTTTTATTAACTGCTGTGTGATAATGCTTTAGGGTTTGAGTAGGGTATATAGGCATTAGGGTTTGGGAAGGATAGATAGGCATTAGGGTTTTGAGGAGGGGTTAGGGTTTTAGGAACTTTGGGATGGGATTTTTAGTATAGTTTGCAAATGAGATAAAAGAGAGAGACACACTGACATTTGTGAACCAAAATGGGAAACCAAGGAGGGAAAAAGGAATTATAAACCTTGAAAAACAAACATAACCGTAGCATAATGCCTACAACACAAACAATCATTCCTATCCTTTCTCCATGCATTTTTTCTGTGATAACATACATATCAAGCCCATGAATTCATATCTCTAGCTTTCAAATGTATAAAGAGACCCTACCTCGACCGATTGAGTGAATGAGAGAGAGTTTGGGTCGATTTTGGAGGTTCCTGGGCAAATCGGCCTGAGTGGTCGCGCCCTTGTAAATTTACACAACAAAAATTGCGCTGAGTGGTCGCGCCCCACCCAAGTGGTCGCGCACCCTGCCTGAGTGGTCGCGCACCAGGCAAATACCCAATTTTGCTGCAAATCGCCTTCTTCGACCTCTCAAGTGTGTTTGGTTGCTCTCAAATGCATAATGAGGCTCCTTAGAGGGAAATTTGGCCTTTATGTGCCCAAATTTGAAAAAATTAACTTACCAAACCCACTTTGTAATGTTTTTGCTTTGGCATTCATTTTAACACTGTTTTTGAGTTTATTTTGTCCTGATTTTGGCCTTTTGAATGTTTTAACTCCGTTCTTTTTGCAGGTTAGCCATCTGAGGGATGCTAGTGAGGAGACCAGGGTTATTGCCGGCATTTTGGAGAATTTTGAAAATTTTCTTTATTTTTGCAAATTTCACATGACCTTGGGTTTAAAAACAGAGTTTTTAAAACCAAGGTATAAATGATCTGTAGCTGATGAGAAATATCAATGGAACATATGTACATACCTCCTTCTGGCTTGCTGGGCACTCATGGACCTTTGACTCATGACCTTGCAGTGATTTTTGACTTAAAACCCTAGACCTAAGACTTGGGATCTCAAGACCAAAATAAACAAGTATAACACAAGCTCATTAAATGACATGACCTGCTCCAGCAAAACCAAGAAGGGAACAAAAGACCCGCTCCTCCATCAGTGTTATGGCATGCCTAATGGGATGCAAGACTGACACTGATGAGACACCTACTTATGCAAAATGCAAAGAGCTTTTGATCACCGATGGAGGGCTCAAGACCGACACTAACACACGACACTATTCATTCACCTGGGTTGAGAAATCCTTTGCCTAACAGTTGATCAAACCACTTTGAAAATCTTCAACCGGTTCCGGGTATTAACTTTGGGTCAATTGTCACCAAACCATCTGTCGTGTCGTTATGTGTTCAAGAGGTTACTGCAAATAAACCATTCATCTGCAAAATACCTGCCATCCATCTCGACCATCCCTGAGTCAATCCTTACAACTACATTTCTTCAACTTAATCTATGATTTCGTGTTGTGGGCTTGCCTACGACGGATCGCTTTCTATCGACATCAGCACATTATCTAGAAATATGATCTAGGAATCGTCAGTACCTTGAAATCTGCATGCCTCAATGGCAGGTTTCTCGCCTTTGACGACGGTTTACATCATTGACTTTCGATCGAAGGATTCCGTGACATGTTCGACATCAACACATCTACTCACATCTCATGGATTGTACTGGGTACTTTGAGAACCATTGACATCACTGGTGGTCTCTCTCACACTTGTTAACAGTTTACATCATCGACTGGTAATCAAGTGGGTTCTACCATGTTCGACATCAACTCATTTATTCGCATGGATAGAATCGTACCATTTCGGGAAGTAGAAATGAAGACCCTGGATCTAGTTTCCACCATCCAGGCTGGGAGGAGTTTTGTATTCATTGTACAGTAGACTAATCATAAACGGATGGCTGCGTCCATACTGTGTCTACAAGAGTCTATGATTATGATGTATTGCGAAATCATTCCTATATCAGAGCAGTAGTTAGTTTGTTAGTTAAAGTTTTCAATCTGAGTATGGGAATGCCTACCTCAGCGATGATATGATCTTATATATGTATTTTGTGTTGAATATTTCCAGGTTCCGACTGGGCTCTCCACAAGATAATCCTTGAAATGATAAAGTACTTCACCCTTCCTAGATGATATGAAACCCTAATCTACTACAGGCTTCGCACTTTAGGGGGCAATCTGTTACACTAAAATTTGTCACCATGACTATTTGCAGTTAGTATGGCTCCATCAACTGTCATACTATCCTCCTTGGCAAGTCTTATACCTCTGCTCTTCATGTCAAACTCCAAGAAAGAGAGAAAGTCTTTAAAAAATATGTATAACTCTGGGTACGCAGTTTCTCTTAGCCTTACCTGCGTGTACGCACCTCAAGTTCACATTCCCTGCGTACTTGTACGCTCTGTCTGTAAAGGGGTGGGTGCGTACCCCTGTAAAGGTCAAAAGGCGCGAGTTTTACTTCAAAAAAGTTACTTGTGGTCGATTCTAGAGCATTCTAGAAGTTTGTTTGATATGTATTGAGCGCCTCCAGATGGTTCATGTATCCCTATGAAAGAGGAACTTATCCCATCAAGAGGGGAGCTATCCCATTCAAAGAGGGGCTTATCCCATTGATGGTGGACTTGATTAACTTCCTCTAAAGCACTATAAATACAGGCATTGGGCCAGAGGGAGGGGAGGTTGAAAGCTGAACATTCCTAAGGGTAGATGCTGCTGGAATTAGGACTCCCTTATAGAGCTTGAGAGGAGAGATTCCCATCCTTTCTTAGCTTCATTTGGAAGTGGGTGAGCTGATCAAAGTAAAGGAGAACTCTTGCTGGACCCTGGGAGGGACCTGCACAACACCAAGGCACAGGTTGTAATGGTTTCTTTTGTTTCCACTTAATACAATTAAGCTCATTTTTCTCAACAGATTGTTATACATGATTTGTTTCATATACTCCTTGGTCTGTATGATGAATATGTTTTATTTTATGAGTTATTCAGGTGATATGTAATCTTTTTCTTGTTAGTGAATGCAGGTTTCGAAGAGAAGGAGGAGCTCATCCGGATCGGCGAGGCTGGACTACTACAAAGCGTTGGACTAAAGGTATGTTATAAACACCTGATTACTTGTATTCTAAATGCATATTTAGGGAAAGGTAGTGTTTAATTGTCTTGTTTGTCACTAGAAATCCTTAGCTTCTAGGGAGGTTGGTTTTGTCCGCAAAATTGACTCTTTCCGCATGACACTCCGTTAGCAAGGTTGAGACTATTTCATCAAAATGCAAGGCAGTTGCATTGCTACCTATTGCAATAACCAGACTATCCCACAAATTTGGTAGAGAACACAACAAACTGATGCACTTATCTTCATCTAAAATTCTAATATCAACAGATGCTAATTGACTTACCACATTATTAAATGCATTCAAATGATCTGTCACCGAGTCTCCATCTTTCATCCTCAGGTTATACAGCTTTTTCCGTAAGAACAGTTTATTCACCAGAGACTTAGATTGGTATAAAGTCCCTAACTTGTCCCACAAAGCCTTTGATATAGCTTCCCTTGACACATTCAACAATACTGAATCTGAGACACACAATCGTATTGTGCTCTTTGCCTTCCGATCAAACTTCTTCCATTCTTCATCGGACACTCCCATTGGTTTAGTACTCGGATCTACCATGATCCACTGATCTTTATCCACCAACAGATCATCCATCTTGAGTTTCCACAACTCAAAAATCTGACCATTAAATTTCTCGATCTCTATCTTTCCACTGCTCGCCATCTTCTTTCACCACCAGAATCGATCTCATAGATCTCCCACTGAACAGGGTCTACCACAGGCCCAAGCGAAACCCCTCAGTAACAAAGGCATCCCCTTGAAGCCAAATCTGCTCTGATACCAAATGTAGGTTTTAACCCCGTACAGAAATTACCTGCATACGAATTCCAAAACACAGAAAATAAACAATGCGAGAGCATAACACATAAAACACGTATACATAGAGATTTTCCCACTGGATCCCAAAACCCGGACTACCAGCTTGATTTTTCATTATGTTCCTTTCAATGTTACAATACATATTTATACATGCCGAAGCATCCAATACCATGGACCGAAAACCATGGTGTCCAATACCATGGACCGAAAACCATGGCGCCCAATACCATGGACCAAAAACCATCACGTCCAATACCATGAACCGGAAAACCATCGCGTCCAAAAAACATATGCGAAAATCATGCATAAAACCATAGGTGGGTCCGCCCAACCTAACATAGGGTCCAAAACCAAAATTTTCCGGGGTGCTGCCCTGAACCCCATAAAGTGGGGTTACGGGTGCCCTTCAAATCCCCTGTTAACTACGTGGAAAGAATATAACACAACCCAACATTCCTGCCATAGCATGGTCCACTTTATGTATTTATCTTCATAGCACCTTGCAAGGTAATATTGTCCCTTGATGGAATCTCGGAAAGAATCCCAAGTGGGTGCGGCTGAAAACAACGAGGGTTCAATCTTGTCCTTTTGTTCACAATAGGTTTCTCACCAGTCCTTGACGTGTGGGGGAGCTTTGAGAAGTGCAAAAGTAATATTTTCCTAATTGGAAAAGTCATGAACTGAAAAATATCCTTCCTACAGATTTAACCATTTATCTACAACGTCTGCATCTCTCTGGCCCTCAAATATGGGAATATCGAAGTTAACTTGTACCTTAAAAGGAGTGGTGCATCTAAAATGGTTGCTGGATGAAGATGCTTTGCTTATGGGTAGCCGTCGAAGGATCTACGCAAAGTTATCCATCATCGTGTTCCTCTATCGCTCGAGGGCTTCCTCAAGCAACATTTTGAAAGGATCTCATGCCTCCTTATCTTTCTTTTCTTCTGCCATGGGAGGTCGTCGGGGTTTGCGAGGCTGGTCCTGCAAAGGTTCAACCAAATTGATCCCTAACTCCTTATACCTTGACCTCGTTGGGGACATGCAAAGAAAAATAGAGAAAGAGCAAACCGCTCTGGTACTACTGATCCGAACTTAAACAGGAATGCAAAAAATCACAAATATAACCATAAATACAAAGATGCATAAAAAATAACACTTCATTTCATTAATAGAAAAATATTGAACTATGCTTACAAATAGAATGGAAATAAACTAGCTCGAACGATGATAGCTTATCTCTGAGAAGAGATGTGGCGGCTACATGCCTATGAACTATGTTACAATGAAGCTCAAGAGCCTAATTCTTATTGAGAAACAAGAGAAAACCCTAAACAACCAAACCCTAACCCCAAGATATGTAACACCAAGAGTTTGTGGGCCTCGTTGGGGCTAGTTGGGAAGCCAACTTCCTGGGGTCATAACTTGGTCATATTATCTCCGTTTTGCGTGTATGATACCTTGTTGGAAATATCTCTCCGAGTACTACAGGATTTGCAACAGGCCATTTCATATGGCTATGGGCCTGCAACAAACCTCAAGAAAACGTCGTTTAGGAGGTCAAAACTACTCTGGAAGTTTAGGACCCAAAAAACTGCTAAAATAAACAAGGAAACGGATGAAACCGATTGGAAGTCTAGGTGGAATAGGCAGGTGGCCATCAATATCCACCTGGATCAATCCCTTACCCACGATCTTAATTTTTCCTTTATTAACTTTTATTACATGGAATTTTCACCAGGGTTGTTACAGAACCCTCCCCCTTGGGGAACACTGTCCTCGGTGTTAAACCACACCATGACCTCAACAAAACCACTGAAAAGCAAACATACTACCCATAATCAAAACACCATGACAACATGACAACATACTGCATACTGGAGATTTATAACACAACTCATTACGGTATTTACAATAACCTCATATACACATAAGCACATTTGATAAACTAACAAATAAAGGGATATGATGCTTGTATCAATTAATAAGGGAATCCAGAGGCTTACACCTCCACCCTCAAAGTAATACCAGGATTCACTTCGTTCCCAGGAAGTCCAAAATCCATTGCCATAGTAAAACTTCATCCAATGTCCAGCGTTATAATCCTGCGCCACTTGTCCACTCAGTGAACAGTTACCAGCTCATTTTTCCAGGGTGCACTCCTAATGTGCCTTTTATTACATCTGGAAATGCTAATGACCAAAACAAATATATCCCCAACCTTCCCTTCTCTGCTACATAGTCCCTCGAGCAATCCGGTCACCCCTTCCATGCAATCACTCACCTTCCAAGTTCCCCGACATCCCCTATCCCAGGTGATCCATCCATTGGCAAGGCTTCCTCACATCAGAAAGTCAAACAACCAAGGCATATACCTGCCTTAAACCATCATATTAGTCATAACATGCTCATGGAAATCATTGGACACTATTGGGTACCAATGTCCCACAATGGCCCTGCTCCTGAAGTGCTTTACCAACATACTACTGCATGTTCCAATTCCTTTTGTCATTGTTGTTAATGCTTGTAGTTGATTTCAACCACCCAACCAAGCATTTATGTGCTTCCTGTACCAAGCACATAACTTCCATTAGATTAAAATAAATTGAAATAACTTCAAATCATACCTCATTGGTAGCTCATCAATAAGGTACACTTGCAATCCTGTTTACTTCCTATCACAACAAGTCAAACTAACATCTTTGACCAAATCATCATGTATAAATATATCAAGTTAGCTCAAAACACAACCATCATAGATCATAATCATAAATCACATGTAACCATCATAAACCAGAATCATAGATCACATGTAATTATCATAGACCAAAATCATAAATCACATGCATAATTAAATTGAAATAAAATACTGATACTTATCCTTTAATCAATCCTTAACTTCTCCCTTTGTCCTTATTTCGTACGCACTCTGGATAGGTTTCCACACCCGACAAACACCCAGTGCCTTCTCCGAAACCATGTGTACATACACATAGTGTGCATCACACACATACAACCACACATGACATACAACACCATGCAATGCATGCACCTACACTTGACATACCACACATACATCTACACTCAGTGTACAACACAACACAATATGTACGCTTACACCCAGTGTACATCGCCACACAATACATACAACTACACGTAATGTACAACACAAGGCATATACATGCGCCTACACCAAGTGTACACCACCACATAATACATACATCTATACCCAATGTACAACCCCACACAATACATATATATACACATAGTGCAACATAACGAATACACATGTCACAATACCATGACTACACAATGCACATACATAGTACGACATGCCCGCAACACAACATGTATGACATGCACACAATACCACACGTACACTAGTACAACATGTACACAATACCACTTGTACACCGCACCACTTGGACAACATGTACACGACACCACCTTCTAAACGCCACATGTACATTGTACCACCTGTACAATGTGTACACAATACCACATGTACACAGTACCACATGCACGACATGTACACACAACCACATGTACACAACATCACATGCACAACATGTACACAACACTACATGCACACAGTACCACACGTACAACATGTACACGACATCACATGCTCACAACACCACTTGTACAATCATGCACACAACGCCATATGTACATAATACTAGATGTATGACATGCACATAACACCATATGTACATAGCACTGCATATACAACATGTACATAGCACCCTATGTACATATCACTGCATATCCAACATGCACACAACATTGCATATCCATCATGCGCACAATACAATATGTACACAACACCATCTATACCCAACACTGCATATGCAACATTCACACAACACTGTTTGTACCACCTTGTACATAATCATTACATAAACAACATGCACACACACTATATATATACAACACCACATGTGCACAACATCACAGATGTAACATGTAAAACATATACAACATATGTACAACCAATGTTACTTGGGAGCGGGAGCGGGAGCGACCATTTTCAGAATCTCCCGGTTTGGGAGCGAATTCGGGAGCGATTTTTTAAAAATATATATATTTTTTATATTTTTTAATTTTTGATACATATATGTCAACAAAAACATGTAGAATGATGAATTAGATATAAAAAACATAAAAAAACATAGAGTGATCATTGAACCATATCACATCAATCATCTAAGAATTATAATCTTCATCAACCATGTCCACTAGTTAGTAACATATTGAGTCTCGTGAATCATGATTCATAAAATTCAATCTTAAAGTTTCAACTTCAAGCTTTCAAAGTTGAAAATTCAATATATAACATTTATCATCATTGATCACCAAAGTTGTACTTGTAAGCTAAGTTTAACCATTACAAGAAGTAATATCTTAGATATTTCTAAGTCCTAACTTCTAACTGTTAACATGAAATGAAATGTTATAAAATGAAACATGAATAATGAAATGAAATGAAACAACTTTAGTCTTTCACGAAGCATCATATTCATAATTCACAATCATTACCAATGAGTTGTAATTGCCAACTTCAAACTTCAAATTTTCATTGTCACAGTCATATATTGTTTACAAAAAATATCATTATGATATGAAAGAGTCAAGAGTCAAGAGTCAAGGACTCAAGACTCAACAGTTATGGAAACTAATAGAAACTAGAAAAGACAAGTAAACTGTAAATCTACATGTGGCCCTTACCACGAGAGTCTCCAGGAGTATAAGCAGGTCATGGTGGTCTTCTAGGAGTCTCCTGCACAGACCGACGACCAGAACTAGAAGGCACATGCCCTCCACGTGAGTGTGTAGAGGGAGGTGGTGACAACAAAGGAACAAGACTTGGACCTCGAGCACTGCTACTGGATGGTGGAGGTGGAGGTGGCATGGCTGTTGCAGCTGCAGTTGCTTCATCTTCATCCCTTATAAGTTCCTCTTCCAGTTCTTCAAGATGCACTATACCATCCTCCAAATTGTCATCCTCTGGGTGATTGTCCCAAATTTTATATGTGGGATCCTCATAAGCCTGATCACAGTAATGACTCAACAACCTCAAGTTGTAGTGCACATAAACCAAGCTTTCTGCTCGGTTTTCATTGAGTCTGTTTCTTTTCACATTGTGTATGAAGCTGTAGGTGCTCCAACACCTCTCTGCAGAAGAAGTATTCACAACCTGTGATAGAACTTTTTTTGCCAATTTTGGCAAAAGTCCATGGCCGCCATATGTTTCCCACCATGTGAGAGAATCAAATCTGTCTCTGTCTTCCATTGCATGGAAGGTACCAAACAAACCAGTGCCACTGAAGTATTTGCCTATTTCAAGGCGCACAACTACACATTCCTCCCTGTCAGGTATCAACTTTTCTAATGCTTGCAAATATCCACTAGTTACCTCTGCATCTAAATGGGGTTTGGTCCTAATCCCACCCCCTGGTGCAGGTTGGCCCAACCAAGATGTAGAGTAGTATTTTGGCGTAAGGATATACGCCAAGCAATGTAGTGGAAGATTAAGTCTATTCCACCGTTCACACACACAATCATGAATCAGTTTGTACAAGTCGGGATCTCTGTTATGAACAATATCTTTTATTTGCCCCAACATGGTATCCATCTGCTCATACACCTCGCCAATCACTGGTTTTTCTGTATTTGAAAACCGAATCATGTGATAAATGGGCTTGGTGAAATCAAATACTTGCCTCACACTTGTCCAAAACTAACCATCAAGAGCGGCCTCCTCCACCAGTTCAAAACCTCGCCTGTCAGCTGCATTTGTAGCCCTTTCCTTTAATACCTGCCAATGTGGACTTGATACCATGCTAGCCAATGACTCTCTTACCTTCAAAAGGTGCATGAAGGTGAGGTAATAGCTACCAAATCTGGTCTTCGCAATCTTCAACAACTCCAATCTCGAGTGACTGCGGAAAAGGCCATGGGTATTCTATGATTTGTAATAAATTTCATCATTTGTTTGCCTTTCTTGTACAAATCACCAATCCATTTGTATTGTGCATTTTTGTTCTTGACAACATCATGCATCAGAAGGTTCAATGTGTGAACCAAACATCGAGACCAAAATATGTTGGGGTATTTATCCTCAATAATTTCTCCCGCTGCCTTACAATTAGGAGCATTATCAGTGATGATTTGGATGACATTGTATGGCCCAATACGGTCAATTGTTTCAAGTAATGCTTTTGCAATGTTGATGGCGGTCCTGAGCTTGTCTGAGTAATCATGTGCAGTTAGAAAGATGGCACCACTAATAGACATAGCAAGAACACTTATCAATGGCTTGCCTTTTACATTTGTCCATCCATCAGATACAATGGACACCCCATGGTCAGTCCAAGAACTTGTCATTCTATTCAAAGAATGTGATATTTTTGCTTTTTCATGATCAAGTCCAACGGTTCTTGCCTTGTCATACCCAAGGCTCTTGTATCCTTTAGGGGCATCATTTATGGTAGAAACCATTTCGTGCCAATAAGGTGAGCGAAGAACATTGAATGGTATCCCACATGCATAAAGAAACTTGTAAACCTTTGAATCCACATCATTCCTACACCCCTCATCAAGGAAATCTGATATGGTTCTATGCCTTAAACGTGATGACCCTGTGCCTCCACATCCATTGCCTTGGGAGGATGTTGAAGGAGTTCTTTGTGCTTGTGCTTGTGAGTTTGGTTTAAAGAAACCCCTTGATTTTTTTGAGTTGTATTGGGCTTCCTCCTCTTCCCTTATGTATTTGGCTCTATCCGCTGCTGACACCGTTGGACAAGTTTTGATTCCTATTTGTTTGTCTCCATCCCATGGCCTTTTCCCGCAGAGGTGTTTTCTGGAACGGGTGTATGAACCTATGTAATCATTGTTGCAATGGGGGCAATGAAATTTAGTGGTTCCACCCCCTCTCCCTGCTTCAGGCCTGTTAACATATTTCCACAATGGGGTTTGGTCTTGTTTAGTTTTTTGAGAGTCATGTTCACCCTCCTCCAGCTCCTCCTCACCGGGGTTTTCATCAAATCCACTTTCTCCAGCTTCTTCATCCCCCTCTTCATTTTGGCCCCTCCGTTTCCTACTCTCCAGCACCATAATAACCATAAAAGGGACCAAGAAGAGGAAAATGCCAAGAAATATAGCCAGGTCCATGATGTTTGATATTTGTAGGCTTTTGAATCTGCAAATTAATTTAATTAATTTAGATTCATGATTTTTTTACTAAATATAGTTAATAAACTAAATTAAACTAACTAAATTACTACCTAACTAAATTAAACTAACTAAACTAACTAAATTACTAAGTTACTTACCTCTTTGCAGGCTTGCTCCTTGCTCCTCGCTTCTCCTCGCTCCTTTGCTCTTGCTCTCATTCAAGTGATAATGAAATTTTTGTTTGGCCCATTGAGTTTTTAAAACATAATTTATTATTATTATTTATTATTTATTATTTATTTTTATTTATTTATTTATTTACGCGTTCGCGGATTTTTTTTTCACCCGTATCGCTCCCAGCGTCGGTCGAATCTCTCCCGGAGCAAAAATTTAACGCTCGGGAGCGATCGCTCCATGATCGCTCTCGAGCTGTAATTTTCGCTCCGTGAGCAACGCTCCCGATGTCGCTCCTGAAATTGGCAGGGAGTGCAAATTTTTTTATCAGGAGTGCGCTCCCGACCAGCTCTCAAGCCACTCCCGCCCAGAGCGCGGATTGGGAGCGGAAGCGAGGGGGGGGGGAGCTCCCCCGCAAATCTGTGTACAACAATAGTACCATACATCCAAAACCACACTGTCTCTACCAAGCAACCTTGCTTCCAGTGTCTTACCCATGCTTGTCCCAACATGCCGCAGAGCACATTGTTTTCATTCCGCTGATGTATCCTTCAACATTATATGTCATAACATAGACATAATATAATCACATAATATCAACTCATAACCACATGATACCGACCTCGTAGATTTGTCAGGACTACTCTCCCACTTGATTCCTCATAAACCAGGAATCTCTTCATGTCATTCACCTGCGTAAGCAATCATTCCTCCACAAGAACGATCCCTGACAATCCTGTCTGTCAGTGACATAGATACATACATACATATATAATCATTAGCATAAAACAATCATTATCATGTCAGACAACGACATACATACATATATGTATACATATATAAACATCAACATAGTCATGATCACACCATAATTACTAGATAACATAAGGTCTAGGTTAAGAAAACTTCCTTATTTGTAAATAACATGCACAACATTGAGAATCACAGTTCTCAACTTAGCCAAGACATCTGACACCTCAGATCCATTTATTTTACCTTTTCTGGTTACCTTTCTCATGTATGTACTACCATTGTCCATTTACCACAATGGACCCAACCAATCCAACCGATTATCATAGCCTTACCTTTCGTTGCGCTTACTCATGCGTTGAGCTTCATCCGTGTCTTACATTACCTATTGGGTACCACACAACTCTCTCCGAGCTCCAATAAATTTCCTCTTTCCCAACCAATTCCTAAGACTCAAAACATAAAGGAAAGACAAGAAACAAACAAGAAGAAAGCCATGAAAATCAATAACAATACACTACAACCAAAGTGGCATGGCCATGCACAAGACACAAACCAAACTGAAAATCAAGCACAAGAAAATCACAAAACACCGAAAGCACAAGACTAGCAACAAACACCATGACTCAATCCCATGGTTCCTCGTGCTTCCAAAGGGTCCTCTCCTTAACAGTCGAGCCTGCTTACGCATCCTCTCCCTCTCCCTTATGGTTGAGCACCTAAAGGTCCTATGGTCGAGCTCCTCCGGACCTTATGGTCGAGCGATAAATCGATGGCGGCCCGGGGGTCGAGAGTTCTGCAGGCTCACCCTCACCATATGAATAGTGAGTGACTCTGTCCCTCACCCCTGGTTTGATTGAACCTTCAGCCACATACCTATACCCTTTTGCTATATCTACCTTGGTCAAATCCCCTTGACCTTTAGCCTATTCCCTTGATGGGGGGGAACCTTGAGCCCACTGGATAGACCCTTAGCCATATCGCTTGATGGCAGCAGATCCCTATCAATCCCCTACCCCTTGAGCCTGGCACCGCATTAATCGTGACCCCGGAGACCTACCTTCCTTTTCACAGAAGCTTCAAAACAGAATGTTTGGTCAGTACTTGAGTGACGCCGGGGTAGAGGGATGAAAACAAATCCAAATCATTTCTCAAGCCAGCGGTCACTATCTCGGGTATCCTGCTCACTATTCATATGGTGAGGGTTTTAACGCTCACTCATCATATGGGTGAGGGTTTTAACGCTCACTCATCATATGGGTGAGGGACGGAGTCACTCACTATTCATATGGTGAGGGATTTATCGCTCGACCGCCTAAAGAGTTGAAGTGAACCAAATTGGTGACAGAGGGCCAAAGACGAAGAGAGGGAAGGAGGCAAAGGACCCTACCTAAGCTTTAGACATCCCTAAGAGGTCATGCATCTAGGTTAAGGTAGGGGAACTCAAGTAAGGTGATCTAGCACAGAAGGACGGTAGAGAGATATCATTTTCTCACTGGGTGGGTCACGCATGAACCAGCTCAACCTAAGCCTTCTTCAGAATTTCATGGCAATCCCTTGCTATGCAATCCCCTGCATCATACTGCCATAAACACATAATTGTTAGTGCTTAAATAAACATAACAATACACCAGTTACCTTATCTTGTTGTGCCAAGCACGTTGCCTTGCAACTGAACACATCCACACCATCTCTCAAGGAACTCAAATTCTTTGACAGATTCAACTGTAACTAGAAACTCGTTGATGTAATTTTCAAATACATGTTCATAACTATAGCACATATCCGCATAATTTCAGACAAAATCAAGGATAAGAAGGCTTCCTGTATAAAACACTCATTCGTTTGGAATTAGGGTTTCCAAACATATCCAAAGAAATTCTAGCTCAATTCCTTTCTTTTACCTTTTTATTTTGTTGCAATAGAGTCTTACTATGCATTGTCACATCACCCAACTGTTAGTTACATAAACACATCAATTGTTACCTTGTCACGCTAATACCAAGCATGTTTCCTGCAATTGTTTACACATGTCAACCACATGTTCCAAATATCAAGACAATCATATCTATCACTTTGAAATCAAATTTTACCAAGACTAATGATCATGTCATAATCCATAGTCAACTCATAATTGTTAGACATAATGCTACAACTGTCACCTACTACACTCAAGTACATATCAACTGTCTTAACACATATGTGTTAGCACACTCATCTTAAAACAAGATCATTCCTTCATGCAATCATATAGACTCATACTCATATCATGCAATAAATAAAACAATCAACAAATTATAAACGTACCATGTTAGATAAATCAACTAGACGACATAATCAACAATGAGGCACCAAGTATATTACATATGCAAACTCATACCTTAATATATCTCATGGAAAGCTATCTTGTCTGCACAATCAATCTAGTTAGCATGATATAACTTTACAACACATCAGCTCAAACACAAATAAGTTCATGTTATCCATAACAATAACTAAATAACATGTTCGCATCATAAACTCATAAACATTTTCCATTCATGCATAACAATCACATATGTATGACCAGTCTAGATTAGTACAACACAATGTTGCAAATAAGTCGACTCGTACCTGAATGTCATAACCCTAACCATCTGCATAAGCCAATCCAATTTAGCATGATACATATACCAATAAGATCTTAAAGTAATAAGCCTAATCATCAAGTTAACTATCATATAGCAACAACAAGTCACACCTTTAACATACTCATCAACAACATACAACATAATCATCAAGTTATCTAACATAAAACAACAAGAACAATGTGCATATGACTACACTAATCAACTAGCATCTATCATGTATGTAACCATAACATCAATAGAATGAAAGGCATATACATAACCATAATGTATATAACAATCCTTAACCTACATACCTGCATGCCCAACATACAAAATTGCATGACAACAAGCTCTTACCGCGAGGTCCAATGCTGCAACTTCACTTTGATGATCTGCATCTCCTGCTCTATCTCAGCCAACACATTAAACAATGTAAACTTTGAAACGAGAACTGATACAATTCCCCTTTTCGTTGAGGTAGCAAAAAGTCAACCGATTTTGAAAAGTGTTGATGCAGAATACATTATGCAGAATACAATTTTTGTTTTGTTTTGTTTTGTTTTGTTTTGTTTTGTTTTTGTAGAGCATATATTTAACACTTTAAATTTTCTTATGTATTAAATATAAATATTTGTTTTTAAATGTTAGTGATTTTTATGCTGATTTGAAACGTGTTGATGTAGCATCAACTCTCTTTTTAAGAGGGCTTATTTTTGACACTTTAAATTTTCTAATGTATTAAGTGTGAATATTTTTTTTTTAAATGTTACATTTTTTGATCCTTTAATTATTATTATTATTATTTATTTATTTTATTTATTTAATCTTTTTTAATTTTTAATTTTTATTTATTTTTTAAATCATGATTACTTAACAAATTTTCTAGTTGTCATATTTTTCTTTTTTTAAATGTTGATTACTTATAAAAACAAATATAAAAAAAAGACAAAAAAACATAAAAAATGTAAAAAAAAAAATCTACTAAATGATAAAAAAATTGGAAAAAAAAACAAAATTTAAAAAACTATAAAATTAAGTAAATAAAAATACAAAATTTAAAAAACCATTAACAAAAAAGCTAAAAATTTAAAAACAAACTAGATTTAAAAAAAACTAGAAAATTAACAAACAAAAGAACAAAAAAAAAATTAAAATGTTTTAAAAATTTAAAACAAAATTAAAAAATAGACAAACAAAAATTAAAAACTACTAAAATTAAATTAAAAACATTTTTTTTAAACCTAAAAAAATCTCAAGTTTAAAAATAAAAAAACCATTAAAAAAAAAAAATTGCGCCCCCACAGGCCATTGGGCAGCGGAGGGTGAGAATCGACCTTCAGCCACTCAACAGCCAGTGGGGGCGCAATTTATATATATATAAATATATAATGGCTTTTTTTGTTTTGTTTTGTTTTTATTTGACTTTTTTTAGGTTTGTTATAATTTTTTGTATTTTTTAAAATGTTTTTAATTTAATTTTAGTAATTTTTGTTTGTTTGTTTTTAAATTATTTAAAACTTTTTTTTTGGTTAATTTTCTAGATTTTTTTTTTTAACTTAATTTTATATTTTTATATTTAATTATTTTTAATTTTTTGAAAATATTATCAGAAGAAATTTCGGCGTAAATCACAATCAAAAAATCTTTGCCGACGAGTTTCGAACCAACTAGTGTGGTTCATCGTCAGGACTAGTTGAAGAAAACACTTTGCATGTTAAATAGTGTGCCAACAGCTAACTAGACCAAAGGCTAATTTTGACTTAGGGATCAAAGTCAACAAACCATTTTAAGTCAAAATTAGCCGTTGGAGGCTCTGCGCAGACTATTTAACATGCAAAGCTGGATCTGTTTTCTTCAACTCGTCCTGACGATGAACCACACTGGTTGGTTCGAAACGCGTCGACAATGATTTTCTGATTGTGATTTACGCCGAAATTTCTTCTGATAATTGTTATGGATCACAGAAGCCTCAATTCAACTTTTGAAAATATGTTTTTATTATTATTTATTTCTTTATTCTTTTTTTAGTTTTTTAATTCTTATCTTTTATAGGTTAATTTTGTTTTTCTTTTTTAACATTTTTATGATTGATTTATTTTTTTTGTTTTTTTGTTGATTTCATTTTTGTGTTTGAATTTATTTTTGTTGTCTTTTTTTTTTTATATTTGATTTTTGTTGTTGTTGTTTTTTTGTTTTGTTTTGTTTTTGTTTTTGTTTTTGTTTTTTTGTTTTTTTTTTTAATATATATTTTTATTTACGTTTTGTTATTTTTTTAAAACATTTTTTTGTTTTTTCATTGTTTTAATTTTTGTTTTTATTTTTAAATTTATGTTTTCATTATTCTTTGGAAATTTTAATGTTTTTCGGAGTCTTGATAAAATCTTTTACTCCATTATTTCAAAATGTTGAAAATTTATCGTGAAAAAAAAAGACCTTATTTCATCAATACATGTTGAAAATTTACCCTGGAAAGAAAAAGTGTTATTCCAACATTAACACTTTTCGTTTTCAGGGTGTTTTTTGCACACAAAATTGGTTTTCACTGCCATTTTTAAAACATGTTGAAAATTTACACTAGAAAAAAAAAGAGTTGTTGAATTGAGGTTTCTGCGATCCATATCAAATTTATGAGAGATTCTTCAGCATAAATCACATAAAATTTCATTTGTCGACGCGTTTCGAACCAACCAGTGTGGTTCATCGTCAGGACAAGTTGAAGAATCAGATCTAGCTTTGCATATTAAATAGTCGGAGCAGAACATCAAACGGCTATTTATTCCAGCATCAACACTTTTCATTTTTAGCACTGTTTTTCATGTTTTTTGGGGATTTTTTGGCTAGAGTTCCCGTTTCAAAGTTTACATTGTTATTAGCATCACAACATACCAATAGCATCATGATGACCTAATTGCAAACAATGACCTCATGCACAATAACCTTCACCATGACAATGCATGCATAACAACATATAGACACTGACATGCATAACAAATGCAAATACAACCATGCGCTCATGAAGCCACATTCCATAACAACACCATCAACCTTCACATGATGACATCACTATAACTATGATCAACACCATGCAAATGCAAAAAACACATGGTTTACAAGCATAAGGAACACATATGCAACCGACATGAATGCATGACAAACACATTCACCCAAGGAGAGTGTAACCACGCTCTGATACCACTCTATAACCACCCTCCTCCCACATCTACCCAGGTAACCAGGCAACCGGGGTAAACATGTGATGAGAGAGGCCACTATGAAGGGATTCAACCTCCTTGGTGACCTTAAGGAAATGGAATCGACGGAACACATCAACCATACCTTCCACATCAACAACAACACCCCCAGGAGACATCTCAACCACTCAGACATTTTTTTCCCTGGGTCCCACTAATCTTTTAGCCCTCTTGATCTCTCAATGCTCTCATGCTATGGGCATGCCAGAGTCCAGGGGCCTTTGGATGCTCTCATAGGCCTGCAAGCTAGTGTCTAGGGACTTTTCCCAACAGACCTGTGCCTACATCCGCAGAATTCAAGGTACTTTTCTAGCCCAAAATTCTGGCCACTACCCAGAACTTGTTATAAATTTTAGAATCCATTAAAGACATGATGACAAGACTAATAAACCAAAAATCAACCTCAGGACTAGGCTTGACTATCCCCAACTGGGACTGACATTCTGTTAGACACTTGACATCAATTCAACCTACAGGTCTAAGATACAAGACAAAGTATGAATGACTAAAAACTCTTATGGAACATGATAAGAAGGATCACCACCTTTTCCCTTGAGGTGTTATGACATCAATTAGGCCTTGTATCCATCAATTTAAAAATTAAAAGTAAATACATGAGATAACCATGACATGGACCAATCAATTAACCAAGCTTATAACCAACATAAAACCATGTAAATAACAGAGATATAACAACCATTAAATCCACATATAGCAAGTGCAAAAACAAGAGAAATTAGCTTTCATTAATCATAGGCAAATCTGACAAGGTTCAAGACTTCCATGTACCACCCGACCATAGACATGGTTGAACCAAATCTTTCCTTTAGCCAGTCACCCCCGTGCCATATTCCAAGCATGAATATGGGATTTCATGTGTAAACAATCGAAAAACAACCAAGGGAATCCAGAGGTTAAACCACCTCCACCCTCACCAAAATGTGATCACACCAAAACCGGTGCTTCGATCACAACTGAACTAAACTTGTCATGCCATCCAAAATCCATCACAATCCTTGAGGAATTTTCCATCTCCTTGTCTCTCAGGCTTTACCGCAATCCAATCCCGGATCACTAATCCCTAAACCGAGACCAGTCTCTTAGGCTTTACTGCAATCCAAACTCATATCACTAGGCCCTAAACTGAGACTTCTCCCTCAGGCTTTACCATGTATCCTGCCAAAACCGGTCAAGGGATTCCTAGGCCTTTGGGAATGAACCTTGAGACCACCTCTACCCTGGATTCTGAAATCCATCTGGCAAACCAAAGCTCAAAACCGAGATAAACACCCCAACATATGATGACATCCCGAAAAGGCAAGGTTAGGCTGAAAACCATGGTCATAACGCAGCAAAACCATGCCACCGATAACAAGAGAACCATACACCATCATGCCAAGCCATGCATGTCAAAACCAACTAGGAAATCACACATGCAATATGTTACCTGTAAGTATTCTTGCTGAAGCTGCTTTATCGTCCTTTTCCTTCCTTGATCCTTACTTTTCTTACTTTCCTTTCCTTGTCCTTCCCTTGCTTGCTTTCCCTTCCTTGCTCCAAAACCTGAGCAAAAACTTGAGCCAAGAGCCTTCCAATTGATCCTCATAAGCCTTTTTATCAATGAGGCCTCTACTTTCTTCATTTTTCATTATTTTCCTTCAATTTCCTCCTCACATGCAACCTGTGACCTTTCACCTTACTTTTCTCCTAATTTCCTTTATTTTCATAAATAAATATGCCAAAAATGCCTTTTTGCCTTTTAATGCCTTTGCCTTTTATAATTTCCTTTAGCCATAAGAACATCCAGTGATGCCCACTAGGATATCTTTTCCCAACATTCAACTTGGAATATGTGTCCCTTACCCCTGGTCTTATTTTTTCCTTTATTAACTTTGATTACATGAAATTTTCACCAGGGTTGTTACATTCGTAAGTTAATAATAAGCTTTTGAATATCAAAAGGCTTCCAACTAGTTTGATATCATTAAATAACTTAGAATTGTGTAAGAGAAAAAAGGTGAATGCTCTTGGAAAGCTTTAAAATCAATTCTATAATGAACTTAATGTACATCTTATAACAAAACATGAATCATACAATATCTCCTCTCTCACCAAGGAACTATTGCAATCCTTTGTACATAAGGAAACACTTTCAAAAGACCAACCCTACGACACAAATGAAAAGTCCCCATGCAATTATGGTACCAAGTTTGAACACATATTAAACTATCAACCTTGTCAATTACGGTTATCTTGGGTGGTTGGGAAGAATGTTTATTGTCCTTCCCATCCAAGTTAAAATCCCCGCCAGTGACATAATGAGCTTCGATGCCTTGATGATTTTTGTTATAATGGCTTTGCGCCTCAGAAAAACACTCTTAAGTGAGTATAACTATGGTTGGCTTGTACTAGTAACCTCATTCTTGCTTTCGGGTTGAATGGGAGGTCAATTTATTTCCTTGGAAAAAAATATTATATTATCAACCCACTCACCCGTAAATCAAAGTAATGCTATCACAATGTGAATTGCTGCAAAAATGGATTTGAATAAATATAAAAGAGAGGATCTTATAATTACTTGCTCCAAACCTCCATTACGATATCTTGATAATCTATGGAATATTTTGACTATATCGCATGGATTGACCTTCTTAACATTGTTGTTAATCGGAGGACTCTTGAGCCAAGGATGAAGTAAGAGAATGATGATCTCGCACATGGCAATTAGACATTCCATTCAAGATTTCATGACTAAATATGGATATGGTACTCTTCCTCCCGCTTGCGAGAGGATGCCTCGTTCCTACTCCTACCTCTTCCTCCATTATTGTTGAACCAAAATGTGTACTTTTTAGGAAGTCCACTTGAATTGAACTCCTTTGGATGGTGTGCTGGAAGTGAGAGATTGGTCAGGTCAATTTACTTATTTCTATGGAAATATTTATACATTTTAGAATTTGGGTTTGTTGGTATGTTTTTGTGGATTTGGTTCTAGTGTGGTGTTACCTTTCCACTATTGAATTAAGCTCATTTAATAGCACATTAAACAAAGATAAATTCTATACAAAATATATTTAAAAATATCACATTCAAAGAAATTTTTAAAAATGTGGTATATAGGACATTCAAGTGACCAAGGATAACTATATAAAAATAAACAAGGACAAAAGCCTTCCACTATGTGTCAGTAAAGTCCTTGTCATTGTATCCTATGTATCGATTTCTTGATTTTTTTAAAGGTATCATCTCATGGACAAGGGTTATTAGTCATTTCATGTTTTTTGAGCAGTCATAATAAAACCCCTTCAAATTTAAAAAAATAAATGAAAAGGAATTTTAAACCTTAAAAAAAAAAAAACATTTTAATAATAAATATAAAAAGCATTGTAAAACTTTATCAATATTTTTCAGGAATATTTGGGTCCACTATCTTTGATTGAAAATCAATTCCTATACTCTCTATCATGGTAGGGACTGATCCAGATTGTACAAGGAATGAAATGAAAGGTAGGAAATGAAACAAAACACACATAGAGAAACATAAGAGAGAGCATAATAATATAGTGAAAACCTAACTTCTAAGAAATAAAATTATAGAATATTCTAGAACACAAAGTGGTTAGAATAGTGGCAGTAATCAAAGGAAAGAGAGAGATGTTGACTACATGCATTTGCAAAAACTCTTACAAGAGGCTTAAATAATGGCCTTTTAACATAAAGAAAGAACCCTAGAGGTCAAAAACCCTAACCTCAAAATATCAAGTGCCAAAAGGTTTGCAGGCCTCGAGGTGGTTACTTGGTACATCAACTTCCCAAGGGCACAACTTTTGCATACAATCTCCATTTGGGGTGCACAATTTCTCCTTGCAAAGAATTTTTCACAAACAACTTTCAACCAAGTCTAGGGAAATGCCATGGAAACCCCTTACCCTCCCGCCGCTTGCCCCCTCCTAACCCCGATTTGCTAAAAAACAATGTTTAGGACCTCAAACGACCTTGTAAGTTTAGGACCCAAAAAAACATAGAAAAAATGCCAAAAAGTAGAGAACTATTGAGTTAATGGAAGAAGCAAGTGGCCATCGATATCCACCTAGATCAGTCCTCCCAATTAGAAATCAATGGTCTCCATTGTGTCAAGTTCCCTCATCAAATGTGAAACTTCTACTAAATTTGGATCTTGGTGAGCCACCTACCTTGGTGAAGAAGGTTTTCTTATTTGATAACTCGATAGAGTTGTATGTGCTCTGATGAGTATCCTTTATCTTGGTGTCCATGATCTGATTCTTTGCAGTATGTTAAATGTGATTATAATTGGGTTCTATTGGGGGCATTTGCTTAGCTACCTTCGAGGGATTGATGCCAACAAATGCATGATAAAATATCGTTGGAGTAGTTTATTTTGGCTCTAGATCTTGTGATAGTTCCAATTCCCATTCTTCTTCCTCTTTAGAGTCTATGTAGACTAATTTCTTCTTGCTACATTTATGCCCCTTACTGTACTTGTTGTCATAGTTGAAACCTAGTTCGTTTGCACTTCTTTCATCCATTTGATGAGGATTCAACCTTGTCAATTTAGGAGGGAGCATGATCTTCTATATAATTATTAGTGACCAATTTTCTAGTGGCCATATTCTTCCTTTCGACTTTCTTTGTGAAACTGAAACCATGCTCTAGAGATTGAGGTTCAAAGAGACACACCTCATGTTGGATGCTTTCCTTTAAACTTCCCATAAATAGGTCTAGAAAATTATCCTTTGAAATGTTCTTTACCCTAAGACTCAACTTTTGGAATTGTTCGTTGTGCTTTATAACTTGATCCCTTTGTTGAAGATTTACCAATTGAATAAAGAATGTATTGCTCTTAATATCCCCATATTTGCTATCAAATCTTATGTAAAAATGGACCAAGATATAACAAAATCCTTTTTCCTTTCAGAGAGCCATTAGTATCATACATGTTGGTCTTGTTCTCAAAATTTATATGCATTATTTACCTTTTGTAAGGATGCTACTTGGTGTAGATCAAAGTATTTCTCCATCTGGAATATCATGTTATATGATCATTACCATCAAAATTCCTCATATCAAGCTTCATAATGTAGTAGTTCCTTGGTGCTGACCTTAATCCCTAATATATTTTTGTACATTTCTTCCTTGTTTTCATTCATCTTTTTTTCCATTTCTTCCTTATTATTTTCCATTTCATCCATAATTTCTCTTTTAAAGTTTTCTTGAAAGCCTAATAATTCCATATTTTTCAACAAAAAACCATCAATTTCATTAACTTCTCTAATTGGAAAAACCTAAATTCTAAGTTTTCAATTTCTTCGTAAGCACCGGATGAGCCTTTAAGTGGTTTAAGAGCGCACGTTGGAGGTAGAAGTGTAGAACTTGTTTTCCCGCGATAAACATCTAGTATGTGGTAGCGAAGTTAGAATTGTGTTGACGGCCCAAAATGACCATTCAACATTATAAGGAAGACCACCTCGTCGAGAACTTAAATCAACTCCTTTTCTGTTTGGAATGGTGGTTCCGATTGGTTCAATTGGGTTCAATTACCCTCTCTTTATATCTTCGCTGGCTTAAGGTATGACTTTAACTTGCCAACAGAGAAAGAGAAATCGGATTAGCCTTCCTATTGTGCACGAGTAAGGAAGTAAATCCTTAAGCTAATTTAAGGCTCAACCAAACCACACCTAGGGTTAACCTATGTCAATCTAAGTGTTCGTCTAGTCTAGTCTAGATGTATTATACTAGCCTATGTGTTACTATGTCAAGTTAACACTAATTGTTATTCCTAATGTACAAATATATTAATGTTATTCTAATACTAAAGTTACATTAGTCATTAATCTAAATTTCATATATTATATCTATGTTAATTATGTCAGTATTACCAAAATAAGGTTATGTCAATTATTACTAATTATATAAATCTAATGTCATCTATAATATCATGTTAGCTAAACTATATCTATATTATTATGTTAAGATAAATCCTATATTAAAACTAAAAGCTATGTTAATATTATCTTATAATATTATTAAAAAGAAACATATGTATTACTAAACTAGATTCTATCACTAAACTATTTTATTATCTAAAAAATGATTTAATGACACTAAATACCTACTTCAATTTTATAAGGTAAATACAATTAGCTATCTATTCTAAGTGTATTACCCTAAATATATTTAATAATACAACTAATTTTAATACTAATACTTCTATTATAATTAAATTATAATATCAATCTATGTAAAAAAAATAAAAATAGTAATTCTAATTCTAATTTGAAGGTTAAAATTAATCCTATAAATTAATGTTACAAAAGAATAATTTCAAATGTAAAAAATGTCAATGTTAATAACATTAATTTATATACAAATTTACTTACAATATGATACAATTCCTTATGATTGATTTTTTTAGTGATTCGAATAAAGATTAGGATCAATCAGAAGGTTGATTGATATAAGGGCTCAATCTTGCCACTAAGAACCAAGATTTTGCAGGGGATAACTAAAATTTATTTTAGTCATATTCTTATTTGCAAAAAAAAAATTATTTCCTACTCCTATCTCAATCGAAAGAAAGATTAGTCCCTCTCTCAATCCAGAGAAAAATAACACCAATGAAAAAAAAGATAAAATTGAAATTGGAATAAGATGAGGATAATAAGTCAGAGAAATGGTTGTAGGACCTATTTCCCATGTATGCAAATAAATACCTACTAAAGAGTTAACGGACGTCTGCTTATAAACATGATAATCTCGCCACAAAAAACCGGCATTGTTATGTCGAGGAATATTGATATGATTTGCAAAAATAACTTGACATCGCTCTAACGGAGATAATTGGAATTCAGTTGGATTTTGTTTGGACATGTCGTCATGCAAAATCACATATCGATGTATGGTGATTATAATATGTTGTTTATTAATGCTCATAAGGTGAATTAAATGTTGACATGGCGAGACACAAAACCATATTTAAACAAGGAGATGAATATATATTATATATATATATATTACAATTTTTTTAATATCTACAATAACATATATAGGCAAGGGTTAACGAGCCTGCCATAGGGCATTAAATGCCCGCTCAGCTGCAAGCTCGTTAGCCATATCTAAGACGTGCGTGCGGTGACTGTCTGAACACTCCGTCTCCACCTCGTGTTATATGGCTAACGAGCTTGCCACTGAGTGGGCATTTAATGCCCTATGGTAGGCTCGTTAGCCCTTGCCACATATATATACATCATTAATTATTTACAATATACACATAAATGGAAAGTATATACACATAAATGGAAAGTATATATAAAGATGATTATTATTAATTTTAATATATTTACCTATTTATAACTACGTTACAATATAGTATATCAAATAATATATGTAACATATATTTACAATATATATTACGATGCTTGATGTGTAATAATAACAAATGACTAACTTCCTTAATGCAGGTATACAACAAGCAACAAATTCTTACGCAAGATCTTAAGTCAAAAAATGGGGTGATTTGGCAAGCGATGTGGAGGAGACTCTAGTCCAGCAGAAGCAAAAACCAAGTGTAAGGTGATGTAACAACCAGAGGTGCTATGTTGCCTTTTTGTGCCCAATATGAAAATACTTTCATGAACTCAAAATGTATCAAAAAGGTGCCAAAAACATAAAAGCGTCAATCGTAATGGCCAAAACGAAGGTGTGCAAAAATATGATCAAAAACCCCTAAGGCAAGTGATAAATATTGGAAAAGTCAAAATTCGCCAAAATGCCAGTAAAGAAGGGAGTTGAAAAATGAAGGGTCCCCATGATTTTGTCAAAAATTATGGGGGGGGGGGGGGGGGGTTGTGACCAACAACAAGTCGTTGTATAATTGTGGCCACCTGGAGATCTCATGCCCAAAAAAGTTAAGAAGTATGGTTAGCACCACAACAAGGGGCCGACCAAGGTAAGCTGTAACATGATTAGTGCTACCCTTCTTGTATTTGACGTTCAAGTGGAATTATTATAAGTATGTGGACCATTTATGATGGTGGACATATCGTAACATTCTTGTGTTTGAATGAGTCACAAAGGCATATGATCAATGTGGATGATCATATCCATCTCTAGAATATAATGCTTCCTTTGTTAGCATACTTGCACAAAAGAGTATATCTCCTTGTCATAGGTGGGGTATCTCTGGGCAGTATCAAAGAGTGTTTCACTTTGATAGGCCACTAAATGTCCTTTTTGAGTGAGGATTGCATTGATAACATAGTTGGATGCATCTATCTAAATCTCAAATGGTTGTTGTAGGTATGGTAGGGTGAGTACAATTGAGGAACATAGGTGGTGTTTTAGCTCCTCAAATGCTTTTTGTTGCGGCCCAAGAATCTATGGAACATTGTTAGAGTGACTGACACTACTACATATAGGGCTAAATTGCAACGACATAATTTGACGGTATGGCCCATATTGTCGCAAAGATCATTTTTTTTTTTTTTAGTTTTGGTGCTCGTGTTTGTTTCCATTACGATGACATATTTGTCGTGAGTCTTAATTGCGATGTATCATTTCTAATCCGTTGTGATTGAGATGACAAAAGTGGTTCGTCGCAAGCTAGACGAACTATGTTTGGTGTTAGAATTGCGACGAACGACGTATATGCAATTGTGACGACCGATGGTTTTTTGCATCCCGAGGTTAATTTGATAGTTAATTTGATTTGTCATCTTTGACTTTGACTAGCCATTTAACATTACAATTGCAATGATAAATAAATATATACATATCCCACATGTAAGAGATGTTGCGACATATTTTCTATAACTACAATAATTCTGAAAGTTTATAAGGTCTTTTTTACAAGTGAAAAAACATATTTTGTTTTATATAATTTTTTTGTGATTGCAAGAAGAATGTAAAAAAACATTAGATGGGGATCAACTAATCCGCAAGGGGTCAATGATGGGAAATGTTACTTCCTTTGCAATTCTTGCAGGTACAGACGTCCGTGGATAATTTCATATGAAATAGTTGATAGACATTGTAGGAAGAATGGGCACATTGAAGGGGGGAACAAATATCGTCCGATGGTAAGCCCATTCTATTTATGAATCATTATATATATTTTCTTTATGTTAATCATTTTTGTAATTTTTTTTTGTTGTCATAATATTTGTTCTGCAGACTAATTATTCCGCATGATTGTTTGAAATTATTATAAAGTCAAGGTGGCCCCCTAGGTACTATGATTTGAATATTATACGCAGTATTAATGCTAGAAATGATGTTCTACAAGTTGAGGAAGATGGAGCAAATATTGAAGCTTAAGATAATGATCCTATGCAAGACAATGACATGATAGTTGCAGTTGATGGGACAACTCAATTGATCCAATATGTGCTTGGTGTCAATGAGAAAGAAAATGTTTTTGTGATGATAAACCTGTGTTAGAGATTGCAACGACATGACTTAAAGAAGGCTCAAGAGAAAATATTCTCTTTGCTACCTTATTGTTGGTGAACTTAATAGTTTTGAATGGTTTGTCAAACACTTGTATGACACAAATCCTAAGGTATAATGTATTATGTTTTTGATCCGAACTTAAACAGGAACACAATAAAGTACAGAAATAAACACAAATACAGAGATACAACAGAAATAATACATCATTTCATTAATGGAGAACACTGAAATATGCTTACAAACAGAAATGGAAATAAACTAGCTCGGGCGATGGTAGCTTATCTCTGAGAAGAGATGTGGTAACTACATGCCTATGAACTGCCTTACAATGAGGCTCAAGGGCCTTTTTATTATTGAACAATAAGAGAAAACCCTAAACAACCAAAACCCTAACCCTAGGAGATGTAACACCAAGAGTTTATGGGCCCCATTGGGGTGAGTTGGACAACCAACTTCCCGGGGTCGCGACTTGGTCATATTATCTCCGTTTGACGCGCATGATAACCCGTTGGAAATATCTCTCCGAGGACTACGACGAAAAAGATGATTTTAGAAAAAAAATTGTTGGTGGGTAGATTTCCAAAAAAATGTCATTTAGGGCCTCAAAATGGCTCTGGAAGTTTAGGACCTGAAAAACTACTAAAAATAGTAAACTGTGCTACAATTAAGGAAACTGAAAAACTGAAAGAAACAATGGTGGGGGTCCAAGTGGAATTGGTGGGTGGCCACCAATATCCACCTGGATCATTCTCCCCTTAGGAAGCAATGGTCCCCATTGCGTTGAGTTCCTCCATGAGATGAGGAAACTTCTGCTGAACTTGGTCCCTGGTGAGCCACTTGCCCTGGTGAAGGAGTTGGCCTGCTTTGACAACTCGATACAGTTGGATATTCTGCTGGCGAGTGTGCTTGACCTGTGTGTCCATGATCCGATCAGTTGCAACTTGTTCCATGCAATCTGGATTTAACTCTGTTGGTGTGAGTTGTTCTGTAATGTCGGATGTGTCTAGTAATGGTGGAAAGTATGGCCGAAGGCAGTCCACATTGAACATTGGGTGCAGGCCAAGGAATGGGGGAATGCTGAGCTCAAATGCATTGTCTCCCACAACCTTGGTAATGGTGTAAGGACCATATCAGAGTGGTATGAGTTTTCGATAGGCTCCGGTAAGGTGTTCCTTTTGCAAATGCAACAAGACTTTGTCGCCCACCTGAAACTTGTGTGGTACCCGATGTTGATCATGTCACTGCTTGTACTTGGCATTTTATTTCTCCAGAATGTCATGGACCTACTGGCGGATATGTTGGATGTGCTCAATGAAGCTGTTTGCCTTATCTATTTTGGACTGGACATGAGCTGAATCTGCCTGAGTAGCTGCAAATGGCATGGCCACATCAATGGGACATAGTGGCTGGAATCCCAAGCCCACCTGAAAAGGGCTGTGGCCAATCGAGCTGTGGAGAGCCCGGTTATAGCTGTGCTGAACATAAGGGAGGCTCTCATCCCATGTGCGTGGATGCTTTGAGTTGTACATGCACAGAATATGTACGATCATCCTGTTGACAACCTCTGTCTGGCCATCAGTTTGGGGATGGAAGGCTGTGGACTTAGTGAGTTTGGTGTCCAGCATCAACCAGAGACTGGACCAAAATGTACTGAGGAACTTGCTATCCCGATTTGAGATGATATACTGTGGGATCCCAAAGTGTACCCACACTCATTCAAAGAAGAGTTTAGCAGTGGCTTCTACTGTGATATTCTTCTTGCAGGCCGCCATAATGGCCATCTTCGAGAACCTGTCGATGACCACAAAAACACAGTCGTTTCCATTCTTAGTAGAAGGAAGGCCCGACATGTAATCCATGGAGATGGATTCCCAAGGTTGACTAGGGGTAGGCAGCGGGGTATATAGGCATTGCTTCTTAATGGTTGGTTTGGAAATGGCGCAGGCAGTGTAGGATCTAATGTACTTCTCGACATCTTGTTGAAGATTCGGCCAATAGAAATACTTCTGTAGTACTGCCACCATTTTCTCAACCCCGAAATGCCCAGCAAACCGACTGTACTGTGATTCCCAAATCATCTTGGCATGCTCGCTTGAAGGAACACAAAGGTGACCCAGGTGGCATAACAGGGCATCCTGGAGGTGAAAATCTAGAACATGCTAACCCTCCAAGAGTGTCTTGCATGTGTGGCTGAATTCTGGGTCGCTTTAGTAGAGAAGTGGCCAACCAGAAGTCTCGTGTCCACAAGAGTTGAGCACAATGGATAACGCCATGATCGGTGGTCAACTGAGGCAATCTACAATATTATTGGTGCTGCCCTTCTTATACTTGATATTCAAATGGAACTGTTTCAGGTATGTTGACCATTTCTGATGGCGATTATTCTGCAACTTCCCTTGGGTCTGTATGAATTGCAGGGGTCGGTGGTCTGTGTGGATGACCGTTTCCTTCCCCAAAATGTAATGTTTCCATTGTTGGCAGGCTTGCACAATGGAATACATCTCTTTGTCTTAAGTGGGATACTTCCGGACTGTGTCTGAAAGTGTCTCATTGTGATATGCCACTGGATGCCCGTGTTGAGTAAGGACTGCCCCAATAGCATAGTTAGAGGCATCTATCTCGATCTCAAATGGTTGTTGCAAGTTTGGCAATATGAGCACTGGTGCCGAGGAGAGGAGATGTTTCAACTTTGTGAATGCCTCCTGTTGAGGTTTAGACCAAAAGAATTTTGCTTTCACTCCTCCCTTGGTGACTTGACTCAAGGGCCAAGTGATATGAGAAAATCCCAACAGGAACCTACGGTAGAAGTTGGCGACACCCAGAAAGCTGCAGAGCTCTGTTAGAGTGGTGGGAGATGGCTAATACCCAATGACTTGGATCTTGGCTGGATCCACATGCACCCCACGTTCATCAATAATGTATCCCAGATACTGAACCTGGGTCATGCCAAAAGTGCATTTCTCCAAATTGGCACATAACTTGTGTTGCCGCAGTGTTTGGAGAACATATCGGATGTGGTGGAGGTGATCTTCCCAACTCTGGCTAAAGATTAGGATGTCATCCAAGTATACCACTACAAATGAGTTGGTGAATGGCCGCAAGATGTCATCCATTAGCCTCATGAAGTTTGCAGGAGCATTCGTCAACCCGAAAGGCATAACCAACCATTTGAACAGGCCCTCCTTGGCTTTGAAGGTAGTCTTCCACACATCAGAGGGTTCGATTGGTACTTGGTGATATCCTGAGTTCAAATCGATATTGTTGAAATATTTTGTCCCCTTCAGTTGGTCCAGAAGGTCATCAATCCGTGGGATCAGGTACCTATTCCGAATAGTGATGTTGTTCAGCACTCGATAGTCAATATAGAGTCTCCAAGTCCCGTCCTTCTTCTGTACCAACACGATCGGGCTCCCACAGGGTGATGAACTCGGTCGGATGTGACCTTTCTACAATAGCTCCTGAATCTGCTTGTTGATTTCATCGTTCTCCAGAATAGAGCACCGATAGATTGGTCCATTGGGCAGTGACGCACCTGGGGTCAGGTCAATGGAGTGCTTGACCTGACAGTGCATAGGAACCCCTGCAGGGGAGGTGAAGATGTCCTCGTACTCCTCCACGAAATTTTCCATTTGTAGTTGTCGTGCGAAGGGGCCTTGTCTGGAGGTTGTGGCCACCGTCTTCTTCTTTCCTTGAGGGAATATCATCGGGAAAACAAATTTCCCTATTTTGGAAATGAGCTTACTGCATTGTTTTGCAGTAACCAAAAAGATGGCAGTACGCGGTGCTACCTCCGATATCCTGTACAACTTATTTCCCAAAGTAACAATAACAGCACGAGGTCTTGATTCATACACAACATGTCACTTCCACAAGTATGGTTGGCCTAATAATACATCACAAACATAAAGGGGAGAAACGTCACACAATACCTCATCCGTGAAGGGCTTGATGTTGTATGGAAGGTGACACTGCTGGCTCACGCGAAGATCGCATCCTTGGTGAAGCCACCTGATGGTGTATGGTTGTGGATGCGCTGTGGTCAGTAAGCCTAGCCGCTTCACGACCTCTACCGAAATAAGGTTCTTTTGGCTCCCGCTGTCGACAATGAACTGTAGCAGGGAGCCCTTTACCCACATATGGGAGTGGAAGAGGCGCTCCTCCTCCTCTGGATCTTCGGGTTCCTCCTTCTGGATCTTTATGGTGGCAATGGTGGTGTTGGGCTCCGCATCGATAATCTGCTTCCCTTTGTCGGGTTTTGACTCAGAGTCGGAACATGCATCTGATTCTGAAGCCTTTAGCTTGGCCACCAGTGACTGCATGGCCCGACACCCACTTGTGTTGTGAGTGGAGCTCTTATGGAACTCACACCACTTTCTTGTGTCCTTTTTTGGCTTCCCGGCGCTGTTCTTTGCTTGTGGCTTTGGCAGGTTGTCCCAGGTTGCCTCGCCTTGGCTTTGTCCTTTGTTCCGCGGTTTGGGGGAACCTTTCCTCTGCTTCAGATTCGCAGATCCAAAGTCTCGTTTCTTCTGTTTAAACTTTTGCTCGATCTTGACGGCATATCGGTATGTTGTGCCGAGTGAGGAGATGTTCAAGAATTCTATTTCGTCCTTGATGTACCTGTGCAGGCAGCCGCGGTATTTGAGTATGAAATGATGTTCCGAATCCTTGATACCCAACTTTGTGCGAAGGGTATGAAAAATATTGGTAAACTCCGGAACATCTTGGTCCCTTCCCTGCTGCAGCGTGGTCCACTTTATGTATTGATCCTCATAGCTTCCGACCGGGTAGTATTGCTCCCTAATGGCATCCCGGAATGAATTCCAAGAGGGTGCGGCTAAAAACAATGAGGTTGTACCTTCATCCTTCTACTCGCAGTAGGTTTCCCACTAGTCCTTGACGTAGGGGGCGACTTTGAGAAGAGCGAAAGTAATCTTTTCTCGGCCGAAAAAATCATGAACAGAAAAATACCCTTCTAGCAGATTTAACCATTTATCTACATCATTTGCATCTATCTAACCCTCAAATATGGGAATATCAAAGTTAACTTGTACCTTAAAAGGTGTGGCGCTTCCAGAGTAGCTGCTGGAAGTAGATGTGCTACCCCTGGGTAGTTGCTGAAGGATATGGGAAAAGTTGTCCATCATCGCGTTCCTTTGTTGCTCGAGGGCCTCTTCGAGCAAGATTTTGATAGGATCTCTTACCCCCTCGTCTTTCTTTTCATCCGCCATGGGAGGCCATCGGGATTTGCGAGGCTAGTCTTGCAAAGGTTCGACCAGTTCAAGCCCTAACTCCTTATATCTCGACCTCGTTGGGGAGATGCAAGGAAAAATAGAGAAAGAGCAGACCGATCTGATACCACTGATCCAGATTTAAACAGGAACACAATAAAGTACATAAATAAACACAAATGCAGATATACAACATAAATAATACTTCATTTCATTAGTGGAGAATACTACATTATGCTTACAAATAGAAATGGAAATAAACTAGCTCGGGCGATGGTAGCTTATCTCTGAGAAGAGATGTGGCAGCTACATGCCTCTGAACTGCCTTACAATGAGGCTCAAGGGCCTTTTTATTATTGAACAATAAGAGAATACCCTAAAAAACCAAAACGCTAACCCGAGGAGATGTAACACTAAGAGTTTATGGGCCCCGTTGGGGTGAGTTGGACAACCAACTTCCCAGGGTCATGACTTGGTCATATTATCTCCGTTTGACACGCATGATAAACCATTGGAAAGATCTCTCCGAGGACTACGACGAAAAATATGATTTTAGAAAAAAATCGCTGGCGGTAGATTTCCAAAAAAACATAGTTTAGGGCCTCAAAACGGCTCCGAAAGTTTAGGACCCGAAAAATTGCTAAAAATAGTAAACTGTGCTACAATTAAGGAAACTGAAAAAATGGAAGAAGCAATGGTGGGGGTCCAAGTGGAATTGGCGGGTGGCCACTAGTATCCACCTGGATTAGTTTTATCACATGAAAGGTTGATTTTTTCCTTTTTTTTAGTGTTAATTAATGTGTAAAATAAGAAAGCAATATTTACGATTAATATTGTTTACACTAACTAGTGATTTTTTATGTTGTACTATATTGTTAGGTGAATTTCTATTACCCTTACCAAATGAGCTACCTTGCAGATACCGAGATTTATGCGTTGTTATGAAAGAAATTGGAATGGGTTGTCAAGCTATAGATGCATGTCCCAGTGACCATATTATATATTATGGACAACATGCATTGAAAAAAATTTGCCTGAAATGTAACAATAGTTGATATCGAATTGATCAAATAACAAAAAAATCACCTCAAAAGGTTCTTCATCATATTCCCATAATTCCACATTTGAAACGATTGTTCAAGTGTGAAAGCATAGCAAAGTTTATGGATTTACATGCATGAAGAGAAGTAAGGATGGTTTTCTTCGAATGCCTGTAGATGGTTATGCATTTAGGGAAATTAAGGAAAAATGGTTGCATTCTAAACATGAACCTTGTAATGTTAGGCTTTCATTGGCAACTGACAATGTTAATCCATTTGGAGAGCTCAGGTCTATTTACTCAGTGTGATTGATTTTTGTTATCAAAAATAACCTTCCTCCTTGGATGTCAATCAAGAGGGAGCACCTTATGTTGACAATGATTGTTCCACGTGTTGTTTACATTAATTTTTTGAATATTGTAAAATTTTCATTTGTCTTGTTTGTTGCATAATATGTTATGTTTATTTCAATTCCATGACATACTTGTATGGAAAATTCATGGTGCCCTGAGACTAACACATTTTTGTGGTGTTGGGTGTGGTGCCTGATTATCTTATTTATTTAGAGGTATTGCCACGTTGGAGCCCAGTTCGTAACAGGGCAACAACACCGTCCATTTGATCGCCGTCAGTTTAGGGGCAACGCCCCAAAGCTAAAAAATAGATGTAAAAATGCCTTGTAAAATATTGTAAATTCGTAGTAAATATGAGTAGTTCATTAGGTGGATGATATGACGATAAAAGTTATGTTGAATTTAGGGTTTTTGTCTCTATAAGGTAACCCCTCTCTGTATATGAGGGAATTGTATTGCGTCTATGCATATGTGTATTCTGAGCGAGAAAGAGAGAGGAGATTGTGTGAGAGCGAAGAGGAAATTACAACAGATTTTTTATAGGTTGTATCTCTTTATTTTGCTGGATAATATAAAGGAAGGACTCACTGTTTCTTTATGGACGTAGCCAAAATTGGGTGAACCACGTATATCTGTGTCCCTCCTTTTTAATGAATTTTCTGTGTCTATGTTTCTGCAATATTTTATGTGTTCCATTGCTCTGTAATATATAATTTTCTAACAACTGGTACTAGAGCCGAATGTCTATTTGGCTGATAAAATCACAAGAGAGAAGGGTTCTTGATTCAAGTGCGAGAAATGGCAGAAGATGGTAGGTTTGGGGTCGAGAAATTTAACGACCAAAATTACCAGCTGTGGAAGATACAAATGAAAGATTATTTGTATCAGAAAGATTTGTACCTACCATTGAGCGGAAAAAAAAAGAAGCCGACAAGTATGGCAGACATAAAATGAGAGATTCTCGACAGAAAAATACTTGGAACAATACAGTTGTGCCTAGTGGTGTCGGTAGCCTTTAATATTTCAAAGGAAACGAAAACAAAGGGTTTAATGTCGGCATTGAACAAAATATATGAAAAACCCTTAGACTCAAATAAGGTATTTATTATGAAGCGTTTATTTAATATGAAGATGTCAGAAGGTGGATCTGTTGTTGATCATTTAAATGAATTTAATACTATTACAAGTTAGTTAATTTATGTAGGGGTGAATTTTGATGATGAAGTTAGGGCTCTGTTTTTTCTGTGCACATTTCCAAAAAGTTGGAATGGTTTATTTATGGCCATTAGTAACTCTGTCTCTAGATCTAGTACTTTAAAGTTTGATGATGTTGTTGGTGTAATCCTTAGCGATGAAATACGACGAAAAAGCTCTGATGAGACATCAGGGAGTGCTTTGACTGCAAAGACTAAGGGAAGAAAAATGGAAAGAGAAAAGAGCCCAGGATATCGTAGTAAGTCAAGGAAAGGTAGATCCAAGTCGAGATCTGGGATAATGTGTTGGAAATGCAGGAAGAAAGGGCACCTGAAGAAGGACTGTAAGTCTCGGAAGGGAAAAGAAGGAGACGCACAACAATAAAACAATCATGAAACGAATGTGACAGGTGATGTGTTGTAAGATGCTTTGATTCTTTCATTAGAAAATATTATTGATGCCTGGGTGGTAGATTAAGGGGCCTCATTCCATGCCCCACGTAATAAGAAACATTTTCATGATTATGTTCAAGGAGATTTTGGACAAGTTCATTTTTGTGATGATAAACCCTGTAAAATCATTGGAATGGGTAAGGTTTTCATTAAATAACAGAATGGAAACCAATGGCTATTGAAGGAGGTAAGGCATGTTCTAGATTTGAAGAAAAATATAATTTCAACAGGGAAGTTGGGAGGTGAAGGCTGTGTAGCTACTTTTACAGATAAAATCTGGAAGGTCACCAAAGGAGCCCTGATAATAGCAAAAGGAGAAAAGGTTGGTACATTGTATTTATGTAATGGTATTTCTAATTATGTTAATGCCTTAACCTCCAAAAGAGAAGATACATCATTGTGGCATCATAGCCTTGGGCACATGAGTGAGAAGGTGATGCAGATATCTTCACTCAAGAAATTTATTTCTAGGTTTGAAGCATGTTGATTTGGATTTTTGTGAGAATTTTGTTTTTGGAAAACAGATCAAAGTCAGATTCCTCAGAGTTGGGAAAGAAAAGAAGAGCGAAAAATTAGATCTTGTGCATACAGATGTATGGGGACCTTCTTAGGTATCATCTCTCGGTGGCTCTCATTATTAGGTTACATTTATTAATGATGCAATGAGAAAAACCTAGATTTATTGTATTCGAAATAAATTTGATGTATTTGATACTTTCAAGAAATGGAAATATTTGGTTGAGAATGAGACATGAAAGAATTTGAAGTGTCTTAGATCAAATAGTGGAGGTGAATATTGTAGCAAAGAGTTTGATAAGTACTGTTCAGAGCATGAAATTCATAGAGAGAAGATAGTTCTAGGAACACCATAGGAAAATGGTGTGTCAGAAAGAATGAACAGGACAATCATGGATCATGCAAGGTCCATGAGATTGCATGCAGGATTGCCTTTACAATTTTGGTCAGATGTTGTAGATACTATTGTTTATGTAATAAACAAAGGGCCTTCAAGTTCCTTGGATGGTGGTATTCCAGAGGTGGCATGGACAGGTAAAAAGGTAAACTACTCATTTTCAAAGACTTTCGGTTGTGAAGCCTTTGTCCACATTAATAAAGAAAATAGAACAAAGCTTGAGGCAAAAGCAAAGAAATTTACCTTGATTGGATATGGTGTTAATGATTTTGGTTATCACTTTTATGATTATGAAAGTCACAAAATCATTAGGAGTAGAGATGTCATATTCAATGAAAGGGTCTTGTATAATGATCAAATGCAAGAAAAGAAATAGGAAAAAGAAAATAGAGAATACACAGTGTTTGATGAGATCACAGAAAAGGTAAAGGTGTCTAAAAATCATAATGATCAACAACCACAACAACAACAAGCACCTCAAACACCTGAAAGTGGTGTTAGAAGATCTATCAGGATAAGTAGACCCCCTGAACAATACTCTCCTTCATTATATTATGTATTGTTGACTGATTCTGGTGAACCAGAATGTTATGAAGAAGTAATGCAGGTAGATACCAGGATGAAGTGGGAGCTAGCCATGAAAGAAGAGATGGTCTCCTTGGTATGTAACTAGACTTAGGACTTAGTCAAGTTGCCTGCAGGTAAAAAAAAATTGCAAAATAAAAGGGTTTACAGATTAAAGGAAGAAGATGGAGGTAGAAAAAGGTATAAAGCTAGACTTGTGGTGAAGGGGTTTGCACAGAAGAAAGGTATAGACTTTGATGAAATATTTTCTCCTGTTGTTAAAATGACTTCAATAAGAACTATTTTAAGTCTAGTAGCAACAAAATATTTGCATCTTGAGCAGTTAGATGTAAAGACAACCTTTCTCCATGGGGATTTGGAGGAAGAGATCTATATGCAGCAGCCACAAGGGTATGAGGTCAAAGGGAAGGAGAAACTAGTGTGCAGGTTGAAGAAGAGCTTGTATGGCCTAAAATAGGCTCCAAGGCAGTGGTATCTAAAATTTGACAGGTTTATGTTTGAACAAGGTTATACTAGATGTCACTTTGATCATTGTGTTTATCTCAAAAGCAAAAATGATGGCAGCTATATTATATTGTTATTGTATGTAGATGACATGCTTGCTGCAGGGTATAACATGCATGAAATAAATGTGCTCAAAGGAAAATTGGCAAATTCATTTGCAATGAAGGATTTGGGTGCTGAAAAACAAATCCTTGGTATGAGAATAACTAGAGACAAGAAAAATCGCAAATTAACATGTCTCAAGGTGAGTACATACAAAAGGTGTTGGAAAGATTTAAAATGCAGAATGCAAAACCAGTTAGTACACTTTTGGATAGACCTTTAAAACTAAGTAAGGAGATGTATCCTAAGACTCAGGAAGAGATGGATTATATGTCTAAAGTTCCATATGCATCAACAATTGGAAGCTTAATGTATGCAATGGTCTGCACAAGACCTGATATTGCACATGTAGTGGGAGTTGTAAGCAGGTACATGAATAATCTAGGAAAAGAACATTGGATGGCAATGAAGTGGATTTTCAGGAATTTGAGAGGTACTGCAAATCAAGCATTATGCTTTAGTGGTTCAAAAATTATTCTACAAGGATATGTTGATGCAGATATGGTAGGTGATAGAGATAATAGGAGGGGCACCATAGGGTATGTGTTTACTTTAGGTGGAACAACTGTTAGTTAGGTTTCAAAAATGCAAAGTGTTGTTGCACTTTCAACGATGGAAGCAAAGCATGTTGCTACTACAGAGTCTAGTTGTTGTGGGGAAAAATGCCTATGCAGGACGATCCTATCCACCTAAGGTGTGACAGTGCCTTAGCAACAAACAGAGACAGCTATTCTGGTTACTTCCTTTATGAAATGTGAAAGAAGAGAGATCAATAGACTTACCGGTGTCTTCCGTTTGTCCCTCGATCCGGTCTCTCTTCTCTTTGGGTGTTCACAGCTACTTGCCTTCTTGCTCCTCCAGCTTCAACAGGTTCCTGCAAGATCACAAGAGAACATCTACTTGCGACAAGAGAACAGCTACTTGCGACAAGAGAAGAACACTACACAAAGACATATATTCACATTCATAACTAGTTTAGGATTAGAAATAAACTAAACATACTAATGCATTCATACATCAAAAATACATCAGCATATAGGAGAAACCAAGATAGATTTATTGATGAATAACAAGGTTCAGGAAGAGATACAACCCAGAGGGCTCCAATCCAACATCTCCTTCCCAGCAAATGGAATTCCTATCTTCACCCCCTTCAAAGCATTAAGCACCCAATGATTCCAGTCTCAAACCAACAACAATTCTTTGCAATAACAAGATTCCAGCCTCTAGATCTCATGGAGGAGAGATCCATATATAGATGTTTGGAGAGAGGATGAGTCAGCTTGAGATCTGACTAGTGTCCTATCCCTCTGTCAGTTCTTGAGTCCACTTGGAGGTTCTTGCTTCCACTTGGAGATTTGGAACCTCTTACTCATCACCAGTCGAATTCCCTGAGGCAAGTGTCATTTTGGAAGCTTCCTGGGTTTTGACACCTTGAGAAATGAGCCTGCCACTTGTCCATTCTCGTTCAACGCAGGTAGCCAGTGTTCCAGTTGACATTCAACGCAGGTAGCCCGTGTTGGCTTTGACATTCAGCGCAAACAGCTAGTGTAGCCACTGAAATGATCCTGAATTGACTTGTTTTTGAGCAGTTTTATGGTGGAGAACTTCTGTGAATTGCTGTGGTTTGTTAGCCTTGTTCCTCTAGGGGTAGGAACAACATGTTTAGGGACTTTGGATCCCTTAGATTATGGACATTTCATGCTCAATGCTGTAAGGCACAAAAATGTCTACAACAGTTGCCCCCTAAAGTATGAGGCTGTTTATCGGGCGAAATGCTTTATCAGGGGGATCCAAAGTTCATCCAATGCTGGGAGGAGACCTGCAATACGATACAATACATTATTTTTCATACTGCTTTCATGATCTAGCTGAGGCAGGCATTCCCATGCTCAGCTTTATAAATTCATTTTTCTGTACATAGAACAGACAATCGTCTGATGGTAGACTGATAATTTTGATGAAATTATCATCCTTTGAGTAGGATGATTATCTGCTGCAATGATGTACATGTCAATGTCTTTATCTTTCCTGAATATATATCGCAGCCCAGATGGATGAAACTAGATCCAGGGTCTTCAAACTCGTTCGATCTTCACTCTAAGTACAAGTCGATCCATGTGAGAAATGTTCTGAAGTCGAACATGGAAAGACATCGCTTGATTACCGGTCAATGATGTAAACCGTTAACAAGCGCGAGAGGAATCACCGATAATGATAATGACCCTCAAGGTACTGCAGTACAATTCACGTGGTGTGAATAAAGGACTTGGCGTCGAACACCACGCAAAATCTTTCGGTCGAAGGTCATTGATGTATACCTGTCGCCGGAAGTGAGAAACTTGCCATTGAGGCATGCAAGCTTCAAAGTACTGAAGGGGTTGTTCCTAGATCAACTTCTTGGATAATGAGCTGATGTCGACAAGAAGCGATCCGTCAAAGGAGGGCCTTAATGAATCCCACATCAGTGACACGGAACGGAGCTAATGATTTTAATGGAGGTGAAAACGATCTGTGACATATGATTCAGGGTGGCGGTCATGAAAGGATGAAGGATAATGTATGGCAGTGGATGGGACATGGTTGACTTTTTCTGAACGACTTCTCTTGAACATATGGTGACACTGATACGATGGATCGGTAGCATTACCCCAAATATGGATGGTATGGCGAGACCATGGATGTGACCAGTGAATGAAACAACCCAACCCGATTGTGGTACGGAGGAAAAGTGTCATGTTCAAGAGCGACTTGCTACCATCAAAGTTTTCTTTAGTTTCTCCCAATTTTTCCCCAGTCATTGCTAACCAGTACCTCTTTATTTTTGTCAAGCTTGAGGAGGATAACATATGCTTGTTCTATAACCTGCCCTTTGGGCAAGCCCATCGCTATGTTTTAACGAGCCTAGCGATAGTGAAACTCGTTCTCGTCTAAAGACAAGTTTGTCGCTATTTAATGATTTTAATGAGTCTAACGACAAGGATAACTCGGTCCTTTTCATTTTTAGAGAGTCTGAAAAGGTACATAAAGTTAACTCCAAAATTCCTTTTTCGTCATCTAATCCCTTGAGTCCGAAAAAGTATAAAACAATACAGAAGGGATGAGTTTTCGATAGTTTTAACGAGCCGAACAAAACAAGCGCTCGATCTTTTTGTGCAATAATCCCTCAGGTCCAAAAAGATTAAAATCTAGAGGAGGGATAGCTCTTCCTGTCCCTTTAACGAGCTGGAAGGCCAAGGACTCGACAATCTTTTCATATTTTACTAGTCAATTGAAAAGAGCTTAAAGAAGACTCGTCTTTTGAGGAACGAGTGATAAACAGGGTTAGCAGCTGATTCCAGGTACAGGTTGGAATTTTCCAATCACGGCAGTGTCACAAGGATGGCTAGGTGAAATCACTCTTCGCAGCTGTTCCTCAAAATGGGTAAACTATCATATGGAGGTGAACGATCGGCCAATGGAAAAGTGGAGGTGACGGTGCAAACACGACCAAGGCTTTAATGGCTGATGATATTACTTTCACAGTGGTCATTTACCGGGTAGTTCATTTTTTAACGAGCTTAAACGCTGGTGGAAACATTTGCTCGATCTTATGTTTATTTTTTAACGAGCATGAACTATGTGCTAAAACTGCTCGGATCTTGCGTTTATTTTTTAACGAGCATGAACTTTGTGCCAAAACTGCTCGAATACCCAGTCATAAGATAAGAGTGTCTCATTGAGATTCTATTTTTTATGGAGCTTCATCTCACAAAGCTTTGCCCCGCATCCTTTCTTTATGCAAGTTAGGAAACGGCTAACCCAAAAAACAGGTAAATAACCGCTCTTTGCTTGCACTCCAAGAGGTTTGCATGCCCCCAGGTATAAAGTACGATTTCAAGGTTACCTCTACTTCTTTTCCTTCAAAACAAATTGTTTTAAAGAGAGAGGCTTACCTCTTTCAGGTTACCCAAAGATTGTCTCATTAATCTTTCAAACAAAACACTTCCTCGGCAATGTCTACCGAAATAGACAGAGGTGAGTGATGATGCCCGCCAGCTTACATAACTTTGACAAAAGAATCTTATTCTAGAATAACCCCTCTTCCTCTACGGATGGGGTACAGACTAGTCATATTCTCCCGCGGAAACCTACTCTATACCCAAAGTTTCCCTGCCGAAGCAGACCAGGACGCATGCCCCCTAGGTTCTAGTCATATCCTCCCGGATTACTCGCGCTCATCAGGAGGACGGACTGTGGGTTGAGACACTTCTTGCGTGAATAGACCATTTAGGGATGGCACATGACTATTTGCGATGCGTGATCCGGGAAACGAAAGTTGGTCTACGAGCTTGACCATTCTTCCTTCATGCGGAAAACACATTACTCTAAAGAGTGAGGAGACTATAGCTCCCATGCAATATATATAGTCTCGTCCAAGGAGTAGGTTATAATCCAAGGGTCCTTGAACGACCATCACGTTCATTTGAACGGTCTTCCCTTTCAATGTTATAGGCACATTGGGGAGGATCCCTAAAGGTCGACTGGTTCCTTTATCAAAGCCTGATAGATTTCTCATTTCAGGAAAAAGCGCTGGCGAACCAAGCGCTTTCCAAGCAATAGAGGAAAGGATACTCACAGATGCCCCCTCATCAATGATAGTGCCAGCCATCACCATTATGTATATTTGAACGATAATTCTGAATGGTATGCTTGCTGGCAACCGGGGTCTGCCTAGTTGGTTCCAATCAAAGGACACAACCAGGTTGCTTGGTGGTGGGACCGAATAAACGGCCGGATATCGCTCTGACGAACTTCCTTCCTGCGATAAAGGAATGGGGGCATTGCCCCCTTGTTCATCAAAGTTAGTGTTGATGAAGAGAATTTGGACGGTGTCGTCTTTATTCTCCTCTGTGATGGTATCATTCGAAGATAGAGCCCCTGAAGGCAAAACCGGGTCAAATGCCGTATCAACCTGTTGACTTTCGTCAGGCATGGATCCAGACGGTTCATCTTCAATGATAGGTGCTTCGGCTGACCACCTAGGCGGGCCAGCCGGGTTCTCAACTAGTGAAGGACTTGGCAGGAGTTTTTGATATCCAGGAGGAAGTTGCGCTCGTAAAATCGGGCGGTCTTCCAGAACTCTTTTAGCCTCGTCTAAGAAGGGACAATGGTGGATGGCGTGATCGCCTTCACACAGTTTGCAGGGAAATCTAGCTTTCCCTCTCTGTCCTGGGACTTCACTTTCACTAGTCGACGGTGAGCAGTCAACATGGCTATCAGAGGTTGATGCTACCGAATTGTGCAAACGGGGAGACCAGTCCCTTAGTATTCGAGGGATACAGGGACAATCTCTGTGGAAATGGTCTCCCTTGCATATGACACATGGCGATTTAGGCCTGGTCAGTGCTGTGTGTGGATTTTTGTCAGACGACACTTGTTTGCCCCCAGTCGCCTTTGGCTCCTTCTTCTTCTTCTCTTTCTTCTTCTTTTCCTTCTTCTCCTTAGGAACTTGGTTTTTTGTTTTACCAGTTCCGTTAAGCGAAGAGGAAGGAGGAGAGGAAGAGTTAGATGAGGTAGAAGGCTGGTTGGCAACCCTGGTCTGGTCTAACTGTTGACTCGACTGTTCAAGAATGGTGGTGTTCTAAACGACATTGGTTGAAAAGAGCCAGACTGGCAGGCCAATTGTCAGTCCTGGAAGCGACAATGTGGCCATGTGGGGCGCACCAACATCTCCCCAAGAGGAGAAGGGACTAGGATTCCCACCAAGGGGAATTCCTTGGTTGGTGTGCTCCATTTTTTCAACCTAAAGATCAACGCAGGAATAAGGGTGATTGTTCCGTTTAAAATAAATTTTTAACGACGCTTAGACACAACTTGCTTTTTCAGTTTTAAAGAGTCGAGAAAAAGCTAAAGATGACTCTAGTCTCCTTTGATGTTTTAACGAGCCCGAAGTGACAAATGCTCAGATGGACTTTTTCCGTAGTTCTAGGCAGAGGGTGTGCCAAACTTTTCGCAAAACCGCAGAATACTTTTTAGGGTACGGGCAGTCGATCTTCCTGAATGCTGTGTTCAGTGCATTGCGATCAGTAGGGCGGTAGACACGACTTCCTAAGGATAAAGGTTTTATGCCTATAGGGGTCTCCCAATATATACGCGACGGTACGTGGGAGCACAATCCGTACTGGTGCTATCGTCCCTCAGGAGGAATCTCCCACCATCCACGAGATCGACAGTCACCAGGCTTAACGACGCCGGAACACGTCTCTAGCCTAGACCTCTATGTTGTGCGTTATGTTGCAAAGCGTTGTTAAGTTCATTCAATTTATTTTAGGTTGATCTTTTTAGAAGTTTGCCTTTCAAGGTTCACCACGAGATGTATGATACAAATTCCTAAATGCAGTCTAAAGATGATAAGCAAGCTTTATATCTTTTCAGCTTTGAAAATCCTAGCTACTAAGGGAAAAGAAAGACACCATCTTTTCTCAAAGAGCAATCAGCACACTCTAATGCACTTTTCCTAAATCCAACATGCAAACTATCAAATGCAAATGCACAATGCAGGTGTTTGTTTTCCGCTTTCTTAGTATTGATGCCTACAAAGAAAGCTTTTTGTACAACTTTGAATTTGCTTTTAAATGATCAATACAAACAAGTTTACTTTTTCGAAATCAGAGAGGGTAGAAGAGATTACAACACTTAACGATTTTCGAAATAAAGACTTGTTTCGACACTTAAAAGAGACAAATTCAAACCAATAAGCAAAAGTAAATGTATAATCAATCTACAAACAGCCAATGAACTCTCTTCTAAGATCACAATCAACAGATCTGAATCAAGGGCTACAGGATGACTATTTCACTCATGCAAAGGAAAACTGTAAATGACGCCAGAAACACATAAAAACACTCACAGTCTTTTTGTACAAAAGGAGTCGGAATCTAAGCAGAGAAAAGGAGTTATCAGGCTGGTACCTATGCTGGTTACAGGCTGCAAAAATCAGAGATCAAAACAAGGCAAAACAGAGCAGAGAACCCCAGCTGCACAAGGACAAACTGGTTCAGCGCAACCTCAACACAGGGGTTTTGACATTCAGCGCAGCTAACCTTCACGGGACCTGCGTTGAAATGCAGAATCCCTTCACTGGGTCTGCGCTGAAGGAGAAACTCTCGTTTCCCTCAGGTTCTAGGTCACAGATTGCTACTTAATCAACTGTTTGAGGCCAAATAAAAGCAACAAGCAAGGTACAATCAAAGGGATGCTTTGAAGGGCTACTAAGATCTATCACAAGGATCATCAAATCATTTGTGAGTCCATTGTTCAGATCATAGACAAGTCCAGTGACTGGATCAAAGCAGCAACTGTCTACTTTGCATCCGGGAAAGATGCAGTTCGATTGTTGCTGTCAAGTCTATGAAACAAACAATGATAGAAACACAAATAAAATGACTAAAAAAATCTCCCCAGCGGAGTCGCCAATTTGTTGTGGGGAAAAATGCCTATGCAGGACGATCCTATCCACCTAAGGTGTGACAGTGCCTTAGCAACAAACAGAGACAACTATTCTGGTTACTTCCTTTATGAAATGTGAAAGAAGAGAGATCAATAGACTTACCGGTGTCTTCCGTTTGTCCCTCGATCCGGTCTCTCTTCTCTTTGGGTGTTCACAGCTACTTGCCTTCTTGCTCCTCCAACTTCAACAGGTTCCTGCAAGATCACAAGAGAACAGCTACTTGCGACAAGAGAACAGCTACTTGCGACAAGAGAAGAACACTACACAAAGACAGATATTCACATTCATAACTAGTTTAGGATTAGAAATAAACTAAACATACTAATGCATTCATACATCAAAAATACATCTGCATATAGGAGAAACCAAGATAGCTTTATTGATGAATAACAAGGTTCAAGAAGAGATACAACCCAGAGGGCTCCAATCCAGCATCTCCTTCCCAGCAAATGGAATTCCTATCTTCACCCCCTTCAAAGCATTAAGCACCCAATGATTCCAGTCTCAAACCAACAGCAATTCTTTGCAATAACAAGATTCCAGCCTCTAGATCTCATGGAGGAGAGATCCATATATAGATGTTTGGAGAGAGGATGAGTCAGCTTGAGATCTGACTAGTGTCCTCTCCCTCTGTCAGTTCTTGAGTCCACTTGGAGGTTCTTGCTTCCACTTGGAGATTTGGAACCTCTTACTCATCACCAGTCAAATTCCCTGAGGCAAGTGTCATTTTGGAAGCTTCCTGGGTTTTGACACCTTGAGAAATGAGCCTGCCACTTGTCCATTCTCGTTCAGCGCAGGTAGCCAGTGTTCCAGTTGACATTCAACGCAGGTAGCCAGTGTTGGCTTTGACATTTAGCGCAAACAGCTAGTGTAGCCACTGAAATGATCCTGAATTGACTTGTTTTTGAGCAGTTTTCTGGTGGAGAACTTCTGTGAATTGCTGTGGTTTGTTAGCCTTGTTCCTCTAGGGGTAGGAACAACATGTTTAGGGACTTTGGATCCCTTAGATTATGGACATTTCATGCTCAATGCTGTAAGGCACAAAAATGTCTATAACACTAGTGAAGAAATGAATTGGTTGCAAAGGTTTATGGATGAATTGAGTAAGAAGTAGGAGATGGGAAGGTTATACAGTGACAACCAGAGTGCCATTCATCTTGAAAAGAACGGAACATTTCATTCCAAGACTAAACATATAAAACTCAAGTACCATTTCATACGGTCAGTGTTGGAAGATGGACAATTGACGCTGGAAAATATACACACTAGCCAGAATCCTGCAGATATATTAACAAAAGTTGTAACCAAGGAGAAACTGAGATTTTTCTTGGTTTCAATTGGTCTTCAAGTATAATGATGAAGATGAGAAACAACTGGGTCCAAAGTGGAAGCATTGTTCATCAAATGAAGCAGCGGTGAAGTTTCTATAATCAATCTCCAAGTGGGAGATTGTTGGGTGTGGAGCCTGATTATCTTCTTTATTAAGAGGTATCACCGCATTGGACCCCAGTTTGTAACGGGACGGAAATGCCACCCGTTTGATCGCCGTCAGTTCAGGGGCAACGCCCCCGAAGCTAAAAAATAGATGTAAAATTTCCTTGTAAAATATTGTAATTTCAGAATAAATCTGAGCAATTCGTTAGGCAGATGATCTAACAGTAGAAGTTATGTTTAATTAAGGGTTTTTTTCCCCTATAAGCTAACCCCTCACTATATATATGAGGGAATTGTATTGAAACTATGCATATGTGTATTTTGAGCGAGAAAAAGAGAGGAGATTGTGTGAGAGCGAAGAAGAAATTACAACTAATTTGTTGTAGGTTGTATCTCTTCATTTTGCTGGATAATATAAAGGAAGGACTAGATGTTTCTCCATTGACGTAGCCGAAATTGGGTGAACCACATATATCCGTGTCTCTCTTGTTTTATGTATTTTCTGTGTTTGTGTTCCTGCAATATTTTATGTGTTCCATTGCTCTGTAATATATATTTTTCTAACATGTGGTATGTAACGTTCCATTGCACTTTAATAGTATATAATTGTTTCAATTATATAATATCATACATGTATTTTAAATAATCCCTTCGTTTGTAATTAACATTAATCTATCTCTTGCAGGCCTTCAAACTAAGGGTAAATTTGCATGTCCAATTTGTGGTCCTAAGATGAAATCTCGTCATTCAACAATGTTAGGAAAGGAAGTGTTTGATGAGTATCAACACTTCTTCTCTAATAACCATAGCTACTGTGCTACTTAAAAACATATTTTGAATGGGAAAGAAGAGATTGGATTAAAACCACAAAGAATGACACCTCATATATGGAAGTTGGAATATAACATAAATCATCGTGAGAGACATGGGCTTCCACGAGGAATGAAAAGTTATCTTGCTCAATTCATGAGGTTGCCCTACTATGACCACCTAAGAATAGCTCATTTATTTGATACAATTCATATTGGGAAAAATGTGGCAAAAACTTTATGGTAGATCATGAATGGTAGGAGGGATGAGAAAAAATCCATAAAATTTGTAATGACATTGTGGAAGCCAATCATGCAATGAAGAGTGGGATACGATCAAATATCGATGGAGATCAAACCAGCCTTCCATGGTTATTAAAAAAGAAGCAAATTGATGATATAAAATAGGTCATTCAAAGAATTAAATTTCCCCCAAGACTTTCTTTAAACATAAATATTATCTTAACAAAAAAGGGTGAATTTGGTGGGGTAAAAACACACAATTGGCATACTTGCATTAAGGTAGTTATTTTGGTATATATATTTCTATATTGGTATATATACATATTTATGGTTTTTTTTGTCTACTTTGGATTAAATAAATAACGATTCATTTTTATTATTACTGTATGTTCTACCTCTATCTCTCTTAGACAACTTCAACAACAATGTCAAACAAGTAATATATGATCTTGGAAAATGCATGAGGTAAGTAGTGATTTATATGCTGAGTGTTTTTTCAATTAGTTTTTGATCAACTTAATAACATGTGTTTTACTTGTAATGCAATATAATATGTTTTGTTTAAACATGTAATTATTTTCTTGCATCATCTTTAGATGGTTGTCATTGAAAGAAATATATAAAGACAATATAAATCATTGGAAGAGAGACATTTCTCGGCTAATGTGTGAAATGCAAAAGTATCTATCTCTGACATTTTTCAATGCATGAGAACACTACCTCATACACCAAGTTGAGGAGATTGAGTTGTGTGGACCTATACTCATAAGATCAATTTGGATGATGGAGAGGCACTTGAAATCATTGAAGGCTTTGGTTAGACAAAGAGCACGTCTTGAGGGTTTTATGGTGGAGGGATATATGGCATATCCATCCATGGTGTACATTACTCGGTATCTTCCTATATTAGCAGAAAACATGCATGTGGATTTCATTTGGGATGTGAACTCCATCAAAAAATCTGAAGGGGAGCACATGTTGGGGAAAGCTAGAACAACGAAAGTGAAAGGTAATTAAATATTTAATGTGGAGATTTATAAGACACACACACACACATATAACTTTTCATTTTTGTGTATATCATACTTATTTACTTTTTATTCTTTCATCAATTATTAATATTGACCATTGTAATTAATATGAACCACAATAGCTGGTTTGAAACGCGTCGCCGATATTTTATCCTATGTGATTATCACTGAAAGATTTATTTTCATACAAATTATGGATCACAGAAGCCTAAATTCACGAATTAAGGATTTTTGATACAATTGGTCAAGAGTGGGATGCACCACATTTATACATTGCAAACAATATTGATTGGATGAAGCCATGGAATGAAAAATGTGAACAATCTCATGGTATGTTATCATGCCAAGGGGTGTCTGCATTGGTTAAAGAAGCTCGTCGTGCCCAAGATGCCAATATCACGTAGAGAGAAATTAATTTAGCAAATGGTTTGAAAGATAAACATGCAAACATGCATTTTCACCAACTTGCAATATTTTATTAATTTATTTTATAAATATATTATTAATGTGAATGCATGTGTGTTTTTTCATAAACTTTCCAAGTTATATATATGTGTGTGTGTGTGTGTGTGTGTTTATTATTTGACAATCCATTTTTTATGTGTTTAACATATTGCAGTTGAAACACCACAAGGCTATGTGGTACGAAGGCCATAAGTTTCACACCAAAAAGTTGGATGAAAAGAGGAAAACTTCCAATTGGAGGATAACTGTAGTCTTCTAGGTCACTAATGTTTCCTCTATAAGTGACACACATCCACAAGTCTATGAAAATCTATATTATGGGTATTTGTATGACATAATTGAGTGTGACTTTGATTCCTTCAAATTGGTTCTATTCGACATGAAATTGTATGGGCTACAAATGAATGAACGTGATCTCGATAAAACTGTTATTCAACATGCTAATGTATTTACTATGGTTAATACAAGGTCATTTGAGCCAGGATCGGATCACTATGTTCTTCCAAGCCAATGCGAACAGGTCTTTTACTAAAAGGTTTCAGGTAGAGCAGGTTGGTCACACGTTGCTGGATATGATTCAAGAGGAAGGCTAGTGGAGTATAAAGTAGTAGAAGAAGATGATAATTTTGAAGAGGATGATGGTGTAGAGGACTAGTTAGTTAATGATCATGTGTTAGATCACGAAGACGTTGAAGAAATTTAAGGAGATGTTCGAGACAATGTTCTTGATGAAGATGATATTGATGATGTACTCTCAGATGAAGAACTTGAAGAAGTTGAACCAAATGTAGGAGATGATGTTCATCATGATGATATGATTATTGGAAATGATGACATTGATGATGAAGCTAAAATTACCGATTGTTTCAACGCCATTTTTGAAGTGGATGACATAAATGTTGATATGATGGATGAAGAAGAAGATTAATGATATCAAAATGTTGTAATGTATGAGGTATGCGTTTATATGTTTTCAATTGTAGATTTTTTCTCTTTCATTTAACTTATATATTTTTTTCTTAGTAAATTATATATATGATTGATTCTTGCTATGCCACTTTCAAATAGTTTATAGTAGATAAATTGGGTGTTGGGAATATTGAGAGAGATGTTGGGGGGAGGGGCCATATGAGCTTCCACTTTCATGTGGTTGCCCTGATTTAGTAGAGAATATTATATTGTTATTGAAACCAAGAGAAGCTCATTATTGGAAGAAATTTATATGCTCTTTTTAATAACCTCGCACATAGTGACCTGTGAAAGGGGCCAACATTGAAATTTTTGCAGTTTTTGTTCGTATGCATTGAAATTTGACATGGATATAGTAGATGCGTGCATTGATGGTATGGTAGTGTTTCAAGACTCAAATTAAAGTTACAGATGAAGCTTTATAAATACTTTCTAGAGAGAACAAGAGAATGGAAAAGTAACTAATACAAGGATTTATGTATCACTAATAGGTCTTAAGGTCTTTCTAATGGTTTTGAAATGGAAACTAAGGGTGTAATAATGGGTATTAAGGTCTTAACCATGGTTCAAGAACTGAAACCATGGTCTTACTTATAAAGTGAAGCTTCTAGAGCTCATAGGTTTGGAGTGAGACATTGAACCACCACATAGGTGTTATGACATATAAAGATATTTATTTCTATGAGTATAATATGTAAATAATTGCAAGATCTTACACAATAAGGATGGGTCTCATGACCTTGATGATGAATTTGCAAAACAAAGGAAATGTTTAGGTTCAAAATGATGCTTCTAGAATATATGGGTGATTGATAGGGCCTTGCATAACCAAATATATGACACAAAAAGAATTATATATGCATCACCTTGTTAAGGACCTTTAGAGATTGATTATGCAAGATAATTGGTATTTGTATATGAATTATTTATCGGGTATCAAGCCTTCACATGCATGCTAATATTTTGAAAATGACGAGGATGATTATCATTACATCATTTTGAAAAGTATCATGATGGTTATTTATGTTTTTGTAGTTGTGTAGTGCATGAGTGTATTTCATAATTCGTATGTTCTTAAAAATTCACTATTTTGGAAATCAATACTATATAAAGTGTACATTTTTTCCCATGGAAAAAAGTCGTAATTTCTATTGATATAAAGAAATTACATTTTGTAGATGCTAGTGCATATGCATATGGAGGCAGAGATGCCTGACAAGTTCATAAACTTTTGACCAAAAAAGAGAAAATAAGCTGTTATGTCTCCACGCAGGGAGTCTGCTGTCTACTGTACTGTGACTATGCTTGCTTGCTAACAAAGAGTGAGCAAGATCAAAATTGTATCCGTCTCTTCGCAGAGAGAGAAAAACTTAAAGTATCAAAATCTGGTTTGAACCCAAAGTCCTATTTGTGTACCAAGTAAGTAAATATGTACATTATATACAAGAATATTCAGAATAGATATAGGGCTTATCGCCCATTGACTCTGGGATCCACAAAAGGTCTGTGGTAATACTGGTAGTAGGTCCCATCATTCTCTTCCTGTATCAACCAGTCGTTTCCTTGTCTAAGCGCTGCCTCTTTGGATAGGTGATCTGCCCCTGTATTTTGCTCCCTGTAAATGTGTCGACAGACAAAGGAGTCAAAAGATGTTATCAATCTTTTTGCTTCTTCTAAAATATGCCTCAATGAAAATGCATTGCAGTGTGATGCATCATTCAACCAATTGCAAACGATTTTAGAATCACCAAACAGCTGTAGATGTCTGCAATGTTTTTCCAATGCAAAATGTATAATATGTTTAGCTGTGCATAGTTCAGCAAAATTATTAGTTCCCCTGCCTAAATTAATTTGGATCTTGAAGCAATGTTTTTCATTAAGGTGTAGAATGGCTCCGCCCCCACACCCTGCCTCCTGCGCAGAGCCATCAAAGTATGCCCAAGGCTTAGACTTGTCAATGATTTCAGGTATGATGGTGCGGGGAGGGGAAGTGGAATCCTCCTCAGGAAGAAGATCGAAATCAGCAATGGTATGGAGCAAGATGGCAGGCCAATGGGGGGATCTATGATTGAAAATAGACTGGTTTCTGGCAATCCATATTGACCAACAAACAAGAAGAGGCATGTTTCTGGATTTCCCATTTTGATTTTGACACCATGTACTCCAGGCATCCATAATACTGTGCCCATGCCAGTTATTTAAGGTAGGATAGTGAGCAATGATGGATTTCCAATATTCCTTAGCAGTAGGGCAATTTAGAAAAAGATGTTCAGTACTTTCTTCATCATTGCGACACAGTTGACACCAGAAAGGGCCATGAAACGATCTTTTCATTAGGTTTGTCCCTGTAGGGATCTTGTCAAAAAGGATGTTCCACATCAGTAAGCGGGTGCGGGGGGCCGCCTTAAGCTTCCAGAGCAATTTCCAAGTCGGAAGTATGTTCTGAGGCTTGTGAGGTTCCATTAGTCTAATATATCCCTGTTTCGGAGAGTATACACCATGTCTGGCAAAAGCCCAAATGATCTCATCCGGTCCTTCAGTGAGACGGATGTGTGCCTGAGTAAGAGCATCCGTGAATTCCTGCCAATCCTGCTGCCACTGAACAGGGATGTCCAATTCTCGAGCCGATTTCCATGCCTGCTGAAGAAAGGAGGAGTTGTTATTGTCACCTATGTGATTGATGTGGGTGATACCCTTGCTGTGTAAATGCCTTATTAAGTCTGCTGGTAGTCTATGTGCATTACCACATCCTACCCACGGGTCCAAACCGATGCAAACAGAATTTACGTCCTTGATACGCCACGTAATGCCTTCACGCAGGAGAGGTAGTGTACTGATGACTGCTTTCCATATATTAGATATATTATTACTCAATCCATGCTGCTGTCTAAACCAGTCCATCAGGTTCATGGGCCAGATATACTTCACTTGTGCAACCCGGGACTAGAGGCTGTTAGTGGTAATAAGCTGCCAGCCAAGCTTTGCCGCCAGTGCTTTGGAAAATAGATCAAGTCTTTTGATGCCCCATCCTCCCCATCTCTTGGGCTTTGCGATAGTGTCCCATTTGACCCAGGCGAAAGGTTTGCCCGGTTGATTGCCCTTCCATAAGAATCTGCAGCATATACTTTGTAGTCTGTTCAAAATACCTTTCGGTATCCAAGCCAGGGTCATCCAGTAGACTGGAGTGGCTTCAATCACAGCTTTAATGAGGATCAACCTTCCTGCACGAGATAGATATTTGTGGTACCATACCTGTAGTCGCTTTTCCACTTTCGCAATGAGCCATGTCCAGTCCGCTATCCTATAACTGAGAGGCTTTAATCTAAATCCCAGGTATTTTAGACCGTCTGCCAGATTCAGTGAGGTGAAGGGGAAGCGTTGTGATGTATATATAATCTCATGCTGTGTGCAACCAAATGTAGTAATCGTGGATTTACTATCATTTATTAACATCCCAGTAGCCTGTTGAAAAAGATTGAAGATGTTCTGGAGGACCGTGGTGTCCCCAATACTGCCATTTCAAAAAATGAGAATGTCATCAACAAACAATAGATGAGTGAGGAAAAAGTTCTTAGATATCTTGATGCTTGTCAGTTGATTTCTATCGCGAGCAGATATTATAGTCCTACTTAATCCTTCCATGATAAGTAAGAAAAGTAAGGGTGAGAGTGGACATCCCTGCCTGAGTCCTCTCTCCGAGCTGAAGAAAGATGTAGCTTCCCCATTTAGTAACACACTGTATGATACATCAATTATACAACTCATGATCCATTTAATATATGCATAAGGAAAACCTAGGTGGGTCAGCAACAGTCTGATGTAGAGCCAGTTAGCTCTATCAAAGGCCTTTGAGAGGTCCACCTTCAGAATCATACCTTTCTGCTTCTTCATCTGCATAGTGTGGAGGAGTTCCTGCGCAGTGGCAATGGCTTCATGGATCTGTCTGTGATGAAGGAAAGAAAACTATTCAGAAGATATGTGTCGAGAGAGGATAGGCTTCAGGCGATTAGCGATGATCTTTGCAATAATCTTGTACAGACAATTACAAAGGGAAATGGGACGGAAATCGTTGAATGAGGAGGGATTGTCAGTTTTCGGAATAAGGGAAATGAAGGTGGATTTGATGGCCGGGGATATTCTGCCACTCCTTCTGCAATCCTCCACAATCTTGAGTAAGTCATCCCCCAGGATTTCAAAAAAAGCTATGTAGAATTCAATGGTCCACCCATCTGGACCAGGGCTCTTGTCTTTCTTGAACCATTTTATAGTTGCCTCAAGCTCTTCCTTTGACACTTCCATCAACAGGTCCTCTGTGTCTTCCTGATGTACAAATCTGGGGAAGTGTTCAGCAACCCGCATGATTTCCATGATGTTCACAGCTCTAGGCGCCTTATAGATGTTTTTGAAATGCTCAATGGCTAATCTAGCCAGATCCCTCTGTGATGATACTAAGTGTCCCTGATCATCGCGCAATTCCCAAATAGTGTTGATGGCTTTTCTTCCGTTGGCAAATTTATGAAAGAACTTGGTGTTGTCATCTCCTTCGGTGAGCCATATTGCTCTGCTCCTGAGCCTCCAGCTTTCTTCCCTTTCCTTCAGAATCTGGGAGCGCTTCTTGATGTGGGAGGTGTAGAGTTCTTTACTCTCAGGTGTAGGGAAGGTGCCATTAGAGGTGTCCTCATGTGCTGCAATGGCCATCTCTGCCTCCCTCAGAGTGTTGTCATCATTCATTCGCTTTTGGTGAGCCCAAATTTTAGAGATCCTCTTTAGTTCAGTCAATTTCCTGATAAAGCCTTCAGTATGATCCTCACTGTCCGGAATAGGGTTGGTATGCCAGTAGTTAGAGACCATCTGTATATAAGAAGGATCCTTAAGCCAAGAGGCATTGAATTTGAAGGGGCTCCTGATCTTCTAGTTCGCATCGGCCAATTCCAAAAAAATTGGTCGATGATCTGAGATGCCTCCAGTACCAACCCATTGGCGAATGCGGGGAAGACTGCTTAGGAAAGCTTCCTTGATGAGAAATCTGTCAAGTCTTCTGGCAAGACTATGGTCACCGCTGCGATTATTTGTCCAAGTAAATTGAATCCTGGCAGATGGAATGTCCACCCACTGATGTTCCTCGAGTAGGGTGGAGATAGTATCAGATAAGTTGTCTACTTGGGCTGAGTGTCCCCAAGATTCACTGAATCCCAAAGAAAAGTTTAAGTCCCCTCCTAGAATGATGTTGTCTACTTGAAGAAGGTCTGAGTCCAGGAAGGTTCTCCAAAAGTTTGCCCTGTCTACACAAGGACCATAAACATTCATAATACGGATTTCCGTTTCCAGTGGGTGGGCAAAAATATCCATGCCAATGAAGCCTCTACCTCCCCAAATGTTCCTGATCTCCAAAGCTTTGTTGCATATACCAATGGCAGAACCCCCAGATCTCCCAGACGCGTCCAGAGCGTGGAAGGTCCAATTAGGCAACCAGGATTTTAGAGTGTAAATAAGAGGTTCAGCCAAACAGAGAGTTTCTTGTAGAAATATAATGTCCGTCTGAGACGAAGTGAGCAGTCTTCTGAGCGCTAGTTTTTTGGGCAGACTAGCAAACCCTCTGCAGTTGAATGATAGGATCTTCATGTAGGGTGAGACTGCGGGCCATTCCTAGCTCTAAGGGCCCTGAAAATGGTTTGTTGTCGCCCGAGGGAAACTTCTTCTCCCGCTGTGTGTCTGGCTTTAGTGAGACGAGAGGGTCAGCCCCTTGAGGGCTTATGGGAGGCAGGGGTAGCCTCAGGGTCCAGACCAATCGCATCAAGGCCTCTCTCCTTCGATCTGGAGCAGAGTGAGTACCAGGGGGATACAGAGGGGGAGGGGATGGAAGGAGAGGGAAGGGAGGAAGATGACAGGGATGGGATGCAGGGGGAGGTGGAGGGTGAGGGGAGGGGAAGGGGGCAGATAAGGGAGGAGGGGGGAGCAAGACCCTGGGTTCTAATTAAACCCGAAGAGATCATGGGCGATGAAAGAGGGGGAGATGTGCAATTGAATGAATGAGATGCAAAAAAATCAGTTATGCCAGTCATAGGAGAAGTGTGAGAGGAGGATGAAAATAACATACCCGGCATCGAGTTGACCTCCAGTGCAGGACCGGTACACGCTGGAGGCGATGAAGGGTTAGGAGCTGAGGGACCCTTGACCACGCCCGCTTTATCAGGTGTTTCCTTGGAGTCCTCTGCAGCCTTGTCGCGCTCCTCTGGTACAATATCTTTGTCTTGCTGAGAAGGGTTTCCCATGGGATGCTCGGTCTCCAAGCCCTGTGCAGATTCCCTGTTCTTTTGAAGGAGGGGGCAATCCTTGTATAAATGCCCCACTTTGTGGCATCTGCGACAGCGATATGATATGCCTTCATAGTCGATGATCTGTTTGCGGGATGTGTCCCTCCATTGGATAGTGATGTATTCCTGTAAGCCGCCCTGGGTGTCCAGATTGATGAGGATCCGAGCATATGCCATCATGCCTGTGAGCTGATAGGACTTGTCATAATCCATATAGGAGCCTATCGCATTGCCAATCCGCCGGAAGATGTCTTCAGACCAGTATTGCAGGGGAAGGCCAGGGAGCCGAATCCAAACTGGTCCGATGCCTATCTGCTCAGTCTCAGGATCGAAAAGGGGCATCCATCGCTTGAGGAGAATCGGGGCGTGTTCAAAATGCCAGTAAGAGGACAACACCCAATTGGTATGGTCGGCACGAGCGAATCTCAAAGCGAACCATCCCCTCACAAAAGTTTGCACGAAGGGAATGTCAACCAGATGGTGACCCCAAACCTCAGTTGCCCAGGTCTTCAAGCGGGCGGCCGTGTAATTCCGTCCTCTGATGTGCCCAACCAAGACTCTGTCAGCGAAGTCCATAGTCTCTCCCCACTGTATGTCCTCTTCTAATCTGAGGAAGATATCGTCCGCCTTGGACTTGTAACACTTGTACTTCTTCTTAGATCCCTGTGGAGGTGGCTGGAAATGAACCCGACTCGAAGGAGGGTCAGAGACAGTTGGGGGAGGGTAAGGGTTAGTCGAGGGAGGGTTAGGGTTTCCCCCGGAGACAGGGAAAGAACTGGCGAGTGGCGGAACGACGGTGAAGCTGCCGGACGGAGGAGCAATGGAGACTTGAGTGGTAAAACCGGCAGAAAAAATGGGCACCGATGGGGGGAAAATCGGCCGGGACAGTGCTCCAGTCACAGGGAGGTCCAAACCAGGGTTAGGGTTCAAACAGCCAGAGACGAAACCAAGGGTTGCCAGGGAGTGTGGGGGGGTAGAAAGCGATGGCCAAGTGGGTGGGTCATCCGGGAGGACCACAGGTTGAGACCGTGACGGTTCCGCGAAAGAATATGAAGAATAACTCCCGGTGAGGCCAGAGCTGTACAAACCTTCCGATGTGGAGAAAGAGGAGCGCCAGATGGATACCCCCTCCAGCGGGTCTTCAGAGTAATCAACGGCTTCAAGATCTTCCATAACGACAGCTGCTTCTTGGAACGGCGGACACCTCGGATAGCTGGAATAACGGAGAGTAAAACAATGCACAGCAAAACGGACAGTCTGCAGCAGGGGAAACACAAACCGTCGACGGGTAGATGACCGGGAGATAAAGAAACAGTAATAACCCCCCGAGGCCCCGGCAGGTCAACCAGCGCGTAGAAAGGAGAGAGGTAAAGGACGGAGCACGACAGCAAGCGGTGAGCGGCGAAGGATACAGGTTACCGGTGGCCTTCCATGGTTACTGTAACCTGCAGTAAACAGAAGCCCTAACCCAAACCCTCGCGAGCCATCCTTCCTTCCGCCTAGATATCTTAAATGTTCTAAAGTGTACATATTAACCAACACATCTACTTTAAATTTTGGTGTGGCTTGACATACTTGACGGTTCATACTACATAAACCAAATTGATGTTGGAATTTGCAAATTTATGTGAATCTCTATCATTTTGGTAATATTTTTTAAATGTGTATGCATAGTCTTCTCTAATGAAAATGAATGTATTTGTGTGGGGTTCACTCTAGATAAAACAAACTAAAGTCAACATTTTCAAATATCTATTAATATCTATCATTTTGATAATAGTTTTTAAATATATATGCATATTTAACTTTGAATAATATTTGTTTTTTTTTGTCAATTTTTCTGTGATCCTCCATGCTTGACCTGTGGCTTGAGGAGCTGCAACCCAGGGGCATCTTAGCCGTCAAAGTCACCTGGGGATCGCACCTTGATGAGGCTCATCAATAGGTAAATTATATGGACCTTAATGCCACTCTCCAACTTATTAAAATAAACTTTTCTCACATTTCTTTACATATTTTTTTATATTTTGCTTAGTGAGAAGGGTAAAGATGAGATGTTATGTCATGTGGCGTAATGTGCATTAATTGCAGGATTTGGAGTAGTTTTTGCTAATTTAAGTGCAGGAACTAGAAGTAGACAAGCAAGAGGATTTTAGGAGATTGGATCTCCCTCCTTAACTCCTCAATCACTCGAAGACTCCTCCACCAGATCTCATCAACTTGGAGTTACAAGCAGCCAAGCCAGTGATAGTTGAAGACAAGCTAATCTCGAGTTTCAGAGCCAAGCCTCCCTAATTTTAAGGAAGTTGTTGGTAGCTTCAGTTGTATAAATAAGAAGGCCTAGGGCCTCATTAGGATTCAATTTTTTTTGTAGCCAAGAGGCATTTTCGAGCTAAGACATTGTGACTGATTACTCTTATGTATTTTTAATATTTTGGTAAGAATGAGAAGCATTCCCTTGATTCAGCACTGAGTTGAATTAGAGGGCTGAAGATCTTGGGTTAGGGCCTAACCCTGGCAGCAGAGGTTCCTCTTTTTGTAAATGTATGCTTAGATTACATTCATAGTTAGCTGTTGAAGTGTTTTTTGTTTTGTTTAATCTACAAGTATTTGGATGATTACTTAGTTTGCTTCCATTTGTGAACAGATAGATCAATGGCATAATAGTGAAAGTAAATACTTTAGAAAATCTCGTGGTAGTGGCCTCCGCCTCATCTCCCTTATGGGATCATGGTTTGAGGGTTCCATTCTCACAGCCCAAAAACAAATTTATTGTTTGATCACTGCATAACTTAGGATTTCTTGTTGCATCGATAACTGTTTATCAATTCCTTAGAAGTACATGCAATTTCCATTTTGGTTTCTTGAGTTTGCTATGGTTTAGAAACACTTCCATTCATAGACTTAGCCATTAGCTATTAATAACTTTGTGTTTCCTAAATTCAATTCATATTTTCCATATACAAATGAAGTTGGGCATAAATGAAGAAAATAATTTATTTTGTTGCAGGAGTTTCTGATCTATATGGGGACCTCATCTCATGAGCCTCATCCAAGTCTTCTCCACCTACGCTACCAAAGTCCACCAAACCCTAATCCGAATGTCTGTTTTGTAGCAAAGTGGACATTTTCCTTGAGCAATTCCAACCATCTTGAAGACTTGGGCTGAGCCTTGGGTAGTGTGCACCTCCTCTGTGCCTTATTCCCCCATCAGACACCTTTCCCACACTTCATTCTACCTTTCCTACCTCCCTATAACTTTTGGCATGTTTCCTGTAGTAAAACAGGGCATCCTGTAGTAGAACTAAGACATCTTGTAGTACTATAGAAAACCCTGTAGCAACCTGTTTTAAGCCCGAATTGAGCAGAAATGGTCATCTGAGCTTAAGTTAGGCCTCCACTAGGCTTCCATACCCTCAATGCCATTCCAGACCTGTTTCTCCATACCTGTCTCCCTTGCCAACGATCAAATTGGTTCAACTAACATTTGAATTCATAAAATTGAAAATCAAAGAGGCTTTTCTGCAATTTCTAGTTAGCACATGCATGAAACAGTCACAGTCGTTTTAGGATAATTTCCATGCTTATTTGATCAAGATAACTAGATGTTAGATGCAAGGTTAAATTAGGTCTCTTTTGCAAGAAATATGTGTAGATGCTTAGCTAGATGATTGATCCGGATCTTGGGAGGAGGCCCCCAAGATCTAAAAGATTGAAATGGATCTTGGGGTAGAGAGACCCCCAAGATCTGAAAACTTGCATTGCCAGAAGACAAATAGGAGAATGCCCAATAAAAAAAACCACAAAGAAACTTTTTATTAAAACCCACTGATCTGGATTTAAACAGGAATGCAACAAAATACAAAGATAACCATAAAGACAGATATGCAGCAAAAATAATACTTCATTTCATTACTGGAAAATACTGAAATATGCTTACAAACAGAAGGGGAAATAAACCAGCTAGGGCAATGGTAGCTTATCTCTGAGAAGAGATGTGGCAGCTACATGCCTCTGAACTGTAAAGGCTACCTTGTGGCGGACAATCTGTCCTTTTACAAAATGTGACTTGTTACTTATAGCATTTTTCAGTTACAATACCACGGGTCAATTCCATGGGTGAATGAATACCATGGGTGGATTTTACAATACCACGGGCAAATGCCATTTACAATACCATGGGTAAATTCCATGGGTCGATGAATAATATGGGTGGATGAGTACCATGGGTGGATTTTACAATACCACGGGCAGATGCCATTTACAATACCATGGGTAAATTCCATGGGTCTATGAATAATATGGGTGGATGAGTACCATGGGTTGATGCCATTTTCCATTCGAATCATTCCTCCCTCCTTAAGAAGCAATGGTCCCCATTGCGTAAAGTTCCCTCCTGCAAAGCCTTTGTGGAATACGAAGAGCCACTGAAGATAAGGGTTTTATGTGGTTAACCCAAAACCCTGATAAACGAAGATCCGAGGATAGAGATACCCTGTAATGCGTGTGACCAACTGTGATACTAACAATGTGTGGCCTAGCAAATGGACTTCGATGACAAAGATTTTGTGCAGTTGACCCATAACCATGATGTTGGTTGCTGATGAAGTAGCAAGTGCCTACATAGCCTAGGGTGGGAGGGCACGTCTCCAAATAACCCAAGTTGAATGCTACTATGTTGAAACTGATGAATGTGAAGCAGGTGCCTACTAAAGTGGGGTGGGAGAGCACGTCTCCAATGGAAACCCACTCCGAATGCTGCTCCAAAGTTAAAATGGACATAACTCGGCCAATATAGCTCATAATATTTATTATAACTCGTTTTTAGAAGCAGAAGGATCATTTTGCATCTTCCCATGAGTTGGAAATCCCTATCTGGACACTCTAAGATCTCAGATTCGCACTGCAACAATTCCGTCGTCACAAAAATTCTGATAAAATAACTGATTTTAAAGAAGCGATATCTCCCACGTCCGAACTCTGATTCGACCCATTTTTTTTTTTGAAATTGGGTGATTTTTCGAGAGGAATCCAGATCTGGTATTTGTTTTTGTAAATTTGGTACCAAATATTTCAGATCTGATCTTCAAAGTCTCCGCCCAAAAAAAAATTCCTGCAAAAAATGAGAAAAGAAAAATTCTTCCTGCTTGACCCAAGAAAGTGCTCTGTGGAGGTTGTAGCACATGCCTTAAGTTTGTTGAATATTTCTGCAAAATTTGAAACTGAAATATGCATCAAACCCTCATTCCCATGGAATCATAACCTGCTCTGATACCACTGATCTGGATCTTGGGAGGGGGCCCCCGAGATCTAAAAGATTGAAATGGATCTTGGGGTAGAGAGACCCCAAGATCTGAAAACTTGCATTGCCAGAAGAAAAATAGGAGAATGCCCAATAAGCAAAACCACAAATAAGCTTTTTATTAAAACCCACTGATCTAGATTTAAACAGGAATGCAACAAAATACAAAGATAACCATAAAGACAGATATGCAGCGGAAATAATACTTCATTTCATTACTGGAAAATACTGAAATATGCTTACAAACAGAAGTGGAAATAAACCAGCTAGGGCAATGGTAGCTTATCTCTGAGAAGAGATGTGGCAGCTACATGCCTCTGAACTGTAAAGGCTACCTTGTGGCGGACAATCTGTCCTTTACAAAATGTGACTTGTTACTTATAGCATTTTTCAGTTACAATACCACGGGTCAATTCCATGGGTGAATGAATACCATGGGTGGATTTTACAATACCACGGGCAGATGCCATTTACAATACCATGGGTAAATTCCATGGGTCGATGAATAATATGGGTGGATGAGTACCATGGGTGGATATTACAATACCACGGGCAAATGCCATTTACAATACCATGGGTAAATTCCATGGGTCTATGAATAATATGGGTGGATGAGTACCATGGGTTGATGCCATTTTCCATTCGGATCAATGATTTCATGTCACTTTATAACACTTTCCAATTCAACACTTTCATTTCCTAGAGTAGGCAACATTTCCTTTCTGCATTAAGAATAGTTTTCCCTTTGCTATTTGGTAGTCAGACTCCTTCTAGTCAATAGAAGACTAGTTTGAAAAACCCTAGTGGTATATTGCCCTAGTTGAAAAGTGACAAGAGTAGACCATTGCATCTACTGTGTATACAACACTGTCACCTCCAAGTTTGAATGAACCCTGGGTTGATGAAGTGAAGTTGTAGCCCTAAGAGTTGCAACATTCTTGCTGCAATACTAGAGCTCATCAACTTTTGGATCCGTTGTCGGGGAGGTGTCTAAGTAGATGTGATTTATTATTTCTATTTTGTCTTTCATTCAACAGATAGTTGAAATATTTTCTTTCTTTCCATTCTGCAAGTAGTTCCATTCAGCAAATAGTTGCAAATATTTTATTTCTTTCCATTCTACAAGTAGTTCCATTTCAACAAATAATTGCAAATCCTTCTTTCTTTCCATTCTGCAAGTAATTCTAAAAAAACCCTGAAAAAAAGAAAAAAACAAATTCCTTTCATGCCTCGTAGGAGTAGAGACAACTCAGGAAAAATTTTGTCAAATACCCCCACCACATCTAACATCCAACCTTCCCTCTTCTTCGGTGGTTGTGAGCTAGAGGACCCACTAGGCAAACAACCAAAGATCTTTGAAGATCATATTGAGGAGGAAGAAGAAGAAACCATTCCACCAACCTACACCATGGCTGAAAATAGAAATGGGATTGAAAATAGAGATGGAGCTGAAAACAGGACTAAGGGTATTTTTCCCATTAGAGAAACTAATGGAGATGCTAGGATGAAAAAAATAAGCCCCTCTGCCCTTACTTACTTCCATGGCTTAACCTTAGAGGATCCGGATACCTTTTTGTTTGAATTTGTTGTAATATGCAGAACTTATGATTATATCTCTGACGACCAGAAGTTGAAATTGTTCCCATCCACCCTCAAAGATGTAGCCTTGTGATGGTTTATGGGTTTACCTGGGGACAATATCATTACCTGGGCTCAAATGCAACAAGCCTTCAATAATAAGTACAAGGATTATTGTAGGTCCAAAGATACCAAAGAGGAAATATTTAGAATGACCTTGGGACATGATGAGTCTTTGGAAGATTATAAGGAAAGGTTCCAACTCAGTTACAAAAGGGCCAGACGAACCCTTGATCCTGAATCACTTAAGCTAGTCCTTCTTAAGGGGATTAGGGAAGATCTCCTAGAAATCATAAACATGCTGTCAAGAGGGGGCATCTATCAGTTACCCTGTGATGACAAGACAATTTTCAAAAATCATTCTAGCGCAGCCAGGAAGAAGGGTAGGGGTAGTCAAGCTTTGGCCATTTCATCCTCCTCCAACACATCCATCAAAAGTGAAACCGGGAACATGTTGGAAGACTTCAAGAGTGAAATTTTGTATACCCTTTCTTTGCAAATGGACACCATGCAAATCAAGAGGAAGCAGGAAGAAGCAGAAAGAGCATTAGCTGTATTTTTCCCTAGATGCACCAGAAGGCACCCTAGATATGAATGTCCATTGAATCTTATAGAGATCTACTTGGTCTGTGAGGAGAACCACTCCATAGAAAAGTGCCCTTATCTGCATGATTGAAAGTTGTGTATCAGGGAACTGAAGGGGTGACTGAACAACTCTGCTATATCAACCAAAGAATGCATTAAGGAACTTGACCAAACCAGCAAGGCATGCAAGGGGCATCCTATTCATATTACAACCCTAACCAGAATGCATCCAATCCCCCTTGGTTCCCTCCTGCTAGTCCTTCATGGTCCACACCTTCTCCCTAGTATTTTCACCTCAATACCATTCCCAACCTGCCGATCAATCATTTCAGCCATATGCTCCTCCACAACCTCAGTGGAATACACCATCCCAGGGGTGGAGACCCCCATACAATCAATCTCCAGCCTTATTGCCTCCACCTCCATCTCAACCATAGCTCCTTCACCCTGCTCCACCTAAGAAAACTCAAATTCCTGCTCAACCAAATCAGAACCCGAACAAAAAACAAGCACAATAGGTCTATAGTGGGGAAACATCTTACCTTGCCTATTATGTGGAAATTCAAGAAACCAACCTTAGGTCTGGAAGAGTTCTTCCAGATAATCAACCTCCATCTCCACCTGAGGATCTTGAAGAGGAAAAGGAGGAGAATGTTCCTCAAGCCAATCCACCTCCTTTTCTTGAGAGGTTAATCCATCCTATCCAGCACACCCTAGAAGAGACTGAACTTCTGGGTGAATTGAAAAACATGTGTGTTAAAATCCCGCTCCTCCAAGATATTAAGCATATCCTCATCTACAACAATTTAATCAAGGATAAATGCTTCAAACATCCTGGGAGGTGAAAGAAAGACAACCCTACCATTAATGTCAGTGGACAATTGTCTGACTTAATGTTGGGGCGAGTGATTTGCCTGAAGTATCTAGATCCTGGAAGTCATGTGGTAGATGTGCACATCGATGGTATCATTGTCCCCCATACCTTGATTGATATTGGGGTTGCCATCAATGTGATGGCTAAGGAGACTATGCTTAAATTGAATCTCCAAGGATTATTAAGGAAGACCGCAACCCTCCTGCAACTTGTAGACAAATCTATAGTAGCTCCTGAGGGAGTTATTAAGGATGTGATGATCTCCATTGATTCCTGGGAATACCCTGCTGACTTCTTAGTTCTCCAACCTAATACCAAGTTCAATGGTTATTCTCTCATCCTTGGAAGGCCATGGTTAGCCACTGCTGATGCTTACATAAGTTGTAGGGCTGGGAATATGACCATTAAAAATGGGCATTTGTCCAAATAATTTGTCTTGTACCCGCCTGCTCAACCATCTCTAGAGCATGACTTACCTTTATGGTTATAATAGGAGGAGGAAGATGAAGTCTACTCTTCCCCAATCTGTACCCTAGATGCCGCTATAGGAGGGGGGCAACCTGATGAAGACGACCTGATTGAGCAAATCCTCTACAATCATCCCCCCAACACCATGTCTCTTGAGGAGTTAGTAAACAAAGCTGAAGATAACCCTTGGAATAATTTGTGCCTAGACGACTCAAGTCCCACTCATGTCAAGATGATAAAATTTGGGCCAGAACATTGAAAATCAACCCCTCTCTTTCTGCACCTCAGGAAGAGGAGTTATGTGACATGCTAAGAAAACATCTGGATGCCTTTTCCTGGAGTTATAAGGAAATTAAGGGAGTGTACCCTTCTATGTGTGCTCACCACATTTACATCAAGGAAGACTACAAGCTAGTGCACCAACCTCAGAGGAGAATGAACCCAACCCTTAAAGATATAGTTAAAGAAGAACTGCAGAAGTTGTTGGATGCAGGGTTCATTTACCCCATCTCAGATAGTGAGTGGGTGTCTCCTCTGGTTCTGGTCCCAAAGAAGAATGGGAAGTGGAGGATCTGTGTGGACTACAAAGAGCTAAACAAAGCCACAAAAAAGGACCATTTCCCTCTACCTTTCATTGACCAAGTATTAGATGGTCTAGTAGGAAAGAAGTTCTTCTCTTTCCTGGATGGATTCAGTGGTTACAATCAAATCCAGATCAGCCTAGAGGACCAAGATAAAACCACCTTCACTTGTCCTTGGGATACCATTTCTTATAGGGTCCTTGCTTTTGGATTATGCAATGCCCTTGCCACTTTTCATAGGGCAATCCTGAGCATCTTTGCAGAGCTACCCCATGACTCTGTGGAAATTTATATGGATGATTTATTTAAATTTATGTGGAAATTTATATGGATAAATATTTTGAGCTGAAAAAGGATGGAATCGTCATGCACAAGGGGAGAATTCATGTGCCGAATTCACAAGGATTAAAGAAATTAGTGTTGAGTGAGATGCATAATGTACCCCATGTTGGACATTCAAGGTACTAGAAGACTATATCAACTATCAGAAATCAATATTTTTGGCTAGGTATGAAAAATGAATTGGTTGATTATATAGTCAAGTGTATAAAGGGCCAAAGGGTGAAGGCTAAGCATAGACATCCAGTTGGATTACTATAACCAATACCCATTTCTAAGTGGAAACGGGAAGTAGTATCAATATATTTTATCACCACTATGAGGCAACATGACTCTGTAATTGTGGTGGTGGATAAACTCACTAATACTCTCCGTTTTATTCCAGTAAGGTCCATACATAAAGCAACCAAAATTGTGGAAATATATAAGAGAGAAATTGCTAGGATAGATAGACTGCCTAAAGCAATTATTTTTAGTCAGGGAATCCAAGTTCACATTTATTTTTTGGAAAATGATATTTAAAGGACTTGGGATTTACATGAGCTTTTGTAAAACATATCACCAAAGTCATATGGGAAAACAAAGAGAATTAATTAGGTGATTAAATATATTTTAAGGATGTATGTGATGGAGAAGCCAACAAGATGAAATAAATACTTGCATTTGGTGGAGTTTTCATACAATAATGGGGATCAAGAATCTTTGAAGATGAGCCCATTTGAGGTTTTGTATATTAAGAAATACAACAAACCTATGAGTTGAGATAACCCAATTGACAAGGCTATTATTAGGTTAGATTTGCTCCAAGAAATGGAAGAGAAAATAATGATAATTAAACAAAACTTGAAGGTTTCCCAGGACATGTAGAAGAAGTATGCAGGAAAAGGCAAGATAAATAAGGATTTTAGAGTGGGAGGCCATGCCTTCCTAAAAGAAAAATCTAAGAAAATGTTATTGAGACTGGGAATATACCTAAAGTTGACAACCAAATATTGTGGGCTATTTAAAAACTTAGAAAGGATTAGTCTGCTTGCACATAGGCTTGCATTGCTTACCTCCATGCATATTCATAATGTGTTTCATGTATATTTTCTTAAGAAATAAGGCACTTGATTGGATTGTCATCCAATTGGGGCACAAGGGAGACCTCCAGATCCTACTAGTGTGAATTTTGGGCAAGAAGATTAAGGTGCTATAGAATTGAGCCATCATCCTTATAAAGGTGCAATGGATGTGTTATAGTCCTAAAGAGGCAACATGGGAGCATACAGATGTCATGAGGGAGGAGTACCCTCAACTTTTTGAAAAATTTTGAATGTAAATATGCATATTATACATTAAGGAAAATGCATAAATAAGGAGGGGCGGGGTGATGTAACATCCCTAGGTTGACCCCTATGTGTATTTGTATATTTCTATTATGATGGTGAGCTAGGGTGTGTTGGACTTGCATGGCTATGTACATAAGTGTTTTGGGGCATGTGTGCTTATGAATATATATTTTAGGGCTAGAGATCCTCTATGGTTTTAGGTTGAAGAGTTTACGTGCTTAAAGGTCAATGAGCCTAGAAATGTAATGTGTAATTACACTCATTATAATAAAATATGGCATTGTTACAAACTAAGTTAGGCAAGAGAGATGGGGGCCTAAGAATCCACAGGTGGGAAAGGGGGCTTAAACCTAGGTAGATAAGTTAAAAAAAAATAAAAGTAAGCCTAGGTCATTATTTTAAAGTTTTATCCTAAGTTCCCAACGAGGTGGAACACATATTCAAGTGTTAGGGTAAGTGAGTTCCTAAAGTGCCACTTGTCATTTTTGGCACATGTATATATAAAGTGAGGATTAGTAAGTCACTAACATCTTGACCATTTTAACCATTCCATTCCATCATTTTGAACATTTTACTTACTTTAGGGAGAGTGAGATCCCCTTGGTACTATGTTTACGTTATGGATCCTAGGTGGATTTAGGTGTGTGCGCACTTCTCTTTGGGTTGTCATGGGGAAGGTTGGAGCCATGGAGGGAGAAGTGTGGAGATAAGTTCCCTAGTGTGAGGCATGGAATGTACCTATAGACACCTAATATTACTTGGAACAACTGGAGCCACAAGGATTTTTGATTTCCTTCTTGGCTTGTGCTAAAGCCCTAGAAAGGTAATGACACAGCTTGAGGAACTGTAGATGCAGAGAAAGGGGTGCATTACCTTGGTTTTATAGACTAATGATGGATGAGAGACCTTGGCCCAAACCTTTTGTTGTGTTTCTTGAGTTTAATACCTTGGCCCAAACCTTGTTGTGCCAACTGTATGACCATAGTGGCTTTAAGTGAGCTTTTTCCCCAGTGAAGTCATAGCCCCAACTCAAGGTTGACCCATTGCTAATAGATTTGGAGAAATGTGGTATTTGGTTGGGTGGGACATTTGAGGTTTGCAATCAATTGGTAATTTATAAAACATGAATTCTCTATTTATGCTTTTATATGTGTTTAATGCTATGGTACTCTAATAATTATATATTGTCCATGTTTCATTATGTTACACATGTTTATATTGTTGTTCAATTCATAATTATTGCTAAATATCATATAGTATGCATTAGGTATGCATCAACAAAGATTAATTAAGGTACCATGAGTACTTGGAATTAAGCTTGGTAGGATGATCTAGCTATGTCATAGAGTAATTATTCAAAATTTGGTTGATTGTGGTGCCATGGTGGGCATAATAATTCATGGTATCAAAATAATTATGGGCCAATTTAAGAAAAAAATTCATAGTTTTTAGGTGGTAATGTGCCTTGGTGGGTGGCTAGGGCGCAATACATCACTAATGAATGATTAAGCATATGTAAATGTTTTAATAAGGACCATGTGGTAGCATTTACATGGTATGCTTAGCATTTGTAATCATGTATGTTGAGAAAGAGTACCTAAGGTCCAAGGCTAATTGAGAAAGAGTACCTAAGGTCTATGAATCCACTAAAGGGGAAGAAGTGATGGGGTCCAAGGGGAATAATATAATCCTATTTAACTCGCATCTCTTAATCTTGTCCTTTTTCTTATTTACCATGTGCCATATTCCAACCTCCTTTCTTTTAATGTTGCTAGTGGATAGTGAAAATGCTAACTTTCATTTTTATAAAGATATGATAGTGGGAATAGAAAGGAGGAAAGGAAAGACTCCATTTTTTTGGGAAGTATAACCACTTCCTACTTTCACCCATCCATGAAAAGTTCAAACAAAATCCTGTTACCCCTCTCACCAACCATTTTGTTGGAAGTTATGGGGGAGCATTACCATTCAATCTCCATGAAAGAAAATGGGTTATCCTTAAGAAGAAATGTAGAAGAAGGGTGGAAAACTAGAGATAGTGAAATCATATTTTACTTTAGCAAGATACTAGGTTGAGTAGTAAAACATCCTTAGAACCTTGTAGAATGGTTGTTCATTAAGTTTGTAGGAACTAAACTCTACTAAAACCTAGTTTGAAAGTGGAAAATGGATTGGGATCCCTTTGTACATATTGAAGAACATTGAGAAGAAAATAATTCCTAAGCTAAAAATGTTACAATCTAAGCACTTTAGTAAAAATAAAATAAAATGGAAGTGCACTTCAATTTGGAGACCTACAAGACTTCTTTAGATAGTTTTAAAACTTAGACAATTTTCATATGCTATACTAGATAACAATATGCAATTGCCACAATATCAAATGCTATGCAATCATTCAACTTACAAGAACAATAGATGTCCCTTCTAATGGTGAACTATTCCAAATTGGGTGTTATATCACTTTCACGAACTGCTTACATAATCCATTTTAAGACACATCATTTCCTACAACATAATTGAATATCCATTATCCATTTCCAAAGGTTAATTACTACATATAGCTCAAGTTCACTAGCCAAAACCAATTAATCAATTCTCTAATATATCAAACCCAAACTAAATGACTTACATAATTCAATCTGAAACACATTGTTTCCTAAAACAAATTTGAGTAGCCATTATCTACCACCTAAGGCCAATTACTACACATAGCTCAAGTTTAATAACCATGATTAATCAATCAATTTCTTTAATATGTAAACTACTACTTGCCTTATAATAATCAAATATAATTTAAAAAAAAACTCAAATTTCATTTGCTACAAAATACATTTTACAATCAACCACCCCCCCAAAAAATTAAAACTAAGACCATGACTCACTTCATTTCCCAACAATGACCACATAATGGATGCTTCAATTATTCTTGAATCTAGAACATTTAATAAATGAAATAAGTCAAAAATCTAAATAAAAATGATGACAAATCTTGAAGACAACTGATATGTACCTAAAAACAATTCACTTTACAACAATGGCTTTGATATCAATGTTATGTCGTATAAATTCGCAATTTAATGACATAGAATCAACAATGCACTTGTACATTTTATTCTTCTAGGTTCAAGCTAAAGCTAAAATTGTCAAAATTTCTGATTGAAATCCACCTTTTCTCAAATCTATACTACTCCTGAAGATAAATCAAAGCATCAAATAACACACAAGCTATCTAGCCTCAATGATGAACATTAGTTGAATAGCATTAATCATTAATGGTTGTAGGACATCTACACACCAATCCAAGAATTTTGACATAATTTATGGATTTAAAGTGCAAGGACATATGGCCTTTTTTCTATTTTGGTTCACATGCAATTACATCTAAAAGTTTAGTGTATTAGGGTTAAAACTGTGAGAAAAGAGACGCAAATGCTTGTTCAAAGATATAATAATTTAAAAATTTTCATCGCAATCGATGATGATTATTATTTATTAAACTTGATTTTATCATAGGACGAAGAGTAAGCCTCCCAATTTGGAAAACCACAACGTTCGATTGTTGGCACACTCATGTTGTAGATTTCAAACACTACGCAATGAAGCTTAGTATATTAATTACGTAATTAATCCTAAACATTGAATGATATGAAGGTTGTAATAAGACCTCAAACATATTAGTAAATAATATTTTAGAAAAACAAAATTTGTTATTATATTATAAAATATATCTTTATTTTCCTATGTTAAACATTATAATCGACACACATATAAAGTCGAAGGAAAAGTAATATGGATCAACTGGAAAACTGATTACTATAGTCCTTGATAGGGACTAATAACTTATTTGGTGAACATATTTTGCCTTCACATTAGAAATTATTAATTTTTTTTTTTTTTTTTTCGAACTAGGCTGAGCCTAGGTCAGGGCTAGTCCCAATGTTGGGTGGAAGAACAATATGCCCACCAGTGGGACGCTATCACCAGGATTTTGCAAAGCTCGATCGAGCTTGGACACCCCTTGGGATAGTTTAATTCCCCCAAAGGTGGTTCCCATCCTCAACCCCTCCCCATGAAATTTGAGGAGGGGTTATAAATCTTGCATATAAACAAAAAATCATGGCATTCATTTCAAGTAATATTTCTATTCCAATAGTTAAAATTACATTCTTAAAAAAAATATTTTAATCTTTGTTTTTATAATGCTAGTAAATCAAAATGAAGTAAAAACGAGATTTCATGTTAGCTCAAAAATTATATGATTAGTCGTTCTATTGTTAAAATGTCATGAAAGTAACCACATTTTAGAAGCAACTTTGTGGAGTACTCATTTCATTAGCCTACTTCAAAAGTAACACTTCATGGGCAAGGAGAATCATAGCAAATATAAAACAAAACCTTAAAGCACTGATTCCAACATGGGAACAACATTTGAAATAAAACCTTGGGAAATCATTTATGAGGTGCCTTTTGTGTATCCAATTCAATGCCTATTGCACCTTTGCCCTCTCCAAATGTCCCTCTCAATTTGGGTATCTAGTTGCTTCTCTTCAAAGTCTGCTCCTAAATATTAACCTCTTTATTTTCAGTATTGTCTTTTACAACAATTGAGGTGGTGCCTGCTCAAGTTCCATCTATTTCAAATGAAGGATTAAATAAATACAAATCCATATAATAGTTCACTTAATTAAAGAGAAATGCATCCAATGATAACTTGTGATTTTCATTGATATTTCAAAACATAAAATAATAAAACAACAAATGTGGTAGGATACAGGGAAAATTTTAAGAACCCCCCTAAATTTATAAATATAATAAATGGTGAATCTCCATGGTATATAGGAAAAATGGAAGGCGATTTTATCAATAATATAATAATATAATATGTATATATAATTTTTTGGCGAATCTCTCACCAGGCAGGCATGGCGAATATTTTACTCAATTATAAATTATTGTAAGATCTTGGCGAGTCTTTCACTAAATAATAAAACTTTGTAAATTCCTAGTGAATCTTAGCATAGGCTACGGCGAATATTTTACTCAATTATAAATTATTGTAAGATCTTGGCGAGTCTTTCACTAAATAATAAAACTTTGTAAATTCCTAGTGAATCTTAGCATAGGCTACATGCTGGTTTAATTCCCCCATTTAAATAGGCTACATTCCAGGTGAATACCATGGGTCAATACCATGTGCCATTTTGGTGAATACCATGGGTCAATACCATGTGCCATTTTTGTTTTTATTAATTCTAATATTAGGGTTAATAATGGTTTTTTTGCATGGTATTAATAACAATCTAGTCCATGGTATTTGTCCCATAGTATTTTGGCCATAGGTTTCACCTAAATATAACCCATTTTTTGAGTGTTCGTAAATATAAGGTGACTTATGGAGTAAATATAAAAAAATGTTTTATTTGTTTACCATACCTCTCGTTTATTTATATTTTTATTAATTTACCATACCTTTTTTACAAATATGGTATTTGGCCCATAGGATTCACTTAAATAAAACCTCTTTCTTGAGCCTTCATAAATAGAACGAGGGTTATGGACTAAATATAAAAAGAGGTTTTATTTATTTACGATACATCTAGTTTATTTATATTTTTATTTATTTACCATACATTTTGAGTAAGTATAAAAAGACGTTTTATTTATTTACCATACCTCCACTTTACTTATATTTTTATTTGTTTACACCCTTACATGTATATAAGGTGACTTATGGAGTAAATATAAAAAACATTTTATTTATTTACCATACATCCACTTTACTTATATTTTTATTTGTTTACACCCTTACATGTATATAAGGTGACTTATGGAGTAAATATAAAAAATGTTTTATTTATTTACCATACCTCTCATTTATTTATATTTTTATTAATTTACCATACCTCTTTTATAAATATGGTATTTGGCCCATAGGATTCACTTAAATAAAACCTATTCTTGAAAATGGGCGAATGGATTCACTTAAATAAAACCTATTTTTGAAAATGGGCGAATGGAAGGTTGTAAGTCCTAATTTCGAGGGCTAAATTTACCTTTTTTACCCTCTCCCTTAAAATAAGGTGGGCTATTTGAGGTGATTTGTAAAAATGTACTATGATACAAAATATTCGCCCACTAAAAATTTAAAACCCCTTAATTTCGCCAAAAGGCTAACATTCGCCCCTAAAATTATCCTTGATAGGATAATCATATAATTTTGTGTAGGTATAGAAAATTTTCAAGGAGGCTAATGACATTGACTCTTCACATGTAAGAGCTCCTAATAAAACAAGTCTATGACTATTTATTTAGGAATGCTTGAGTCACATGTCATATTGTTATTTTGAATGCCCTCTATACAACTAAAACTATTCCATGTGAAGCTTCACACATATCCTCTATCATGAATTTGATTTCCTTATTTGGCCATATCAATTTCCCACGATCTTTTTGATTCATGAATTTACGATTCATGTTTCGCCATTACATGATCCATGTGACAATAATATGGTAAAAAAATAGTCATATGAATCATAGTCAAGATCAGGTTCCAAACCTTGGCTACTTAGTGCTTGTGTAATTTTTCTCTTTCTAATATAATGTTTACACATGTCATTTACGCAATGGTATTTAAAGCAAAATGATAGAGTATAACTTGGGGAACTCTTTAACCCTCTATCTTTGTTCACATGTCATTTACCCAATGGTATTCCAAGCAAAATGATAGAGTATAACTTGGGAAACTCTTTAACCCTCCATCTTTGTTCCCTATATAACACTTAAGCTATTTATTGGAAAATAGTTATTGTTTGTATAAAATAATCCATTATTTTCATAAATGAGATACTACTTTGTTAGAAGAGACTACAAAATGTTTTTATGATAGAAGATATATACAAATTCCATGTAAAATATATTCACATTCACATGTCCAAAATAATTCACAAAATATAAAATATTTATATGAAAATATGTACATTATACCACTACTGTTTTGGAGGGCATAAACACTTATACTCTTATATGATCTTTGTTTTTAGAGATTGGTTAACACTTCATTTAAAATCTCAGTCTTCACTCTATCATTTGTGCACACTCTTGATGACAAAAATTATAGTTTTGGTCTTTTTTTTACAGATTTGTTTACTTTTGAATATGAAATGTGTATAAGGTAGTAAATTATGTTATATATAACTTTACAATTCCATCCTTTCAATATACCAAAGTTATTTGTTTCGAAAACAATTATAGTACAATCTACTTCAATAAATATAAATATGATATAATTATAACCGTTGTCCCGTGAATGAATGGTATAGTGGACTCACATGACACGTAATTATAGGAAAAGAAAGATCTATTCCCAACTAGAAAAACCAACAAGTTGTGTCATTGTAGAATAATAATGTCTTGGTAATGATTAACTTTACAATCTCAATTAAAGATTAGCAAGATATGCTCACACAAACAATATTGAACCAAATAAGTAAAAATTATTAAAATACAACATAAGTTTCTTAACGCATTTATAACTTGTATATATCCAACTTGTAAAATGAACTAGTTCAAGTATGGATAAACTAGTTTATTGACTAGTCCAAAAGCCTCAATAACAATGTTAATGGAAATATGAAAGTTTAAGGATACAAAAAAATGTACTCTTTTGGCATAATGAAAAATACAATACAAACTTAAATAATTTGAAATATTCAGTATCATATGCAGGTTAATGGAAATATGAAATCTTAAGGATACTAAAAAAAACTGTACTCTTTTGGCATAATGAAAAAGACAACAATATGATGAACACCATAGACTTAGACTTACAATGATGGAAGTTTAAATCTCAATCACTTAATTCCAATGGAAGATGAAGGATTCAACCCATTCAACAGGTTTCATGATTTGAATCAATGTTACATGGTCATGATGAATGAATGGCTAAATGGTTGCACACAAGGTTGTATTCACAACACAGATTCACAATTTTATCAACAACCTTTGCTGGAGAACAATATGAACAAAAGAGAGCAACAAATAAACATGCAATATACAATCATTCATGTTTCACATACTAATGATAATTTGTTTCATTCCATTTGGTTCTTCTTCCACAAGATTGCAAGAAGCCTCATTCTAAGCTAATTGGCAATGAATTGGGTAATAGTTTGACACAACATTAGATTGCCTTCATGTATAAGTTAGATTTTAGGTCTGTAACAACGATAACAAGAGTTGTGTGGCAACTTAGTACTTGCCATAGAGTTCTAACACATGGGCAACTATGAGAGGGTAGAAAAACAAAGCTTACAAATTGTAAAACTGTTGATAAAAAAATATTATTCCATCCTTTTGCTGCAGTGTCCATTACATTTTTCAACTTATTCTTATTGGTTTCCAGTGTGCATTAAAAAAACATATAACTTTCAAGCTTATTCTCTCCTTTCGATGCAATATTCACTGCAATTTTCAACTTATTCTCATGGGCTTCCAATTTGCTTTGAGAAAGAAAATAATTTTTAACAGGGAAACAACATTAAGTGCCACATAAAAGAACTCATGGAAAGATAAGGTGAGGCATTACATAATGGGCAACTATGAGAGGGTAGAAAAACAAAGCTTACAAATTGTAAACCTGTTGATAAAAAAATATTATTCCATCCTTTTGCTGCAGTGTCCATTACATTTTTCAACTTATTCTTATTGGTTTCCAGTGTGCATTAAAATAACATATAAATTTCAAGCTTATTCTCTCCTTTCGATGCAATATTCACTGCAATTTTCAACTTATTCTCATGGGCTTCCAATTTGCTTTGAGAAAGAAAATAATTTTTAACAGGGAAACAACATTAAGTGCCACATAAAAGAACTCATGGAAAGATAAGGTGAGGCATTACATAATGTTTCTCGACTTAGCTAAAAAGGGATGACCATTCATTCAGTCGGGAACAACCCAAAATGGATAACCCTGAAACTTTTTCGTTGTGCAACTATTTTAATATTTAAACTTTATCACTTGCACTTATTTAGTCGCAACGCATACATATAGGTCATCAACATTTACATATTAAAGCCAACTTCACATGGTGTGAGCTTATAGCATTTTCAAAATATTGTCTTTCCCTTATATGCCAGCCCCTCAACATATATTACTCTTGCCCACATCAAGTTTGATGCCAAATTTTCAATCAACCAATGGAGTGAAATTATAGAAATAAGTTAGCTCAAGGATGTGCTTTAATGCTTGCCAAAAGGGTGAACAAAACACCAAGTAGAGGAATTATAAAATCTGTGGTTACTAAAACTCAGGATGTTCAAATATTTAGCATTCAAATAAACTTTGGACATGTTTTCCATATCACGATACATCCTCGAGCATTTAAGAGGTTGTTTACGAATAGCCATGTGATACAAGGCCTATGAAACACTGCAGTATGTTAAACAGATTTAGAAAATTAACATAACCTGCAACTAGAAATTGACAATGGAGAAAAATTTAAGTGTTGATTAAATGAGGAACATCATCTACAAGGCATCCAGATTTTATTCCAATGCTATTAACGATTCCAAGACTTAAACATTTTAGTGCAGGTCTAAAACATATTTGCATCCAACTTTGACAAATATAAAATCTCCCAGTTTAGCTATAATGGGTCTTATAAATAGTTGGAAGATATCCTTCAGAATCAACTCTCCTAAGTACAGGAATAGGAAAATACTCATTCCAAAATTGACTGGTCATTCATGAATGCAAATGACCATTGGATGCCTTCTAAAAATTAGTAAGTGTGGTAAGACTTCCAAGACTGGGATGTAACAAGGTTGCAAAGTACAGTTGTGAATCCCTGGACAGCATAACGTTACCTAATGTCCCGACATAAAGGTGAAGAACTGGCTTTTGCACAATCTCTGCTCCGTAGGTGCAATGTTTTAGAACCCTAAACTACAAGAGTTAATCTAATTTAAGTAAAAAAGAAAGGATGTGCTTACGAGAATTTAGGTTAATGGAATTTGGGCCCTATCCCTTTCACTTTGTAATCCCATGTTCCAATTTGGGATTCCAACATGGGTATTAACAAGCATTTGCAAATTACTACAATGGCAAAAATTCATGTTTTACATTTAAATTCATCTTCTTGAAGAACGATGTAAGGATTAATGAATACTTCCTATTTATCATGATCTACATTCAATAAAATAATATAATTCAAAAATATAATATAAACCATGAATTCTATCTCCAATAATATACAAATATAATATAAACCATAATAAGTAGTCTAAAACTACAAACTTATTGTCCAATAAAATTTGTTGAAAAAAAAATATATATTAAAAACTATCTATTTATATTTTCAAAGTCAAACTTTAGATATTGTGTTAATCAAACAAAAATTAATAAGAGTCAAAGGGAAAATCAATTGCTATAGTCCTTACAACTTTAGGTACTATAAGAGTTTTTTCAATGTAGTTGTATAGAAACAATGCTACTCTAGAAAGATTGTGAAAGCAAGAAAGTATTAATCATTGTCATAATCCTCTGATTTCCATTAGACATTTGAAATTCCTAGAATTCTTTATATAAGGGAAAGGGGGGCCAAAATTTCAAAGCAAAACAAAATGTACATGGGCTTGTGTCATTTGTAGTACACTTGGTCTACTACGAGAGAAATAATAAAGCTTTCTATAAATATTGGAAAAATGCTGTGTTGCAAAGAATAAACATGAAATTTTGGTTATTTATATAAAGCGATTCCAAATCACTTTAAAAAGAAGAATAAAGTTCAAGTTCAATGTTTCAAGACTTCAATTCCTAGTTAGATTAGATAAATAGGAGACGGGTTGAATGATGGTGCATAACTTTGTCCACTAGAAAATTGTTTGTGTGAAAGATGGACTAAATTAATCAAATGTTTAGAAAACTTTGTCAATAAAGGAAAAATAAAAATAAAACCAGGTAACATGAGATTTAGGACTAATCCAAAGAAGATAGTGTCTTAGGTATCATGGGCAAAATAAGGGAAAATTTCAGATTCAAACTTATATGATATATCCATGGAAGATTGTACAAATGTAGAATAAATGTCAAAAATGTGTTGGGAAAAGTGGAGGAATATTGTCTCAAATAAATAAAATGGAGTAACAAAGGAATGATCTGTGACAGGATTTGAAAGGGCATAGTTTGACCTTCTAAGATATTACTTGTCCGCTGAAGTTTGTGAACATTAAAAATATTGCCTTATGGCAAGCTGACCCGTACCCACTGGATGAAGAGTTATAGACTTAGCAACGCCTATGTTTATGATTGAAACCCTCTTCTATATCAATTCTCAATATTTAAGGTTCTCATAGTCATCAAGTATACAAGTTTCATGAAAAATGAATCTGGAATATTACATAACCCTACCAAATTGTTTAAGTTACAGAAAGAGTCAAACTTGGGTGGCTACAATTTGCACATCTAGACAACTTTTAAGGATTTACTATGTCTAAGACACAAACAATGTCAAAGACACCCTGCACTTGAAGACATTTAAAATTGGCTCTGCCAATGTTAGAAACATGAAAAAACTATAAACAAAAAGTACAACCTTTCATTATAAACCATGTGGGACTCATCAAAGTCTTAAAATTTTCCATAAAAAAAGTTTGCAAAGGAAAAATGAAGACACAAAATTTAAGCTCTAGATTCATAAATGCATACATGGAGTTTGACAAGAAGGCTTTATTCAGAGTAGATGTTAAAGGCTGAAACTATTGAAAGAGACCAAACTCTCTGATAGCTCATTAGATTTGGCAGAATTAGATAATATTGATAAAATTTTACATTTGGAATGACATCGCTTGAGATTTCTCTTCTTCAACATGACTAGTCTCCACACACTCTTGCAGATGGATTCACATGTCTACTAGAGTTTAATACTTAACCATTGGCAAGAGGTATGATCTGATTCTAAAATATTTGGCCCTAAATATACTAGGATATAGTAGACTTCCCAATAATAGCACTGCGAGAAAATCTGGGTAGGGGGTGTTCCTCAACACTTCAAAAAGAAAGGAATGAGGGGAGATTTTCAATATTTTAAGCGTGTGTGCATATGTAAAATTAAAGAAATGAAAAAAAACCTGTTTCTTGTTTCTCTTATCTCTTAATAAATATAATAACCTCAAAAAGAAGGGAATGGAAGCACCAACATGTTATTACCATACCATATTTAAACAACTCTAAATAAAGTGGCATAGATGCATTTTAACCTTGGATTTATTGATCAAATATTTGTGAGATTTGCACCTCAATTGTTTTGATCACTCTAAGTGTTTAATAAATACATGTTTAAGATAGATCAATGCCAATTTTAATGGTCTAAGAATAGAGTAGCCAAACGACATTCACGACATGTCATCTATTTGATTGCCTGACATATATTCATAAAGTGTTCCCTTTTTTTTCGTTTTTGTAAGCAATATTTTCCTCTTACATGACCCACCAAGAAAGTGTCAAACTTACATTAAGCTAAGATGCCATGACAAGGGAAATTGTTGCACCAAAGTTGCCCAAGACTTGCACCTTGCACCCGAGCCATGCTGCCAAGGGTTGGAGGACCTCCCATGAATTGGAAACCTGGAATAGCATGCCATCTCATCATCCTCACCATTGAACCAACATCCCTTTGGTATAAATGGTTCTTTGTAAGTTTTTACATAACCATGTATCACATATATATTACATATATACATATAAACGTGCAAACCTTTACCATATCTTTGTTTTGACATGAGAAGAAAATTAGGATAGATTTTTATGTTGTCTGTATTTTTACAAGGTAAAATGGCCTCTGACATGCATTTATTATCAAATTTTAACTAAAGGCTGAGACTGATATCTCGAGAGGAAAGCATGCACCTGTTTATTGACCTCAATCCAACTACACCCAGTTGTCTTTCTGACACCTCTGTCTTTCATAGTTTTTCGAACCTTTTCAAAGTCACCCCAACTCCCAGCCGCAGCATAGATGTTTGAAAGAAGCACGTAAGGTACATCACTTTTGGGGTCCAACCCAAGTAAGCTTTCTGCCACACACACTGCCCTAGTTCTAAATTGTTATGGACCCTACAGACACCAAGCAAACAAATCCACACAGCAGCATCACGCTCAACTAGCATTTTCTCTATGAAGTCTCGTGCTTCATCCAGACGTCCAGAACGGAAAGAAGGTCAAAAATACACCGATAGTGCTCCATTGTGGGTGAGATATGATAATATTGGTTCATCTGATTGAAGTATTGATAACCCTCATCCACTAAACCTGCATGGTTACATGCAGACAAAACACAAAGCATGGTGCCATGGTCTGGACTAGTGGCGGAATGTTTCATTTCTTCGAAGAGTTTGAGGGCCTCCTCACCATAGCCATGCATAGCATATCCCGCAATCATCGTTGTCCAGGAGACAACATCTCGTCGCTGCATTTTGTCAAATAATTCATATGACATTTGCATGTTCCCACATTTTGCATACATGTCAATTAGGGCATTGGCCACAATGACATCAGATTGAAATCCACTTCTAATTATTTTTTCATGGATCTCTATACCTTGTTGCAGAGCTGCCAAGTTGGCGCAAAGTGGGAGGATTCGAGCAAACATCTCTGAATCTAGCTTTGCACCTGCCAACTGCATTTGTTTGAAAAGCTTCAGAGCATCCTCATTATGACCGTTCTCGGCAAATCCCGTAATCATTGCATTCCATGAGACCATTACATCCCAGCTTTGGTTCAGGTCTCTAAATTCCCATTCCCGTCCTCCTCTTCCAGCGAAAAAAATCCTCCCCTCTGCTTCTCCGTGCTTGATAAGTAACCCTCCTAGGCGGTCACTGCCTTCTTCACCGTGCTTCTCAGATTTGATTTGGCATATTACATTACATGTAGAGTGAGGTGAGAATAATCATATATTCTTAAGTCATTGTCATGTTCTAAATTTTAATAATTTTATGTTTATAAAGTTTAATAATATTTTATCTTTTATAAAAAAATTAATTATAATAACAAATTTAATAGTTATCAAATATTCATCATATTACTTTAAAAACTATAACTTATATATACATATATATTAATAATAATTAACTTATAACTTTAAACTTTATAATGAACAATTTTTATATTAGAATGATTGGAATTATAAATTTTATTTAACACCTTATAAGTACGAAGTGTTTCATATGTATCTTTTGAATGTTGGGTTTTAGGTAATAACTCTCTTCTCGATCATTTAGGTGTTTAGTCCCTTTTTATTCATTTAAACATTTTTTCTTAATTATTTAATAAGTATATTAGTGCAAGACCTGTGATGTGTGCATATCTAGTTATCATATGCATACAACGTATGCACGCTAATACTCTTTTGCTTATAGATCAAAATGGGTCATTACAAATTTTGTCTTTTGTAATGCTAATAAAATAACATCACTTCTTGCTTTATAATTTTAATTTTTGATAATATTATACCATGTGTATGGTAATAATAATAATTATGAAAAATGGAGAGATAAAAGAGGTATTAGTTAACATCACTCTAGGTTTTATAATTTTATTTTTTAGTAATATTATACCACGTGAATGGCATAATGATAATTATGAAAAATGGAAAGATAAAAGGGATATTAGTGGATTACTCTCTTGATCCATTGAAAATTCATTTCAAAAACTCTATTTCACTTTTAAGAAAAGTTTATTTGAAAAGACAATATAGTGTAAAGTTTTTATGAAAGGAGGAAAATGGAGGAAACTCCAGAGGTTTATTGTTTTTATCTAAATTTTTTATGTAAAAAATATTTACAAAGAAGACTTATTAACCTAAGGGGAAATTCAAATAAGGTGTAATCTTTTGAAATTATCCAAGTTATTATCATGCTCTTCAGGACCACCTTTGATCTAATCAATCTCCATCTTTGATCTAACCAACATTCATGAAGAAAGAATGAAAGAATGAATATGAATAAAGAAAGTGTTTGGATAATCATGTACATAATAGAGTTTCACAACTTCCCAAGGGAAATTATCATCTTCCAATGACTAGCCTCATCATGATATCACAAGGTATGGTGGAGCAATTAATGGACCATCTCAAAATCAAGAGAAGGATTGGATGTGTCATAGAATCATCACATAAAAAGGACACCTAATTTCATCACCTTTATACATGGTATGCAAAAGGATTCCTTCTCAATAGTCTTTCTTAAACTTTGATTAACAAATACAAGAGATAAAATAATCATTTCAAGATCTATTAAGTCATTACTCCCATTCATTGCAATATCACCAGTGAAATTTGTTTTGCTAACTCTCCATCCAAGATCAACATTTTAGTAATCTATCTATCATTAAATGATCTCTTAGATAGATCCAACACTAGGGAAGGGATAAAAGCTATACCAAAAGAAGATGAGTTGTTAACAAGAGGAGATCGAGGAATAGGGTTAAGAAGTGTGTCAAACTTACAAAGGAGAAGAAGAAGTCAGTTTTCAGTAAAGAAAACATTGTTTTGGAGCAAGATTTACCAAAAAAAAAAAACAAACAAACAAACAAAGCTACTTTAGTTAGTAAATTCCATGGTGTATGACTTTCAAACAAATCCCTTACTTGGCGGATTAGGAAAATATGGAAGCAACAAATTGGGTTTCTCCTGTTTTTGACATATTGACTAGAGGCTAGACTACCTCCATTTTCAAGGATGGGGATGACAAAGACAATATCAATAAGGGTAAGTGGTATTGGCCTAGGCATCCTTATTTTGACTCGAACAAAAAAATATTAAGTTCTTATCTAGGTCAAAATGCATTCTCTATCACTAAATGTCCATTTCATTAAGTTTGGGTTATTCTCAATCTAAGCCCCATTGGAGACGACCCAAAATTTGTGTTTTTAAAGTGTGAAAATGGGATTTTTAAGGTGATAAAAAATAACTTTGAATGTGTCAAAATTGTTTTCCAAAATTACAAAAATTGGATTCATGGTGTGCAAACTTAGAATCCAAAAAATCGAAAATCAAATTTTAAGAATATAAAATTAGACTTTAATAAAATTCTAAATTATTACTTAGTCCAATATTAATTGTTTTTAATAGTTATATACTCAAATGATATAGCACAACATATTAGTCACACATTCAAAATAACAAATTATTATTGAATTTCTACATATTTATCATATGAAATCAATATTTTTCTATTCAATAATTAATATATTGAGCATATGATATATCAACCACTTTGGTAATGAAAATATCAAATATTTCTATTAACCATAGAAAACCTTTCATATATTCACAATACAAAAAAAATAAATAGTAAAAGTTTTCAATTATATTTGGTCTATGTCATTCAAATTTTTCAAATTGGATTAAACATCATTTACATGTACTTATTATTCATGCATTCTTAATTATAATTCTTTTCATTATCACATACATTATTTTCTTTAGAGTCATCCATAATAATTGTGTTTCTATGATCATAAATACTATTAAACATTAAATACAATGTTTCAAACATTTATCCAAATTATTTAATATGAGGCAAAATTCCATAATTGAATTGGTTAGTATTATATTTTGCATGAATTCCACTGTATGACAAAAATATTTCAGTACAATAAAAAAATAACAAATACATAACATTTGCACAAAGAGCTAGAAAAAATTACAAGATTTAGTTTTGAAAGTGGTTCTAATAATTGTCCCCTTCATTTGAGGTGGTGGAAGATCAATGAAAATTTGGGCAAGAAAACATTGCGAAGGTGGGTGAGTGGATTAGAATTGAGGATGTGTTAACATGTGTGGTCGAAGCTTATTGGCTTTTTCATTTTGATTAAGGAGAAACTAGCACTAGCTAAATCCTAGTTGCACCACTTATTTTGAGGATCTTCATAAGTTACTAGATTCCAAGACAAGTATCCAAGTTGCACCACTTATTTTGAGGATCTTTGTGCCTATCAAGGCCCCACCTTCATCTGTCAAGCCTCGCATTGGCCTCATCACCTTTGACTTGACCTCGTTGCTCTTAATGAACTATTTCTCCTTCCCTGCTGACTCAGTCGACTTTGTTTTTTTTTTGCGGCTCCACTTCACTCCTCTTGGCCACCCTTTTCATTTTGGTTTGCACAGCATGCCCCAATAGCAAATGAGAAGTCGATGATGCTCCTCTAGCAAGGGAGAAGGAAGTTCTAGGGCTTGTTTTCAAGTTCATTCCACTGCAAAAAGATATTATGAACATACCCTTGATCATATTCAACTTTCCATGGACCATGCATCATTTGAGGCTATGGCAAAAAAAAACAGTACACAGATGCAAAAATTCTTGCCTCAGTTACTGACTAGTTTCCAGTTCCTATCCATACCCACGATAGATAAAATCAATACCTTTGTACCGTGGAATTATACTAACATATCAAAGGCCTTATTGACACAATTCTTGTGGAAAGAGAGGATGCCAAAAGGGATCTTTCTCTTCAACTAGCTATCATTCAAGCAAAACACAGAGAAATGTCTAGATGGGAGAAAATAGGCCAAAGTTGGAGGACGACACGACTGGTCCATGAAAGGAAAGAAAAAATAAGAAATAAGAATTGGATGGCGAAGGAAGGCAACCAACCAGGAAGGAAAGGAAATAGAGGATCGGGAAAGGTGGGAAAAAAAATGAAAGGCCTAGAACCAACTTCAAGTAAAGGACCGAGCAAAAGAGGAAGGAAAACATGAAAGGGAGTATGCAGAACTTGATCAACGCATACTACGTAGGAACCCCAGCTGAGGTGAAAGCTGTAATCTCCGAATGGGAAAGAGAACTAAACACAAACATTGAAAATCAAGAGATCGAGGCAGAGGAATGGGAAACAATCATCAAAGATCCAGGGAATACCAGAGGTTGCCAAATGTTGTTTCACCAAACCATCCAGCAGTATTGGGTCATGAAAAACATCCTGGCCCGCGCTATGACAACCTATAAGGAAAGAGAAGACCCGGAGGAGGATAGACCAACAGAGCCAAGTATGAAGGACCTGCAGAGGGAGATACAATCTATGCAAATGCAGCTGTACAACAACAACCTCAGTCTGAACAGGATCGAACAGAGTCTACAATATATAATGAGAGGTGACGTTCCGGGTTCAAGCGCGAAATCCCCAGCCCCAATTGATTCTTCAGATGAATGAAGCAAACCAACTAGTTTATTTTTGTCTGTATGACGGCTAGCATTTACTTTTTTAGCAAGAATTATATAGATGATAAAGTCGCCAATATAGCATGGATGGTAAGAAAAACTCTTTTTAAATTTTGGACAACGTTTGATGCAGACAGGTGGCCAACAAACCTGGTTTCCTGTGGGCAGGTTGAGGCCACCTGCAATTTTGTAGAAATCAAACTTATTTTCATGAAATATTAATAGAAAAAGGGATCTACCAAGCTTACACAAAAAAATAAGATTATATAAATATTTTTGTTTTTTATTTTTTTTTATCATACATTATCTTATAAGATTATATCAATACAAATACATAAATATAACTGATTTATAAAATATAAATTAATTATTTGTTATTAATTTAATATAAATTTATTTTTATCTCAAATTTATCAAATACAAAAAAAAGCAAAGATATAAACGTCCCTTAAAGAAAAAATCATTAAAATGAATTCAAACTATTATATATTTTATTATTAATTTATTGATATTGTTTTTTATCATTAAGCTAAGTTTCATTAAAATGAATTCAAACTATTTTATATTTTATTATTAATTTATTGATATGGTTTTTTATCATTAATCTAAGTTTCTCCCAATATTGATTAAAAATGGCTTATATGTTATCCATAATGCAGTGTAAACTAATGAAATATATGATAATACAATTATATTATAGATAAAATAAAATTATAATTATTCCATTATTACTTGTGTTTATTTTGAAATAAGTTTTTAGAATTTTAATTAAATTACTAATAAATTAGGTAGATGGTAAGGATTTAACCTCTATGAAATATTCTGAAATAGTTTTAGTAATATGTACAATTTTTTTATTATTCATTTTTCTATTTTTTTAATTAAAATCAATTAATTAACAATGTGCCATATGAACATGTGTCATATTAATAAACGACTTTATTGACCCATGATATTGTAACAAAGGTTATTTAAAAATCTCCATGGGAAAATGGAGGTGAATCCCTCTAGTTAAAAATCTTTTGAAATGTTTCTTTAAATCTATGTATATTTAGCTTATACATTATTGTTTTTATAATTAATAATAATTGAAATAAAATTATAATTTAGTTAATTTTTATGGTTTTTTTAATTTTGACAATGTGAGATGTATCATGTGGTAAGTGTTTTGATGGCAATGAACATTTACTAGCAATTTTATTTATATAGTTGTGCTAATATTAAAAGATTTCACCATAATTAGTTTTGAAAATGATTATGCAATACTTTTATTTCTAGTTTATTTTCAATTCAAAGTTTTAATATGGTACCCAAAACTACTTCGAGACAATATAAGAATATGGCTAGATTCGAGTAATGTTTGCTTGAATAAATAAATTGAGTTATAGTAACAATCATGCCAACCCGTCATCATTATTTCCAATCCAATCTTCATGTCCATTGCTTTTTATCAATCCCCGCTTTTAAAAAAGTTTCAAATTTCATACAATGGGTGAGCATCATGAACAACACTACACCTTCTCACCGTGTTATCTGGGAAAATTTAGGGGAATTCAAGGCACAATTTTGGTTTTAGCCTGATCTAACAAATAATGTTGTTTGCCATGGAATTTAGGTTTAATGATTGATTAACAACTTCTGTGGAATAGGATCAGGGTTCTAAGAGGCCTAAAAATGGAGTAATGGAGAAAGTTTTTAAAAGTGCAAGTACTAATATATGTAGTATGATGTAATATGCAATTCTAGTTGCAACCTTTCGCTGCCCAAATAAATTCAAGAAGAGAGATAAGGTTGCACAGAGACTATGCATAAAGATTTCTCAGTTATTGTCAGTGTGATGTTGTTACTTCAACTCAACTCCATGATGAGATCATTGATAATGAGGAAGATGAAGAGGAAATTATCACATGTTGCCATGATAAAGACAATGACAAGGTAATAATAACACTGGTTAGGCAAATGGAAATAGGGTAGCAATTGCAGCTATGATGAGGCCGAAACCCTCACCAAAGAGATTGAAGAAGAATCCCAAGTTCTCAGAGAGGTCTTTAGGATCAAAGATACTTGCAAAGGCAGAAACACAACCCCATCTAGGTTTGCATATCATACACTTGAGTTAGTGTAAATGTGATCTTCAACTTTAATTAGAAAGTTGGTTTGGCATCATCAAGCAATGTAATGAAACTAAGGAAATCCAAAACTCTGCCAAAGCTTCCATGTCATTTTTTTTTATGGTTAAAACATTTTAAGTAGTCTCACTAGTTGATGCCCATGTAAGTAAATTTTGAAGAGTTTGAATCCATTTTCAAACATTCAAAAATGTGTTAAAACATTTTAAGGAGTGTCACTATTTATGCCCAAGTAAATTTTGAAGAGGTTGAATCCATTTTATACATTAAAAAATGCAACTTATATATATATATATATATATATATATATACACACAAACCACATTTAAGTTTTCATTGTTTAAGTTGCATTTTTTAATATATAAAATGGATTCAACCTCTTCAAAATTATCTTAATTACATAGCTATCAAGCTTCCAAAGAGGTGCAAACATTTTATTCAAGTTTTGCACTCTAAAAGAGGTTTGCACCTAAAGAGATTTGATCTCTCTCGACTCTTACTAGATCCGTGGTTAAGATAGATATGGAGGCAAGGCCCAAATAAGTGCGAAGGAGAAACTAAGTCTCCAAGTACCCTTAATATATATATATATATATATATATATATATATGGTTTCTTGGAAAGGCTAATTGTTTCTCTGTGCATATATGGGCCCCACGTCCATCTCTTAAGCCTCGCATTGGCTTCGACACCTTTGACTAGACCCCATTGCTCCTACCTTGTTGACTCAGCCACCTCTGTTTCTCTTCAAAGGCTCCACTTCTCTCCTCTTGGCCACCCTTTTCATTCTGGTTTTCTCAGGATGCCCCAATAGCAAATGAGAAGTCGATGAGGCTCCTCTAACAAGGGAGAAGGAAGTTCTAGGGCTTGTTTTCAAGCTCATTCTACTACATAGAGATATTATGAACACACCCCTGATCTTATTCAACTTGCCATGGACCATGCATCATTTGAGGTCATGGCACACCAAAACGAGTACACAGATGCAAAAATTATCGCCTCAATTACTGACTAGCTTCCATATCCTAGCCATACCCACAATAGACAAAAGAATACCTTTGTACCGTGGAATTATACTGGCATATCAACGCCCTTATTGACAAAACTCTTGTGGAAAGAGATGATGCCAAAATGGAGTTTTCTCTTCAACTAGCTACCATTCAAGCAAAACACATAGACATAGGGACATGGCCCTTGGTTGGCCAGGATCGAGACCATCCTTTCAAAAGGGAAAGGCCCTACTTCACTTGGCACTATGGCACTAATAGATGTTTCCACTTCGACTTAACCAGTGCTATGAATTTCCTTTTTGTTTGTGGCAACTCATCTCCGAGCCTTTTAAAGTTTATTATTATCATGGGTTATGAGTAGCATAGTTGCAACTTTGTTGTATTTAAATCTATGTATCTTTTTGGACAAAAACATTGCTTTTCCGCTAATAATCCAAAAAGAGACTTTATCCACCATTGATTTGATTTCCCAAGTGACATGAATCTGAAAAATTGATGATATGATGTAATTTTATGACTAATCAATTGAACTTGAAGCTTTTATAAAGGGAAAAAGAGCAGAGCGGTATTTTTTTTTTTTTATTATCCTCCCCACTTAAATCCAATTTATACAAGTGACATGTTGAAATCATATTAAATATATTGTTATAATGTCATTGTATAACTTTAAACCCTATTATATATATATAATTTTATCTTTTCTTTAATAATAAATAAAAATAGTTTTTTTCTTACATTATTTTGTAAAATTTTATCAATGCAAATACAAGATGTCCTTATTTTTAAAAGGTTTTAATTTAAATGAATTTAAACTATTTTATGTTTTATTATTAATTTATTACTATTGTTATTATCATTATTCTAGATTTTCCCAATATTGTATAAAAAATGGTTTTATGCATTGTAAATTAAAAATAATGAAATATATAATAATATAATTATTTTATAAATAAAAGGAGTTGTATATAATGCGACTTTTTGGACATTCCGGTGACGGAATCCGGCGGAAGAAATTGAGGTTAAATCTTGATTTGTTGCAGTTAAAATGGTTTTTTAACTGCATATTTGGATTCAGCACCTGAAAAACCCCTGGGACGCTTTCATTGTGCAGAAACTAGCTATCAAACTTGCGATTCCAATAAATTCCTGCCGGATTTTGACCGGAAAAACCCCGGAAAGGCTTTCAAAAAGTAGCGTTATAGACAACTGCTAAATGGAATAAAATTATAATAATTTTATTATAACATAAATATGTGTGTTTATTTTGGAATAAAGTTTTCATATTTCTAATTTAATTATCAATGTATTAGGCAGATTGTACAGATTTAACCTCAATAAAATATTCTGAAATATTTTTATTAGTATGCATGAATTAAAGATTGAAATTTATTTTCAAAGTCTTTATTCCTTTTCTGCCTTTTTAATTAAAATCAATTAATTAAAAAAATGTCATTTGAATATATGTGATGTTAATAAGCCATGGTATTAGCCCATAATATTGTAATAAAACCTATTTTAAAAATCTCTATGGCAAAGTAAAAGTCAATCCTCAGGGCAGGCCTGGAATTTGATGCCCTGTGGGATTTATTTCAGAACGTATTTGACAGCCAGAAAAATATTTTCCACGTCAAGTTTAACGTTTGGTATACCTCTCCAACACGTCAAAACGACGTCTAATTTCACAGGGAAATGTAAAAATCTATTATGCCCTATTTCATAAGAGTCAGGACTTAAAACCGATACATAACACAGTTTGAAATTAAAAGCTCTATAAATATTCCAGCGTCCCATTGCCTACTACCCTAGTACTTATCATTAATAGAAGAAAGTCTCGAGCTACCATTAGCTGCTCACCCCATACTAATGATATGTAAATAATGGTAGCTCACCCCATATAATGATATGTAAATTTATACTAATGATATGCAAATTTAATATGATGAGACATGGAAATTGCAATGTTACGGACTATGATCTCGCTAGACGCAGCTATTGTATGTTGAATGCTAAATTGGTACGGGTGGGTTTGTATTGGAATTTGGCTGTATCTGATGTTCATTACCTCATTGTAAAACTATTTGTTGCAGCCTCGCAACAAACCTCAATGTAAAACCAAACTGTTGCAGCCCCACAACAAACCTCAGTGTAAAACCAAACTGTTGCAGCCTCACAGCAAATCAAATGTAGTCTGAGTTCTGGACATGCAACTCTGTCCTCCCTAGCGAATTGAAGATGTCTAATTGGAACTTGCCAGCAGTCCTGGATTTGAGTCACCGGCTCCTTTAAAGTAATCTGGTACTTCCCGCATACACTTGTTTGATTTCTTCATAAGGCAGAGGCTTTCAACCATGCCCTTCATCTTTGACGTAAACTGGACTTGCTCCATCTTTGACAACATGCGCTTTCATGGTTCTCGTTTGAATTTTTATCATTGCACGCTAGTTTTTTCCTGTAAAATTCGCAGAATAAATCTGTCATGACTGGCATATTTTGACCAGACTTGATAGTCGTGAGTAATTGTTTCAGAAAAAGAAACACATTATATTTTTGAAGAATATCTTTATCTTCCTTAATCAATCAATTAATTTAGTGATAATTAAATAATATAACCTCGTAAGATTTAATGCAGAAGTCACATGTCAACTGCTCTTGACTTTTCCTCATGGAAGAGAAAGAGAACGGCCATCGAAACTCAGTCTTGAGATGAGATGAGATGTGAATTGAAATTTTAGATTGTGAATAAAAATATTAATTGAAATTTCATGAGCATGTGAGGTGAACATGGAAGGACTTGTCATGTAACTGAAATATGAAGATGAGTGCGGCATTGATTTCATGTTGTTTGGTGAGAGTTTGCAGTGGTCTGGACCTAACAAGGGGTGGGTTTTTTTGGTTGTTAGTGTCAGTGTTTTTAGATGGTCATGTGACCTGGAATATGGAATACTTCTTAGTGTGCCCCACTCTTGGTGGCTTGGGATTGTTAGTGTCAGTGTAGATTGATGGATGCAGCGGCTGCAACTTGACACCGGGCTCGAGATTGTAGCGATGAGCATGAGACACAAACTGCAAACCAGCAAGAAATTTGTTGTTTTATTGGCCATGATGGAAGACTATAAGATTTTTTTCACAGGGAGAATGTCAAAATACAAGAACTCTTGTTAATTTTTTTAATATGTAACACAAAAGAAAAAAATGATAGTCATAAATTTACTGAAAAGGTAAATTGACAGGCATGGAAAACCAACACCCGTGTCCAAATTTTCAAACACCCGTGTCCAAATTTTCAATTGACAGACATTTTTTTTTGAAATTCTAGGCCTGCCTCGGGGTAAAAATCTTTTGAAATGTTTTTTTAAATGTATAAGTTTAACTCATATATTAATTTTTTTAAATAATAATAATAATAGAAATAAAATTATAATTTAATTAATTTTTATGGTTTTTTAATTTTGACACTGTAAAATATATTATGTGGTAAGTATTTTTTATGCCAATGAACATTTAGTAGCAATTTTGTTTATATAACTATACTAATATTAAATTTCATCATAATTTCACATTACTTTTATTTCTAATTTAATTTCAATTCAAAGTTTTAATATAGCACCCAAAACTTCTCATTTAATTTCAATTCAAAGTTTTAATACAGTACCCAAAACGTCTCATTTATTTTCAATTCAAAGTTTTAATATGGTACCCAAATGAATTCGAGACAACATAAGAATATGGCTAGATTCAAGTAATATCTGCCTGAATGAGTAAATTGTATTAAATTGAGTTACAGTGCCAACTCCCATCATTATTTCCAATGCAATCTTCATGTCCATTGCTTTTTATCAATGCCTGCTTTTAAAAAAGTTTCAAATTTCATACAGTAGGGAAGCATCATGAACAACACTACACCTTCTCACGTGTTATCTGGGCAAATTTAGGGGAATTCAAGGCACATCTAACAAATAATGTTGTTTGTCATGGACTTTAGGTTTACTGATTGATCAACAACTTCTGTGGAATAGGATCAGGGTTCCAGGAGCCTAAAAATGGAGTCTGCAGATAAATGGAGAAAGTTTTTAAAAGTGCAAGCACTGATATATGCAGTCTGATGGAATATGCAATTCTGGTTGCAACCTTTGACTACCCAAATAAATTCAGCAAGAGAGATAAGGTTGCACAGAGACTATGCAAAAATATTTTTCAGGTACTCTGAGTGTGATGTTGTTACTTCAACTGAACTCCATGATGACATCATTGATAATGAGAAAGATGAAGAGGAAGTTATCACAGGTTGTCATGATAAAGACAATGACAAATTAACAACAACACTGGTGAGGCAGATAGAAATAGGTTAGCATTTACTGCTATGATGAGGCCAAAACCCTCACCAAAGAGATTGAAGAAGAATCCCAAGTTCTCAGAGAGGTCTTCAGGATCAAAAATACTTGCAGAGCCAAAAACACTAGCCCATCTGGGTTTGCATATCATACACTTGAGTCAGTGTAAATGTGACCTCCAGCTTTAATTAGAAAGTCGGTTCGGCATCATCAAGCAATGCAATGAAACTAAGGAAATCCAAAACACTGCCAAAGCTGCCATGCCATTTGTCTGAATACAGACAGCACATCAAAACATGAAAGGACGTTTTCTCTTCTGCTTTTTTACATTTTGATATGGCATACTCTCAGGTTAGGCACATAGGACTGAGACTTCAAATCAACAAAACCAGGAGAGGAAGGAATCCCAAAGAAAAAAACCTAGTTTTGTCATCTCGATCTTGGAGCTCCTCAAATGTGAGAGATCTAGCCAATCTAAAATTCATCTTCTAATAGATCTAGATCTACTGGAAACAACACAATGCAAATCAGGCCAGCACACAGGCTAGTCAGTTCCTCCTCATCAGAGCTTTTCACACTGGGGCTTTACTTCCTCATTAGAGCTTTTCACACCTCATGGAGCTGCCTCTTGACTACTTTACCTTCCAATATGATGTCACTATATCCCGTTATTCATCCACTGACGATGATGTTGTGACATTGGCCTACTATGAAACAGTTCAGGTCCTGTTTAGGCAGGTCTTGCAATTCCATTACTTGAACTATACGTTGCTTCTTGGCTGCAAAAGCATCATTTTTCCATTAGTTACCAAGTTCATAAGCTAATATCCACTTCATAATTTACCCTATTGCAGGAACAAATTTAAAAATAAAAATACATTCCAACAGACTACAAACCAGTTTCTGATCTTTGATATCTTTTCAGAAGCTACCGTTTTGGTGCTTTGAACTTCAATTTAACATATGCATCACCTGGGGAATTTGGTTTCTGCTGTACAAATACACAAAAGCATGTTTAAAAACATTTCGCTATATTACAAATAGATACAAATAAGTAATGCATATTTACCTACTACAAGCTCCGTCAAACGTACCAGTTACATAATACATAAAAAGCAAGGAATGCTCTTTCAACAGTGGATTATCCATAAATTTATAATCCACAAATTCATCTTCAAATTAGCTTTTACATCCTAGTTTGCTTACATTGTCTCAACATCCCTTGCAATCTGAAGACATTGAAGGTCTACCAGGGCCAGTCTGTGTTTGAGTATTTCTTTTCAAAACCCCAGGTCTTTGTCTGTTTCTTGCTTGCCACAAGGACTGCTATACCCTGTCAGATTACTCTGGTGAGCTAATAGCTTTATTTTATGGGGCTGTTCTACTGTATATTATTTTTTATCATCAAAATTATTATATTTGGCGTTCTCAGTCTTTGCATAACATTAAGATCTACATCTATTACAGAAAACAGTGTCAGCGATGATCAAAAGTCATAAATAACAACAAATAAACCTAATGGCTTCAGGATAAAACAATATCACTTTAGAAACAAAATAGAGTACGTATTATGAATTCCAACAAAAATATATATTTAGAAAGCGAGCCAAGAATAACTTACTCCCATTATCAGCCCTGCAATCAAAGATCTTTATTTCCAAGCACATACAAGCAGCATAAAACCATGCAGTCACAACAAGCTCAGAATCAGGATATCGATACCGATTAGAATCTGCAATATGTATCAATTTCTTCCAAAGACAAACAATATTCCTCTTATATTCAACTTTGGCCTCTTCCTCAATGTGTTTGAAGGTGAGATATCATTTGGTCGTGGAAGAAACCCTGAATTAAGCATAAATTATATGATATTGAAAAAATACCCCAAGACTACTGGGTTTATTCCACGACCAAGTGACATTTCACCTTCAGCCACATTGAGGAAGAAAGCATACTAAACACATATTTGAAGATTACCTAAGCCTGGGTTGTCAGAAAGGAACCCTCATGAAATGGGGGTGAAGGGAGTCCATGTTCATCATCTGCAGAATCTGACAAGGTATCTGCAACAGGCAAAATGACGCATATGAATAAAAACTTATTTTTAAGATCAAAAATCCCTTCTAGTAAAGCATAGGAAAAACTTCAGTAACTTTGGCAGATTCCCATGCCTGCAATTGCTGCCACAGCGACATGAACAGCAGTCTTCACCCATTCATCTTCAAGTTATTTCCAGCCACTGCAGTAGACCACAGAGAAGCAATAAGCACGTTTAAGGCTTTTAATAGGTATGTAGGTAAGTCCAAGTCAGCGGAAATGAACCAGAACGAAAGCCATAAAAGCTGCTCATTTTACTTGTGTTAAGATAAGTTCCCATAATGCAATATAAAAGAAACTGCTGCTGTGACTAAATACTACATTTCTGCATAACCAAACGTTGGAATTCAGAATTAGATTATTCATGCTTCCAATATTGAACCAAGAGGTTTCCGCTTCAAATACCTGGTAAGCCTTTTCACCATATAGACCAAGTTTCCTTTAAAATGTGCTTCTGCAGCTAGTTAACTTATTTCGCAATCTCAGTTGCCGGGATAGAATAAACCATTGCACATGTTGGATATTGAACAAGTTGGAAAAATGGTGTGTGACCTCACATCACATTGGGAAGAACTCCTCCCATCCCTATTTTACATAAAAGAGGGAACTGTGTTCAACTCTGCCATGAAGCACATTTTTCAAATGACTGAAGAAGCATATTTTGAGGGTTTCCACTGTGATTTGAATCAATTACAATCTTCTCAAGCACTTGTACAACTGTCTATCAGACTGCAATACAAAACAAAAGGGGATTTATTTTTTAGAGAAATGAGCGAACCCTTGTGCATGAACTTTTCAAAACTTGTTATTGTTTCAATAAAATATGCATGAGTAGTTATGAAACGTATGTTTAATGGTTGCTAACGAAAAAAACACCCATCAAAGTACTATTGATGTACGAGTTGATCCAATAAAACTGATTGATATTTAACTCAGAACAAACACTACCTCATCTAGGTTTGCAAGAACGTCTTTGATTCTGAAGACCTTCCTGAGAAACTGTGATTCTTCTTCAATCTTTTGGGTGAGGGCTTTGGCCTCATCGTAGCTGTAATTGCTAACCCTGTTCCCATTTGCCTCACCAGTGGTGCTGTTTATTTTGTCATTGTATTTATCATGACATCCCCTGATACCTTCATCGTCATCTTCATCATCAATAATTTCATCATAGGGTTCAGCCAAAATAAGAGCATCACACTCACAGCACCTACAAAACCTAGATGCATACAGTCTATGTGCAACCCTACCTCCTCGTGAATTCACTTGGGCAATCAGAGGCTGCAACCAGGACTTTATATTCAATCAAACTACATATATCAGTCCCTGCCGCTTTAAAAAAACTTTCAATTTCTCCACAGAATCTATTTTTAGCCCCCATAGCACCCTAATCATATTTCACAAATCCTGGATCAATCAAGAAACTTAAAATCCACAACAAACATTGCTTATTAGATCAGCCCAGGGGCATGAATGGATGGAGCCTTTATTTCATGACCAAATGTAGCTGCTCAAACCACCGAATTTTCCATCCAAAACCCAAAATTGTGCCTTGAATCTCCCTAAATTTACCCAGATAACAGAGTGAGAAGGTGGAGTGTAGTTGTTGTTGACACTCTCCTGCTTATGAAATTGAAAAATCTTTAAAAGCAGGCGTTGATAAAAAACAATTTACATTAGGATTGGATTAAAAAAAATGATGGGTAGAAATAACTGATACTGTAACTCAAGATTTTAACATAACTATTCATTTACAAGGTAACATATACACGAGTATTGACAGCTTAAAATGACGCTATACACAGAAGAATCATAGCGCCATGAAAGCCATTCATTCATTTATTCTTAAGACCTGTGTAGGACAAACACGACAATAAAACACGAAAATAAAACATGCATGTCCAGGGAAAAAATAGAACGGTGGGAGCACCACCTCTGCTTTGCTTTGCATTTGTGCAGACACACAAATCGAAACGGTCCAATAAACCTGCATGCAGCCCTATTTGGAAACTGTAGTGACAGACAGGTAAACAGAAATAACAGTACTGCTTTTTTAAGTAGCTCTAGTGGGTTAGTCTGGCTGCCCGCAACTCATGCCGGTCTGCTTTTTCCGCCTTTAATATATTCTGCAGTTACACTCTCTGATGGGACTTGCTTAATTTGGGGCAGGGCCAAAACAAGAATTCTGAGATGCTGCCTTGTATTTTGTAATTAGCTTAATTTGGGGCAGGGCCAAAACAAGAATTCTGAGATGCTGCCTTGTATTTTGTAATTAAAATCGGCATATTTAGAGACTGGACGAAAGCGGTAATTCCTGAGACCCGTAGATGAGTGGCCATGGGAAACGGCATTCCAGTCCCTGCCATGAATTTAGATGTGTATTTAAAATGACAGACTCTGCGATGCTATCATTAATGTAAGCATCCTTTATCACCAAACCTAAGGTATAAATAATGTATTGAAAGAGATGTCAAAATCCAAGCGAACAATCCTTAGAGGAGCGAGAATGAAGTGGAACGAAATTAAAATACAAAATAGTTGTTTCCAAAATTAAAAATATATGGGGCACTTGATTTTTTAAAATTTGAAAATCAAATTATTATTATTAACCAGGCTTAGTTGCTAATTAGTTTAATTATTAAATTTTGAAAAGTATAAAGAGGTTTTGATAAAAATTAGTTTAGTGGAATTAGCATTCGGTGGAGGGGAAAGGTTTTTATTGTTCAATTAAAAATTAACTCACATCAATTTTGGTGTGAAACATGGCCATGGAAAAGCTTGGGAAGAATGGATGTGTTGGAAATAGCATTCACCAAATGTGTTATACACTCTCTGCAACAGGTATAATAAAATTCAAATCTTTAACTTAATAAAAAATTATGAACTGATAATTTCATCGAGTGGCTTGGAATACTAGGTTTGTTTGGTTAACATAGTTAAGGAAACATGTTAATGACTCAAAACCCAGAGAGATATCTGATAGGAGTGAAAGGCTGCCCCTTTACAAATCATTAATGTGTAATTTCAAATAGCTCACTTTTCCTTGAATAACAATAATGAGTTTGCCTACATTCCTCAATAGTGAAATAAGTTATTGAACAATTCCTTAAACTTATAATGTCCAAATAATCTTATTGTTATGACAATAAAAATGTTAAAAATGAAAAACATTTTTATTAAATATCTACATTATATTTCAATTCTCAATATTTCCTTCACCCTAAATGTTAAATTTAGGCACATAGTTCTCATATAATTATTGTTTTGAAATACATTATCTAAATTTACTTTTATATACTATTTTATTAAATATTTAAAAAAAATTGTATTATATGATTTGTGGGAAAAATTCTATTATATGAAAACAATTATGTTATATCATTTAAAAAAATAACTTAGATTAAATGATTTGTGACACTGTTTAAATTAGGGACAAATTTATTTTAAAACAAGTAATGATTTGTTAATGTGTAGAACTTGCATGAAATTTATATAAGAATATAACTTAGATTAAATGATTTGTGACACTGTTTAAATTAGGGACAAATTTATTTTAAAACAAGTAATGATTTGTTAATGTGTAGAACTTGCATGAAATTTATATAAGAATATATGCTTATTGGATAGTTATTTTTTTATATATAATTTCTTTTTCAATATTTTTTCATTAAATTGAAACGTAAATTTGATATAAACGTTTTGTTAAATTATAGTATCAAATTGTTCATTTTCGAAAATTATGATCAAATGCAACAAATTAAAATTTCATTTACAAACCCTGTTTAATTATGCATAATACAAAATGACAAATTGCCAAATTCTTTGAGGAATCTCATCAACTAATCCCTGATTATCTAGGAAAATCACATCTGCATTACACTCTTGGTATGCGGAGGCATGGACACCTACAGTGGCCATGTTGGAGGGATCTCAGATAAAATAAGTCTTGGAACCCCATATGCAAGTCTCTTTGGATAAAATAAGTCATGAAACCGCGAATGTGAATCTCAGATAAAATAAGTCCTGGAACCCCAGATGCAAGTCTCCCCAGAACTTAGGTATGAGTGTGCCCCATTGTTTTCTTCTGCAAAGGTTTCCTCTGGGATGAATTGTTGTCATTAATGAAATCAGATTTTATGAAACCATTGTAATGCTAAGATGAAAAATTCGTATGTTTATGCCTAATGTATTTATTGTTTTCTCTTAAAATGTCTATTCCATATATTAGAGTTTTGAATTTAGGAATTTTTCGTTGCTGAAGAACTGTGTTAACCCAGGTGACAACTTATGTTAAAAATTATGTTTCCAAACCTTGTTCATACTAGAACCTGGACGTTGTCAACCTGCCTTTGATTTTTGTCATTCTTAACGATCTTCGTATCCAATTCAAATCTTCATTACGAGTTTATATGTAGGCATCATTGTGTAGGTTTTAACCCTGCATAGAATTACCTGCAAACTAATTGTTAAAATGAAAAATATACAATGGCGAGAACATAAAAAACAAATATACAGAGATTTTCTCCCGGAACCCAAACCAGGAAAATGAGATTGATTTTTTCATTATATTTCTTTCAATGTTACAATACATTATATACATGCCGAAGCATTCATAAACTCTAATCCATTAACCATGGATTAGAACATAACTGTAGTTCCCTTGACCGAATCTACAAAATACCATGGGTAAAACCATCATGCCAAAAAACCATGCGTGCAAGGCACAAAACCATGGATAGATATGTCCACCATCCTTGGGTCCGCCCAACTGTTATTGACTATATATATATATATATATTAATCGGAGCAATGTGCAATGCTTAAGACTAGTTGTAAAAAGGATATAACACATACGCAACACATTAGAGCTTCCAATCGTTAGAAGAGTCGATGGGGAGGAATAAGTGGAAGAGGGAGGGGAATCCATAGTCGTTTTATATTTAAGCATTGAATTTAGAGTAGTTTCCAACCCTTTCGTGCATGCACAACTTCAGTGTAGAGTGTGGGCACATAGGGAGATGACATTATGTCTTCCCAGCGATTTAATTCACTGTCATATTAACCACATACTCACATGATTATAAAATCAATAACTAACAAATGCCATGGCATCAACACACATATCTCTCATACGTGCATATCTCAAACACATAACAACTAACGATAGCCCTCAGGCAATGTAGCGGGCATGCGATGACGCTATGATGCCACTGAAAATTTTATAACAAAAACCAAATGTTTTTTTCAGTAGGAAAAAATCTGCATAATATATATTGTGTAATATATGGATCGTGATTACATTTAAGACCGCAGTCTTGGAGTATATGGATATAAGGCTCCGAATGGGCGCATATGGAGATGCGTCGGATATAACAGCAGCGTGAAAGCTATGAATCAAAATAAAAAAGAGAGCAGCAGCATGTGCTAGCAACCGAGGCAACATATTTAGAGAGCCTGATAGTATAGAGAGAAAAAACAGATGTACAAACTGTTACCGCCATAGGGAAAAAACATGATCAAATAGAAACCTGTGCACTATTGCGTCTGATATAGATGGATTCGCCAGTCAGTTCTGAGTGGACATAGATCCCATGATGAATGGGAGGATGGAGAGCAAAGGCAGGCTGGAGGCCTGAAAAATGCGCCGATTCCTCCATGTCCAGATATTCCAGCATGTGAGGCAGAAGAGAGCCTGTCTATCAGAACTTTGTTCAGCCCACCATGTAAAAGCATCCTGAATGGAAGAGAAGAGACTGAGTGGGAAACTGTGGAGAAGCGAGAGTTCATGCCAGATTGCTTGGGCAGCAGGGCATTGTAGAAACATGTGAAAATTGGATTCATTGTCCTGAAGACAAAGAACACATCGACCAGGACCGAGCCAACCTTTTCTTTGTAATACATCCCAGGAGAGATTCTTATCATAGAAGAGCAGCCATGAGAAAAGTATGACTTTAAGAGGGCAAGGGGCCTTCCAAAACTTGACTGGAAAAAAAGAGGAAAGGGGAGGGAGATCAGCAATAATGGTGGAGTAAATTTTGCGGACAGAGATGAAATGGATGTTGGAGTCGATGGACCAAATGAGGGAGTCTTTTGTGCCATGTTGGAGAATCCCCTGGTGGGAGAAATGTGAAGTGAAGGATAGCCATAGTGCGTGGAGAGGGGGAGGGATTGCAAGCTGGAGGACGGATTTCCAAATCGGATGTAGAGACGACCAGGAATCAATGAGGGTGTTCCATGTGAATAAGCCTCTAGAATGGAAAAATGAGAGGAGGGGAGGGGGGATCATAGACTCCAGGTTGTAAAGAGTGGGGTCAATACCAATGAGAATGGAGGAGCCAGAGTAGAGAGTCCATTTGAGATGATTCCTGAAGAAAGGATGAATCTTTTTAAAACTGTTCCAAATGGGAGAGCCACATCGAATGCCAAGAGTGGGTCGATGAAGCCAATGAGCCAAGGGGCGTCCTTTGAGATACTTCTGATTTATCAAGTGACTCCATGGACCATCGCCAAATAAGCCTCTGTGTAAGGATTTGCATATGAGCGCCTTGCCAAAAAGATGCATATCGAGAAGGCCCCATCCACCCTTCTCCTTTGGGCGTGAGATGGAGCCCATCTTAACCAAATGGAGTTTGTTGGGGGAGGATCGGCCGCTCCACAAGAAGGTGGCAGCGATGGATTTGAATTGATTGATGACAGAGATAGGTAAGAGAAAGAGGTGACACCAATATACTGATAGTTGAGAGAGGACAGACTGAATCAAGATGTATCTTCCAGCAAGTGAGAGAAGACGCATTTCCCACCGTGAGATCTTGTGGAGGAAACGGTCCACCAGCCATGCCCAGTCCAAACATTGATATCCCATAGCTTTGAGGCGAAAACCCAGATAAGTAAAGCCGTCCTTAATGAGGGCAAGATTGATTCCAAATCGATCTGCAATCCAGAGAGCCAAATCAGGGTCCGAGTTATTATGATATATCACAGATTTCCCACAATTTATCGAAAGACCAGTAGCAGCCTGGAATTTTTTGAAGAGCATGAAGAGGAAAATCCAGGATGGCTTGCAGAGCATGGCGAAGAGGAGGATGTCGTCAACAAAAAAGTTGTGGGAGAGGGAGATGTCTCTGCATATTCGGACCGGCTTGCATCTACCCTCTTCCACAGCAAGGTTGATGTGAGAGCTGAGGCAATTCATGACCAATATAAACAGGAGCGGGGAGAGAGGGCATCCCTGTCGGAGCCCTCTCTCGGCATGGAAGAAAGTTGTTGGAATCCCATTGATAATGACTGAAAACTGGACTGATTCCACGCATGCCATAATCCATTTGATAGCCTGGGGCCTCAAGCCGATTTTGGAGAGAAGAATGTTGAGAAAACTCCAATTGACACAGTCAAAGGCCTTTTTGAGGTCAATTTTGAGAGCGGCAGCGTTGATGTTCTTATTGCAGATAGAGTGGATACACTCCTGAGCCATGGCAACCGCATCCATTATGAGCCGGTCCTTGAGGAAGGCGTGTTGTTCTCTTGATATAAAAGAATTTAAAACCTTCTTCAATCTGTCTGCAATTATTTTTGAAATGATCTTATAGAGAGAGTTGCATAATGAGATCGGTCTATAATCGCCAAAAGAGGAGGGTCGATCGGACTTTGGGATTAGGGCAATAAAAGTGGCCGCAAGAGCGCTGTTAATGCTTCCAGAGAGACGAGACATATCGACCATACATAGGAGATCTTTTTTGAAGAGCTCGTAAAAGTGTGAGAAAAATTCCACCGGCCAGCCATCAGGGCCGGGGCTCTTGTCTTTGCTGAAAGACTTTAAGGTTGCAGAAAGTTCTTCCTCCGTGACAGTCCTGAAGAATGCATCGTTGGCCTCGTCATCGAACATAGTCGGAAGATGTTCAACCGCCCAGAAAGAGTCGGTTATGTCATTTTGTTGTCTCGAGTATTGTTGCCTGAAGAAGCGTGTGGCCTCCGCTGCGATTTCATGTTGAGAGGAGAAACATTGACCTTGCTCGTTTTCAATCTTCCAAATGGAGTTTTTGAGTCTACGTCCATTTGCAAAGGAGTGGAAGAACCGGGTATTCCTGTCCCCATCTTTGAGCCAGGTGGCACGGCTTTTGAGCCGCCATGTGGCCTCTTCTTTTAGGAGAAGAGCGTGTTTTTTCCTTTCAAGGGAGCACAGGGATGAGGCCTTTGCAATAGTTCTACCACTGTTGGGTATGGAGGAGACGATCTCATCTATTTCTGAGTTGATGTCAATAAGATCTTGAGAGTCCTTAATCTTCTTTGAATGCTGCCATGTTTTTGTTTTATCTCTGAGAAGATTGACCTTATCCCGAAATGTTAGGAGGAAGGCGTCTTGTGAATTGATTATGTCCTCCCAGCATTTCTTTATATATTCATTGAAAGAATCGTCCTGGAGGTGGATGGAATTAAATTTAAACGAGTACCCCATTCGACGCTCCGCCTGTGCCCATTCGAGGAAGATGGGCTTATGATCGGAAGTAAGCTCCCCGCCAGTCTTTGCATGAGGCATCCCCCATTGTTGGATAACACTGACGTGCAAAAGAAACCGATCTAACCTTTTCGCTATAAAGGCAGTGTCCAGTCTGCCATTGTCCCAAGTGGGGGCCATGACTGCCGGGCAGATGTCGACAAGATTCCGGTTGAAAAACTCCCTCCGCATTCGGACCGCCATTCTGTCAACAGGGAGGCCGTGCCCCCAACATTCTTCTGAGCTTAAAGTGAGATTGAGATCGCCAGCAACAAGCAACGAGTCAATGTCCATAATGCCTGTGGAAAATAAGGAGTCCCAAAAAGGGGATCTGAGTCTGTATGGGGCATATATATTCAGCAGATTTAATGAGTTCGAGCGCCCCCTAATAGATGCAGTGAGAAGGATGCCTGCGGAGCATTTGTATGCCTTTGCCTTAATAATAGTGGGATCCCACATGGAAACCAATCCTCCAGAGAGACCATCCGCATTGGTGGCGACCATGTGCCAAGAAGGAAACATTTTGCGGAAAAATGCTAAGGAGACCGAGCTGGGGTGCATAGTCTCTTGGATGAAAATGATGGAGGGCCGAGCAGAGAGGAAGGTACCCCTTAGAGCCAAAAACTTTGGGCCGGCTCCTAGGCCTCTGATGTTGTAGGATATAAGAAAGGTCATTTGGACGTCTGTCCAGCCGAGCCTGCTCTAAGGGGCTGAGGGGGAGGGGATTCGAAAATAGGGACATCAACAAGGGGGAGGTTTGATAAGCCTAAATCAGAGGATATGGCCCGGCCTTTGTAGTGTCGACTCCCACCCCGGGTCTTTTTTCTGACAGTGATGTTTCTGGCCGAGTTGGGACTGATAGAGGGGAAGGATGGTTTATGAATAGTCAGTGGCTCCAAAACGGGAGGGTTGCAATTGAGAAGTTGCTCGATGTCACTGTCAAGAGTGTTGGCCGGGGAGTCGGTTGGGGAGTTTAAAGGGGTCGGGGAGTGGTGAATTCCTTTCCCTTTTTGGGAAGCAGAGGGAGGGGACGTGGAGGAGGAGATAGTGATGGGGTGGGAGCCGACCACGAAATCTGAGGCATTCATGGTCGGGGGGGCAGTGACAGGGGCCTCTTCATGCTGTTCCTTGACCGGGGAGCTGCAAAAATCTTCCCTTGAGATATTTGGAGAAGAAGGGATCGCCTCGGTTGCCCCCGGTGAGATGGGAGTGCTTCTGAATCCTGTGAAAATGGGCGAGCCTGGTCTGGACTGTGTGACTTCATTTGAACATCTGAAATCTGCCGATTGGAAAGAAAAATTCTCCCCCAGGGGGGCTTCTTTTTCAGAGTGGGATATAGATCCTTCATGATCCTTGTTGACCCGTGTGGGGGGACGGAGCCTGCGTCTGCGGAAGTGGCAATCCTTGACTAGATGACCGGTGCGATGGCAAGCAGAACAACGGAAAGGAATGCCCCAATAATCTAGCCTTTGGAAGATCTTAATTCCATCCCAAGTGATCTCAATTTGGTCCGGATAGCCCCCTTTATATGGTCTTTCTATGAGGATCCATGCAATTCTCTTATCCTTTTCACCACGGACCCAGGGGTCGACATAAATGAATTTTCCAATAGCACCACCGATGGTTGCAAGAATCTCAGGCGTCCACAGCTGCAGAGGAAGATTCGGCAGTTTGACCCATATCATGCTGTGGGTGGGAGTGTTCTTAAGAGGATCGAAGCCAAGGTACCATCTCGAGAGAGGAAGAAAACTTCGGCCCGAGACCCATGGCCGATTCAGAATCAATTCCAGGTCTTCCTCTTTTTGGAAATGGAAGGAAAACCAGTCCTTCATTAGCCTTGAGATGATTGGAGAGTATCCTATAATGGGAGTCCAGGATTTGGAGATCCAGCTTCTCATCTGAGTTTCATCGAGCTCCGGAAAATACCATTTCCCCACAAGGGCGAACCTTTGGAGGCTTTCAATCCGATCTACAAGAGTTGGACCGGAGACAGTGACAGTCGGTTGTGGAACCGTTTTGACCGGACGTTTTTGGCGCCCCTTTGTGAGACGGGTGGATCCCATGAGGGGAGGGTCCCGCAGCTCTGGTGGCAGGAAGTCGGACAGCGTGGAGTGCCATCTTGGATTTCTCTTGGACAAATTGTGAACTGTCTCGGTATGAATTGCCGCGGCAAATAATTCCTTTGTGGCTGGAGAGTCGCTGTCGGTGGCCATCCCGAGAATAAGAAATAGACAGAGGTTCAATATAAAATCCCTGAAAAAGGATACCCCGTACCTTAGAAAGTGCCTGAAGAAGGATCCCTCGTACAAAGGTAGATCTGTGGAAGAGGAACCGGCGGAGAATATTGCCTAGAGGGAAGGATCTCTAATGATAAAGGACGATAAGATGACAGGCCCGAATGCTTAGAATAATCTAGAAAGAGATCCTTTGGAGAAAGGTGACGGGAGGCTGCCGCCAATTTGACATTTTGAGAGAAAAGGTGGCAGAAGACATTTAAAGAGTCTGATTTGGAATTAAGGAATGTCGCCGGAAAATGGATTTGAAAAAAAAGTTGCGGGAGGATGAACGGAAAGAGATCCGGGAGGGTGGACGGGAAGACCCCCACGTCGTCGAGGAGAATCGATGGCAGGATCAAGAATTACAGTCGATGCAACAACAGCAGCAATGTAACACACACCACCATTTACAGATGCGAAAACGAATGTCTCGGCATGGTCTATAGATATAAAACGTGGATCTGATTCTGCTTAATAGTGAACAAAAACACATCCACATTGAGCAGGGACGACGACAAATTGCTTCATAAAACCAAATGTTAACATTGTAAAACCATAAAAAATATTTGTGTACAACAAAATTAATAGCTCTTAGTCGATACTATATGTCACTATAAAAAGTGACATAATAATTTTCAGTCCATTAAACATTTATACGTATTTAATGTAAATTAGCAAATATTATATAAAATTGTTTAATGCAACTAATATTGTATGTAACTAGTGAAAAATTATTTAATTATTTAATGTGATTGATTTTATTCTTTTACGTTTATACTAGTATGACACAGCAAGGGCAAACCAGCCAAGGACAAAGAAGGATAATGATTAAGCTATGGTTGTGGTTATAATAAGCAGACATAAACAAACTCATGATTCAGATCTTTTTGACAATGATAAGGAAAGGAAATGAAAAACAAGGATGAGTCCATGGCATTGGAATTGTATAAAGGTAATACGGTCACTAATTCTTTTACAGTAGGGTAGGTTGATATAGTGGCTTGGATCGATGTTCAATGGAGAAAAGGGAAGAAGGAAAAACCCAGGTCCTGTCTTGGGAATTAATTCAAGGATTGCAGGATTTATAGTTGGTATTCCAAGATATCTCTATTGGGATAAGCATTTTGCTCCCGGTCTCTTAGTTCTATGTAATGGGGTTTTTATGGGGATTTCTATTTGTGATCTAAAGTTCTTGGGTGTGTCGTAGTGTAATTTTCACCCCAAAAAGAGTTGTATGAATAGTCACGTATTCATGTTTTCTATTGGAATATAATTATTACAATTAAAAAACAACATTTATACTAGTATGAATTTGGATTGTATAAATATAAAATATTATTTATAATTAATTTTAATTAATATAATTTTATCTTAATATTATTAGCTTATGGGTTTTGGATTGATGGTGAGTGAGTGCATTGTTAAGACATTCTTTGTGATAAGTCACTACTTCAAATCCCTGTGGATTTTAATTAAAAAAAGATTTAATATTGTTAAAATGTCTTTTGATTATATAAATTTAATATATTATTTATAATTAATAATTAAATTAAAAATAATAATAATGATTATTTTATATTATTTTAATTTAATTTTAATATTGATATATCAAAGAAGAACTCTAAGTTCAATGCTATTATATATATAGTTGTAAAATTGAAATAATTCCAAGTTCTAGTTTATTTAATAGTTAAATGGTAGATATAACTTATATTTATAATAATATTTTCTTATATTTGGTTGAGGTAACTAAGTGTTGTGTTATATTTTATTATTTTTTTGCATGGAAGTTTGAAAATAAGAAGAAGTTTGAAGATAAGAATGAATAGTAAAAATGACATGTTATTTAAAAAAGGCGAAGAGGATGATTAAAGGGGAAATAAAAACTAGCAATTGCACCAAATGTTGCACAGGAAACACCGTAAGTTGATGGCATGCAGAGAAAGAGCATAGAATGAAGACATATGTGATACATTACAATTTGCGTGAGAGAAATCTTAATATTATTGAATAAGGTATTTAAATCCGCTATTAAACAACAGAAATTTACTACAATATAAATGTTATTATACCTGAACATGTTGTTGGGTTGTGTTATATTCTTTCCACAATTAGCCCACGTAGTTAACGGGGGGCAGAGCCCCCCCTTCGTTGCGCCGATTGTGTAGCGGGGGGGGGTGTCACAGGGGGTTTGAGGCATACCCCACTTTATGGGGTCCGGGGTAGCGCCCTGAAAAATTTTGGTTTTGGACCCTATGTTAGGTTGGGCGGACCCACCTATGGTTTTGTGCATGATTTTTGCACTTGTTTTTTGGACGCGATGGTTTTCGGTCCATGGTATTGGACGTGATGGTTTTCGGTCCATGGTATTGGATTCTTTGGCGTGTATAAATATGTATTGTAACATTGAAAGGAATATTATGATGAAAAATCAAGCTAGTAGTCCCATTTTGGGGTCCGGGGGAAAATATCTATGTATATGTGTTTTATGTGTTATGCTCTCGCATTGTTTATTTTCTATGTTTTAGAATTCGTATGCAGGTAATTGTATGGGGTTAAAACCTACATTTGGTATCAGAGCTATTTTGGCTTCAAGGGGACACCTTTGTTGCTAAGGGTTTTGCTTAGGCCTGTGGTAGACCCTGTTCAGTGGGATATCTGCGAGATTGATTCTGGTGGTGAAAGAAGATGGCGAGCAGTGGAAAGATAAAGATCGAGAAATTTAATGGTCAAAGTTTTGAGTTGTGGAAACTCAAGATGGAGGATTTTTTGGTGGATAAAGATCAGTGGATCGTGGTAGATCCGTGTACTAAACCAACGGGAGTGTTCGATAAAGAATGGAAGAAGTGGATCGGAAGGAAAAGAGCACAATATGATTGTGTGTCTCAGATTAAGTATTGCTGAATGTATCAGGGGAAGCTACGGCGAAGGCTTTGTGGGACAAGTTAGGGACTTTCTACCAATCTAAGTCTTTGGTGAATAAACTGTTGCTGTGGAAAAAGCTTTATAACCTGAGGATGAAAGATGGAGACTTGGTGACAGAGCATCTAAACGCATTTAATACTGTGGTAAGTCAGTTAGCATCTGTTGATATTAAAATTTCAGATGAAGATAAGTGCATCAGTTTGTTGTGTTCTCTACCAGATTCGTGAGATAATCTGGTTATTGCAATAGGTAGCAATGCAACTGCCTTGCAGTTTGATGAAATAGTCTCAGCCTTGCTGATGGAGGAGATGAGAAAGAAAAATATGGAGAGCCAGAATGGTGATGCCTTGTCTGTATGAGGACGGTCCCAGAACAGAAACAAAAATAAGTCACCGAGTGGGAGATCTAAATCTAGAGGGAGATCTAAATCTCCAGGAAAACCTGTAAAGGTGGTGTGCTGGAAATGCGAAAAGGAAGGGAACTACAAAAGGGACTGTAAATCTAAAGCTCCTGATAAAGGAAAGGGATATGATGATGCTCCTTCTGTAGAGGCGAAAACCACCTTAGATGAAGGTGGGGATGTGTACTTGGCTTCTTCAAGTACACATGTGGATCATGAGGCATGGTTGATTGACTCAGGTGCATCCTTTCACTTCATTCCCCATAGAGAGTGGTTCTGCGAGTATGAGAATATGATGGTGGTGATGTCTTCTTGGGGGATGACAGGAAGGCTAGAATCATTGGTCGTGGAAAAGTAAAGTTGAAGTTGCAAGGTGGAAGGGTTAGAACACTTCCGGGTGTTCTACATATTCTTGCATTAGCCAGAAATCTGATTTCTGTTAGCAAGCTGGATGATGCAGGTGTAAAAACAGTGTTTGAGAAGGATACCTGCAAGATGGTTCAGGGAGCACTGGTATTGATGCGGGGAGTTCGAATTGGAACTCTGTACAAGCTGCAAGGTAGCACTGTTATTGATGGGTGCAATAGTTCTATCGGTCCTGAAAGTGACGCAGAAAATCTAGTGGTCTCTGGAGAAAAGACGATGCTGTCGCATCAAAGGCTTGGACATATTGGAGAGAAGGGCCTTCGAATACTTCATGGTAAAGGTATGGTAGAAGGTATGTGTAATAGCTCTCTGGATTTTGATTTCTGTGAAAATTGTGTATATGGGAAGCAGAATCGGGTGAGTTTTCCCTCTGGTAGTAAGAGGGCGAAACAGATATTAGAGCTTGTGCACAATGATGTGTTTGGACCTGTGAAGGTTCCATCACTGGGCAAGTCTGTGTACTATGTATCATTTATAGATGACTTCTCAAGGAATACATGGATATATTTCCTTAAGAAGAAATTTGAAGTCTTTGACAGGTTTAAAGAATTTAAGGCTCTCATGGAAAATCAGACAGAGAAGAAGATAAAGCTGTTGAGGACAGATAATGGTGGAGAGTTTTGCAACAAAGAATTTGAAGAATTATGTAAGAAGTGTGGTATATCATGGCAGAAGACTACTCCATATACACCTCAGCAAAATGGACTTGCAGAAAGAATGAACAAGACGTTGATGGAAAGGGCAAGAATCATGCTCAATGGTGCCGAGTTAGGACAGGAATTCTGGGCAGAGACGGTGGATACTGCATGTTACCTGGTCAATACGTCACCTTCATCAGCGTTGGAGGATAAGACTCCACAAGAGGTATGGACTGGTAAGAAACCCTCTCTTTCACATCTAAGGGTATTTGGATGTGATGCATATGTACATGTTCCAAAGGAGAAAAGAACCAAGTTGGATAGTAAATATGAAAAGTGCATCTTTATTGGGTATAAGGATGGTTTAAAGGGTTATAAGCTTTGGAACCCAGCAACAAGGAAGGTTGTGTACAGCCGAGATGTGGTGTTCAGAGAGGTGAAAATTGTTATTAAACATGAAGTCCAACCAAAGGAACCTGAGCAGATAGAGTTTGAGCTAAAGGAGGAAGAATCAGACTCTAGAACAGAGGAGGAATCAGAAGATGAAGAGCCACAAACTCCAGGTGTAAGAAGATCAGTTCAGGAAAGAAGGCAACCAGAAAGGTATAGTCCATCTGCTTTCTGTTCAAATTTTGTTTTATCTATTACTAATGATGATCCCAGAACTGTGAAGGAAGCAGTAGATTCAGAGGATGGAAAACTCTGGAAAGAGGCCATGGTTGATGAAATGGCATCTTTGCACAAAAATAAAGCTTGGGATCTGGTGGAGTTGCTAGCTAGAAGGAAACCCATTTGCAGCAAATGGGTGTTCAAGAAGAAGACAAATGCAGAAGGAAAGGTGGATAAATACAAAGCTCGGTTGGTAGCAAAAGGTTATTTCTAGGTGTCGAGAATTGATTTTGGTGATATTTTTTCTCCTGTTGCCAAGGTAGCTTCTATTATATTACTTTTATCTGTTGCTGCTGCTTTTGATTTTGAGGTAGCACTGATGGATGTAAAGACAACATTTCTTCATGGGGACCTGGAAGAGGAAATCTACATGAAGCAACCTAAAGGCTTTGCGGTGAACGGTAAGAAAGAATTGGTATGCAAGTTAAATAAGTCTTTGTATGGGTTAAAACAGTCACCAAGGATGTGGTATCAGAAATTTGATACATTTATACGAGGACTTGGCTTCACCAAAAGCAAAGAAGATCACTGTGTGTATTTTAAATTAATTGGTGAGAGTGTTATTTACTTGGTCTTGTATGTGGATGATATGTTGCTAGTTGGAAATGATAAAGAAATTATCCAGGATTTGAAGACCCAATTGTCCTCCAAATTCGACATGAAAGATCTTGGTGCTGCAAACTATATTTTGGGCATGGAAATTAAAAGAAATCAGACAAAGAGGAAGCTTTGGATAAACTAGAGGAAGTATGTCAAGGCAATATTGCAGAGGTTTAATATGCAGGATAGTAAACCGGTGAAGGTTCCTATTCCTGTAGGTGTGAGTTTATCTGTTGAATAGTGTCCCAAGACACAAGAAGAGGAAGAGGACATGTCTCGTGTTCCATATGCACGTGCAGTCGGTAGCCTGATGTATGCAATGGTCTGTACTAGACCAGACATTGCACATTCAGTGGGAGTATCGAGCAGGTTTATGTCAAAACTAGGGAAGGAGCACTAGACAACAGTGAAGCGGATTTTCAGGTATTTGCGTGGCACTAGTGATTATGGTTTGTGCTACCAAGGAAGACCAGGATTGGACATAATGCTGGATATTCATGGCTTTGTTGATGCAGACTGGGCTGGAGATCTGGATCAAAGAGGATCTACAAGTGGATATGTGTTTAACCTATTTGGAGGTGTAGTCAGTTGGATGAGTAAGAAACAATCTGTAGTGGCACTATCAACTACAGAGGTAGAATACATGGCAGTCACTCATGCAAGCAAGGAAGCACTTTGGTTACAGAGATTGTGTTCAAGTATGGGGTTAGTACAAGGAGCTATAAGGATAGACTATGACAACCAAAGTGAAATTTTATTGGTAAAGAACCTTGCATATCAATCAAAGACAAAGCACATTGATGTTTAGTATCACTTTGTGAGGGATATGATAGAAGACAAAAAGGTGTTGCTAGTAAAGGTGGACACTTTGAAGAATACTGTAGATGCATTGACAAAATCTGTGAGCTCTTGAGAAGTTCTCTTGGTGTAGAAAGACAATAGGCGTTTTAGGGCTGGAAAAATGACTAATCTCTCTTGTGGCCCCTTGTGGAAAGAAAACAACAAGTGGGAGAATGTTGGGTTGTGTTACATTCTTTCCACGACTAGCCCACGTAGTTAACCGGGGGGTTAGGGGGGGGGGGGGGAGCCCCCCCTTCGTTGCGCCAATTGTGTAGCGAGGCGGAGGGGGGGGGTGGTCACAGGGGGTTTTAGGCATACCTGTAACCCCACTTTATGGGGTCCGGGGCAGCGCCCCAGAAAATTTTGGTTTTGGACCCTATGTTAGGTTGGGCGGACCCACCTATGGTTTTGTGCATGATTTTTGCACATGTTTTTTGGACGCGATGGTTTTCGGTCCATGGTATTGGATGCGATGGTTTTCGGTCCATTGTATTGGATGCTTCGGCATGTATAAATATGTATTGTAACATTGAAAGGAATAATATAATGAAAAATCAAGCTTGTAGTCCCGGTTTTGGGATCTAGGGGAAAATCTATGTGTATATGTGTTTTATGCGTTATGCTCTCACATTGTTTATTTTCTGTGTTTTAGAATTCGTATGCAGGTAATGTCTGTATGGAGTTAAAACCTACACATGTCACAATAGGGATTTGCTGAACTATGATTACTTTTTAACAATGATGGATATCAAATGCAACAACTTAGACAAATTCAATTTCTCAATCAAATGCAACAATGCAACATTGACGATTTCGAATATTAGAACCTTGTAAACAATTTCCTTCCTTTTGTTTAATAATGCCATCCATTTCAATATTTTGAATTGAAAAGCTTCATTGCATTTGTTTACGCTGTAAGTTTCATGCTGGGTACGCATATGTAAAAGGCAAGGTAATTTTTAAACTAATATTTCGTTAGAAGTAAATATTAACATAGTTTACTTCTCAATATGTAAAAGGAAATGTAATTTTGAAACTAATATTTCGTTAGAAGTAAATATTAACACAGTTTACATCTCAATTCATCAATCCAATAAAAGAGGCTTGTATTTGAAGTTAAGAAAAAAGTATGTTATATACTTTCGTGTAAGGTAAACTGCATGAAGACTCCCCATGAATATCAAAAACCCTTCTTATGCCAGAAATGGAATAGACCGCTAGATTCAACTACCGATGGAAAAATATGAATATGAATCACCTCAAGAGAAAAAGAGTCTCTGTCAGAAATGCCAAAAAAATAATCAAAATCTTATAAGTCTTTGATGCTCTACATTGATTGAAAGTTTATGGAAGCTCTACATTGATTGAAAATTTATGGAATTGTGTTGTGTAATGAAGCCCAATTCCATCTAAAGTCAAGTTTTCCTTGAATGAAAATATGTAAATCAATAACCTAGAATTTGAGAGTAGTTTCCCTACCTATGTTGTCCTCTTCATCTCCATCTACAGATTGAAATGGTTATTTTCTGAGAGACAAATGCTTTCCCATATTTCTTGCCTCCAATTTTTTGGTATTTTCTTCTCTTTTCCAACTATAACTCTCTGATTTTCCATCTCCTCCTACACTTTCCTCTCTGCCACCATCCATAGAGGTTTCCCTAACAAAAGATGAATGTCCAGTTAATTGTAAAGGGCCTTGGGGTGAGCTTAGAGACTATGAAGGAGTCTGATGTTGTTCACAGTAACTAGGTCCCGGGAGTTACAGTTGGGAAGACACATTCATTTGAGAATAATGCTCTTGAGGCATTCATGAAATTTGGTAATATTGAGATTGTGAATGAGAACTATTAGTGTTTGAAATTGTGCTATAAAGTCCTATGCCTTGGTGGGCTGACACAATAGCATGTGTTCCATGCTCAGGAGGGACCCAAATGCATCCAAGAACTAGCAACTGATGTGCTTGAGAAGTTGGCGTTGGTGGAGAAGGACTAGGCCTTCTAGTGTGTAGACAATATTTCTGTCAAGTAAGACATATACACATATCATATTTCCATTCAAAGTCTGAACTTAATTGTAGATAGAAATGAATTCCAGAGCACAAACCTGCAAATGAATTTTGACTTCGTCATTGGTAAACCCATCCACCTTCATGAGTTCTCTTATTTTCTTTGGGGTTGGTAATTGTCCAAGTAAACAAGATACAACAATCACATTAGTATCCCAAAATTTGAGAAGTTATAACTAATTCCACACTCACCAAAATAGTTTAGGTTTCTTTAAACAATAGTTGAAAGAGTAGTTTAACAACTCTATGAAGAAACATAGATTTTGACAAATAACTCCAATAAAAACATAAATCAAGCTACAATATGCAAGGATTCTCACTCCCTAAAGTATAACCTAAGAAGAATTTAAAGAGAACATAAGCACAATGTGAAAAGCTAGCAAGATAGAAGCAGTAGTGCATCAAAAAGTACAACATTAGCGATGAACCAAACTAACCTTTTTTGAAGATGAACCCAACATGAAAAATGGTCGAGGCTTACCATATCATTTATTTGAAATTGAACTGAGCGACATTTCCCATTAGAGATAAGACAATATATTTTATGTAAATGAGAAGTAAAATGGCACTAACATTGTAGAAACAAGTGCTAATGACACCATTTTGATAAAAGTTGTCAAACAAGTAGAGCTACTGAAATAAGCCAAGCTAGATGCACCAGGCTCTTCGATCTTGCAACTTGGGAAGGATATGAAAAGAATGGTGTACATATCAAAGTGGGAAGAACCTGAAAAATGAATTAGTGCCAAACACCAAAGCCCAATTCCATGTGCAGTCAAGTTTTCGTCAGATGAAATATGTAAATCAATAACCTAGAATTTGAGAGTAGTTTCACTACCTCTATTGTCATTTTCATCTCCATCTATAGATTGCAGTGTCTATTTTCAGAGAGACATAACCCTTCCCATATTTCTTGCCTCCACATTTTTAGCATTTTCTTGTCCTTTCCAATAAGAACTCTCAAATTTGCCATCTTCTCCTACACTTTCCTCTCTACCACCATCGACAGAGGTTCCCCTAACACCAGATGATTGTCCAATTAATTGTAAAGGGTCTTGGGGAAAGCTTAGAGACTGTGAAGGAGTCTTATGTTGTTCACAGTAATGAGTCTTTGGGAGTTGTAGTTGGGAGACATATTCATCTAAAAATAATGCTTTTGAGGCATTGGTGATTAGAAATAATGAGATTGTGAATGAGAACTGATAGTGTTTGACACTATGCTATGAAGTCCTAGGCCTTGGTGCACTACCACGACAACATGTGTTGCATGCTTAGGAGGGACCCAAATTCCTCCAAGAACCACCAATTGAGGTGCTTGAGAAGTTGGTGTTGGTGGAGAAGGACTAGGCCTTCTAGTGTGTAGACAATATTTCTGTCAAGTAAGCCATATACACAGATCATATTTCCATTCAAAGGCTGAACTTAACTGTAGATAGAATTAAATTCCAGAGCACAAACCTGCAAATGACTTTTGACTTTATCATTGGTAAGCCCATCCACCTTCATGAGTTCTCTAATTTTCTTTGGGGTTGCTACTGTCCAAGTAAACAAGATACAACAATCACATCAATATCTCAATTTTGAGAAGTTATAACTGACTCCACAATCACCAAAATAGTTTAGGTTTCTTTGAATAATAGTTGAAAGAGTAGTTCAACAACATTATGAAGAAACATAGGTTTTGACAAAATAACTCCGATAAAAACATAAATAAAGCTACAATATGCAAGGATTCTCACTCCCTAGAGTCTAACCTGAGAAGAATTTAAAGAGAACATAAGCACAATGTGAAAATATAGCAAGATAGAAGCAATAGTGCATAAAAAAGTACAACATTAGCAGATGAACCAAACTAACATTTTTTGAAGATGAACCCAACATGATAAATGACTAAGGCTTACCATATAATTTGTTTAAAATTGAACTAAGCGACATTTCCAATTAGAGATAAGACAATACATCTTATGTAAATGAGAATTCAAATGGCACTAATGTTTTAGAAACAAGTGATAATGACGCGATTTTAATAAAAGTTGGCATACAAGTAGATCTACTGAAATAAGCCAAGCTAGATGCACCGGGCTCTTCAATGTTGCAACTTGGGATGGATATGCAAAGAATAATGAATATATCAAAGTCGGAAGAACCTGCAGAGAGAATAGCTCCAAGAAGGACAATGTTCGAAAATGGTACTGGTGGAAGACATGCCACTGACAAAAAAAGTGTTCAGTACAGTTGTTCAAGAAAGTGACAACTCCAACATGGTGAATAGGTAAGATGTGTTTGGATTTGTAAAGAAAATACAAGAAAGTGAGAAAAATATAACAAAGAAATAGAACACATGACTGTATAATTAATTGTAAAGGGCCTTGGGGCAAGCGTAGAGACTCTCAAGGAGTCTGATGCTGTTCACAGTAGCCAGGTTGTGGGAGTTGTAGTTGGGAAGACATATTCATCTAAGAATAACGCTCCTGAGGCATTGGTGATTGGAAATAGTGAGATTGTGAATGAGAATTGGTAGTGTTTGACATTGTTCTATAAAGTCCTAGGCATTGGTGGGATGCCACAACAACATGTGTTGCATACTCAGGAGGGACCCAAATGCCTCCAAGAACCACTAACTGAGGTGTTTGAGAAGCTGGCATTGGTGGAGGACTATGCCTTCTAGTGTGTAGACAATGTTTCTATCAAGTAAGCCACATACACAAATCAAATTTCTATTCAAAGGCTGAACTTAACTGTAGGTAGAATTAAAGTTCAAAGCACAAACTTGCAAATAACTTTTGACTTCATCATTGGTAAGCCCATCCACCTTCATGAGTTCTCTAATTTTCTTTGGGGTTGCTATTGTCCAAGTAAACATGATACAACAATCACATCAATATCTCAATTTTGAGAACTTATAATTGACTCTATAGTCACCAAAATAGTTTAGGTTTATTTGAATAATAGTGGAGATAGCAGTTCAACAATATTACGAAGAAACATAGGTTTTGAGAAAATAACTATGATAAAACATAAATAAATCTACAATATGCAAGGATTCTCACTCCCTAGAGTCTAACCTGAGAATAATTTAAAGAGAGCATAAGCATGATGTGAAAATCTAGCAAGATAGAAGCAGTAGTGCATCAAAAAGTACAACATTAGCAGATGAGCCAAACTAACCTTTTTTGAAGATGAACCTCACATGACAAATGACTGAGGCTTACCATATAATTTGTTTGAAATTGAACTGAGCAAAATTTCCCATTAGAGATAAGACAATATATCTTATGTAAACGAGAAGTCAAATGGCACTAATGTTGTAGAAACAAGTGCTAATGACACCATTTTGATAAAAGTTGCATACAAGTAGAGCTACTGAAATAAGCCAAGCTAGATGCACCAGGGTTTTCGATGTTGCAACTTGGGATGGATATGCAAAGAATTGTGTACATATCAAAGTGGGAAGAACCTATGGTGAGAATAGCTCCAAGAAGGACAATGTTGGGAAATGTTGTTGGAGGAAGACATGCCACTAACAAAAAAAGTGTTTAGTAGAGTTGTTCAAGAAAGAGACAACTCCAACATGGTGACTAGGTAAGATGTGTTTGGATTTGTAAAGAAAATTGTAGGAAAGTGAGTAGAATATAACAAAGAAATAGAACACATGGTTGTCTAGTTAATTGTGAAGGGGTCTGATGTTGTTCATAGTAACCAGGCCGTGCGAGTTGTAGTTGGGAAGACATATTCATCTGAGAATAATTCTCCTGAGGAATTGGTGATTGGAAATAGTGAGATTGTGAATTGTTGAAAATGCAACAAGATGATGGAGCTTAGTGGAAAGGAGTCACCTTCACTAAGTGGGCCCACAGGCTATTTTTGGCGCAAAGTCTATTTTTAGACTATGTCTATTTTTGGACATATGGATCATGGTCTATGAGTTGCCGGATGCTATTTGTGGATGATTGGTCATGTTGGTAAAAATAGATGGACTTCTATTTTTAGACATATGGGCGGAGTCTATTTTTAGACTGCCAGTCTAAAAATAGAATAGTCGAATATTATTAGCTCTTAATAATATTTGGACTATAAACATTATCTTATCCTCTTGGAGCACTTCAGTTCGAGCTACGGATGTGGCACATGCAGCTGTCAGAAGGAAATACACTTTTCTTATGGGTCAGCTGAGTTATTGCATGATGGACTTCAGTTAGAACTCAAGTGATTGATTTTGGTGGAGTTGATTGAGGAGTTGATGGAGTTGTGTTCATTTTGACTTAGTTGAACTAGTTGTATTTAGTCTAACTGCAAAATACACTAGTGATGAGTGATGTGAATTAATTATTAATTAATTCACTAATTATTAACTCATAAATCAACTAAAGAATACATCAGTTAACTCAGTGCATGGACAGTTCAGTGGAGACAGGTGTTAGAGGTGAGTGAAAGGGCAAGACAGCTGTTAGCTGTGACTATAGTTGTGCATGAGATTTGCACAATCAATGGATTGAGTATTGCCAATGAGGATTGCGTGGTTCAACCAAGGGAAATACGAGTTTGGATCAGCCATTCTCATCTATTCTCATGTAGCATTGCGCAGTGGAGGCAGGCAAGCAGTAGAGGAGATTTGAACCTGTGATTGATTCAGATCTGAGCTAGTTTGTGTGTAGTAGGTGGAGATAGTACTGAGTACTTGCGAGGAGTATTTTACTATGTATTGTTACATGTTCTCAATCAATATAATATACAGATAGTTGGGGGTTTTCAGCTGTATGCTTTCCTCGTGATATACTGTGTTGATATGTGTGATTGATGCTTCAATGTGCGCATGCGATTGTTTCTGAATACTGCAAATTGATGATCAACGTAGAGGAGGTTATGTATTATGCATGCATTCCGCAAATAGTGTATAATAAGGATAATCTCTGTGAATAAGTGTCATAATATTCAAAATTTCTACATGGTATCATAGCAGAGTTGATCATTAGATATATTATTCAGAAAGTGTTTACATTTTATTTCTTCAGGCAGAGTCTGTAATTGGGCGAGGTAGCCTCTGGATTCATCCTTCTTTTGGAAGGTGAGATATTCGGTGAATTCCCATACAGTCAATCTCTGTACGAGAAATACTTTGTTCTCACGAATTTTAGATCAGAAGCGGTTGAGTTTTGAGCTGGTGGAATTTGAATTTGCAGCAGTGTTTTCTTGGTGTCAAAGTTGAAATATCTTTCAACGGTTTGCGATTGGAGTATGCCATTGAAGGCAGCTCGAATTATATTGCATGGAAAGACAGGATGGAGGCAGTGTTAGATGACAATGGGCTGAAGGAGTTCATAGAGGCTGAGGTCCCAAAGCCTACTGATGTTGCTCACGTTGAGGCTTGGCAAAAGAAGACATCTGTCGAAGGATTCAGTTGGAGGGCGTGAAGGATCACATTGTATCCAGCCTGCATGAAAAGGCTTCTCCATACTTGATGTGGAAAGCGTTGATAGATTTATTCCAAAGCAAGAGCGGCCAGAGGAATTTGGCGCTCAAGGATAAACTCAGAAACATTAAGTGTGAGAATGGAGACAGTATGCCCAAGTATCTCACGAAGTTCACCCAATGCCGGGATGAGCTGGGGAGTGTGGGGGTGACTGTCGATGATGAGGACTTGGTGAGCTTGGCTCTCCTTGGTTTTCTGAAGAGTTGGAATTCCTATCAGGACTCTGTCAATGGTTGGGAGAAATTGCCAGGATGGGAGAGACTTTGGTTGGATCTTGTGCAAGAGGAGATTAGGCGGAATACCAGGGACGAATCTTCATCAAAGGCATCTGATGAAGAAAATTTCGCTTTGGCTGTCAAAGCAAAGAAGGGGAAGGAGAAGGGTTCTCTTTCCGAATCCAGTTCTTCCAATGATGGGAAGAAGGTTGACAAATCAAAAGTGCGATGCTTTCGTTGTCATGAGGTGGGCCATTATGCTGCAAATTGTCCACGGAGGAAATCCAAGAAGGGATCCGGGGAAGGATCTGAAGGTGAGGCACTTGATTCACAGTTTGAGTTGGATTTCACACTCTTCGCATGCATGGTTTCATCCATGGTGGGAAGTGGTTGGTTTCTTGACAGTGGAGCTTCTTTCCACATGACCGATGACAAGAGTTTGTTCAGTACTTTGGAGGAGAAATATCTCTAGATACTCATAGCGATGGGTAATGATGAGAAGTATAGTGTCTCAGGTGTAGGCACGGTTATTTTTCAGAGGGAGCATGGAGCTTGCCTTACCTTGACCGATGTCAAGTATGTACCAGGACTGGAGAGAAACTTGGTGTCGATCGCGATGCTGGAAGACAGAGGCTATGATGTAGTCTTCTGTAAGGGAAAGGTTTTCCTTAGACACATTATCACTAGACAGGTGAAGTAGATTGGTTCACGGGTCAAGAACCTGTATGCTCTTGAGGTTCAAGATGCATGCAAAGCCTTGAGCAGCGAGGCAAGTGATGGAGACTTAGTGGTTGAGAGGGAGCATATATTACCTCTCAACATGCAGAGCCAGAAGAAGTCTCAGACGACTGTGGAGGAGCCACGATTGGCGCAGTAGCTTCAGGAGGTTGTGGAGCAGCCACAACAAGGGAAGATGAGAGGAGATCGAGTAGAGACATCTACTCATGCAGAGACCTACAGTAGGGGGAAACTTCGAGCCAGGTGGGCTGAGGGATCACATGCAGCCATACCTCCAAGTAGGAGGTGGGGCGATATAGAGTGATCGTCCCAAGGAGGAGGCGCAGGATCCTTGAGGTACCCAACCTCTTGGATGAGACCTTGCTACGGGAGCCTCTATATCGAGTAGCAGGAATTCACTGATTGGGTAGAGACAGATGCGGATGGAGTGGTAAAGAGAGCGATAGTGTAGGGAATCCTAGGACAGCGCATAGCTAGCAGGCTGCAGCAATGCGAGAGGCACACGTGTTTTGCACAGTGCTAGGTGGCATAGAGAAGTGTGCAATGGTGCGAGATGCATGGAGATGTTGCAGTAGCACAGATGTCAGAGAGGGAGAAATTGTCAGCAGCAGGTAGAGCTTCAGCATCAGAGTATGTTCCTAGCCCAACAGAGTGGTCAGTTGGGAGTGTTTTTGTTCCAAGTGTTGTTGGAGCAAGTGGACCGGGCAAATGTGTTGCATGCTGAACATTCCAGAGTTGTAGGATAAGGGTTGCAGATAATCCATATCTTGTTGAGAGGGAGTGTTGAAAATGCAACAAGATGATGGAGCTTAGTGGAAAGGAGCCGCCTTCATTAAGTGGGCCTGCAGGCTATTTTTGGCGCAAAGCAGATTTTAGACTATGTCTATTTTTAGACATATGAATCATGGTCTATGAGTTGTAGGATGCTATTTTTGGATGATTGGTCATGTTGGTAAAAATAGATGGACTTCTATTTTTAGACATATGGGCGGAGTCTATTTTTAGACTGCCAGTCTAAAAATAGAACAGTTGAATATTATTAGCTCTTAATAATATTTGGACTATAAACATTATCTTATCCTCTTGGAGCACTTCAGTTCGAGCTACGGATCTGGCACATGCAGCTGTCAGAAGGAAATACGCTTTTCTTATGGGTCAGCTGAGCTATTGCATGATGGACTTCAGTTAGAACTCAAGTGATTGAGTTTGGTGGAGTTGATTGAGGAGTTGATGGAGTTGTGTTCAGTTTGACTTAGTTGAACTAGTTGTATTTAGTCTAACTGTAGAATACACTAGTGATGAGTGATTTCAATTAATTATTAATTAATTCACTAATTATTAACTCATAAATCAACTAAAGAATACATCAGTTAACTCAGTGCATGGACAGTTCAGTGGAGACAGGTGTTAGAGGTGAGTGAAAGGGCAAGACAACTATTAGTTGTGACTATAGTTGTGCATGAGATTTGCACAATCAATGGATTGAGTATTGCGTGGTTCAGCCAAGGGAAATACGAGTTTGGATCAGCCATTCTCATCTATTCTCATGCAGGATTGCGCAGTGGAGGCAGGCAAGCAGTAGAGGAGATTTGAACCTGTGATTGATTCAGATCTGAGCTAGTTTGTGTGTAGCAGGTGGAGATAGTACTGAGTACTTGCGAGGAGTATTGTACTATGTATTGTTACATGTTCTCAATCAATATAATATACAGATAGTTGGGGGTTTTCAGCTGTATGCTTTCCTCGTGATATACTGTGTTGATATGTGTGATTGATGCTTCAATGTGCGCATGCGATTGTTTCTGAATACTGCAAATTGATGATCAACGTAGAGGAGGTTATGTATTATGCATGCATTCCAAAAATAGTGTATAATCAGGATAATATCTGTGAATAAGTGTCATATTATTCAAAATTTCTACATGAATGAGAGCTGGTAGTGTTTGACACTGTGTTATAAAGTCCTAGGCCTTGGTGGGTTGCCACAACAACATGTGTTTTGTACTCAAGAGGGACCCAAATGCCTCCAAGAACCACCAATTGAGGTTCTTGAGAAGTTGGCATTGGTGGAGAAGGGCTACGCCTTCTAGTGTGTAGACGATATTTCTATCAGGTAAGCCATATACATAGAATAGATTTCCATTCAAAGGTTGAATTTAATTGTAGATAGAAATAAAGTCCATAGCACAAACCTGCAAATGACTTTTGACTTCGTCATTGGTAAGCCCATCCACCTTCATGAGTTCTCTGATTTTATTTAGGGTTGCTACTGTCCAAGTAAACAAGATATAAAAATCACATTAGTATCTGAATCTTGAGAAGTTATAACTGACTCCACAGTCACCAAAATATTTCAGGTTTCTTTGAATAATAGTTGAAAGAGTAGTTCAACAATGCTATGAAGAAACATAGGTTTTGAAAAAATAACTTTGATAAAAATATAAATAAATCTACAATATGCAAGGATTCTCAATCCCTCTAAGAAAAATTCAAAGAGAACACAGGGATAATGTGATAAGCTAGCAAGATAGAAGCAATACTGGATAAAAAAGTACAACATTAGCATATGAACCAAACTAACCTTTTTTGAAGATGAACCCAACATGACAAATGACTGAGGCTTACCATACCATTTGTTTGAAATTGAACTGAGTGACATTTCCCATTAGAGATAAGACAATATATCTTATGTAAATGAGAAGTGAAATGGCACTAACGTTGTAGAAACAAGTGTTAATGACACCATTTTGATAAAAGTTGGCATACAAACAAAGCTACTGAAATAACCCAAGCTAGATGCACAAGGATCTTCAATGCTGCAACTTGGGATGGAAATGCAAAAAATCGTGTACATATCAAAGTGGGAAGAACCTACGGTGAGAATAGCTCCAAGAAGGAAAGTGTTGGGAAATGTTGTTGGAGGAAGACATGCCACTAACAAAAAAAGTGTTTAGTAGAGTTGTTCAAGAAAGAGACAACTCAAGCATGGTGACAAGGTAAGATGTGTTTGGATTTTAAAATAAAATTGTAGGAAAGTGAGTAGAATATAGCAAAGAAAGAGAACACATGAGTTCAAGGAAGTAACAATAGACCTCACGGGGATGAGGATGAGGTTATATTATATAAAGGAGGTGCAGGCCTTGGATGGTGCTTGGTAGAAAGGAAAGCCAAAGATGGCTTATGAGAGTGAAGATGAGTGGGAGGAGGTGTCTCCTAAAGAGGCACATCATCTTGCCTTAGAAGCTAAGCAGAAGTTGAGCAAGCAAAGTAGATCCACAAGATGAAACATATAAATATTTTAAAGTAGCTCCACAAAATAAAAATTATGAAGATTTTGTTAAGATAAATATGTTTATATACACAAATTAAAGCATAAGAATTTTGAAGATGAACCCAACATGACAAATGACTGAGGCTTACCATATCATTTGTTTGAAATTGAACTGAGCGACATTTCCCATTAGAGATAAGACAATATATCTTATGTAAATGAGAAGTGAAATGGCACTAATGTTGTAGAAACAAGTGATAATGACACCATTTTGATAAAGCTTGGCATACAAGCAGAGCTACTGAAATAAGCCGAGCTAGATGCACAAGGATCTTCGATGCTACAACTTGGGATGGATATGCAAAGAATCATGTACATACCAAACTGGGAAGAACCTACGATGAGAATAGCTCCAAGAAGGAAAGTGTTGGGAAATGTTTTTGGAGGAAGGCATGCCATTGACAAAAAAAAGTATTCAATAGAGTTGTTCAAGAAAGAGACAAATCGAGCATGGTGACAAGGTAATATGTGTTTGGATTTGTAAATAAAATTACAGGAAAGTGAGTAGAATATAGAAAAGAAAGAGAACACATGAGTTCAAGGAAGAAACAGTAGACCTCACGAGGATAAGGATGAGGTTATATTATATAAAGCGGGTGTAGGCCATGGATGGTGCCCGACAGAAAGGAAAGCCAAAGATGGCTTATGAGAGTGAATATGAGTGGGAGTAGGTGTCTCCTAAAGAGGCACATCATCTTGCCTTAGAAGCTAAGCAGAAGTTGAGCAAGTAAAGTAGATCCACAAGATGAAACATATAAATATTTTAAAGTAGTTCCACAAAATAAAACTTATGAAGATTTTGTTAAGATAAATATGTTTATATACACAAATTAGAGCATAAACATATAACAGAGCAGGCAAAATCAACCTAACCTTGTTTTTCAAATGTTATTGGAACTTTTAATGTGTCATGGATCTCATATAAAGATATAATATTCTATTCTATTGATTCCCATGAAAAATGATAAACAACTATACTCTGTCATAATTTAAAACTATACCTTTTCCTGGAGACTCCTCGCTTGTCCTTGTTGCTTGTGTGTTCATTCTCTGAAGTGTTTTCAGGGTCATCGTGCTTGAACTTTCCTAGAGTATCCAAAATTTGGACAGGGGACCCTTCAAACATGTCGCTAGGTGGACTGCCACTCAAGGAGGATCGACCTCCAGACCGAAGAGAAGAGTTTATGTTATCTTTAAGATTTCTTCTGAGAATGCCTTGCTTCCAGGCCTCTAAGGATAATCAGGAGGAAAATGAATAGCAACCACAAATACACCCCCTACATATGGACTATCAGAAGGTCCCATGATTGTGGCTTGCCAATGAAACATATCATTAGCCACTAGACCTGCAAAGCCATTGAAATATCGTCATACAAAGACCCTCAACAATTACAATCTCCTAAATATAAAAACCAGGTGCATTTGTTAAAATGTTGAAAGTGGAATTTCTAATACATGTACCTATTTCTGAAACCACATAAACTTCCCCTGTCAGCAAATGATATTTTTAAGACTTATTTTTTTCCAATTTAGTTTATTAAGATTCTAGACATGAAACATCTACATGTATTGTATATGCACCTCACTACTCTCAATGCAAGTGCAAAAAGGTAAAATAACCTTGGTTTGGTTCATCACCGCCTCTTAGCACCCTTTCTATGTGTTCACAATAAATGCCCTTTGTATCTACTGGAGTCTGCCCATTTGCATGGGTCAATTGAGCAGTGTGTCTCTTCTAGTTGATTCAGAGATAGTGAACAATTATCTCTAGATAATCCACCCCTGTCTATGCAACCTAATCATGATTCAGTGGTTGGCACTAGAGGTTGTTTATTAGTCATTTGTGAGGCCTGTGGGGTTGTTTTCAACCATCATATGACAAACTATGGACTTTTTTGGTCTTGATGAGCCTCCTCCATGGATTTTGGCAGCATGGAATTTTGTTCACAGTGATGGTATTGTCGAATATCTTTGCATCCCATTTGGTGTGGTCTTACACCAATTTCCATGTCCAATTAGTGTCTAGAGCAGTTGCAACATAAGTTTCTCCTGACACTATTGGGTTTTTCCATTTACTAGAAAGTTAAGTATAGAACATAAGGTTCTCCAAACTTACTAATGAATTATGCGTCCTGCTGGCTTCCTAGTAGGGCCAAATATTGTGGGGAAAACAGTTTTTCTATGGTTCCCTATGATGTTTGTATTGTGCCCATGGATGGGAGAGATCTTGGATTGGTTGATGTGACAAGTCAAAGGAATAATCTAGCAGTTAAGTGGGTTATTTGATGTTTAGGGCTTTGTAATACTACCTCAACTCCTCAATGATCCAGGAGGATCCATCGATCCAAATGCATAAGTGTTCAAAGTGTCATCATCAATGTTCATGAGTGTCTTTCAGTGTCGTTCAATGTCGTTGTCTCTTCAGTTCCGCTTCGACAGATCGACAGTGTTGGTCATGATCAGGTTGTTCAGGTAATGTTATGATTTCATGGTGTTCAGTTGATGTGATGTTTTTCTTGGCTGTTAACTTATGTCATCAATAGTTCCGCCAGGGTTTGGTCGATGACATGTGTTTTGTTGTTCGACTTTGTAGGATTTATGGTTGATATAGTTGATTGTGTAAAAGGATTCAAGTTAAAGTACTTGGTCGACAAAATAGTCTTGTCCTCATCACCACTAGTGTCAGTTTCAAAGATGTGATGGTCGTCGTCGTGCAATGTTGACGAATGTCACACGGAAACCACAAGGATGTATAAGGGTCGATCGTCTGGTAAAGGCTTCAGTTTCACTGATGTCGCTTTGTAGAGCCAACATGGGTCTTGAAAAGTTAAACGAAACTATTAACCTAAGCCTAGACCTAAATCCTAATGCCTAAGCCATCTATTCATCATTTGTTTACCCTAAGAATCCTAATGCATTCTTACCTAAGCACTAAACCATATATAAAATGATGTTTACCCATGATCTATGCCTAAACCCTAATACATTAAACTATGTATTACAACCCTAAAGCCTATGATCTAAGCCTAATCTACATCCTAATGCACACCTATGTATTAACATACACAGAAAACCCTTAAAACCTAACCCTAAACCTATCCTAATACCCCTAGGCCTTTGAAAAAGTTTAAACAATACATAAAACATTGTTAAAACAAGACAAATAACATAATAGTCCTAAACTGCGCGGGTTGGAGACCGCAACAGAGAACCATGTGACCCCATGTTAATAAACTGTCAGAGTATAGACCACGTAGGAACTGTGAGGAGTAACTGCGGCATATGAACAGGTGCACTCGGAGTTAGTTCGGAGGTTAGCCGTAGCGGTCAAAGAATGCAGACACATGAACCGTTAGTCCTCACTATCAACTAGAACCGCCGACACTTAAACCATGGGAAATTAGTGCCAGCCACATGGACCGTTAAGAACCTCCATCTGGTTAGTTTCTAGCTAACGGTTTCAGGCTATTTCAAATGTCATTTTGGGTTTTTGTTTGTTAAAATTGGTTTTTAATTAATTCGACCACCTGACTATGAACCAAGGTGTCCCCTAAGGTGGCTAAACTCAACCAAATCAACCCCAAAAGTTAGCTTGTTCATCTCTAAATCAGGAAGAGGTGGTTTTCATGCATTTTAAAGCCTATAAAGGCAGTTTTTCTCCACTGGAGAACAAAGGAGTGGTTTTCAGTTTTCATGTGCAGGTTCTGGAGGTTAGAGGTGAATTTTGTTTTCAGAGTTTCGAGAGCATCGGGAGTCGGATTTGTAAACCATAAGCAGCGTTGGAAAGCTAGTTTAGAGAGCTATCTGATGACAAAAGTCAGAATTGCCTGTGTGCAAGTTCAATCTGTCCTTTTCACTGTGTAATCCACTTCTTCTTCTCATTCCTAATAAAATGGTCGCCCATCTTGAAAGCAGAACTGGAGACATAGTCCATCAGGGACGAACTCCATAATCAATCTTGTTGTCTGGTATATTTATGTTTTCATTGTTTGTACTTTTGTTTTGCATCTTTCTTATGGTTTATCAGCTATCGTAAAGTGTTCTGCTCCAGCAGTTTTCCTCATTTTCCGTGCTTTCTGTTATCATTCAAACTCACTAATGGCTAATAAATTCTACACCAGTTTTTAGTATATGATCATATCAGATCATATAATTTGGTATCAGAGCAAGTTTCGTTTGTAGAGTTTCCATTGAATGTTAACCAGGTCTAAGACGCAACGAGGAGAAGGAATCCTTGAGTAGATCGATCCAGAGATTGGAAAGCGACGAGTCATTCATAAATCGACCATGTCAGGACCTGATGCAGGTGAAAACACTGAGACAAAGATGAGTGAGGAACAGTTTCAACAGGCATTCTTAACTATGCAGTAGATGTTGGGAGAATTGTACGAAGACAAGAAGGCGAGAGATGCAGCTTCTTCTTCGAAGGCATCGAAGAAGGACAAAGGTAAAGGCAAGGCAGATAAACCTCCTTCACCTCCATCATCTCCATCATCCTCTTCTTCTTCTTCTTCTTCCAGTGCAGAATCTGAAACAGATAAGAAACCTAAGAAAACATCTCTTTTGAAACTTGATGTTAAATTTGAGTTACCTATTTATGATGATGAAATGAATCCTGGAAAGTTAGGTAAGTGGATATAGCAGTTAGAAGTGTATTGTCGCATTCAAAACATTTCTAAAGATAAAACTAAAATTCAGTTAGCTACACTTAGAATGGGGGGAACAACTTTAATCTGGTGGGAAAGAAAAACTCAGTTAGATGTAAAGCAAACAAGAAAAGTCATCTCTTCATGGTCTAAGTTTTTGAAAGCTCTTAGGAAACAGTTCTATCCTTTAGGATACATGCAACAAGCTGTTATTGATTGGCAGCATCTGAGGCAAGGTAAAGGGCAGAGTGTTTAGGAGTTTACTTAGGAGCTCAGAAAGAAAGCATTGGTGCTTGGTATTTCATTGGATACACTGGAAACTTTGTTAAACTACATTGGCAGTTTACATTCATATTTGCAGCATAATTTATTAATGTTTAATCCTGATGATTTTGACGAGATGTGTGTTTAGGCCATACATATTGAATCAGGTGGCAGATCATTCAAGTTGTCATCTCAGTCATCCAAAGAGATGGAAAACGGAGAATCTAGAGATAGAAAGGGGAAGAACATTTCAAAGAGAAAGAAATCAGCGATTGTTCAGAAGGAAAGACCTACTTGTTCTCATTGCCAGAGAATTGGTCATGATGAATCAAAGTGCTGGAAACTTCATCCAGAACTTAAACCCAAAAAGTTCCTTAAGGCGAAGGATGAAAAGAAGGCCATTGCAGCAATCCAGTAGGATCTAGGTTCAGATTCAGGTGATGAAAGGAGGATAACCGCCATGGTTACGATAGGTAAAACTTCTAATACTAGTTCAAGTTCAAAATCTAATGTATCTTCTTCAAACATAGATCCTTCACATGAGGATAAACGAGTTGAACTCTTCCACGTAAGGATAACTTCTAAGCATACAAAGATTGACACAATATTTGATAGTGGGTCGCAAGAAAAATTAATATCTCAACATATAGTTAATCAATTGGGATTGGAAACACGAAATTGTTCAAGACCATACCCATTAGGTTGGATTAATAAATCAACTCAGATACATGTCACAAAGCAGTGTCGGTTAAAATTTGCAATTACATCTAAGTACATTGATGAAGTGGAATTAGATGTGGTCCCAGTAGACATTTGTGGAGTTGTCTTAGGGAGTCCTTATCTTTATGATAGAGATGCAGTCTTTTACAGAAGAGAACATAAATATCACCTAAAGAAAGAAGGGGTTGAATTTATTGTTAGGGCACATAAAGTCAAATCAAACTTGGATTTAATTGTTTCAAATCAAGTTAAGCAGTTTATAAGTTCAAGTAAATATGTACTCATGGTTATTAAGGAACAACATAAGGTTGATTGTTCAAGATGCGAGATTCAGTTTATAGATCAATTGGTTAAGGTGGTTAATTCTTTTCCAAGAAGTCTTATTCATGAACATGATAAGCAACATGAGATACATTTAATGTCCTATGAACATCTTCTTAAAGATAGAATGAATCTCAATTCATTCATTCAATTGAATTATAGAAGCTATCATCATCAGCAGTGTATTGTAGGGAATGGTACATGTGAGTCTAATCAGAGACTTGTTTCAGATGGTATGTTTATTTTCAGTTTCAGGGGTGCAGGTCAGTATTGGGGAAAGTCAGTGTCGCATTTCTTTAGTATTGCATCATCATTTCATGCTTTTAAAAGTAATGAAACCTCTCTTCAAGTGGAGAGGAAGTCTATAAGTTTTCATGACAAAGCATTTTCAAAAGCAGATCTAAAGTTTCCTTACCAAGGTTTGAAAACTAATGCATTAACTGAAAGTGTTAGTCAATGGAAATATCAGTTAATAGACATAGTGATTCAAGTAAATCAACAATTACTTAGATACTTTCAGAATCAAACTAAGTTGCAGCAGTCTTTACATCACAACTAGATGAGTTATGGGTAACAAATTCACTTAGTAATTGGTCAACAAGAAAGTAAATCAAGTCAAGTAATTGATACAAAATCAAAATCAAAGTAGTCTTTGAATATTTCAGTTATTCCGGAAAGTAGATTGTTATTACCCATCAAATGTATCGAACAAGGTTCTACAAATACTGTTTTCAAAGATGTTTCTGAATCACTAACTCATGATTCTTCGTGGAAAGAATTCAATTGCCATGTTGATAACAGGTTATTTGCCCATCGTTGCAAGTTGTTCATACTGCGGATGGAAGAAACAGGTCACCAAATCAAAAGGTATCATGGTCAGCATCATCAGGGTCATCATCTGCAGGTGATTGATCGAATGCATTGGTACATTGTCAGGTCAATATGGAAAGAGAGGGAGTTCTACCCTCATCGACTAATTGTTTAGTCAAAATTTTGTGGTCCAAAAGCTTTCAAGTGGAGAGGAATGATCCAAGAGGATCCATCGATCCAAATGCACAAGTGTTCAAAGTGTCATCATCAGTGTTCATGAGTGTCATTCAGTGTCGTCGTCGCTTCAGTTCAGCTTCGACAGATCGACAGTGTTGGTTATGATCAGGTTGTTCAGGTAATGTTATGATTTCATGGCGTTCAGTTGATGTGATGTTGTACCTGGCTGTCGACTTATGTCATCGATAGTTCCGCCAGGGTTTGGTCGACGACATGTGTTTTGTCGTTCAACTTTGCAGGATTTATGGTTGATATAGTTGATTGTGTAAAAGGATTCAAGTTAAAGTACCTGGTCGACGACATAGTCTTGTCGTCGTCACCACTAGTGTTAGTTTCAAAGATGTGATGGTCGTCATCGTGCAATGTTGACGAATGTCGCACGAAGACCACAAGGATGTACAAGGGTTGATCGTCTAGTAAAGGCTTCAGTTTCGTTGATGTTGCTTTGCAGAGCCGACATGGGTCTTGAAAAGTTAAACGAAACTCTTAACCTAAGCCTAGACCTATACCCTATCTCCTAAGATCTCTATTCATCATTTGTTTACCCTAAGAATCCTAATGCATTCTTACCTAAGCACTAAACCATATATACCATGTTTACCCATGATCTATGCTTAAACCCTAATATATTAAACTATGTATTACAACCCTAAAGCCTATGATCTAAGCCTAATCTACATCCTAATGCACACCTATGTATTAAACTACATAGAAAACCCTTAAAAACTAACCCTAAACCTATCCTAATACCCCTCGGCCTTTGAAAATGTTTAAAAAATATGTAAAACATTGTTAAAACAAGACAAATAACATAAAAGTCCCAAACCGCACGGGTTGGAGACTGCAACGGAGAACCATGTGACCACATGTTAACAAATTGTCGGAGTATAGATCACGCGAGAACTATGAGGAGTAACCACAACATATGAACTGGTATCGTTAACCGTCGGGGCGCAATCGGAGTTAGTTCGGAGGTTAGTCGTAGCGGTCGGAGAATGCGAACACATGAATCATCAATCTGCGTTGTCAACCGGAACCGTTGACACTTGAACCGCGGGAAATTAGTGCCAGTCACATGGACCGTTAAGCACCTCCTCCCGTTTAGCTGCCAGCTAACGGTTTCAGGCTATTTCAAATGTCATTTTGGGTTTTTGTTTGTTAAAATTGGTTTTTAATTAATTCGACCACCATGACTATGAACCAAGGTGTCCCCTAAGGTGGCTAAACTCAACCAAATCAACCCCAGAAGTCAGCTTGTTCATCTCTAAATCAGGCAGAGGTGGTTTTTATGCATTTTCAAGCCTATAAAGGCAGTTTTTCTCCATTGGAGAATAGAGGAGTGGTTTTCAGTTTTCATGTGCAGGTTCTGGAGGTTAGAGGAAAATTTTATTTTTAGAGTTTCGGGAGCATCGGGAGTCGGATTTGGAAACTGTAAGTAGTGTTGAAAAGCTGGTTCAGAGAGCTATCTGATGACAGAGGTTAGAATTTCTTGTGTGCAAGTTCATTCTATCCTTTTCATTGTGTAATCCACTTCTTCTTCTCATTCCTAATAAAACGGTCGCCCATCTTGAAAGCGGACCCGGAGACATAGTCCATCAGGGATGAACTCCGTAATCAATTTTGCTATTTGGTATATCTGTGTTTTCACTATTTGTACTTGTGTTTTGCATCTTTCTTATGTTTTATCAGCTATAGTAAAGTGTTCTGCTCCAACAAACTCACTAATGGCTAATCAATTCTACATCAGTTTTTAGTATATGATCATATCAGATCACTCAATTTTCAAATAGCTGGATCTTTCATTTTCAAAAGTATTTGATCTACTTGAAAAAAGTATCTAGTTAGATGATATTTCGGGAGGACTAACATAATTTGGAATTGCTATTTGGATCATCTCCTTCATTTTCCCATCATTTAATGACATTTATTACTTTAGTTTGTAAAACTAAATTGATCTAGATGGAAATCACACAAGTTTCCTTAATCATGCCAACTCACCCTTAATGCACAATGAACCAGAATAGAATTCAGCTCAGATTCATCCCTTGATCTTCCAATGATAAAATAGTCAATGTCGTGGAGTTAATATAATACGACTATTGCTTGAGTATTTTTTTCTTCATTAATGAATGGGAGATTTTAATCGTGCGCTGCTTGTTACGCTCTGCGAGGTTTCCAGTGTGTGACGGTGGCCTCGGCCCTCTGGATGTCTGGGTGGGCTTTGCTGCCCCCTTCCTGTGATCAGATCTCTTAATTGCTGCGCTGCGCCTCCCGCTGGGCGAAAAGAGTTCATTTGCACTGCGTTTTGGCCTTGGGATTTGGTTTCTTGGATTTGCAGGGGTGCTGTGGGAATGGATTGAGTTTCTACCTTGCTTCGTTCCATTGCTGCAGCCATGGGTGAACCCGGGGGTGGGGAAACCTCTCTCACCCCTCTGCTTTCGTCTGAAGAAGCCTTCCGTCGCTTATTATCACAGAAAGGGAAGAAACGTCCTGCCCCTGAGGTTCCAAAATTCATTAAAAAACTTGAGGAAGTTCCTAAGATAGCCCTGCAGGAAGATCAACCGATCAAAATTGCCCTTGCCCTAGCTGACAGAGGACTGGTCGGGCAATTTATGGGGCGTTGGCCATCTACAAAAACCACGGATGATTGGATTCAACGCAACTGGAGGCCTTAGCTGAAAAACAATGTGATCTGTTATGCAGTTGGTAGAGGTTTCTTCATATTCGAGTTCACCACCAAAGAAGACCGAGATCTGGTTTTCAAAAATGGACCATATTTCATGGGAAATCAGGGTCTGTATCTCAATAAATGGACCCCGGACTTCGATCCCTTAGTGGATGTTCCTAAGGAAGTACCAATTTGGGTTTGGCTCCCTAACCTTCCGATCCACTGCTGGAGCTATCAATCATTGCAAAGGATTGGGAACGGTCTGGGCAGATTCATCGACAAAGCAGACAATAAAGTCCAATACACCTGTGCAAGAATCTGTGTGGAAGTTGACTTAGAGGCTGGTCTCCCCGAAGCGATTAAACTTACAGTGGGAGAATGGCATCACTATCAAAAGTTGGACTACGAGCAACTACCTTTCAAATGCAGAACGTGTCATGAACACGGACACTTCCAACGGAATTGCCCCAAATCCCCGGCCGAGACCAAGGAGGACGAGGAAGGATGGAAAGAAATCAAAAGAGGCAAAGCTATCCCTAGACCAACAAAGAAGAAAAATTCTGGAACAGTGGGGAAGCCTCAGACCAATCCAAAGGCCAATGGAGACCCAAAAGTTGGATCCTCCTCAGGTGGGAACGCAGAAACCATCAGGGCTCAAGAAGAACCTGAAGACTTGATGAAGGAAGTAAAAGAAACTGGTACTGAAATAATCACCCCCCCAGCCTCAGGAGGCAATGAAGGAAATATAGATAAAGAAGAACATATAAGCCTGGCCTCCGAATCTGATGAAGACTCAGAAGGAAGAACCTATGAATCAGACAGCTCACAAGTCACCCCTATCAAATCAGCCAGGGGTCGAAAATCCAAGAAGAAACAGAGAGAGGAGAAAACCTATCTGGATGTTCTCCAAGGCTCTCAAAAAACTCTCAAGGGAATGATGAATACTAGGTCAGGGCGCAAGCATGGCTCGGCTCCAAAAGGAGCCACAATCTCCCAAGCCAATAAATAATGAAGTACGTCTCCTGGAATTGCAGAGGATTAGGCAGCAAGCTAAAAGAAGATGCCCTGAAAGATATAGTGAGAATGTATTCGCCTGAAATCCTCCTCATCCAGGAGACAAAGTTGGAGGAAACTTCCCTCCTCCATGCTAGCAAAACCTTCTGGCGTAAAGGTATTGGATGTGCTGTCAGTGCAAGAGGCGCCTCCGGTGGAATCGCTACCTTCTGGGATAACTCTATCTATGACCTGATTCAAAAAGATAGCTCCTCCCATTGGCTTCTCACGAAGCTCCTCCATAAAGACTCCGGCCAACAAGTAAGTATGTTCAATATATATGCTCCTGTTCTTCCTTCTGAGAAAAAATACTGTTGGGACTCGATTTTGTCCTATCTTTCGCTGCACAATCCTGAAAACATTATCATAGCTGGTGATATGAAAGTCACTCTTGCTGTAAATGAGAAAAACGGAGGCTCCCCGGTCAGGGATCCAACTAGAGAATGGGTTGAAGACCTCATGTTGGGATGGGAGTTGGAGGATATCAAGCCCACATCTGGGAAGTTCACCTGGTCTAACAAAAGGGTGGGCCCAAATCATATTGTAGCTCGATTGGACAGATTTCTGGTCCAATCCTCTTTCCTAACTTGCGGTCTAATGGCCTCGTCCAAAATTCTGCCAAACAACACCTCTAATCACAAACCCATTATCCTTGAGCTTTCCACGGATGAAAATCTTAGCCCTATCCCCTTCAGATTCAGTTCACTATGGCTTTAGCATGAGGAGTTCCAAGAGATGGTTTCAGATGCCTGGAACAGACCTGTTCAAGGTTCCCCTTTCTATGTGTGGGAAGAAAAATTGAGGGGGCTCAAAAGAAGGCTTAAGGAGTGGGCTAGAACGCTGAAAACTCCCTCCTCCAAAAGGAAGGTGGCCCTGGATAGTCTTGCTGCCCATCAATTATCTTTGGAAAATTTTGTTGTTACCCAAGACCTTCTTCAGAGAGAAGTTGACCTGCAAAAAGATTTCCACAAAGCAAGTAGGGAAGAAGAAGAACTCTGGAGGCAGAAATCCAGAGCTCTCTGGTTACAAGCTGGGGACAAAAATACTAGCTTCTTCCACAAACAAGCTGAAGCTCGCAAGCAATTCAAAACTGTTAAAGAAATTCATCACCAAAATGCAGTGGTTAAGGATTTCGAAGACATCAAGCGGGAAGCTCACTCTCACTTCAAAGATCTTTACTCTGCCCCCGATGATCCACCAATGGATCCCCATGTCTATCCGATGAATTTGATCCCCCAATGTGTTCAAGATCCTGACAATTCTATGCTGACTGCTCTAATCAGCATGAATGAGCTTAAAAATGCACTGGACAGTATGGAACCGGACAAAGCTCCTGGTCTGGATGGGTTTCCTGTTAGATTCTATCTTTCCTGTTGGGCCATAATAAAAAATGACCTTCTGAGAATGGTCAGGAAATCTCAATCTTGTGCAAAGATCGGAGGCGGCATCAATTCAACGTTTCTGGCCTTGATTCCAAAAGAGAAAGGTGCAGCTGATTTCAGCAGATTCAGGCCAATCTCGTTGTGTAACTCTAGTTACAAGCTGATCACAAAAATTATAGCCAATCGCCTCAAGAAAATATTACCGGCCATTATCCCTGAAAACCAAGGAGGATTCATCAAAGGGAGAAAGATTCTTGACAACATAGTGCTGGTGCAAGAAGCTATTCATTCAAGCTATCACCGAAAGGAGAAAGGTATGGTGATTAAGCTTGACTTGGAAAATGCTTTTGACAGGGTAAAGCATGAATTCCTGTTTATGGTTATGAAGAAAATGGGCTTCTCTTCAGCCATCATTAACTGGATAAAAGCATGCATTGCCTCTCCTTGGATAGCACCTTTGGTAAATGGGCGACCTTCAAATTTTTTCCAAGCCTCTAGGGGCCTAAGACAAGGTTGCCCATTGTCCCCACTTCTTTATGCCATTCAAGCCTCAGTTCTCAGCTTTCAACTGGACCATAATCAACAGACTCAAATCCTTCCTGGCCTTCGCATGGTTCACCATGTCAAAGACATAAATCATGCCCAATTTGCTGACGATACGTTATTGCTAGGTGGGGAAAGCATAAACTCTGCTAAATCCTTCAAGAAGGAGCTGGACATTTATAGAGAAGTCTCGGGCAGCAAGATCAAATTTCTAAAAAGCACAATCTATAGCTGGAACTGCTCGGTTAAGGAATTATCAGATATTGCAAGGATTCTTGATATGGAAGAGTCCTGGGCCTGGGACTCCTTTAAATACCTGGGGATACCAATCTTCAAGACCACTCCTAAAGTTGCCCATTGGATGCCCCTGCTGGACAAGATTAAAAGTAGAATCCATGCCTGGGGAGCTTCATGGCTGAATAATGCGGGGAAGATCATTCTGATGAAAGCTGTCCTCTCAAGTCTTCCGTTATATCAGCACTCCATCCTCCTTGCCCCAAAAATCTTCATCAACAAAATGGAAGCTCTTCTAAGGCGTTTTCTATGGGAAGGGGGAAAAAACAACGAAAGAAGGCTGGATCTTGTTAAATGGGATACTATTAAAAAGCCATTTATGGAAGGAGGACTACAAATTCGCGATCTGGCCGCTCAAAATCTGGCTTTGGGAACCAAGCTTCTTTGGGACATTGTCTCTGGAAAATTAATTTGGAGCAAGAAAGTCCTGTGGAGAAAATATTTTCATGGGAAGCGCCTTAGATGCTTGGACCAGCTTCCTCGAACCTCCAAAGGTTCTCCTATTTTTAAACTCTGCATCAAAGATTTGGAACATTTTAGTCATAAGCTATATTGGATTCCAGGTAATGGGCAAAAAATAAGAATCTGGGATGATCCTATTCTGGGTGATCAACCTTTGAGTCAGATGGAAGAACTTACCAATATCAAAGACTGGCTCCAGGCTCGCAATCTGAACACCCTCTGGGACATCTCCACTTGGACGGAGGATAGTCTTTGGGACAGCTGGCAACTGGGGGAGGTCCCTCAGTGGCTGGATGGTGAAGCCTCAGTTCTTTTGGATAAACTTCAAGGGAAAGCTCCCTTAAAAGCTTCAGCAAAGGACAAACGAGGGTGGGGATCTGTCTCAGGTTCGTATTCAGCATCTGAAGGCTACAAAAGTATTATGGCCACTTCGAATGTTCCTCCAAATCCTGCTCAATGGAAATTTATTTGGGATTCCCCCTCTCTTCCCAAAATTGATTTCTTCTGCTGGACGTTAGCTCACAACAGTATACTCACTCGTGATAATCTCTGCAGGCGTGGTATGGAAGGACCATCCTGGTGCAATATTTGCATGTCGGAGGAAGAAACAACTGATCATTTGTTCTTATCCTGCCCTTTTGCGCTAGAAGTCTGGAAGGGAATCCTTATGCTTAATTCTGATAAATTCAAGCTCCCTAGGAACATCCCAAATATTTTCCAAACCTGGAGCAAATTATCTCCGTTTGGTCTTTCCAAAAATCACCTTCTCAAAAATTGCTGGCTGTGGATCCCCAAGATCGTTTGCTGGAAGTTGTGGCTGGAAAGGAACAACAGATTATTCAGAAACGAAAGCTGCAATTCGTCCAGAGTCATCACCAAAGTCAAAGCTCTATTGGGAGAAACTCTTGAAGCCAACTCTGCCAAAAAGCCTGGAAAAGCTCTGAACAGAGAGGAGGATCTCTGGTTGAATGGACTGGTCCCTAACCATAAGGACTGTGCCACCCTTTCTGCTAGTGTCCACTCCAACTGGGAAATTAGGCTGGAGGAGCAAGAGTTCATTAAGTGGAGGTCGGCTCTGAATGAACATTGTCTTTTTTTTTACGGGGCCTCCAAAGGCAACCCTGGTATCGCAGGAGGCGGTGGGGTTCTCTTGGGTCCTGATGGTTCTGATGTGATCCGGTTTGCTTGGGGTCTGGGCAGGGAATCTAACAACAGAGCGGAGGCTCTTGCTCTGTGGCAGGGTCTATTTCAAGCGATCAAAGGTAACTTCCTATCCATTTCAGTCTTCGGGGACTCCAGGATCATTATCCAGGCGTTGAATACCAATAAGAATCCTTCTCAGCTCCATTTATCAGCCATCCTCAGGAAAATCAGACTTATTTTGCCCAAATTCCACAAGATCTCTTTCTATCATATTCCCAGGAAATTAAATACCCAGGCAGATATGGAAGCCAATCTCGGCGTTCTGCGGAGTAAAAGATCTCTGTCCGTTAACTATGTCGACTCCTTATGCAATATCCCTTAAGTCCTGTGTTCTCTGGGCCTTTTTTTTGCTGGGTATTCCTCTGATCCCTAGGCCCTTCCATCCTCCCTGCTGTCTGAACCGCAACAATTTTAATGATCATCTGAAAAAAATCTTGGTTCAATCCCTAATGAAGCAGTCTGACCTTTTCTCCCAGCTTCACGCCCTGTGTTTTGTCCCAGTTTTCTCTGCTGTAAGCATCCGGATGAAGGAAGGCTGGGTGATCAACTTCTGCATTTTTGGCAGAAGCAAAAACGCTCTGTTCTCTATCCATAGCGAATCCAAAGGAAATAGAAAGAAGGGCTCCTTTTGTGATATCCTGGAAAGCCTAATGAAGAACCTGATCGCTGATCCGGAGGGACCTCACGCCACCGGCTCCACTCATCTTCCAGCGTTCATCTGTGGACCTGTCGACAATCTCAGCGCTTCTTATTTCGATGCCTTCTCCAACGCTCCAATCGATCATGACAACATGGAGTTTAGAATTCTGCAGTGGGGTATATTCAATCTCTGCTACATTGTTTACTGTCTCAGGAGGAAAATTACGCTCTGCGCTCTTAGCCAGAGCAGTACTGTAATTGCACAATGCCACTACATTGGCGCCCTATAGTAAAATTTAACCGCTTCTGTCAAAAAAAAAATATAATACGACTATTATGTAAAGAATATGACAAATTGGCCTTTTCTATATGGAAATTCTGCACATGTACAAAATATGGCAAATTTCCATGTGTTCATGACCTAGGATGGCATGTGTTCAAAAACTTGACAAGCATGCACCCCATGAAAATGAAGTTGGTTAGCTCTTCCCAAAGTGTGAGACCATATTAACACAATATTCAATAAACAATGGTTCCAGGTTCATTTATATGTACTATTAATGGTGGTTCCCGTGACAATGTGGTATTTATTGGCTATATCCGAACAAATATCCCTAAGATGTTTCTTTGTAGCCAAAGTTCGTCATGTTGTGAAGTTGATATTATATGAAGTTACACCCAGTCCATTCAAAAGGTATTGACTTACACCAGAAAAATTAAAAGGAAAAATATAATACAATGAGTCGGCCAAAACCCTGACAAATTAGACAATGAGACCAACCACTCAAATTTATAAATAGTTCACCTAAGAGGACGACCATATGGTTTCCAATGAGAATATTGCCAAGACAAATAGCTTAAAGGTGAAACGAGATAAATTTAGAGGAGAAAATAAACTTACAGGATCATTGTCCACCTTCCGGGAGGGCCTCATGGTATCTTCTGCAATCAATTGGTGCAACATCAATGGCTGCATGTGCCTTAAGGTCCCCATCTTTCCAAATATATGTTAACCCTTAACTTATTTTTAGAGGTCCTCGACTTGCTGTCAACAACATAATTCACTAGTTAATGAAAATTTAAAAAACAAAATGAGTGTAGGAGTATGACCTGGCAAATCACATCCATGTTAGTTTGAGAACTTGAATCTGGAAGTATCTTCACCCTGAATTTCTGCACACCATTTCCTCCATCCCGTGTTTCAACATTTGGAACAACCTTTGTGATCTTTGTCAAATTCCCATAATCATTAAACACTGCTAGGGGTTTTGAACTTGCACATATACCTGAACCTGTAATTGTGCCATGAGCACCATATGGATTGGTTCATCCACCATCATAGGCATAAACTTCACCACCAAAACCACCATCGTCGACATCAAAACTAGTCATGCCGTAACTTGGATATTTTCCAATGAGGATTTCATAATATTTTTTATCAAAACAAAGGTAATGAAAGGAATCACAAGTTTCATACCCTCTGTGGTAGAGATAGGCGAACATAAATTAAAAAAATAAAATGGGTGCAGGAATATGAACTGGCAAAGCACATCCATGTTAGTATGAGAACCCAAATCTAGAAGTATCTTCACCTTGAATTTTTGAACACCATTTCCTCCATCTTGTGCTTCAACCTTTTGAACAATCTTCATGATCTTTGTTAAATTCCCATAACATCAAACACTGATAAGGGTTTTGACCCTGCCCCTGTACCTGAATCTATAAATATGCCACGGACACCATATGGCTTGGTTCATCCGCCATCGTAGGCATAAACTTCACTATTGTTGAAGGTTGGAACTTGACTGCCTCAACATCGGGGAACACCACTCAGTCGAGAGCTTAAAGCAACTCCGTTTCTGTTGAAATTGGTGGGTCCGACTAGGTATAAAGGGACCAATTTCCCATTTTAAAGAGATTTAATATAGTAACAGAATGAAAAATGATGAAATGATTTTATAGCTAATGATAAAATTACTAAATAAACTTATTCTACTTATTTCCCGGGATAGTACATCTTTTTATGTGATTCAAAGAAATATTTCACAAAGTATATAACAATATAGATCATTCAATACTTTGATGAAAATAAAGCATATATGATAAACTAAATTAATTAAATAGTTAATTAATTTAGTTATTTAAAACTCAATCACATAAAATATCTCATTATCTCATACATAATCATAAATCATTCAATTCTGCACATCAATAGTGATAATGACTAATTGTTTTCAAAGCATTTATATAATGAAATAACGCATAAGAGATTCACTATCTAATTCAGTAATACATAATGATAACATAAAGATAGTACCTGATGCATTAGCGCTCTGCTTATGAAAAAGATAGCTTTCAGGCTCAACTTCTCAATTAGATAACTTTGGATCAAACAATAGTGCAAGTTCAAAGTTGTCTTCTCAAAATTCTGGACCCCTTTCTAAATGCATGAAAGGGGTTTAAATAACCTATTAATATTAAAAAGATAGTAAACTTAAAATAAAAGTCTTCAAAAAAGCTTCAACAAACTAAGATAAGATAAAGGACAGCTAAATTAGTGATTTGTTGTAACAAGAACTCATGACTGTGCTCCAGATTGATTCTTCAACTGCTCTCTGAGATTATATATGTCCGTGAGCAGCTTTAGCTGGGGGGGATGTACTGTTTGCATGCACATTTGTCCTGTAAACACTGCATCACTAAGTGCTAGAAGAAATTGTATTATTGCATTCGAGAGACACCTCAGCACGAGCCACTGAATATAAGGCTTCACTAGAAAATGCCAATAAATTTCAAGGTTTGCTTGTTGATAAACTATGAATGTCTTGAACCTTCTTTTTAGATGTTTCCTGCCAAGATTGTTTTAAAGCTTTGACATATGGCAAGGTGTCCTTTGGGAATTCCTGAATTAGATTGGTTTGCAATAAGGTATATGTAATGTGATGCAGGGGCATGAGACTTGGAGGGAAAAGACTTCAAACTTATTCCAAAAATACAAAAAATCTATAAGCAAAGGAGTGGGATCCTTTAGCCATCAATTTCGATGTTTTTCTGGTTAAGCATAGAACTAGAATATAGGATTAAATCATGATGTAATAAGTGTTAAATTAGTTAGCCGTAGTGGAGGTTCTCAAGGAGAATACCTCGCATAACAGATAGGATTAGTTAGCATAGTGGAAGTTTTCGAGGAGAATGTTTCGCAGAACTGATAGTAGTAATAAATTTAAGATTTTAGGATATGGTTGTTAAAACGAACTAGTATATATGTAACTTTTATGTTATTGTAAGGGGATTTTGACTGAATGTGTTTATCTCGTATTGCTGAAGAAAAGAACAGACATCTCTGTGTATTGGTTGATCCTGGAGACGTTGTGATCTCTGAAACCCTTTATATGCATTCTAAACACCTGTTTGTTTGTTAAAAATTTGGTATTTTATGCGTACCTGGTTTCACACAGTGTTTTCCTTTTGAGTCTTTACAACGGTGGTTTGGCCTGGTTTTCTAGTTAATACTTTGATTGAAGTCGATTTGAGTGTGTTTCCTTCATATCAGCGTGCTCTGTTTCCATTTTACGCGTCGTTTAGTCCTGCAAGCCAAATTCTGGTTTACACTAAGAACCAGCGAAAAACTTAGTCTAAATTGAGAATCTGGACTTGAAATTTTATTATGTGTGGTTGACACCGATATTAAGTCTGTGAACACTATCGCATCGCAGCGCTTGAGGGGAGAGGGACTGGCCTTTTGAACCACCTAAGTCCAAAGTTGCAACACGTTCGGATCCGAAACACTATAGGGGAGGATTTATAACCTATCGGGTCTGTAATGTTATCGGATCAACACTTTAGAGCGGACAGAGCCTCGCTTGGAGGATTGTGACTATGCGATATGAAATTTAATCATGACTGTCAGATCGCAATCTATTGCAACCGTTGGATTGACGGAGTATAGTTATCGCATCACAAGTTTGAAGAAACCACGACGGATTTTGGGTGGACGGAAGACCGTAAGTGGTATTTCCCTTTTAGCCTCGATTCCATATGCTTCGTGCCACGTAGTAGAGAAAAGAGCGGGAGAAACTACCTTTTCGGGTGGATTTGGAGTGTGCAAGTCTGCCGATCGAAATGTGTATGAACCGTTAGATCTCGCAGAATAAGATCGACGGTCCACAGGCGTGGAGTATGTTCAAGGCCTGAAAGTGTTGAGCCGTTGGATATTAAAGAGATCAACGTTGAAGAGGGGCGACGGGTTTAGAAGGTGGATCTCAAGTTCTATTAAGCCATGGTTTATATTACCTTCGGGTCCAATTATTATGGAATAAGCTCGCCGATAGTGTATTTTCATGTATAATTGCATTACGACATTTTAACCTGCCGATAGTGTATTTTACGTATAAATGCATTATTGCTACTTTCAATAGCGCTGATAGTGTATAATGTAATTCCTATAGAATTACAACATTGATAGTGCTAAAAGGGCCTCTGTTATGAAATTGCACCCGATAACAAGGGTTGGGCCAATTAAGGGAAAAGGATTGGTAATAGTGGCTAAAAAGGGGGAAATTTATAAAACAGTCAGTCTAGGAATAGATGACTGATACTCCAGTTGGGATTGAAGAAGAGATTTAGCCAAAATTAGAAGAAATTATATCAAGGTTTGAACGTTTGTCCATATTGCATGCACCCAGGTCACCATTAGTGGTATCAGAGCAACCTGTTGACACTGAATTGAATCTCAGAAGCAAGAGAAGGAAACCTAATATGGAATTCAAAGTTGGAAGAGGACAAGGACATGGTGGAAGAGGTTGACTAGTTGAAAATGCTGAGGTGATGGAAGCTATTCAATAGATGCATGATAGACTGGAAGCATTAACAACAGGGAGAAATATAGATGATGGAGATATTAGTGAGCCTAAGGTTGAAGCTGAAGGAGAGGAGGAAACTATAGTAGTTACTCCTGAGATGAGGTTCTTCCAATCAATGTTGAGATCCACAACTAGGCCGAAGACTGAGGTTTCAATACATGAAGGAGGATTGAATCTAGAAGAATTGATAGACTGGATTAATGGCATGGAGAAATTCTTTGATTATGAAGAAACAAAAGATGAGAAGAAAGTAAAGTTTGCTGTCACAAAGCTAAAAGGACATGCAACACTTTGGTGGGATGGAGTGCAGGCAGAAAGAAAGAGCCATGGCAAGCGGCCAATCAGAAATTGGAACAGGATAGTAGCAAAGCTAAGAGGTAAGTTTCTACCAAGTAATTATTAGTAAACCTTGTTCAGACATATGCAAAATATTATACAAAGGTCTATGATAGTGAGGGAACATATAGAGGAATTCTATAAGGTAAGCATAGAGCTGGACAAACTCAGGATATAGATGAGAAGGTGGCTAGATATGTGAATGGTCTTAGGATGGAACTTCAAGATGAGATAAGTATATTATCTCCTAAAACAGTAGAAGAAACTTATCAGATGGTACTGAAAGTTGAAGAAAAACTCATGAGGAAGAAGTTTTCCAGAGGAAGAGGTACTTTTTGAGGGAAAGGAAGCCAAGGTGGTAGAGGAAGATCTACAACACCTAAAGATGGAGCTAGCATCTCCTCAAACCAACATGTATCCATAGGAGGTGATGCAAGTGGCAGAGGGAGTTTTTCTAGAGGAAGAGGAGGCAGAGGCAGAGGAAGAGAAGTAAGATGTTACATGTGTAACAAACTGGGACATCGAGATTTTGAGTGCCCAGAGAATGCATGAACAAATCAGAGGAATGCAATTGTTGCTAAAGTCGAGGAAGAAGCAATAACAGTGACAAAAGAAGAAAATATACCAGAGAGAGGAGAATCTTTGGTAGTCAATAAAGTTTTGCTCAAGTCAGCGAAGGAGATAGTTGAACCATCACAAAGAAAGACTTTGTTCAGAATAGTGTGTAAGGTTCAAGGGAAATGTTGTCAGATGATCATTGATAGTAGCAGCACTGATAATTTGGTCTCTACAGAAGTGGTGGAGAAATTGAAGCTGAAGACAATGAAACATCCAACACCTTACAAGGTGTCATGGTTACAAAAGGGACATCATTTGTTAGTGAATGAACAGTGTGAAGTGGAGTTGCAGTTGGGAAAATATAAGGATAAAATTGTATGTGATGTGATGCCCATGGATGTGTGTCACATATTGCTTGGAAGACCTTGGAAATATGACAGAGGAGCTGTGCATGATGGGAAAAGAAACACCTACAAGTTTGGTAAGGATGGTGTCAATCATACATTGCTGCCTATGGGAGAAGAAGATGCATCAGGAAAGAAGACTAATCCAAAAACTCTATTACTAGGAGGAAAGGTATACTTGCAGCAGATCGAAGAGAATGAGGTAAATTTTTCTGTAATTTGCAAGCCCAAGGTAATAATGAGTTCTACTAAAGTTTCTGGTTTACCCATTGAAATTCAAGAAATGTTGGACAACTATTGTGATATCATTGTTGATGATTTTCCTAATGAGTTACCACCCATTAGAAGAATTAGCCATCATATAGATTTGATTCCTGGAGCAAATATACCTAACAAAGCAGCTTATAGAATGAATCCCACAGAAAATGAAGAGGATGGAAAGCAAGTTCAAGAACTGCTCGACAAAGAACTGATCAGAGAAAGCTTGAGTCCTTGTGCAGTACCAACAGTGTTGAGTCCAAAGAAAGATGGAGACTGGAGAACATGTACTGATTCAAGAGCCATCAATAAAATCACAATTAGGTACAGATTTCCTTTACCTAGAATTGAATATTTGATGGATTATTTGAGTGGAGCAAAGTATTTTACAAAACTAGATCTTAAGAGTGGGTATCATCAGATAAGGATGAGAGAAGGGGATGAGTGGAAAACTTCCTTTAAGACAAATGAAGGATTGTATGAATGGAGAGTAATGCCTTTTGGGTTGTCAAATGCACCAAGTATGTTTATGAGACTCATGAATGAAGTTCTTAAAGAGTTTATTGGTAAATTTGTAATAGTATATTTGGACGATATATTAATTTACAACAGGTCTAAGGAGGAGCACATGAGACATCTGAATTATGTCTTACAAAGGTTACAACAAGAGAAATTATTGCTGAACTTGAAGAAGTGTTCATTCATGGAAGAGGAGTTAGTGTATTTGGGTTTTATTGTTTCTGCTAAAGGGCTGAAGATGGATCCAAAGAAGATCAAGGCAATCATGGAGTGGCCTTCACCTAAAAGTGTTTTTGAGGTAATAAGTTTTCATGGTCTTGCTAGCTTTTATAGGAAACTCATAAATAATTTTAGTAAGATCAATGCTCCTATTATTGAGAACATAAAGAAAGATAAACAACCATTTAGATGGACTGCTAAAGCAGAAAAGAATTTTCAGCTGTTGAAGAAGAAGATTACTGAAAAACCTATTTTGGTTCTACCTGATTTTAGCAAACCTTTCCAAGTGAAATGTGATGCCAGTGGAGAAGCTATTAGAGGTGTTTTAAGTTAGGAAGACAGACCTATAGCTTATTTTAGTGAAAATATGAATGATTCAAAGAAGAAGTATTCTTCTTATGATAAAGAGTTCTATGCAGTTGTGCAGTCATTAAAGAAGTGGAGACATTATCTAATGTCAAAAGAGTTCATACTTTATTCAGATAACCATACATTGCAGTATATTATGCAGTAGCCAAAGCTTAACCAGAAACATGCCAAATGGGTAGAGTATCTTTAGGGTTTCCATTTTGTTTTGAAGCACATAAATGGCCAATCAAACAAAGTTGCAGATTCTTTAAGTAGGAGAAATACATTACTTCTAGAGATTCAAGTGTTGGGTTTTGATTTTCTTAAAGAATTGTATGAGACAGATTCAAATTTTAAAGAGGCATTTGAAGCTTGTAAGAATCCTGTTTTGATGGATAGAAATAAATGGTTGGATTATTTCTTACAAGATGGACTGTTGTTTAAGAGAAATTAGCTGTGCATACCAGACTATTGTCTGAGGGAGAACTTAATCAAAGAGAAACATAGTGGAGGACTTGCAGGACATTTTGGTATAGATAAGACTTATGAGGAGTTGAACAGATTTTATTTCTGGCCGAGAATGAGATATGAAGTGGAAAAGTATGTGAAAACTTGCAAAGTCTGTCAATATACAAAGGGAAGAAGCCAAAACACAGGTTTGTATGTTCCATTACCAATTCCAGATAGGCCTTTGGATATGGTAAGTATGGATTTGTTTTGGGCTTACCAAAGACTCAAAGAGGAAATGATTCAGTTTTTGTTGTAGTGGATAGATTTTCAAAAATGGCACATTTTATTCCATGTTATAAAACCAGTGATGCTACTCACATTGCTAATTTGTTTTTCAAGGATATTGTAAGATTGCATGGGTTGCCTAAGAATATTGTATCAGACAGGGATTCCAAATTTGTTGGACATTTCAGGAGGACATTATGGAAGAAGTTGGGAACTAAACTGAGTTTCAGTTCTGCTTATCATCCACAGACTGATGGACAGACTGAAGTTGTGAACATGAGTTTGGGTAATATTTTAAGGAGTCTTACTGCAAAAAATCTAAAGCAGTGGGATCAAGTGTAGGTACAGGCTAAATATGAATATAATGACTCACCTAACAGGAGTACATGACAGAGTCCATTCCATATAGTTTTTGGAATGCATCCAAGAGGAGTATCTGAGTTAAGAAACTTGGGAAAAGATGAGATGAGAAGTGTAGAGGGTGAATATTTTGCTTAAGAAATGCAAGCAATACATGAACAAGGGAAACAACAGCTACAGGATAGCAACATCAAGTACAAAACTAGAGCAGACATGAGAAGAAGAGAGGTGAAATTTGAAGTTGGAGATTTGGTTTTAGCACACTTAAGGAAGGAAATATTTCCAAAGAGGGAGTATAAAAAATTGAAGTTCAAGAAAATTGGACCATGCAAAATATTAAGGAAATTTTTTGCAAATGCATATGAAATTGAATTACCCCCTGATCAAGAGACACAAAAAATTGATTGGTTAAAACAATTACCTACAATAAAAAAATTACAACCAGAAAGGAATTTGGTCAAGAAAGTGTTCAAGAAAACTAGAGGATAGGAGTACTTTTAGTATTTGGTCAAATGGAAGGATCAGCCAATTTCTGAAGCTACTTGGGTAACAGAAAACATGCTACAGAAGTTGGGCAGTTCTATAGAAGAGCTTATGGACAGGAGCCCATGAAGAATTTTGTCCTCAGGAGTCTAATGCAGGAGCATGAGACTTGGAGGGAAAATACTTCAAACTTATTCCAAAAATACAAAAAAATCTATAAGCAAAGGAGTGGGATCCTTTAGCCATAAATTTCCATGTTTTTCTAGTTAAGCATAGAACTAGAATATAGGATTAAATCACGATGTAATAAGTGTTAAATTAGTTAGCTGTAGTGGAGGTTCTCAAGGAGAATACCTCGCAGAATAGATAGGATTAGTTAGCATAGTGGAGGTTCTCTAGGAGAATGTCTCGCAGAACTGATAGTAGTAATAAATTTAAGCCTCTGTTTTAGGATCTGGTTGTTAAAACAAACCAGTATATATGTAACTTTTATGTTATTGTAAGGGGATTATGACCGAATGTGTTTATCTCATATTGCTGAAGAAAAGAGCAGACATCTTTGTGTATTGGTCGATCCCGGAGATGTTGTGATCTCCGAAACCCTTTATATGCATTCTGAATACCTGTTTGTCTGTTAAAAATCTGGTATTTTATGCGTACCTGGTTTCACACAATGTTTTCCTTTTGAGTCTTTACAACGGTGGTTTGGCTTGGTTTCCCAGTTAATACTTTGATTGAAGTTTATTTGAGTGTGTTTCCTTCATATCGGCATGCTTTGTTTCCATTTTACGTGTCGTTTAGTCCCGCAAGCCAAATTCTGGTTTACACTAAGAACCAGCGAAAAACTTAGTCTGAATTGAGAATCCGGACTTGAAATTTTATTAAGTGTGGCTGATATTGATAGCAGATCCGTGAACACTATCACATTGCAGTGCTTGAGGGGAGAAGGACTGGCCTTCTGAAACGCTGAAGTCCGAAGTTGCAACACGTTTAGATCCGAAACACCATAGGGGAGGATTTATATCCTATTGGGTTCGTAAGGTTATCAGATAGGTGCTTTAGAGCGGACAGAGCCTGGCTTGGAGGATTGCAACTATGCGATATGCGATTTAATCGTGGCCATCGGATCGCAATCTATTGCAACCATTGGATCAGCGGAGTATAGTTATCACATCACAAGTTTGAAGAAACCGCGACGGATTTTGGGTGTATGGAAGACTGTAAGTGGTGCCACATAACAGAGAGAATAACGGGAGAAACCACCTTTTTAGGTGGATTTGGAGTGTGCAAGTCTACTGGTTGAAATGTGTATGAACCGTTAGATCTCGTGGAACAAGATCGACGGTCCACAGGCATGGAGTATGTTCAAGGTCGGGAAGTGTTGAGCCGTTGGATCTTAAAGAGATCAACAGTGAAGAGGGGTGACGGGTTTAGAAGGTGGATCTCAAGTTCTATTAAGCCATGGTTTATATTACCTTCGGGTCTGATTATTATGGAATAACCCCGCTGATAGTGTATTTTCATGTATAATTGCATTACGACATTTTAACCCGCTGATAGTGTATTTTACGTATAAATGCATTATTGCTATTTTTAGTAGCATCGATAGTGTATTATGTAATTCCTATGGAATTACAGTGCTGATATTGCTAAAAGGGCCTCTGTTATGAAATTGCACCCGATAACAAGGGTTGGGCCGATTAAGGGAAAAGGATTGGTAATAGTGGCTAAAAAGGGGGAAATTTATAAAACAATCAGTCTAGGAATAGATGACTGATACTCCAGTTGGGACTAAAGAAGACATTCAGCCAGAATTAGAGAAATTGTATCAAGGTTTGAACGTTTGTCCATATCGCTTGCACCCAGGCCACCATAATGTATTCGATGAAATTTGAGACAAGATTTTTGGCTCTAATAATAGTCGTTTCTGCCCACTTCATTTTGATATCCCAGTCGCCAAAAATGGTATCCTTCTTTGATTCTTCAATTCGAGGAAGATCAAATGATCTTCCTTGGGCACTATCTTGCCAATCTATATACTCAGAAATTTTCTTGTCAATATCTTCATGAAATGTCCTCAAATCGGACAGTTGGTTTACTAAAGAATCATTGGTCTTTGACAAACCATGAATTAAAGCAAATTTGTGTCAGAAGATAGCCTACTACCTTGTTAGGAGTATATCCAGTTTTGATGCCTCCTTGCAAACTTCATTTATCTCTAGATTTTCCCTCAACTGGTTTATCCTTTGTTGAAATTGCAGTATTTGTTCATCCTTGTCCTTCACTTCAGATTCAAATTGTAGCTTTAAATCATTAAATATTTTCTGTAACTCAGTAAGATTTTCTTGCCATTGTTGCTCAATCGCTTGCTTTTCAATTTGGAAAGTTTGTTCTAATTGAACAATCCTTTGATCTTTTCTTTCACTGGCAGTTGTATTTCCACAACTTTATCAATGGTAGTACTAGCGTAAGCTCCTGCGAATTGAGATAATCTGTTCAATTCCTCGTCAGGGGCTATTTGAGCTCCTTTCCAAAGAACTTGAAAAGGAGTCTCATTTGTAACTAGCGCTTGTGATTTCTCTAACTTTATTTTCTTCCTTGACCTGCTCATTATTGTTTTATGCTTTGGACTGTAAAATACATCCAAAGGTGGGATTTCTTCAATCTTGAGGACTATCTTGATAGTAGGGAATGTAGGAATTATTTCCATATCATCGGAAACAATTGATTGATTGAAAATTTCAACATTAATGTTATTCTCAGGAGTTTTAGGAATAGTATTCCCTTGGGAAGCCTCAACAGTAAATGAGGTTGTCCCTGTAGTTTCTGGAACCTATTCTGTCTCTCTGCTGACTGTAACCTGTTTTGCTTGTATATCGACTGAGATACTTGTAACTTGAGTTTCTTCTGTTGTCAAAACACGGTTGAAATCCTCCCATACTTCATCTAATTTGTTCTCCTCTTTAATTTCACTTGTTTTCTCAACAACTATAGTAGCTGTTTCAGAGACTTGGGAAATAATTGGAGATTTTGAAGAGGAAGCTGATGCATCTAAAACTTCTGAGTTCTGTCAAAATTGTTTTAACATGGATTCTGGCAAATGGGCTATTCTTCGCTGACGATATTGATTGAATCTAATCAATTCGTCAGGACTTAGACAATCTGCTGCCAATTTTTCTACCATATAATACACTGGAACCATTTCAAACATATCATCAAACTTGTGAGGCTTGCTTGAAAATGGTTTGAGCATAGCCTGCGTTGTAACATCTTTTGCTATGCCATTAGGGTCATATGGCTTGTTTAGTATGGTTGGTAAACTGAAGGCTTTTAATTGTTCAATTTCAATTAAGGAATGCTTGAAATTCTCTCATGCATAGGTACCGTAGGGGATATGAAGACATGGCTAGGAGGATTTGTTTGAATCTTTAAGTACTTTAGTTAATCCCCTACCAACTATTTGATAAGAGAATTCCTTGGCCAACAATTTATCTGGGATAAAAAGGGAAAAACATAAGGATGGGCATGTTGGCATTATGATGCATGTGTTGTACTTGATGGCAACCCTCTCATAGAAGAACATCTCACTTACATATAACTGGATCAATATACAGATGTGACTAAATGCATGGGATGCAGGACAGCTCAAAGGAATAAGAAGATCAAGTTCTAAGTATGACAAGTTAGCTTTGCCATCAAGTCCAAAGGGGGAGATTGTTGGCACTATGAGACAAGTGTTGTCCTTGATGGCAAAATGATAGATTATAGTGCAGCAGGTCAGTAGCAAAGAATTGATGATCAGAATGAAGAAAGAAGAGTATATACGCAGGTTTACTATATACCAAGTAGGGTATACATGCAGTTTCTCTATATACCAAGTTGCGTATATGCAGGTTCGCTATACACCAAGTAGGGTATACACGCAGGTTCACTATATATCAAGTCGCGTATACGCAGGTTCGCTATATACCAAGTAGGGTATACACGCAGTTTCATGAACGGAAAAGCGCGTACATGTCAGAAAGCTTACTTTTGGTCCATGGTAGTTAGTCCTCGGTATTTGAACCTATGGTTTTGGACCATGGTATCTCGACAAGTGTGTTGATACCAAGTATTGGGCTCTTGGTATTGATTTATTATGGTTTTGGACCGTGGTATTGAGCAAGGACTAAGACTATAAAAGGAGAAGAAGATCATTAGGCAAGGGCATTGGAAAAGTCTTGAATATCTAATGAAGGATGAGATCCAGTATGTAGGATACGGGTTGATGATGCATTGCTTGATCTGAGCTAAGGAGGGATCTCACTAGTGGATGGAGAACAAGATCTAAGGATAGATCAGGATCAAATGGTTTGATATGAACTATCTCTATATGATTTATTATGTTTATTCTAGATCTGTATACTGACGCTTGTAATAATCTGAACTGGGTATAACTTAAGTTTGAAATCGCTGCAAGTCATGATTGAATATTTATAGATCTGTACGCGGGTTGGCTTTGGTGTAAGTGCGTATGTACGCAGGTTGAATTCATTGTAGTAGCATATACCTTTTGAGCTATGATATTTGAAGTTATAGGTGGTTCTGGTTGTTGAAGGGTTCTGATGACAGTTTAAAGGTGTCTGTATTCTGCATATCTTGTTTGGCTGTTTGTGTTTAGCTTCAGTATTGATGGATGAGAACTAATATTGGATCAGGATCATAATGACTCATATTTATGAGATCTGATGGACTAGATCTGGGTGCTAACACATATATTATCCTTGTATATGTCATGATCTGGTTATGTCTGAAGTCAGGAAGTGCAACAAAGTTATGAATAAGTGATTAATGACATATACGTTGGTTCATCTTGATGAAGTTGCGTATACACGCAGGTTCGGCACTTCCAAGTAGCGTATGCACTTTGATGCATAATTTTGATGGTACAGTTGGTTCTGATTGTTGTTGCAGAGTTCTGTTGTCTGCTCTGTGTTCTGGTGACTGTGTTGATGACAGAGTTTCAGTGTTTCAGAGATTCAGAGATTGATGATGCTAGTATTGATTGTTTTGTGCTTCAATGATATTTATGGGTCCAGTATGAAAATTGGATGAAACGTGGCCTTCAGATTATGTGTTGTGCTTCAGGAGTATCCAGTCTGAAAATGTATGAAACGTGGTACCTGGAGGAGAGAAGATTGTAGGTCGGCGCCTACGTACTAGTATCTTAGCTAGTACAAGAGCAAAGGGGGTTGGAGCTCCCTTCTAGGAGAGTCTGGAGAACGAGAGAAGGTTGTAGCCTTCTGCAGGTTGTAGCCTGCGTGCTGGTAAAGGACTGCACCAGTACATTGTAAAAGAAGTTTCTTAATAAAGGAAGATAGAAACGAATTGCAGCAGGTGGTTTTCACCCACATTGGGTTTCCACCTTATATCATGGTGTTCATGTTTGCTTCTTGTGTGTGATGATCTGTTCTGTTTTTACTGCACCTGCTTACTGTTCATATGGTTAATGAAGTTTTGATGCACTAACTAAAGATCAACTTTTAATGGATTAACTGAATCATAAGTATTTTGGATATACGATAGTTGCTTTAGACACAGCTGCGTATACACGCGAGTTCCCTTGAATGAAGTAGCGTATATGTATCTAAGTATGGAAATGAAAATTTTTTATTGATCTGATAATACCGATTCATGCCCCCCTCTCAGTATTATTTCCAACAGGGCAAGGCTACCAAAAACCCGAATGTAAGTAAATGACTCTTCCCCAAACCACTTTCCTATAGGCTTTGGGTCTTTATTGGATTCTACAGTAAGTCTAGGGGCTTTTTTGCCAAAGACCTCTTGGTGGATAGAAATCATGATCTCATAACAGATCTTGTATAAGTGAGCATCATATTTGGTTTCCCAAAGGATATCGAGATAAAAAATATAGGACTAGGAAATTGGTTTGTCCATTTCCATCCAAGAGATGGAAAATCATAAGAAAAACAAATCGCGTCCATGACATAGGCGCTCATAAAGAAAGGAGGAGTCGTTCTTTCAAGAACATTGCGCTTCTATCTGTAATTACGAATTTGAGTGGTCAAATTGTTGGATAAAATAGTCACCCAATCCATGATATAGCCATCAACAAAGGCTTCTATCAATGACACCCATTCTTTAGAGAATTTCTGTGTATTTGGATAACCATATAGGTGACATAACATAGCAGCAATATGAGAGAAAGGGCCAACAATAGAGGCTAATGAATACATACCCCTATCCTCTCACTTTTGTTTGTTTGGGTCCCTTCTCCATTCTTTGATCAGCTCTGCAAAGTTCAGATTCTCTTTCATGAATTTCTAGACGAATTGCATATCATATTTCCTCTGAGGTTGAGATAGATGATACATTTTCCTTAAATCCTTAGCTTTAAAAGACCCAATAAATATCTTCTTTGAAGTTATAAACGTTTTTTCCATAATGTCCAGATGGTCAGCAACCCATCTCACTATATTTGTATATGGTATAATTTTGGGGCGGGTAGCGATTCCATGAAGAAATGAGTTGGCCACATCATTCCATGCATCGTTGTTACTTGGAGGAGAATCATTAGCAGTAGCAGTATGTTTCACAATTATTCTTGAGTTTTCATCCTCAAATAGTTTGTATATTGCCTCCCAGGAGGCAGAACCTACATCCAGAGTGCATGTAGTATCTATAAACAATGGAGACATCTCGGACACTTCTTTAGGGGGAAAGATTGGTTCTTGTTGTATTACGGACTTCCTCCTCACCTTGATTATTCTTGACATGTCCTTTAACTTCTCTTTATTGGAATTTACCTGTAAAGAAACAAACCAAGATAAGCAGCAAGAGCTTCGAAAGATGCAAAGAGTCATATCAATTCAATGCGAGTTTTATGGAAAATCCTTTCACATTAACTCAAAATTATTACAAATCATCAAAAAACCTCAAAATTAGAACTACGCAGAGTGGTCATTTAATTTCCAAATGTTTGTTCACGTGACACTAACACTTGTCATTATATCAGAAAATATTTTATCAACGTTTGGTATTGGGTGATATTAACATAACTCAACAATTTTTGATTTCTGAAAAACATATAGGTGCGGGATCTATATTAGCGAAATACTGGAGTTTTAATAGAATGTGATATCGACATCTATCAATTGACAGAATGTGATATTGGCTTTTGATGGATTGCAATATTGGTTTCAACATTTTTCATTTCAACTTTTTGTTGTTTCACTTATCAACTTTTCTGCATTTTGCTTATCGAATTTTCACAATTGATTTTTGCTGTTTTTCCATTATTTGAAACCGCCGATACTACGCGTAGGTTTTAGTAAGACCAATCCTTTTATGATATTTTCATTTATTTGTTATGATTTCGAGATTTGTAAGACTTGTAATTTATTTCCTTAAACTACAAAAGGATTCCTAAAAGGTTTTATGCCCTTTTTCATAAGCTTTCTTGTTTTATTAAAAACTCAGAGTAAATATAAAACTTATCCTATTTTATCTAAACAGGGAAGGATTCTATCCTAAAAATATTAGAGGGTCCCAATTATTCTTTCTCCTAAGTCTAAAGATAATGGAGGGTTGTTGAGTACCACAACAATTGGCGACACACTGGATGAAACCATTAATCTCTCTAAGATGTCAATCTTTATCAAGAAATTTCTTTAGAAAGTTTTAAAAAGATTGAAATATAGATCGATATAGATAACTTTGAAATGAAATAATTCATTTTATCGTAAATTTTCTCAAGATTTGTGATAGATGAAAATATTTTTTGTGTAAATCAGTCGCTAATAGGTTGAAAAGATAAAGTAAAAACTATTAGAAGCTTAGCGTATTGAATAAACTTATTAGTCATTGGTAGAGCCACTGCTGCCAGCAAGCGTTCATAGCCTCGACAGGGTTACCATTTAACCAAAATGAACCAGTATCCCATCCATATTATAATAACATTCTTTAGAGGCAATGAATTTCCTTTTTTCTTTTTCTTTTTTATATTATTTATTTTTTTACTTTAAAGTCATTATCCTGGTTTGGTAGCCAGAAAATGATAATGCCATTCACAAGTTGTAATAAAATTGAACAAGCCGACTCGTGATGAGATCTCTTGTCTCAAAGTCTGGTGACTAAGAGCCACTATCTTGGTTTGGTTGCCAATAGTGATAATGTCAATTTTATTAGTTTCCTATGATCATGGAAATCAGGCTCGTGATGAGACCTTTTAACTTTTAACTTTTTTTATATTTTTGAATTACACTCTGAAATTTATTAAAATAAATGGATGGGGAGGTTTCATTTACTCTTTATGAGTCTTGGATGACCTCTTTAAGTAAAAGATGCTAAAAACTTCATAGTAATTTCTACTTTTATAAAGATAACTTTTCAAAACCAATTCACAACAAATAGATTTTTAAAAGAGTTTCAAACCAAAAGATTTCACAACTAAATGATTATCTTATTTCAAAGCTTTAAAATAGATTCAATACTTAGATTCCAATTTAAAGTTTTTCTTTCTAAATTGTTCCTTAAATAAGTTTAACAATTCAAAAATAAAGAGAAACTTCCAATGTGTTTTTCAAAAGTGTAGTACTTTTAGTAACAAAAGGAAATGATATATAAAAAACATTTACATATTGTACAAAAGAACTCATGGTTTTTCAAGAAAAATATTTTTTGAGTATAAGTCCATTGACAGGAAGAATTTCCTTCTTCCTTTGTAAATCCTGCAAGATGAAAGTTGATGGACCTATCTTCTCAAAAATCTAAAAAGGACCAAGCCAGAGTTTTTGAAATTTTGTATGTTTTCCTTTGTCCTCATGCAATTTATCCCATTTCATTTTTATTTTTATTTTTTATCTTTGACTGAATTGACATCAAATGAAGCTTTGACTAATTGTTGAAGGATTTGAGACATTCGTAATTGTAAAGCAAAAGAAGGTTGTTCTTCAATAAATTGAACTAGGGCTGATGAGGGGAGAGCTAGATTTGGAGGTAGGATAGCTTCTTTCCCGTATACCAAATGAAAAGGAGAAGTACCTATTGAGGTTTTCTCGGTTATTCTATCAGCCCATAAAGAAAATATTAAAGCTTTGTGCCAATTATTTTTATTTTGATCAATAGTTCGTTTGATGATTCTTATAAGATTTTTATTAGTGGATTCTACTAAGCCATTTCCCTGAGGGTAATAATTTGCAGAATACTTAAGTTTAAATCCTCTCTTTAAAGCAAATTCAGTCATTGCATTTCCAGAAAAATAAGAAGCATTGTAAAAAATAAGAGCATGAGGGATACCAAACCTGGTAATAATAAATTGATCAATGAATTCAATGATGCTCTTAGAATTGGCTAGCTTTAGAGGTATTTCCTCTACCCATTTCGTAAAATAATTTGTTGCAGTCAAAATGTACCTATGTTGTTTGGAAGAATGAGGAACGATCTCACCTATTATGTCCAATCCCCATTGCTCAAAAGGTTGTTTGATATTGACTGGTTGCAAGGGCATGAAAGGTTTCCTTTGTCTTCTTGAAGCGGTTTGACAAATTTTTCATCTTCTTACATACATGTGGGTATCTTTGAATAAAGTTAGCCAGTAATATCCAACATGTAGAATTTTGTGAGTCGTTGTATCTCCACTATAATGTCCACCTGCTGGTCCATCATGAAGTTCCTGTAAGACCTTTTCTGCTTCAGTTTTTTCCAAACATCTTAACAAAACAGAATCATAATTTTTCCTAAATAACACATCATTGATGAGTTGATATTGATTGGCTTTCAATCTCAAGGCTCTCTTTTTCTTAACATCTAGTTCAAGTGGAGCATAACCATTTTTCAAATAAAAGATTAAGTCAGCATATTGAGACTGAGTACTAATAGGGAGTACCTCTGTGATTTGTTCAATATTACCTGTTACTTCATCTATTGATGTATCATTCATTCCTATGACTAACCTGCAAAAACCTTGACCTTTTACAATTTTAGCGGGTTTGATTTCTAGATCATATTCTTGTAATGCAGTAACCTAATTAGCTCTCTTTTCTCCTAACTCCTTTTGAATAGCAATTACCTGAATGCTGAGAAAGGAACAATAACTTTTACATGAGTTTTTGGAAGAAAAGGTCTGAAATATTTAATAGCTTTGTAAACTGCAAAGGCTTTCTTTTCTACTCCCAAATAATTTAATTCAGCTCCTTGAAAATTTGAGCTAAAAAAAGTAATAGGAGCTTCAAATTTTTGTTCATTTGGTTGTGTTAAGACCACTGCATATAGGCAAAAGTATATAAAATAAATTGATCAGAAAAATTGGGAGTTGATAGAGAAGGGGCATCAATTACAACTTGTTTGATTGCTTTAAATGCTTCTCTTTCATGATCACCCCATTTAAAAAGTGAACTTTTTTTATCATTGTTTGTAATGGTAGGACAATTTGAGAAAATTTGAGGACAAATCTCTTAGCAAAATTGATTTGGCCAAGAAAATATTGCATTGATTTTTTGGTATGGTAATGGAATTTCTGAAATTGTTTTAATTATTTTTGGATCAATACAAATTCCATGTTTGGATACAATAAAACCAAGGAGTTTACCTTTGCTAAGAGAAAAAAATGATTTCTTGGGGTTTAGAGAAATTCCATACCTTCTGCATCTTTCAAAGATTTACTTTAAATCATGCAAATGATTATTTCTCTTCTTTGAATATATGGTAATATCATCAAGATATACCACAACAATTTTATTAATCAACCCTTTGAAAGCAATGTCCATCGCTCTTTGGAATGTAGCTCCTGCATTCATTAATCCAAAAGGCATTTTTTGATATGCATATGTTCCCCACTTTGTTCTGAATGTAGTTTTTAATCAGTCTTCTGGATGAACAAGGATCTAATTGTATCCTGAAAATCCATCTAAAAAAGACATTAATTCAAAACCAACAACTGATTGCAAAAATTGTTCCATTAATGGGAGGGAAAAAATTTCTTTTTGACATGCCTTATTTAAATTCCTAAAATCAATACAAATGTGAATATCACCATTCTTCTTTCTAACCTGTACAAGATTGGAAACCCATTTGGAATGTCTCACTGGAAATATGATTTTGGCTTTTAAAAGTTTATTCAACTTGTTTTTAATCTGAGTTTCCAAATTCGGATGTATCTTCCTAAGTTTTTGTTGAATGGGTTTAACATATGGTACCATTGGGATAATGTGTTGAATGATGGAGGCATCATAAGTTTTCAGATCTTGATAATTCCAAGCAAAGATATCTTTATATTTCTTTAACAGATGAATAAATGCATTTCTTTCTTCAGATGAGAGACCAAGACCTAAGTTAATATTATAGGATTTATATCATGTCCTATGTTAACTAATTCAAATCTCAAAGTTGAACTTTGAAGTTTGCAGTTGTTGACCATTTTAAATGTCTTTAGGATCATAAACATCCTCAAGCTTAACTACAGGTTTTGGCAGAGCATTTTTTTCTTTGATTTATTCAATTGAGAATCATGTTCATCCTCATCAATTACTTGGTCAAGATAGGATTCTTCGAATGTTAAAAAATATAGGATATCTCCATCATCATTGAATACTCGCCAATTGGTAACATTATCGGGAATGGATGGGCGAAAAATCAACTCTATAGAAAATCTGTCTGGACTAAAATCTTCAGATGGGATTAATTTATATGTAATGTTGACCAAAAGATTAACACCGACGTTCTGTATTCTTGGTATTGGAGAAATATTGAATGCTACAAAATGTGAAGTAAGATTTTGAATTAAGGATTGATAATGCCTAAGGTGATTTAAAACACAATGGATATTGTTTCTGACTTGTTTTATAATGATTTCAGAATCACCAAAGATTTGAAGATATTCAACACCAAGATTTATCACTTTATACAATCCTTGTACTAATGCTTCATATTCTGCAATATTATTAGTACATTCAAATTCTAGCCTACATGCTAGCATAATTTTTTCACCAATAGGGCTTATTAATATACATCTAGCTCCTGCACCTTCACTAGATTTAGAACCATCAAAATAAAGCATCCAAAATAAAGATTCATGTTTATTTACAACAATATCTACAACATTAATACACCTAGTCAAATTTGTTTGCGAATAATTTTCAATTTGAGAAGAAACAAAGTTTGCTAAAAAAGGAGATTCCTGAGTTGTAAAACTTCCAAAGAAATATTTTGAAGAATAATTTCCAAGGATGTTATTTGTAAAAATTACAGGCTCATTCTCTTCATCCAAATTAGTAACCGAGTGTTTCATATGATTTTCTCTATCTACCTGAATCTGATTTGGTTTGTCGTTGTAAGGAAGCTAGATATGTGACCAATCTGTGGTGAAATAACCATGTAATTTCTCAGACCAATCCCTGCTTAAGATAAGACCATAGAATTAAGGAATATCAACAATCAAAATATCAATAATCTGACAAACCCTTAAATTTAAGGATATTCTTATTAAAACATAATTTAATTCTCCCAAGACCTTGACTTTGGTTCTATCTAATTACACAATTTGCACAACAGATTTTTCACGTGTTATGTTCAATTTGAGACAAGCTGAATATGGAATTATATTTGAAGAACATTTTTATTGAAAATCTCAAAGGTTAGTAAAAAAAGGATGGGTATGAGAATTGGATTGATCTCCAATTAAAATTGCATTTAAGGCATCAATCTGGTTAGGAGTATCATCTAGAGGCTTTCCTTTTCCTAATGAGGCTTTTTCGGCTGGCAAAGGATGTGAGGAAAACATTTAATTCTTTGAGCAAAAAATTTTGTTGTTGCTTAAATTTACTTACCTCATACATGGAAATACTATCTCTTTCTTCATATCTTCCACAATATTATACTCTATATATTTATCAGAAACAATAAGAATTTTTTATGTAGAAGGAGAATTGGAAGAGGATAGGATGGATTCAGTAGATTTGGGAGGAGATGTCTTCATTGTGTTTTTATCCTTATTTACATGAGTAACTGGTTTTCGTGTTTCACTTGAAGAAGGTGAATCAATGGATTTTTTACCCCTAGACTCTACATGTAAGAATTCTTCTTCTTCCTCATTTTCTGACATAGTAAGGATGAAATCCCATAATCCATGTGCTTCGACAAGCTCTTCTTCTTCTTAGAATTCATAGGAAGATAACGTTGTTTCTTCCTCTTCGTCCTCTTGATTAGATTCAACATTTGATATGACATTAGGAGGTTGAGGGTTTGATGTCTAGGATCTCCTAAAAGATCGGAAAGGTTTTTTAGAAGACTCAGCTACCTGTTTTTTTATATCTACCATGTCATTTGACATAGATTTAAGAACCTTTTGTAATCCTTCAAGATCAAAAGGATCTTTAGGAGTTTTCTTCTTTGGTTCCTCTTTGAAAGTCACTTTCTTAGATTTCCTCTCTTCTTGAGCAGTTTTCTTTTCTAAAGCAAGAATCCTTTTTTCTACAGCTATTGACTCTTTCATATTATCAACTAAAGTGGCTCTATTAGCCCTGTCTACAAAAATTGTGATATTAGAAGGAAGAGCAGAAATATACCACTCAATTTGAACATCAACACCAGGTTTAGAGGTATTTGGAATTTTATTTAATTGTTTATTAAACCTAGAATTGAAATCTTTGATTTTGTCATTGGGGTTGGCTTTAAGATTGGATAGATCATTGATTAGAGTAGCAGTTGTGTGATCATCACCAAACTTAGTCAAAAATTGTTCTTCAAATATATCCCAACTAGTGATAGATGTTGGTGGTAATGAGAAATACCACAAACTTGCAGATCCTTCAAGGGTATATGGGAATAATATCACTACACAATATTCTTCTACTACTCCATTGAGATTAATGGCGAGCATAAAATTATGGAGATGTTCTTCTGCAGAAAATTCATTGCCAGGATTGAACTTTGGTAACCATATTTCAGGATGCTTAGGTAGAGGATGGATAGGTGTTTCCATCTGAACAACTCCAGGACTAGTCCATGTTTTAGATGTTGGTGGGTTTTGTTTCCTACCTACCATTATGGTAATTTGAATAGAAGAAGTTGTAGTAGCAGAAGAGGCTGACTAATACTACTCGAATTAGCACCTTCTAGTTGGGAATGGACGATAGGGATGAATGGATTGGTTGGATGAGAAGAAGCTAATGAGGTGGAATGAAATAAAGGTGTTTTTGGTGGAGATGAAGACAAAATCTCACTAGTGGATGATTGAACTTCAAACTTTTGGGTATTTCTTTAGTGGGAAGGTAAGGGAAACTCAAATGGAGTGATCCCAAACTTCTCACTTTGAGAATGAGTCAAAATACATGAAGTGGGAAAAGATGATGATATGCTACCTTCAGATAACTCAGAATGTTGAGGCTTTTCTTGGGAAATAGAGATTCCTTCTAATTTATCAATTAAAGTATGAACTTTAGGTAACTTCTGTAAAGGAGGTTAATTGGTTGTCTTAGGGAATGTACTAGGAGATTTGGTTACAACTTTTGGGTGAGATCTGGAAGTTAGGGGATATTTTGAGGGCGAATGACTCTTCAGATGACCTTTTGATTTGGGATTAGAATTTATTGCCATTCATAGTTTGGGGCCCTCCTTCTAGCGCCAAAAATGTTTAAGGATGGAACTTGACTACCTCAACATTGGGGAACACCACCCGGTCAGGAGCTTAAAGCAACTTAGTTTTTGTTGAAATTAGTGGGTCCGACTAGGTATAAAGGGACCAGATTCCCATTTTAAAGAGATTTAATATAGTAACAAAATGAAAACCGACGAAATGATTTTATAACTAATGATAAAATTACTAAAAAAACTTATTCTACTTATTTCCCGGGATAATACGTCTTTGTATGTCATTCAAAGAAAGATTTCACAAAATATATAACAATATAGATCATTCAATATTTTGATGAAAATAAAGCATATATGATTAACTAAATTAATTAAATAGTTAACTAATTTAGTTATTTAAAACTCAATCACATAAAAGATCTCGTTATCTCATGCATAATCACAAATCATTCAATTCTACACACCAATAGTGATAATGATTGATTGTTTTCAAAGCATTTATATAACGAAATAACAAATAAGAGATTCACTATCTAATTCAGTAATACATAATGATAACATAAATATAATAGTATTCAATGCATTAGCACTCTGCTTATGAAAAATATATCTTTCAGGCTTAGCTTCTCAATTAAATAACTTTGGATCAAACAATAGTGCAAGTACAAAGTTATCTTCTCAAATTCTGGACCCCTTTCTAAATGCATGAAAGGGGTTTAAATAACCTATTAATATTACAAAAATAGTAAACTTAAAATAAAAGTCTTCAAAAAAGCTTCAACAAACTAAGATAAGATAAAGGACAGCTAAATTAGTGATCTGTTGTAACAAGAACTCATGACTGTGCTCCAGATTGATTCTTCAACTGCTCTCTGAGATTATATATATCCGTGAGCAACTTTAGCTTGGGGGGATGTACTATTTGCATGCACATTTGTCTCGTAAATACTGCATCACTAAGTGCTGGAAGAAATTGTATTGTTGCATTCGAGAGACACCTCAGCACAAGCCACTGAATATAAGGCTTCACTAGAAAATGCCAATAACTTTCAAGGTTTGCTTGTGATAACCTATGAATGTCTTGAACCTTCTTTTTAGATGTTTCCTGCCAAGATTGTTTTAAAGCTTTGACATATGGCAAGGTGTCTTTTGGGCATCCTTGAATTAGATTGGCTTGCAATAAGGTATATGTAATATATTCATGAAATTTGAGGAAAGATTTTTGGCTCTAATAATAGTCGTTTAAATAACCTATTAATATTACAAAAATAGTAAACTTAAAATATAAGTCTTCAGAAAAGCTTCAACAAACTAAGCTAAGATAAAGGACAACTAAATTAGTGATATGTTGTAACAAGAACTCATGACTATTCTCCATATTGATTCTTCAACTGCTCTCTGAGATTATATATGTCTGTGAGCGACTTCAGCGGGGGGGGGGATGCACTGGTTGCATGCAAATTTATCTCGTAAACACCGCATCACTAAGTGCTAGAAGAAATTGTACTGTTGCATTCGAGAGACACCTCAACACAAGCCACTAACTATGAGGCTTCACTAGAAAATGCCAATAACTTCAAGGTTCGCTTGTGATAAAATCTGAATGTCTTGAACCTTATTTTTAGATGTTTCATGCCAAGATTGTTTTAAAGATTTCACATATGGAAAGGTGTCCTTTAGGAATTCCTAAATTAGATTGTCTTGCAATAAGGTATCGATAATGTATTCAATGAAATTTGAGGCAAGTTTTCTGGCTCTGAAAATAGCCATTTCTGCCCATTTCATTTTGATATACTAGTTGTTGAAAATGATGTCCTTTTGTGATTCTTCAATTCGAGGAAGATTAGGTGATCTTCCCTGAGCATTGTCTTGCCAATCTATATACTCAGAATTTTTCTTGTCAATATCTTCATAAAACATCCTCAAATTGGATAGTTGGTTTACTAAAGAATTGTTGGTATTTGACAAATCATGAATTAAAGCCAATTTGTGACAGAAGATCCTACTGCTTTGTTAGGAGTATGTCCAGTTATGATGCTTCCTTGCGACTTCATTTATCTCACGTAGTCAGTAGTCAGACATCTGGAACAAAGGTAATGCCACAAAGGAATGCCAACCATAACGACTTTGATTGCTAGTATCCAAACAACTTGTTCTATGCAGAATTTCGTAGACATAAATATCGTGCGAACTTGGAATAAGACATCCAACACAACATTCAAAGTGCAAGTTTATTTATTGAATTGTCAAATACTAAATGTCATAGTAATTATCACAGACATAATTGTACATTGCATTAGCTCTAGTTCTCTACAAATGGAGGATTTGGGAGTGCTCTACCCTGCTCATCGTACATTGAACACCATTGTAAAATAAGACTCATGGGCTATGCACCAATCAGAACACAAATAAATATAAAGTGTTTGTGTTTCCTAATGTTTACTTTAGAATTTGTCTCTTTAATTTTTGGTCAACCAACGATTAATTTAAAGCCAACGAAAATTAATTGTGATATATACTGCTAGCGGCAAGGATAATAAATTATGGTCATTAGTTTGCCATTTGTTTGTGGCAACATGAATGCACCTGTCATGGTTGAATTCGAAGGCGAGACTGATCCATTGGAGGTATATATGCTTTTGATAAACCTATGTTTTATTGCAATCGGGTTTTTGAAATCTGCTCACAGGTTTGTATTATTTGAGAGACATAACTGTAATGGTAGCGTCTTAATACATCTTTTGGGGAATTTGGCTATGCAAGAACGAATTATCTTCAAGAATAAATCCCCAAAGTTCAAATAAACTTCCATGAAAATTGTGACATTTTTCCTAGAAATCAGTCCTTGCAATCAAGTTCTCTGTCGGCGTCAAAGGGCTTACAAGAGGATTGATTAACACTCCACAGTGGGTTATTTTGATGGTGCCTCTACAAATGGTCTGTGCGATTGTGGAGCCATTATCTCCATTAGCTCGTCTATGACATATCACTTCTACTAGTCTGGGGCTATGGCACGAATACTAGAGCAGAGGTGTTGGCATTATAGGGGGCATTAAAATGTGTTGTCTGACTAACTGTGAAGGAACTTCTAGTTGCAAGGGACTCGAAAATCAAGATTGATAAGGCAAATAGATAGACCTCTTTGCAAGTGCCTGCTCTCCTTCACTGGATGAAACAAATTGAGATATTAATGGCATCCTTCACATCCATCCACATATGCCACATCTATCATGAACAAAACACCCCTGCAGACCGACCGTCCAAGCAAGGATACTCTGCAACACCATGGGCAGATTCGTTCATTATTGTAATTTACAGCGATCTCTAGGACACACACGAGCATGAGCTTTATTAGACACTTTCCAAACAAGATTTATACTGTTCGATATGCATTCCTTTGAATACATGCATTAGTTTAATTGTTAGGCCCCTATACTACTAGTGTAACCCCTTATTGTTATTAGTATAACTCACTTATTATATTGTTGTACCCATGTAGTGCCCATATTGTTACTATTGTGCCTCATAGAAGCCCACTATTGTTATTATTGTGCCCTTACATTATTATTGTTATGTCGGCTCTGATTATATTATGACCCCTTAGACTCCTATATATAGAAAGGAGGTATTTTCATTTGTATCATCCAATAATTGTTCATTTATGTAATGTAAAGGAGGTTTCCCCCTCGAAGAGGCTAAATTATAAGGCGTTGATCTATCTTTTCTATCTTTTCTTGAGCTGGTTTCATAACATTTGGTATTAGAGCATTGGATTTTAGGGTTTCGCTGCTCCAAACAGGTCTTCGTGGCATTTTCGTTATAACTTTTTTCTGCGACGTTTCAGAAGTTGCAAAAAAAACCCATTTGAGAAGACATCGCGCTGAACCTTGATTCCGAATTTCAGAGCTTTTCGCGCTATATTTGCGGAGATATGATCTGAGGAAGTTGATTTTTTTGCAGACTCCTGAATTACATTCCAAACAGGTGACCTGAGGAAAATCGTCATAACTTTCTCTCTGGGGATCGGATTGAAATTTCGTAATAAGGTAAAGAAAGAGGACGGATTTTAGTTTCTTGTATGCATTTTTCAGATCCAAAGGTCGAAACAGTGACACATGGCACTTCATACAATTTCACTCTTCTGGAAAGGTCTATAATCATGTCATCTTGGGAGATTGTGTATAACTCTTTCTTAGAGAATCCAATTTGGATCATCCTGGTGGCATTAGAAAGAGGACATAGAGGGCTACTATAGGTCACAATTTCAGAACTTAAATATCCGAAAGTACATAGTTATAGTCGTTTCAAGATCGAGCTCCTAAAATCAAGAAAAAACAAGATGAGGAAGTTTGATGGCAAGGATCCGGTAAATTGGATACTTCAGATGGAGCAATATTTTGATCTACATGGTGTACAACTATTACAAAAGGTATGTATTGCATCTTCGTATTTAGAACCAGATCAATTTTTATGGTACAAAGGGCTTTGTTCTCGTAAACAACTTGTTACGTGGTCAATTTTCACGGAGGAAATGATAGCACATTATGAGAATACAAAGAGCAACACCTTCTTTAGAGCAACACCACAACAATTGGAAAGAGTAAAAGGGCTTTGTGACATAGTGGAAAGAAAAATTATGGAAACTAGGAAGCGTACCCCTCACAACTATAAAGATGGAAGTGTTGTTTCTCCTAGCCTTCCACAACCTACAAGGGTTACACCACAACAATTGGAATAAAAAAGAGAAAAAGGGCTTTGTTACAATTGTCATAGCAAATGCACTAAAGGTCATAAGTGTGCTGAGAAGAAATTATTTTACATAGAATATGAAGAGGAGGAAGAAAAGGATCAAGAAACATCAAAAGAAGAAGATATACACCAGGACCCCACCCTAGAGAAAGAAGAAATGAATCAGACCATATCTTGTAAAGCATTGGCAAGAATTACCACTCCTCAAACTCTCAAGATAGAAGGACATATCAAGAAGAAAAAGGTGCAAAATCACATCGAGAAAGAAGAAATGAATCCAACCATATCTTGTAATTCATTGTTCGAAATTACCACTCCTCAAACTATCAAGATAGAAGGACGTATCAAGAAGAAAAATGTTCAAGAAGTGAAAGATCACATCAAGCATCAAGAAATGAATCCGACCATATCTTGTAAAGGATTGGAAGAAATTACCACTCCTCAAACTCTAGAGATAGAAGGACATATCAAGAAGAAAAAGGTTCAAGCAGTGAAAGATCACATCGAGCATCAACAACAAGTTCTCCAACTTTTAAAGGATAATGCCACTTCTATGCAAAATCAAACGAAACAACAGGTAGATCAACATCGTAGTGAAAAATGTTTTGATGTAGGTGATTGGGTATTTTTACTGCTACATCTCAAGCAAGCTATTTATGAGAAGGAAATGTTGGCAATACTACATGCACTTAAAAAATGGCGACCTTACCGAATGGGAAAACTCTTCAAGGATGAGGATGTGGAAGCATTGTTTTGTGCTATTTATATTATCCAACCAGATTGGATAAACGAAACAAGGGATGAATGGAAGAAGGACGAAGAAGTATGGCCACTTATTCAAAAGTTGCAAAAGATCCCAATTCAAACAATATTGCCAAAAATTGAAGAGGAATGAAAAATCATATTGGAACCTGGAGCAGTCACAGAAACAAGAACCCGACAGCTACGAAATCGATCAATTTCAGAGTATCTCATCAAGTGGAAGAACTTACCCTCTGAATATTCCACATGGGAGGACAAGAATTTTATACAGAAGCATCAAGAACTACTCAAGCGTTGAGGACAACGCTTTTTGAAGGAGAGGGGCATGTTAGGCCCCTATACTACTAGTGTAACCCCTTATTGTTATTAGTATAACCCACTTATTATATTGATGTACCCATGTAGTGCCCATATTGTTACTATTGTGCCCCATAGAAGCCCACTGTTGTTATTATTGTGCCCTTACATTATTATTGTTATGTCGGCTCTGATTATATTATGACCCTTAGACTCCTATATATAGAAAGGAGGTATTTTCATTTGTATCATCCAATAATTGTTCATTTATGTAATGTAAAGGAGGTTGCCCCCTCGAAGAGGCTGAATTCTAAGGCGTTGATCTATCTTTTCTATCTTTTCTTGCGCTGGTTTCATAACATTAATTTTTAATTTTAGTATATGGATTAGTTTGAATATATGTTTTAGCTTTAATTCGTTCTTTTGGGGTTGAATATATAAGTTACCTTTTAATTGATTGAATTGAATATATCTACGCGTTTGTATATAGGTTAATTTGAATGTGTTGATTTTACTATGTTAGTTTTAAATTTTAATGTATTTTTGGTTTAATTGTAATATTTTTTCTTTTTTTTTAATCTTAAAGGGCATATATCCAAATGAATATATGTGATATTTTTAATATGCATGCATTTAAATATAATTATATAAATTGGAAGTTTTAATTATACAGATTGCAGTGAATTAATACATATGTTAGTTTTAAGTAATTAAATTGAAAAATTTATGAATTTGTTTAAATATATGTATTAATTTTAATGTGTTTTTTTAATTTGGCTAGGTGTTAATTTATTGTATTTTAAATTTAATTTTAATGTTCAAAGTCAATAATAGGTATATTGTGTTTAGCTATAATTAATTATAAACATTATATTTATAGTCAACTTAAATACCATTCTATATCTATGTGAATTTTGGATCTATCAAGCACAAAGAGGAAACAAATCTCTTTTTACTCTGAAAGAGGTTTGCACACCTTAAGAGACTTGATTTCTCTCGGCACTTGGGAGGTCCAGAGTTAATATGGATCTAGGTTGGTCTTATTTATAAAATGAAAATAGTTATTAATATAGATTTATTTATTACTTTATTATTTTTAATCAAATTATTTAAAATTAAAATGTATTTATAAATTAAAATTAAACTTAATTTGAAAGAATATAAATAAAATTTTAATTTCAAAATTTTGTAAAATTTAAAATTAAAATTAAAATTTGATTGGAACTAAATCTTGAATTAAAAACAAATTTGCGTATTTTTGTTGAGGTTTCTTTACATTACTAGCTAACATAAAGATGGTATTGGTTAAAGTTCCAAATACTCTTTGCTTCATGGAAAACCAAAATAACATTTCAGGTTCTCTCCTCAAAGATATACTCTCGCTATAGTGTAAATTGGGAGCACATTTGGGTGCAAAAGACAATTATTAAATATTGCAATCACATCCAATCTATGTATTTAATTAGAGGTGAGTTGGATAGTTCAATATTTGTAAAACTTCCATATATCATTTGTGACCAACCTATCTTCTGGCTAAGTATCTAGCCCAAAAGCTTAAAGCTCTTGTTGGCCTTACAGAGTCCTTTGTCAAAGATTCTTCATTGTTTGTCAAAGAATTGAAATATATTAAGCTTGATCCTGGGGATATTCTTGTAAGTTTCGATGTAGTCTCCCTTTACACTAATATCCCTATTAATGAAGCCATTGAGGTCATAGAGCGCATTATGGATTCGGATAGTGCTAAATTGGTAGAAATTTGTCTCACCTCTACTTTCTTTAGCTTTGAGGGTGAATTCTATGAACAAACATGTGGTGTTGCAATGGGTTCCCCCCTTTCCCCTATTGTAGCTAATTTGTTCATGGAGGAATTTGAATCTAAAGCCTTGGCCTTAGCTCAATTCAAACCAAAGGTATGGAAGAGGTTTGTGGATGACACATGCGTCATATGGCCCCATGGTTGGGAAAAGTTGGATCTTTTTTTCCAACATCTCAATAACCAACCTAGATCCATTAAGTTTATCATGGAATGTGAAATTAATGGGAGCCTAGGATTTCCTTGATGTCCTTATTTCAAAGAAGGTTAATGTTTCTTTCTCCCACCAAGTTTTTCAGAAGAAAACCCACACGGAGCAGTACCTTCATGCTAAATCTCATCATTTCCTTGCTCAAAAGCTGGGTGTTCTAAACACTTTGACTACTCGTGCATTAAGAGTTTCTGATGAGAACCACCTTAATGATGAAAAGACCCATCTCCTTAATGTGTTCAGAAATAATGGATATAGTAGGCACCAATGTCTAAATGCTTTCCTTAAAGATAATAAAGGTCCTAAGGTTAAAAATGAACCTAAATATCAGAGTACAGGGGCGCATCTTCCATTTATCCAAAGGACCACCAATAAGATTGTGAAGATCTTAAGGAAACATAAGGTTCCCTCAACCTTTAGGCCCCTAAACACCATTCATGGTGTTTATGTTATCCCATGTGCATGTGGGACTTCCTACATTGGTGAGACTAGCCGCTCAATAAATCAATCATAGTCAACTATAATTAATATGGGCATCATGTTTTAGAAATTATATGTACAATGGTCCACCATGTCAACCATAGACAACAAAATTCAACCATAGTCAACTATAGTTAATATGGGCATCATGTTTTAGAAATTATATGTACAATGGTCCACCATGTCAACCACAGACAACAAAATTCAATTGTAGTCAACATAGGCATCATGTTTAGAAATTATATGTACATCAATCAACCATAGTTAGCAAAAGCCAATCATAGTCAACTATAGTCAACAGGGCATCATGTTTAAAAATTATATGTACATTAGTCAAGTGTAGTTAACCATAGCCAACTACAGTCAACATGGACGTATACATTAATATAGTGATCAAAATTAATAACTTAGCTTCAATAAATTTATATAATAAATTAAATATTTAATACTTATATAATTTTAATGTCAATATTATTTTAGGTGGTTTAATATTTAATTTTAAATATAAATTTCATAGTTGTATTATAACTTAGTAATATAATTTTAATATTACACTTTTTATGAATCTCAATATAATTTTAATAATAATAACGTTAATATTGTTTGCAATGTGATGAATTAGGAATGATGTCGTAATGTGGTGAACAACAAAAGTCATCGCAATATGATAAACAATAAACATCATGACAATGTGATGAAAAACAAACAACAATGTAATGTGTGTAATAAACTTTCTCACAATGTGATGCATAACAAACAACATCATACTATGATGAACATTAAATATCACTACAATTGAATAAAAAATTGATGTTGTAATGCAACGAACAAAAACATTAAGATCCATTGTCAACCATCTTTAACTTAGTCAACCATGATTTTCCCTTGGTTGGCCGAGGTCAAACATGATCAACCATGGTCATATGTGGTCGAGCATAGTGAAATGTTGACAATAAGATGGTCATATATGGTCAACAAAATCAAGATGACCAACCATGGTCAACATCCTTAATATGGCCAACTATGGTTAACATGGATATGACAATGTGATGAAAAGAAAACATCATTGTAAAGTGATGAACAATAAGTGTCATCACATATTTAACGAATGGAAGAAAATGTTGCAACGTGACGAACGACAAATTCCATCACAATTTGATGAACAAGAATTGTCATTCCAATGTGATAAACAATAAATTTCATTGTAATGTGACAAACAATAAACAACATCGCAATATGACAAACAACAAAATTATGTCATAATTTAATGTACAATAAACATCATCACAACATGATGAATAATAAACAATATTGTAATGTGATGAACAATAAACAACATCAAAAGGAGATGAAAAACAAACATCATTACAACATCACAAATAATAAATGTCATTGTAATGTGATGAACAATACACATTGTTTTTATATGACAAACAACATGTGACATCGCAATGTGCCAAACAACAAATGAGGTCAGAATTTGATGAACAATAAATGTTGTTAGAATGTGATGAACAATAAACAACATCATAATGTGATGAACAAACAATAAATATCATCACAATTTGACGCACAACAAATTACATCATAGGGTGATGAACATCAAATGTCATTACAATTGGACAAGAATATAATATCGAAATGCAACAAAAAAGACCATTGACAACCATGGTTATTCATGTTTAACTATGTCAACCATGATCTTGCCTTGGTTGACCTAGGTCAAACATGGTCAGCCATGGTCATATTTTGTTAAGCATAGTTAATCATTGACAACAAGGTAAAACATGGTCAAAATGGCCAATCATTTTTAATCAAGGCCAAAATATCCAAACCGCGATCAACAATGGCTAAAATGGTTGAAAATGGTTTATCATGGTCGACCATGGTCAACATGGCCAACTATGGTCAACATTGACATCATGACCAACCATGTTCAACCATAGTCATTTATAGGTAAATGTCAACAACCTAATTTACCATGTTTATCCATAGTCAATCATATGTTGGCCATAGTGAACCATGGTTGAATAAGTTCAACCATGGTCAAACATGTGCAAGAAAGCTCAACTATGGTCAAACCATTGGGAATTCACCTTGTTGACCAACATCTTACCACGTTCATTCAGTAAAGGAGATTTTTAAATTGTGAAAAAATAGAGTCAATATATTGTAAGTCTTTGGGGAGGGGGGTGTGGGGAATGGGGAAATTATAAGTATTGGCTAGTATAAAAAGGGGTATTCAATAAAATAGGGGATATCTATTAGAAATAGGGATTAATTTTATTAGAAATATGTATATGGAGGGGTTTAACAAAAGGATTTTGGGTGGTTTTTATGTTGGGCATAGTGTTGTCATTGATGTCAGAGGAAGTACAATGTTTTGGATGACAAAGGAGGTATGATGCCTTGAAATATTATTGAGAATTTTTTTTAAGTTATGATGATCAAATCAGTATGTAGAAGGTTTGGTTGGATAGTCCTCCCTCAAAGTTTTCCAATAGTATACTCCACTTGGTCAAATTCCTCCATAATAATAAGAAAGGCTAGTTTGAACATGATACCTTGGAAATCATAGCCTAAATATTACTGGGAATTTTTCAAAGTTATTTTGATCAAACAAAATTTCAAATGGTTTAGTTGGATAGTGCTCTCTGATACCTTTGCATTGATATATGACACATGGTCAAACTCCCATCAAATAAGGAGAAACATTGATTTAAAGTGAAACATGCTTATAATGAAGTAAAAGGGGTCGAACCCCAATTTCGTTAACCGGTGTGCATCTTTGAAAGCAAATCAAGCGGTCAATGCCTAGCTTGGGTGATCAATGATGGTAGATGTTTGAAGTTGTACAACCTTCAAACAACGAGGTGTTTGGTTTGTGTCATGGTTATGCATGAGAACCGAAATGGGTGTGACTACATCCCACATTGAATAGAAATAATGTGATGGGATAACATATATGGATCTGGTATAACACCTGTTTAATGTATCTGTGGCATGCACATGTGATGTGACAAGTATGATGTATTACTTGGTTGACATGGCATAAGTAGAGATGGCTGACATGGCGAACCTAGACAGGTGGCATCAACAAAGATGGTTGATGTGGCATATGTTAGAGCCTAGATTTACCTCAGGCTACAAAGGCAAGGTTCTAGGTCCACATCAAACCACGCTCAGCCTCGTAGCTAGCCCTACGAGGACAGGAGAGGGATCTCTTTGGGTCAATCTCAGCGAAAGATAATCAATGGGGCTTGAGATGACTGAAATACAAACTAATTTTAGGCTAGGTATGAAGTACAAGGATTTGTTTTGATTTTTTGAGGGTTTTGTTGGAAAAAAGGGATTGGCAAATTTTGGGTCCGGGGATGAGGCCTAGTTTTTGCAGAGTTTTGATTGGGGCAAGGAAGGCAATCGTTTTGATGCTTTGGATTGAATGAATGGATGGATAAGACCGATGAGGGGCTAAGGAGGGCAAGAATGTCTCAAGAGTCCTCCTCAAACAGGTGAAAACATTTAAAATTAAACAAAATATCAAGGCAGAGCAAAGCAGTCCAATGAATTCTACCTTAATCACTCATTTGTTTAATTGCAGAAGAAAAGAGAAGGGAAAATGATACACATAAACATCAGTAAACTTACAATTAATTAGAGAAAAACACCATCAAAACACAGAGCCACATGGATCCCAACAAGTGCTGCAAAACCCTGGTCTTTCCTTTTCCAAAATTGCAGAAATGAAAATGTACAATGGAGTGCCAAGCAATCCCTAGTGTCCAACCCTGAAAATGACTTAGAAATTACATAATATAGACAAGCCAAACCTATTCCCTTGCCTCTAGGGGTCGAGATCATCATTCTAGGAGTTGTTTGAACTAATTCTAAACAAGGAATTGAAATCTAGGAAGTCAAACAACTTACCCCTATATCCTAGGAAACTGATTCATTCATTTAATTTTCACTTTTTAGTGAATGAATCCTCTAGAACAAGTAAAAATGTGCCAATAATATATCATGGTTATCAAATTACATTATGAAAGGTCAAGAGTAACTTCAAGAAGCAAAACTGATCAAAACTGGGTGAATTTCTGAGCTGAACAGTGAAAAATGGGCAAAAATCCTCTATGCGCCGCGCCTAATTCTCTATGCGTCGCGCCACTTTGGATCTGATTTTGAGGCACTTCCTGAATTCCAAATTGAGTCCAAGATAGCTTGTTGGAAAGCCCCGCTTGTCTACTTTCCAACCCAAGTGGCATTTCTGACTTTGGATGTCATTTTCCCCTCCACGACTTCAATCTCCCAAGACTGCTTCCTGTGTGTCAAAATATGGGCAGTGAGGTCATTTTTTGAGTGTTTTTTGACCTTTTGAGGGCTCAAAACCTCCTCAAATTTCTTGTCCATGGACAAGAAAGCATAAATTTTGATGAAAAATCCAGAAATGCAAACTTTTTGTGATTTGGGGCCCTCTAGCAAAAGCGAGCACCACGTGGCGCGGCGCATAGGGAGGAAAACCCTGTTTTTTAGTGAATTTTTTTTCAAAATGTCAAAAATTGATCCAAATTTCTTGAAATTTGGGTTGGAACTTCTCTATCAAGTGTCATGCTGGGCTAAAAAGGCTTTGGCCAATATCTGAAGACGATCAAACTCCTTTTGCCTCTCTTTCTTCCTTATTGCCTTCTTTAATTTTGCCTTTAGATTCCTTATTCGTGCCTTACAAACCTTGTTCCGTGCCATGTAGTGGAAGGCCATGTGTCTCAGCAATGCTTTGTCTTTATGGGCCTTGTCCAATAGTTTCTACAAGTGGATGTTGACTCTCTCGAGCCAAGACTCCCGATGCTTGCTAATGTGTGAGGTTTCTTGATGAGATTTATGGTGATTTTAGTTTTCTGCCTCCAAGGGTAAGAATGTATGAGGGACTGTGGAGAGAGAGGGTAAGAGGGGTTTTAGAAATGTTTCTGACTAGAAGGGTTTTAGGGATAGTTTTTAGACTTTAGGATAACAATTAGGGTTTAGGAATGTGTAGCTAAGGTTTGGGATAGTGGGAGTTAGGAATATAGGGTTAGTGAATTGGGGGATATGGGAATTAGGGATGTGGGGATGAAACTAGAAATGAATGTGGGAAAAAAAGAGTGTGGAAGTGAGGGAATGGAATTTGGCAATAAAAACACCAACTACAAACCATAAGCACTTGTTTTTGAGCACAAATTGCAAGGTATTAGGGTTTGAATTTTCTTTTACACAACCACCATAAATTGTATGAAAAACTCATTCACTAGCAAGGAAGAGGGCATAAATTACTTGCACACTAGAAGAGTTGAGTGATTTTGGAAATTTTATGGAGTTTTTGAGAGAAATCAGGCTTTTTAGCCCAATGCGCTGTGCCTTCCCTATGCGTCGCGCCAGTGTAAATTTACACTGGAAATTGTTGCCCAATGCGCCACGCCTTCCCTATGCATAACGCTTTTTCCAAGAGACTTTTTGAGGCCTTTCCGGTGTCCAAATTGGGTGCAAGATATCTCTTTGGAAAGGCCTTTGAGTCTACTTTCCAACCCAACCAGAATTTTTCAATTTGGAGTTCATTTTCCCTGTAAAAAATCAAGTATCCCAAGACTGGTCAAAATGTACCAATGGAGGCTGCCTAAAGGCAGAGTGTTGTTGCAGTCAACTTTGGAAGAGATTCCTCAACTCTAAATTGAGCTCATGATAGCTCATTGGAAAGATCTTTGTGTCTAGTTATCATTTGACTCATCAAGAAAGTCATTTTGCCAACCAAGCTAGGAGAAAACTTGATTTTCCCAAGGTCACTTCAGAGGTGCATCAATTCTCCCGAGGTAACTGTATTTTTGACATTTCTATAAAACCATGACACCTGTGTAAAAAGTGAAGGAGGTTTTTCTTCCTTGGCCTATTTTGGACATAAAAATCTCTTAGGTTTCCCAAATTCATCTTTTCTTGCTCGGAAACATCATTGGAGTAAAACCTATCCCAATGTGTGGAACAGGGGATTTGTCGAAATGAAGCGAAATGAAAAGGTTAAGGGGTTTCTAAATTCTTGAGAAAATTTTGGGAAGTAGGGAGGGATGTTAGGAAATATGGGAAATTGGAATCTCAGAAATTGAGTGAGGGGAAGGGGTCCAAAAGGGCAAAACACAGGCCTAGCCTAGAAAATTGCCAAGTTGTAGCAAGAAACTAGGGTTTGTGCGAAAATGAGGAATTTGAGGGATCTCAGTGATGGGAAGTGTTTAATAAGGTACATTAAGGATAGGGGAAGGTGTATGAACATCAGGATACAAGTTTTGCTGATGATTTTACCATCCAAAGAAATTAGCTTCAAAACCCTAGGAGATGGAAATGAACCTTGCCTAGGCGCAACTGAAGCATGAACAAGGCATAAAATGACCCAGTGAAACTTGGCATGGTGATGAAAACCCTCTGAATGATGGTACACTTAGCTGAATGGTGACATGGATTGACATTTGGACAACTTCGACAAGAGTAAGAGCAAACCCTAGACCTAATGCCTAGTGACGAAATTTTGCTTGAAGACTCACTGAAATGACAAAATTTGACCTTGACACTATGAGACCACTTTGTAAGAGCATATTTGATCATTGGAGGAAGGCTGCAAAGACTGACACTAACATTGGCTCCAATGGGGATGGTAGCTCCTTGGAGGTGCCAAGAACGGCAGATCTTTGAGAGAGCAGACTAATGCCTTATCCATTGGGCAAGGGAGTCAATGACTTGACAAAACCACACAAGATTTGTTAACTCATTTATTGACTAAAATTTTGACTCAAAACTAAAATTGAAAACCATAATAAAACCAAACATGACTAAAATATAACTAACAAACCTACTCTAATTGTTCTTTTCACCACTCGATCAAGTGAAATGGAACAGCCAATGCAACCATGTAAGCATCCTGGCTGCTATTTGAATTCTCCGCAAGTGCTCGCTTAGGAACAACAAGAGAAAACTACTGAATGGAAACTCCCTTGTAAACTTGGAATCAAGTTGACTGCTGATAAACTTGCAAAGCATGAATTGACTGGATGACTTCAAGAATACTGCAAAAGGATCTTCATAACTGATTTCCATTAACACATTACCGCTCTGGTCCAAGTAACCTTCATAGCTGGATTTTAAAATTTTCCTCACATCTATGTTGTCTTTCTTTGGTGATAGCAGTAGGCTGTCAAAAGGATCCTGAATTTCATGAATAACCAAACTCTGTTGCTGATTCCAAACAGAACAAAAGTCTCCTTTATCAATCTCCTCATATGACTGCAAACCTTGGTATGGGGTATGCAATGAAAAATCTGTTAAACAAGACAATGAAGGCGACTTTTGAATAAGATTATTATCAACATTCTTATCTGGCACATGGTTAGCCAATGGGGAAGAACTTTTACAGCAAACATCATCCAACACATGAGCAATAGGATCATCAAAACTTTGAGAAGACTGTTGCGATGTATCCATTAAAATTGTATGACATCCTACTGGCTGTTCATCTTTTCCTTTAGAGATATTACGAAAATTCTACCTTATAAATTGAAATGCTTCGAAACAAAAGGATACAAAATCCTCTTGCATCATTAGATCATGTATTTCAGATTCCACACCTTCACCTATAATCCGATCTTCAATTGCTTTTGGTGGCTGCAAATCTAGTGTTAGGGAGGGTTTTGTATCCAAAATGATTTCATCAATCATTTCAGGGGAAGATTTCTCATTAACAACTTGCTCAAGAATTCCGCTATCTGTCTCATCCTCAACCTTAAAACTGAGAGACTGTTGATTTCCTATAGGCTGCTCATTTGAAGATTTACTATGCAATTTACCCTTCAAAAACTAAAATGATTCAAAATAAAATGGTATGGAATCATCTTGTTTCATTTGATCATATGTGCCAGCTTCCATGTCTTCATCTGCAACTTGACAATCAATGGCATTTGGGGGCTGGAAATCTGAATATGAGAAGTCTTGAACAAGGTTTTTATTGCCTTCAAGATGGTCCAGATCAAGACTTGTCGACAGTTGATTTCTGATTGCATGAAAATTGTCTCTGATGAACTGAAATGAATCAAAACAAAAAGGCAAAGATCCTTCACTTACTTCAAAATTTGCTGCACTTTCCTCGTCATTGTCATAGCTGATATGCATCATTTGATCATTGTATTCGAGCTGCTGTAAGTGAACTTCCTCCTCCCACAAACTAGCTGCTGATTTGTCTGCAAGATTAGCTTCTGTTTGGAGGACATAATCATCATCATACTGATCAAACTGAGGCAAATCATTAGTATACAACAAATCATCAAGCATACATGTCATATCAACAGATCCCTCTTCTCCAAGATGATCTATAAGACAATCATTATCAGATCTATAATAATTGGGATAAGAAAGAAGATGTTTTGGATCAGCAACTTGTTCTTCTTCAATCAGCGATCCATGGGCTTGAACATTATTTTCATTCCTTGTGGTGATCCTCTGCATCATCTCTTCTACTGCACTTACCAAAATGTCAAGCTTTACCTTTAGAGATGTCAATTTTTCCGGATCTACGTTTTTCATCTCTTCTTCCTTCAACTTTTCGCTTCAGATCAGCAAATGAGATTCTACATTTACTGCACTGTTCTGCATCTCTTCAAGTGTTGCAAGATTCCTTTCTCTCAGATGAAACTCCATTTCCGGATCAAAGGCACACAGGTAGTGCAAAAGAGCAGATCTAGGAGGAGGCCTTATATCAACTGGCATCGAATAATAAACTTGGTTAAATCTGGCAGAAAACTGTTGTACTGTCTCCCCTGGTTGTCTTTTCAGCTGGTTATACTCTTCTATAATCAAGAAAAGGTTATGTCCGATCACCCACCTGTCGAGGAAAACTTTGACGAATTGCTGTAAATCTGAGATGCTCGCATCAGGCAAGGTTTTGAACCAACTCTTGACTTTGCCTTGCAAAGAAAGAGAAAAAAGCCTAATACTAACATCCTCTTCATCAACTTCAAAAAGATCAAGAAAAGTCTCAACATTCTGCACATGTTGCTTATCATTGACATTCTTACATTCACCGTCAAATCTCGGCAAATATAGGTAATAATTTGCAAGGAAAGCATGGAGAACAGAAGGTAAAACAAGAGGTTTATACCGATATGGAATTTTGCAAGATGTAGGATTATATACAAGAGCTACGGGATCAGTTTTGTTTTCTTTAGTCTCATCACTCTGAAGAAAGTCATCATAAGATGTGGGAAAAGTAAGGAGGCCAGGATCAAAGGGAAACTCAGTATTTACACTTTTCGAATAGGTTGATTGAAGATTTTGATCACCTTTATCATACAACAAATTATGAAAAACTTTCAGGACAGCTTCAAGAACAACAAAGAAGTAATTTACAAGAAAGCAGACTAGATCCTGAATACCATTCCACTTTGGATACCTGGACTTTGTGTAAGATCCTTCCATTTTCTCAGAGAAGAGTTAGTCCTCCAGTGGAGTCTTTACAGGAGTCACCGGGTGAATGATTTCAGCCTTCTTATGTCTGATCGTTGTCCACCATCAACCATGAGATCTGAACTTGATACATGCACCGGGGTGATCATTTAGATCAGATGTTCAGCTTACAAGACTAGACCAGAGATTGACTGAACCGACTTTTATCTACTTGCACTAATGCAAAGCAAAAGTGTTTCGAAGGCTACCTAGCTAACTTCAGGCTCCGTCTATAGTCTACAAAGCCAAACAATGAAAATAAACTTTCTTCCCCAATGGAGTCGCCACTATGTTAGAGCCTAGATTTGCCTCAGGCTGAAAAGGCAAGGTTCTAGGTCCACATCAAACCACGCTCAGCCTCGTAGCTAGCCCTACGAGGACAGGAGAGGGCTCTCTTCGGGTCAATCTCAGCGAAATATAATCAATGGGGCTTGAGATGACTGAAATACAAACTAATTTTAGGCTAGGTATGAAGTACACAGATTTGTTTTGAGTTTTTGAGGGTTTTGTTGGAAAAAAGGGACAGGCAAATTTTGGGTCCGGGGATGAGGCCTAGTTTTTGCAGAGTTATGATTGGGGCAAGGAAGGCAATCATTTTGATGCTTTGGATTGAAAGAATGGATGGATCAGACCGATAAGGGGCTAAGGAGGGCAAGAATGTCTCAAGAGTCCTCCTCAAACAAGTGAAAACATGTAAAATTAAACAAAATATCAAGGTAGAGCAGAGCAGTCCAATGAATTCTACCTTATTCACTCATTTGTTTAATTGCAGAAGAAAAGAGAAGGGAAAATGATACACATAAACATCAGTAAACTTACAATTACTTAGAGAAAAACACCATCAAAACACAGAGCCACATGGATCCCAACAAGTGCTGCAAAACCCTGGCCTTTCCCTTGCCAAAATTGCAGAAATGAAAATGTACAATGGAGTGCCAAGCAATCCCTAGTGTCCAACCCTGAAAATGACTTAGAAATTACATAATATAGACACGCCAAACCTATTCCCTTGCCTCTAGGGGTTGAGCTCATCATTCTAGGAGCTGTTTGAGCTAATTCTAAACAAGAAACTGAAATCTAGGTAGTCAAACAACTTACCCCTATATGCTAGGAAACTGATTCATTCATATAATTTTCACTTTTTAGTGAATGAATCCTCTTGAACAAGTAAAAATGTGCCAATATTACATCATGGTTATCAAATTACATCATGAAAGGTCAAGAGTAACTTCAAGAAGCAAAATTGGTCAAAACTAGGCGAATTTCTGAGCTGAACAGTGAAAAATGGGCAAAAATCCTCTATGCGTTGCGCTTGATTCTCTATGCGTCGCACCACTTTGGAGCTGATTTTGAGGCACTTCTTGAAGTCCAAATTGAGCCCAAGATAGCGTGTTGGAAAGCCCTGCCTGTCTACTTTCCAACCCAAGTGGAATTTCTAAATTTGGATGTCATTTTCCCCTCCAGGACTTCAATCTCCCAAAATTGCTTCCCGTGTGTCAAAATATGGGCAGTGAGGTCATTTTTTGAGTGTTTTTTGACCTTTTGAGGGCTCAAAACCTCCTCAAATTTCTTTGCCATGGATAAGAAAGCATAAATTTTGATTAAAAATCAAGAAATGCAAACTTTTTGTGATTTGGGGCCCTCTAGCAAAAGCGAGCACCACGTGGCGCGGTGCATAGGGAGGAAAACCTTGTTTTTTAGTGCAAAAAATTTCAAAATGTCAAAAATTTCTCCAAATTTCTTGAAATTTGGGTTGGACCTTCTCCATCAAGTTTCATTCTGGGCTAAAGAGGCTTCGGCCAATATCTGAAGATGATCAAACTCATTTTGCCTCTCTTTCTTCCTTATTGCCTTCTTTAATTTTGCCTTTAGATTCCTTATTCGTGCCTTACAAACCTTGTTCTGTGCCATGTAGTGGAAGGCAATGTGTCTCAGCAATGCTTTGTCTTTATCGGCCTTGTCCAGCAGTTTCTCCAAGTGTATGTTGACTCTCTCGATCCAAGACTCCCGATGCTTGCTAATGTGTGAGGTTTCTTGATGAGATTTATGGTGATTTTAGTTTTCTGCCTCCAAGGGTAAGAATGTATGAGGTACTGTGGAGAGAGAGGGTAAGAGGGGTTTTAGAAATGTTGCTGACTAGAATTTGGGGAATATAAGGGTTTTATGGATAGTTTTTAGACTTTAGGATAACAATTAGGGTTTAGGAATGTGTAGCTAGGGTTTGGGATAGTGGGAGTGAGGAATATAGGGTTAGTGAATTTAAGGATATGGGGATGAAAATAGAAAATTAATGTGGGGAACAAAGAGTGTGGAAGTGAGGGAATGGAATTTGGAAACAAAAACACCAACTACAAACCCTTAGCACTTGTTTGTGAGCACAAATTGCAAGGTATTAGGGTTTGAATTTTCTTTTACACAACCACCATAAATTGTATGAAAAACTCCTTCACTAGCAAGGAAGAGGGCTTAAATTACTTGCACACTAGAAGATTTGAGTGATTTTGGAAATTTGAGGGAGTTTTTGAGAGAAATCAGGCTTTTTAGCCCAATGCGCCGCGCCTTCCCTATGCGTCGCGCCAGTGTAAATTTACACTGGAAATTGCTGCCCAATGTGCCGCGCCTTCCCTATGCGTAACTCTTTTTCCAGGAGACTTTTGGAGGCCTTCCCGGTGTCAAAATTGGGTGAAGGATAGCTCTTTGGAAAGGTATTTGAGTCTAATTTCCAACCCAACTAGAATGTTTCAATTTGGATTTCATTTTCCCTATCAAAAATCAAATCTCCCAAGACTGGTAAAAATGTGCCAAATGAGGCTGCCTAAAGGCAGAGTGCTGTTGCAGTCAACTTTTGAAGGGATTCATAAACTCCAAATTGAGCTCATGATAGCGCATTGGAAATATATTTGTGTCTAGTTATCATTTGACTCATCAGGAAAGTCATTTGGCCAATCAAGTTAGGAGAAAACTTGATTTTCCCAAGGTCACTTCAGAGGTGCATCAATTCTCCCGAGGCAACTATATTTTTGACATTTTTCCAAAACCATGACACCTGTGTAAAAAATGAAGGAGGTTTTTCTTCCTTGGTCTGTTTTGGAAAAAAACTCTCTTAGTTGTCCCAAATTCATCTTTTCTTGCTCAGAAACATCATTGGAGTAAAACCTATCCCGATGTGTGGAACAAGGGATTTGTCAAAATGAAGCGAAATGAAGGGGTTAAGGGGCTTCTAAATTATTGAGAAAATTTTGGGAAGTAGGGAGGGATGTTAGGAAGTAGGGGAAAGTGGAATCTCAGAAATTTAGTGAGGGGAAGGGGTCCAAAAGGGCAAAACACAGGCCTAGCCTAGAAAATTGCCAAGTTGTAGCAAGAAACTAGGGTTTGTGCGAAAATGAGGAATTTGAGGGATCTCAATGATGGGAAGTGTTTAATAAGGTACATTAAGGATAGGGGAAGGTGTATGAACATCAGGATAAAAGTTTTGCTAATGATTTTACCATCTAGAGAAATTATCTTCAAAACCCTAGGAGATGGAAATGAATCTTGCCTAGGCACAACTGAAGCATGAACAAGGCATAAAATGACCCAGTGAAACTTGGCATGGTGATGAAAACCCTCTGAATGATGGTATACTCAGCTGAATGGTGACATGGACTGACATTTGGACAACTTCGACAAGAGTAAGAGCAAACCCTAGACCTAATGCTTAGTGACCAAATTTTGCTTGAAGATTCACTGAAATGACAAAATTTGACCTTGACACTCTAAGACCACTTTGTAAGAGCATATTTGATCACTGGAGGAAGACTGCAAAGACTGACACTAACAACATAAACATAAAAGGTTGACATGAAAAACCCAAGCATGTGGTGTAAGCAAAGATGGTTGACATGGAAAAACCCAAACATGTGGAACCTTGGTGACATGGACATGTGGCATCTCAAACTAATTTTTTGAGTGGCTAATAGGGCCATTTTTTAGTGACATGTGGCACCACCCAAAGGGTGCCATGTGGGCATGATGATGTCATGCCTAAGTCAACATTTGGTTGCCCATGGATAACTAAGGACTTGGTCACATGGAAAGGAAAAGTATATCCCCCAAGTCCCTAGGGCTTTCCTGGTGATCACATTGTGGTCATATGGGTCGATGGTCATATGGTTTGGCTCTATTTATGGTCAAATAACCTTCGTTGTCCCAATAAAACAAATTTCATTCAAATTAAAAAAAAAAAATTACAAGGACATCACCAGAATTGAGTTTTTATGGTTATTTTGAAATTCCAGATCCATTATTTAATACCAAATTTAATGAAATATGTGTTCAATGGACTATTGGTGTCAAATATATATATATATATATATATATATATATATATATATATATATATAGATATAGATATATATATATATATATATATATCATGACGTTTGATGCAATCATTTGTGCTCTCGCATGGTAACAAATATATGTGTTTGGCTGCGTGGTATGAATGTTGGTTGTAGTTCTATGGTGATCAAGCTTGAGGTCTTTAATTTGATAGGTGGTCACAGGTTCGAGTATGGTTGGCATTTATATGGTGATCAAGCTTGAGTGTGTCATTCAATAACACTTATATTGCAAGGCCTAGATATGTGAACTAGCACATAACTAATTTGGTGTTGAGCTTGTTTTGGTTTGCGGTGATCACAAGTTTGAGTTTGGTTGGAAGTTATATGGTCATAAAGTTTGAAGTGTGTTTTTGTGGACTGAGCATTGATAACACACACACACATACACACATATTGTAAGGGTTGGTTATATTATGAACATAGCACATTTTCAAGTTGTGTAAACGCACCCCCTTACCCTTAGGAGTGTATTTACTATGCTAACCTAACTTCCTTGGTATAGTTAGAGAAATGGGGTAAATATTTTTTTAGCTTTCTTCCAAGTTCCCAAAACTCAATTTGGATTTCATCATCGTATTTGTCTCAAAAAGACTTTTCAAGTGATATAAATTTGGTCCCAATTAGACTCCATGATTGCAAATTATGATCCTTTAAAGTCTCTTCAACTCAAATGTACCACCTCACTATTCTTGCCACGTGGCATGTCATTACACTACCATATGGTCTTTTCATCCATATATATATAGTGGTGTGCTTCTGCCTTGACCACCATTGTTTAGCTTAGGCCTCCATTTTTCATTCCTTCATCATCCAACGGTCCATGAAAATAGCCATTCAACGACTAATATTTAACGTGTCACCCCCTTCCCTTAATGACATCACAGAGGGTTGGGGGGTGTCGCTATCATGGATCCGCTTCGAGGCTCTGAGGTCAATATCTGACGGTCCATTTCCTATTTGATCATCTGATAATTTTCAAAATGTTACCTTCCCCTAGCTGATGTCACAGGGGGGAGGCCCCATTGTTTTTATAACCGTTCATCTCCTATGACTCAATCAATGGTTGCGATTTAAGCAGGACTTCCCTCCTTACTGAAATCATAGGGGCGGAGGCCCCGTGGTGTTTTTGACCATCAATTTGATAATGAATCTCCAATATTTGTTTAAGCCCAAGCTTCTGCCCTTGGCCATGATATGTGGTTATATGGTCTATGGCATGGCCCTCAAGGCTAAGGCCTCTGATTCCACACCATACCACTGTGGTTCCTCTTGACATTTCCACGCGATGTACCAGTGATCCGGATTTAAACAGGAACGCAACAAATTACAGAGATAACCATATACACAAAGATGCAGCGGAAATAATACTTCATTTCATTAATGGAAAATACTGAAATATGCTTACAAACAGAAATGGAAATAAACTAGCTAGGGCGATGGTAGCTTATCTCTGAGAAGAGATGTGATGGCTACATGCCTCTGAACTGTGTTACAATGAGGCTGGAAGGCCTATTTATTGTTGAGAAACAATGGAAAAACCCTTAACATTCCAAAACCTAACCCTAGGAGATGAAACGCCAAACTGTGGGCCCCGTTTGGGGGTAAGTTGGTACATCAACTTCCCAGGGTCGTAACTTTGGCATATGATCTCAGTTTGACGCGTACAATAGCTCATTAGAAAGATCTATCTGAGCACTATCATTGTTGGAACGGGCAACACAGTCCATTCCATGGACTCGTGTTGCCCCTGGATTCCCCAAAAAACGTCGTTTAGGGCCTCAAAACGGTTCCGGAAGTTCAGGACCCGAAAAACTGCTAAAAATAGTAAGTTGTGCTACAATTAAGGAAACTGAAAATGCTGAGAAAGACAATGGTGGGGGTCCAGGTGGACTTGGCAGGTGGCCACCAATATCCACCTGGATCATTCCTCCCCCCTTAGGAAGCAATGGTCCCCATTGCGTTGAGCTCCTCCATGAGATGAGGAAACTTCTGCTGAACTTGTTCCCTGGTGAGCCACTTGCCCTGCTGAAGGAGTTAGCCCGCTTTGACAACTCGATACAGTTGGATATTCTGTTGGCGAGTGTTCTTGATCTGTGTGTCCATGATCCGATCAGTTGCAGCTTGTTCCATGCAATCTGGATTTAATTCTGTGGGTTTGAGCTGTTCTGCAATGTCGGATGTGTCTAGCAATGGTGGAAAGTATGGCCGAAGGTGGTCCACATTGAATACTGGGTGCAGGCCAAGGAATGGGGGAATGCTGAGCTCAAATGCATTGTCTCCCATAGCCTTAGTAATGGTGTAAGGACCATATCGGAGTGGTCTCAATTTCCGATAGGCTCCAGTAAGGCGTTCCTTTTGCAAATGCAACCAGACTTTGTCACCCACCTGAAACTTGTGTGGCACCCGATGTTGATCATGTCGCTGCTTGTACTTGGCATTTGATTTCTCAAGAATGTCATGGACCTGCTGGCGAATATGTTGGATGCGCTCAATGAAGCTGGTGGCCTTATCTGTTTCGGACTGGACATGAGCTGAATTCATGTGAGTAGCTGCAAGTGGCATGGCCACATCAATGGGGCATAGTGGCTGGAATCCCAAACCCACCTGAAAAGGGCTATGGCCAGTGGAGCTGTGAAGAGCTCGGTTGTAGCTGTGCTGAACGTAGGGGAGGCTCTCGTCCCATGTGCGTGGATGCTTTGAGTTATACATGCGCAGAATGTGCACAATCATCCTATTGACAACCTCTGTCTGGCCATCAGTTTGAGGATGGAAGGCTGTGGACTTCGTGAGTTTGGTGTCCAGCATTGACCAGAGACTGGACCAAAAGGTGCTGAGAAACCGACTGTCCCGATCTGAGATGATAGACTGTGGGATCCCAAAGTGCACCCACACTCGTTCAAAGAAGAGTTTAGCAGTGGCTTCTGCTGTGATATTCTTCTTGCAGGCCATCATAATGGCCATCTTTGAGAACCTGTCGACGACCACAAAAACACAGTCATTTCCATGCTTAGTGGAAGGAAGGCCTGACATGTAATCCATGGAGATGGATTCCCAAGGTCGACTAGGGGTAGGCAACGGGGTATAGAGGCCTTGCTTCTTAATGGTCGGTTTGGCAATGGCACAGGCAGTACATGATCGGATGTACTTCCCAACATCCTGTCGAAGATTCGGCCAATAGAAATAGTTTTGCAGTACTGCCACTGTTTTCTCGACCCCGAAATGCCCAGCAGCCCGACTGTAGTGTGCTTCCCAAATCATCTTGGCACGCTCGCTTGAAGGAACACAAAGGTGACCGAGGTGGCATAATAGGGCATCCTGGAGGTGAAAATCTGCAACCTGCCGACCCTCCAAGAGTGTCTGGTATGTGTGGCCGAATTCTGGGTCGCTTTTGTAGAGAAGTGGCCAATCAGAAGTCTCGTGCCCGCAAGAGTTGAGCACGGTGGTTAGCGCCATGATCGGTGGTCGACTGAGGCAATCTGCAACATTATTGGTGCTGCCCTTTTTATACTTGATATTCAAGTGAAACTGTTGCAGGTATGTAGACCACTTCTGATGGCGATCATTCTGCAATTTCCCTTGGGTCTGTATGAACTGCAGAGGTCGGTGGTCTGTGTGGATGACCGTTTCCTTCCCCAAAATGTAATGCTTCCATTGTCGGCAGGCCTGTACAATGGAATACATCTCTTTATCATAAGTGGGGTACTTCCGGACTGTGTCTGAAAGTGTTTCACTGTGATATGCCACTGGATGTCCATGTTGAGTAAGGACTGCCCCAATAGCATAGTCAGAGGCATCTGTCTCGACCTCAAATGGTTGTTGTAAATCTGGTAACGCGAGCACTGGTGCCGTGCAGAGGCGATCCTTCAACTCCCTGAATGCCTTCTGTTGAGATTCAACCAAAAGAATTTTGCTTTCGCCCCGCCCTTGGTGACTTGACTCAAGGGCCAAGAAATATGAGAAAATCCCAACACAAACCTGCGGTAGAAGTTGGCAAGACCTAGAAAGCTGCGGAGCTCTGTTAGAGTGGTTGGAGAGGGCCAATCCCGAATGACTTGGACCTTGGCTGGATCGACATGCACCCCCTGTTCATCAATGATGTATCCCAGATACTGAACCTCGGTCATGCCAAAAGTGCATTTCTCCAAATTGGCACATAGCTTGTGTTGCCGCAGTGTTTGGAGAACCTGTCGAATGTGGTGGAGGTGCTCTTCCCAACTCTGGCTGAAGATCAGAATGTCATCCAAGTATACTACTACAAAGGAGTTGGTGAATGGCCGCAAGATGTCATCCATTAGCCTCATAAAGGTTGCAGGAGCATTCGTCAATCCGAAAGGCATGACCAACCATTCGAAGAGGCCCTCCTTGGATTTGAAGGCAGTCTTCCACACATCTGAGGGTTCAATTGGTACCTGGTGATATCCTGACTTCAGATCGATCTTGCTGAAATATTTCGCCCCCTTTAGTTGGTCTAGGAGGTCATCAATCCGCGGGATCGGGTACCTATTACGGACAGTGATCTTGTTCAGCGCCCGATAGTCAATACAGAGTCTCCACGTCCCATCCTTCTTCTGTACCAACACTATCGGGCTCCCACAGGGCGAAGAACTCGGACGGATGTGACCTTTCTGCAGGAGCTCCTGAATCTGCCTCTTGATTTCATTGTTCTCCAGAACGGAGCGCCGATAAATTGGTCCATTGGGTAGCGGCGCACCTGGGGTCAGATCGATGGAGTGCTTGACTTGACAGTGCAGAGGAACCCCTGCCGGGGAGGTGAAGATGTCTTCGTACTCCTCCACAATCTTGTCCATCTGTAGCTGCCGTGCAGAGGGACCCCGTTTGGAGGCCGCAGCCACTGTCTTCTTCTTCCCTTGAGGGCGTATCATCAGGAAAACAAATTTCCTGGTTTTGGAAATGATCTTACTGCATTGTTTTGCAGTAATCAAAGAGATGGCGGCAGGTGGTGCTACCTCTGGTATCCTGAACAACTTATTTCCCAATGTAATAATAACAGCACGGGGCCTTGATTCATACACAGCATGTCGCTTCCACAAGTATGGTTGTCCTAGTAATACATCACAAACTTCAAGGGGAGCAATGTCACACAATACCTCATCCGTGAAGGGCTTGATGTTGTATGGAAGGCGACACTGCTGGCTCACGCGAAGATCTCGCCCTTGGTGAAGCCACCCAATGGTGTATGGTTGTGGATGTGCTGTGGTCGGTAAGCCCAACCGCTTCACGACCTTTGCCGAAATGAGGTTCTTTTGACTCCCGCTATCAACAATGAACTGTATCGGGGAGCCCTTTACCCACATCTGGGAGTGGAAGAGACGCTCCTCCTCCTCTGGATCTTCGGGTTCATTTTTCTGGATCTTTGCGGTAGCAACAGTGGCGCTGGGATCCGCATCAATGATCTGCTTCCCTTTTTCATACCCCTTATCGGGTTCTGACTCAGAGTCGGAACATGCATCTGATTCTGAAACCTTTAGCTCAGCCACCAGTGACTGCTTGGCCCGACACTCACTTGTGTTGTGAGTGGAGCTCTTATGGAACTCGCACCATTTTCCAGTGTCCTTTCTCGGCTTTGCGGCGTTGCTCTTTGCTTGCAGCTTCGGCTGGTTGTCTTGGGCTGTCCCGCCTTGGCTTTGTCCTTTGTTCTGTGGTTTAGGGGCACCTTTCCCCTGCTTTGGATTCGCAGATCCAAAGTCTCGCTTCTTTTGTTTAAACTTCTGCTCGACCTTGACGGCATACTGGTATGCTGCGCCGAGCGAGGGGATGTTTAGGAACTGTATTTCTTCCTGGATGTACTTGTGCAGGCAGCCACGGTATTTGAGTATCAAATGTTGCTCCGAATCCTTGATACCCAACTTTGTGTGAAGGGTATGGAAAAGATTGGTGAACTCCGGCACGTCTTGGTCCCTTCCCTGCCGCAGCGTGGTCCACTTTATGTATTCATCCTCATAGCTTCCGACAGGGTAGTATTGCTCCTTGATGGCATCCCGGAACGAATCCCAGGTGGGTGCGGCTGAAAATAGTGAGCCAGTACTTTCATCCTTCTGCTCGCAGTAGGTTTCCCACCAGTCCTTGACGTGGGGGGCTGCTTTGAGAAGAGCAAAAACAATCTTTTCCCGACTCGAAAATTCATGAACAGAAAAATAACCCTCTAGCAGATTTAACCATTTATCTACGGCATCGGCGTCTATCTGACCCTCGAATATGGGGATTTCAAAATTAACTTGTACCTTAAAGGGTGTGGCGTTTCCAGAGGAGCTGCTGGAAGCCGATGCGCCGCTTCTGGGTAGCCGCTGAAGGATCTGCGCAAAGCTGTCCATCATCGCGTTCCATTGTCGCTCGAGCGCTTCTTCGAGCAAGATTTTGATGGGATCTCCTGCCCCCTCGTCTTTCTTCTCGTCCGCCATGGGAGGCCGTCGGGATTTGCGAGGCTGGTCTTGCAAAGGTTCAACCAGTTCAAGCCCTAACTCCTTATATCCCGACCTTGTTGGGGACATGCAAAGAAAAACAGAGAAAAAGCAGACCACTCTGATACCACTGATTCGGATTTAAACAGGAACGCAACAAATTACAGAGATAACCATATACACAAAGATGCAGCGGAAATAATACTTCATTTCATTAATGGAAAATACTGAAATATGCTTACAAACAGAAATGGAAATAAACTAGCTAGGGCGATGGTAGCTTATCTCTGAGAAGAGATGTGATGGCTACATGCCTCTGAACTGTGTTACAATGAGGCTCGAAGGCCTATTTATTGTTGAGAAACAATGGAAAAACCCTTAACATTCCAAAACCTAACCCTAGGAGATGAAACGCCAAACTGTGGGCCCCGTTTGGGGGTAAGTTGGTACATCAACTTCCCGGGGTCATAACTTTGGCATATGATCTCAGTTTGACGCGTACAATAGCTCATTAGAAAGATCTATCCGAGCACTATCATTGTTGGAACGGGAATGGACTCGTGTTGCCCCCGGATTCCCCAAAAAACGTCGTTTAGGGCCTCAAAACGGTTCCGGAAGTTCAGGACCCGAAAAACTGCTAAAAATAGTAAGTTGTGCTACAATTAAGGAAACTGAAAATGCTGAGAAAGACAATGGTGGGGGTCCAGGTGGACTTGGCAGGTGGCCACCAATATCCACCTGGATCAACCAGGCACCTCATTTTCCCCTCTCTTGGACCTTTCGCCAGGTCACATGCATGTCATGTGACCAAGGGCTATCCCCATAGGGTGTTAACCATCAAATTAAGTACTTTACACTCAATTGCGTATAAAGGAATACACTTTCAGACCAACATCATGACGCATAATACCCCGCATATATCTATATATATATATAGATATATATATATATATAGATATATATATATATATATATATATATATATATATATATATATATATATATATATATATATATATATATGTTCGAGAATATGCCAATTATGCCCTATTGTAGCAACTCATCAACACAACCATTTTGATGTATTTAAGCCGATAGAATGTATTCAAGCCTGTAGGTTACTCTTGGCATATTTTTTCTGTACAACATTACAACCATACGAAAACACAATGATACAATAATATTTCCATTGATTTAAGCCTATAAAATACCTACATGAGCATAGGTTTATTCCTTGTGTTTCACACAAAATTAAAATGCACATGGTTACAATACATTATTATTGAGGTTTTTCATCCTCAAATGCTCAAGAGTAGTTAATTTCATAACCACACACACATATATACATATATGCATTTACGCTCCCGCAACCCGAGTTTAGATATAGCAATTATAGTCAACCATCTAATGACTATAGTGCATCCTTATGCCATGTACATTTGGTGTTATTTCATGGTTATAATCGTTATTCTTTCAGCATTATAAACACACCATACAAGTTACAAACACCCATCGCTTACACACTCATATATATGTATATATATGCAATAGAAATCCAAGATCATGAGCTTATATTCTTCCCGTTGTACATTATTGTAAGTTTGATACGCTCTCAAGTTTTCAGATCAAGCTATCACCCCTCAGTCAAATTCTAGAGAATGAGGGGAATTTTTCTCAAGGATTAATCTCCAATTGCTAGTTGAAATAAGCTTTCTAAAGGTTCTCCCACATGCACCCACCAATTATTGTGCAGTTAACAATAACATAGAGAAATCCAAAGGCCTATTGCCTCCACCCTTCAAGCTACAACACAATGGTTCCACCCATCTTGGGGACTCCAAAACCCACTATAAAACAAAACTATAGCAAGAAAGGCTTTCAGGAATCCAAGGCGCAATCCTCCACCCCAACCATCAAGGGACTTCAGAGAAAACCATCTCCACCCTCTGGCTAACAAGGAATTGAGAGGCCATTGTTCCCCACCTAAGATTAATTTCTCCATGCCTTCTTGCCAACCAAAAATTGATTTCTCTTCTACATTTGCATATTCCCTACCTGCCTTCAGGATTCCTTCATTTTTTTATCTCCTCTTTCCCTTTCTTCTTCATAGGTTATGTTCCCCTTTTTCCTAGCCAACACTAGCCTCCAGAACAATGATTTTCTTTCCACCGCATACCAGGTTGTTAGATTGATCTTCTTTTCCTTTGTCGCTTGTGCTATCCTTTAATAGAATCCTCATAGCCCATCGGGTAGTGCCATGTCTTCCTCCCCACGGTCTCCTTCTATAATGGCTATTACATCCAACCAATGACCCACTTCCTCCTGCTTGCTTTGGCCTTCACAACTCAACAGTGTTGTCATCCATGCATTAAATTTGATGTCCTCTTCTTGATTGTGTTTTCCTCGAAGAGAGCATGACCCTTGTCCTATCGTCTAGCTCCTCTTAATGGGATAATTCCAATGCATTGAATATGCCCACCTAACAACCTCTTAGCTATCATAACAAATTAAAGGCAAACCCAAGCAATTTGTCCTTAGCTCTAGAATCTGTGTCCCTTTGACTCAACCCATTTCTTTTATCAACGTTTACATTGTATATATAAGTGGAAAATAATCGGGGTTGTCACAAGTTGGTGTTAGGCATGTTTTCTCCACAATGGTCACGGGTTTGAGTCCAAGAGTAAAATATTTTTCTTTTTATCGTTTGGAACTAGCTAAACGAAAAAGGTATTTTGTCGAACCTAAATGGTGCACTTTATCAAATTGGTGTGGTACATTTTGTTGAACACACACTGGAAAGTGCATTTTGTAGACAACAGATCTGAAAGGTACCTTTTGTTGACTTATTATGGTCATTTTGTCGGATAGTCAATTTTTATAATGTTTAATGGGTTATCTTGAGGCCCAAATTAATTTATGAGAAAGGGGAAATGGGAATAATTTTTTTGTGATCTAAAAAGGGGTCATAAAAAATCATGAAGACAAATTTTTGAGGACAAGAGGCCATATTTATTTTATTGTTTTGAAAATGTTTTGGAGCTCATGAACAGGTTTAGTGCTCGTGATTAGAACGAGAAATGAAGAAAATGCTACTAATTGATGATTGAAGAACATGTTGAGGTTTTATCGATATGATCTTATTTGTCAGTGGCATTTGTTTTGTTTTGAGCTTGTGGATCCAGTTTGAAGATTGTGAAAAGCGGTCCACTATGTTTTGGTGAAGGAGGTTAGTGTCTCAATCAAGTTGGAGCCTACTGTACCAGTCGATGCTTGTAGATTTTAGAGGTTGGTGCCTCAATTAGGTTGGAGTCTGCAATAAGTTGGTGCTTGCTGATTTTAGAGGTTGGTGCTTCAATCAGGTTGAAGCTTACAACAAGTTGGTGCTTGAATATATTTGTGGGTTAGTGCCTCCAATAGATTGGTTCCTGCAAATTGATTTTACATGTTGGTGCCGCTAACAGTTTGGTGCTTGCAAATTGATTTGGGGGTTGACATCTCCAAATTGATGTAATTAAAGATTGAAAAAGATAAGAAGATTTATGGTTTTCTCCTGTAAGGGTTTCCATGTATATTTTGTGTTCATGTGTATTGATGTTGTGATTGATTTTATTGATGCACTTTTATGGTTTCAATATTGATGAATGGTGAAAATGATTTAAATTGCTTTAAATTGATCAAATTGTCCATTACACTAATTCACCCCTCCTCTCAGTGTAATCATAATTCCAACATTTTATCAATATCTAGTAAGATTAAGGTATTCTTTAATATCCCTTGAATGTAAACGCTATGACACAGTTTGACTAAGCGGAGACCCCATGGTCAAACATGGTCACCAAGTTCAACCATAGTCAACTTTGTTCAACAATGTCCAAATAAGATCAACATTGGCCAACCATATTCATTCATGCCCAATCATAGTCAACCATAATCAAACATGGCTAACTTGGTCAACCATGGTCAACATGGTCAAACCATGGGCATCCATGGTCAACATGGACAACATGGATTACCGTGTTCATGGTCAATCTTAACTTGATCACATTTAATAATAGTCAACCATGTTCAAACATAGTCAAGCAAGTTTAACCATTGTCAATCATGGTTAACCTTATCAACCTTATCAGCGAACATGCAGCTGACCTAAGACATGGGAGAACCAAGTCTTCAGCGTTAGCAGAACATGTGGATAAGACCAAGCATCAGGTATGTATTGAGGAGGCTAAGGTTGTTGCCAAAGTTGCCCAGTTCCATCATCGTAAGCTCAGGGAAGCTATTGAGATCGAAAGAAGGCCTAACAATCTCAATAGAGATGACGACTGGAATATCAGTAGATGTTGGATCCCTGCCCTTTCATCTTAGTCTTCCCCCCCTCTTTCATCTTTTTCGCTTTCGTCATTCCCCTAGAACCTTCCTGTCTCCTAGGGTTTATCCTTCTTGCTCTGGACTCTTTCCTTGATATATATATATCTATATCTATATCTATATATATCTATATATATATATATATATAAACCACCTAATATTATAATTTTAGTTAGAATATATATGTATGAACCATATTTAATAAATAATTTAATTAAATAAATAAATTTACCTTTTTAAACTAACCATTATATTATTTTATCCTAATTTTAATTTTAATTATAATATATATATAAACATATATATATTTGATTATTAATAAATAAATTATTAAATTAAATTTTTTTAACCATTAAAAATTATTATTAAATTAATAGTTGAAAACTCTCGTCCTAATATTAAGATTTATATATATATATATATATATATATTACTTCTTTAACCAACCATTAAAGTTATTATTGAATGAAAATACTCGTCACTTAACAACCTAATATTATGATTTTAATTAAAATATATATATATATATATATAATAACTATTAAATAATTTAAATAAATAAATATATCTTTTAAACTAACCATTGAAATTATTTTATTTATTAATCCTTACTTTTATCTTAATAACCTAATATTATAACTTTAATTAAATTATATATATATATATATATATATCAATAATTAATTTAAATAAATTAACCATTAAAATTATTTTATTTATTTTTATCTAATTTAACTTATCTCCATAAATAATAATAATAATAATAATAATAATAATAATAATAATATTAATAAATAATATTTTGCCCTGGGTCCTAGAGTCAAAATTAGCCGTTAGTCCATTTAGCCGTCGGAGACTCTGCTCAGACTATTTAACATGCTATGCTGGATTTGTTTCTTCAACTTGTCCTGACGATGAACCACACTAGTTGGTTCGAAGCGCGTCGACAAAGGTCTTTCTATATGTGATTTACGCCGAAGCTCTACTTATAACTTATCAACCTTCTTCAACCATGAATGTAACATTAACATTAACACCAATGTAACACCAATCATGTTTGAAAAACATTAATGTAACAATGTACAACATTATTGTAACATAAATACATTGTTGCATTAATGATTGACCATGGCGTTCATGGTCAACCTCATCAACCCTCTTAAATCATTAATTTAACATTAATGTAACATTAATATTAACACCAATGTAACTTTAACCATGGTCAACCATGGATGACAAGCATTAATGTAACAATTATCAATATTCATGTAACATAAATGTGTTGTTACATTAATGGTCAATCTTGATCAACCATGGCCAAGCTTATTAATGAAGGTTAACCATAGTCGACCGTGTTAATCATGGTCAACCATTGTCAACCTTGTAAACTCTCTTGAGCCATAGTCAACCATCAACAATCCTTGGAAATTGTGGTTAACCATTATCAACCATGATCAACCCCCATCAATTGTTTTTAACCATAGTTAGATAATGTTAGCTATAGTCAACCATGGTCTACTAATCTACCCCATGCACACCAACTATTAACTAGCGCAACCAAATTAATAAATTAGTTGAAATACATCAACCAACATCATTTTTCACTTATAATAGCATTGATTTGCATATGAAAGGTCAAACATGGCCGAACCATGGTCAACATGGCTGACAATGGTTAACCATGATCAACCATTGTTAACATGGTTAAGATGGCCAACCATGGCCAACATGGGCATTGTGGTCAAACACAATCATCTAGAACTTTAATAATAATATTGTTTGCAATGTGACAAGCAACAAACATCATTGCAACATGATGAACAATAAACAATGTTGCAATGTGATGGACAACAAAAAAAGTTAGAATGTGACAACAACAAACATTGTCACAACATGACAAATATTAAACGTCATCACAATATGAAAAACAATAAACAATGTCGCAATATGAAAAACAAAAAATGTCATTGAAATGTGACAAACAATAATGTCATCTTAATGTGACAAACAATCTTGTCATCACACTATGACAAACAATAAACATCATCATAATATGGTGAACAATAAACAACATCACAATATGCCAAACAACAAATGATGTCTCAATCTAATGAATAATAAACAATGTTGCATTATGACAAACAATAAACAAATGACAATATGATGAACAATAAATGTTGCTATAACATGATGCATAACATATGACACTAGAATGTGATGAACATCATACATCATTGCAATTGGACAAAGAAAATATTGTCGCAATGCAACAAACAAAACTATTGACAACCATGGTAAACCATGTGTTAACCAAGTTGACAATGGTCTTTCCTTAATTTAATGAAAGGCAAACAAAATCAACTATAATCAAAATTACCACATTAAACCAAAATCAAACATGATCATACCAAAGTCAAACATGATCAAACTATGGTAAAAAATGGTTTATATGTTCAACAACATGGTTTGATTTTAATAAATTTGATTTTACTAAATATTAATCAAAATTACCACATTAAACCAAAATCAAACATGATCATACCAAAGTCAAACATGATCAAACTATGGTAAAAAATGGTTTATATCTTCAACAACATGGTTTGATTTTAATAAATTTGATTTTACTAAATATTTATTAAAAACATTAACGGCTTCATCAACGGTCAAATATTATTTCGAATTTGAAATTTATGGTCCCGGCGGGGCTCGAACCCGCGACCTTCGGCTTTCGCATCATAGGGTCATAAGACCAACGCTCTAACCAACTGAGCTACGGGACCCAACTATACCAAGTGATGGGGTTGCTCACCCCTGTAGGGCTAGAACATTTATATGACTGTTTAAGGGACAACGGCATGATCTGATTTCTGGTAAATAATGTTGCTGTAGGATGAAGAGTGCTTATCTGTTTTGTTTTTAAATTAGAATTTTGATAGAAATTTGGGAAGAATTAATATGGGAAATTGTAAAGTCTACGAAAGGTAATGTTTTGTATCGTTTCTGGATTAGAGTTTTTTTTATAAGAATTTGGAAGATTTCAGTCTGAAAATTGTAAAATTTATTAGTGAAATTTCGCCCAGCAAGAAGTTTAAATTTTTATATTTAACAATCAATCGATCCAGAAACCTTAGTTTAGAAATACCGTTTGTAATGATGATATTGCAGTTTGTGAATTTGATAATTTTAAGGGGTGGGGTGATTTCCTCCCAAATTCCTCCAAAAATTTGATCTAAAGGCGGGAATTAGTGTTTCTTATCTGTATAGATGTCAATAGTGCATGTCTCATTAGCTGCCCTCATCTGTTCGGATGGTTAAACAGAATCAGGCACTTCTGGAACATTATGGAACAGCGCTCAATTCAACATATTCCTCGTTCCAGAAATGAACATGCTGACCTTCTCTCCAAGAAAGGTCTTGCAATGGAGCCGGGTTCTTGGTCTTTGAAGGTTTCAGTCGACGAATTTTCCTATCTTATTCAGGACTTCGTCATCCCGGGAATGTGATCGTTTTCTTTCATTATCTGGTTCACATGCTTTGCACTCTGGTCCCTTTCTTCATATTTGTCTATGATAGCAGCTGTCCTAGCTTTTGATCTGTACAGCTTTTGAGTTTTTGTACTGATCTCTTTGGGGATCCTATGATCTGTACAGCTTTTGATTTTGTTCTGATCTCTTTGGGGATCCTATGACTGTCAATTTTGATCTATATGCATTAATATGTCAGCAAGGTGTATGTCCCTTGCCATATCTTATGATCTTTATATTATCTTAATATAAATCTATGAAGATTTTTCTTTCTGAAAAAAAAAATTAGTCATTAGGGCAAGCAAAATTATTGTGGAAAATGTAAAGATATGTATTAATATTTATGTAAATAGGATTTATTTTTTGGGAATAAGGCTTCTAAAATTTTAATTTAATTATCATAATTATTAATTGGACGTAGGAATTTAATCTCTATAATATATTTTAGAATATATTTAGTAGTATACAGAAATCAAATGCTAAAATTTATTTACAAAGTATTTGTCTTTTTTTCCCTTTTTTATTAAATTTATTAATTAAAAAACATGACAGATGAACAAATGTCATATGACAAGGGTTATGGTCTTTTTGGGTAAGTGTAATTGATAAATCATGGTATGATATTATCAAAAAACCTATTTACAAATTAAAATCTTCATAATAAAATGAGGTGAATCTCTATAGTTAAGAATCTTTTTATATGTTTTCTTATACATTTAACTTATATATTAATTCTTTTTACAATAAATAATAATTATTATTATTTTAAATAAAGCTACAATTTAGTTAATTTTAGCAACTTGAGATATGTGATAAAGTATTTTTTTTCATGTTTATTATGAATTGATGTTTATGGACATTTATCAACTATTTAATTTATATAAATACACTAATTATATACCTATTTTCAATCAATCCTAAAATCAAATTAAACATGCCATTGAAAAAAATAAATCTTTACTTTTCACCAACTCAAAATCAGCAAATAGCGACCTCTCTCCTACTGCAATAAATCTCGTTGCCAATTAATTAAGAATCAACCACATGATAAACACACAACTTAAAATATGTGATAAAGTAAATATTTTTATATTTATTATAAATTGATGTTTATAGACATTTATCAACTGTTTAATTTATATAACTACGCTAATTATATACATATTTTCAATCAATTCCAAAATAAAATTAAACATACGAGTAGAAAAAAGAAACTGCTATTACAATTCGCAGTTGTCTATAATGCAACTTTTTGGAAGCCTTTCCGGTGGGTTTTTCCGGTCAAAATCCGGCAGCAATTTATTGGAATGGCAAGTTTGATAGCTAGTTTCTGCACAATCAAAGCGTCCTAGGGGTTTCCCAGGGTGCTGAATCCAAATATGCAGTTAAAAAACCATTTTAACTGCAACAAATCAAGATTTAACTTCAATTTCTTTTGCCGGATTCCGTCACCGGAGTCTCCAAAAAATCGCATTATAGACAACTTACAATTACATCTCAATCTTTACTTTTTCACCCACTCAAAATCAGCAAACAGCAACCTCTTTCCTAGTGCAATAAACATCGTTGCCAAATAATTAAGAGTCAACCACATGATAGACATGCAAAGTCTAAATTGCTAGAAGACGAAGTTTATTGAACACACAAAACCATGCAAGTTTTCAAAGGGAGAATCCTGCTGTGATTAAATTTATATTTTGAATTGTATATTTTTATTACAATGGAATATTAGAAGTTCTAAGAGGTCTATCTAAATTGCTAGAGATCACATAGAATTTAGATGGGAAGATCTCACGTTTTGTTATATTTTTATTTAGATTCGTTTATTTAAAATGAACAATTAATATTACAAAGAAAGAAAATAACCTAAAACCAATTTTAACAACTTAATAACAAATTCAATTAGTGTGATCTTATTGTCGGTGAGTTATATATCTGATCACCATTTAAGTTGATGGCTATAAAGTTGTATAATATATTCAATATAACTATGAAGTTATGCTTAAAACATCATCTCTTAAAAAATGTTTTTTATGTATCAATGCATACATATGATAATCAATGGCTATAAAGTTGTATAATTTACTCAAAATAATTATGGAATTAGGTTTAAAACATTATCTCTTAAATTTAACTTTTTTTTTGCATAAATATATGATAATCATAGAAAAGTCCCAAGGGTTAGCTTAGTTGGTTAAAATCAATGCCTCGCCATCAGGAGGTCACAGGGTCCATTCTCCCCGAAGCCCTTGGGGTTAGGCTTTGCTAGTGGGTTGTAGGGCTAGATTCCCTTCAGGGTTGATCAGCGTAGATTTTTCCGTGGACGTAGCGCCACCCATTGACTAGGGTGTCCGTGAACCACAACCTAAAAAAAATGATAATCATAGAAAATGTCATATTATATATAAGTAGGTGAGAATTATTTCAAAAAAATAAAATTATATTGAATTCATAAATTGATATAAAATGTTTAAAATTATATAAATGTGTAAAATGTCTTTTTCTGGTCTTGGCATGTCATGGAAACTGTTCTCTGGATTGGGTTCATCAATTTATGTCTTCTTATTATAAATGCATGGGGTTAATTGAAGGGTGGTGAATGTACGACAATATCTGGGGTGGTGGGGTGGTGGTCTTCTCACTTTGTTGTTTATGGTTCTCTGTTAGGATACGCTTTGATGTCTCGGCTACTTAGCTCCTTCTTTTGGTAAAATAGACAGTATTTGTTCTAGTGGAAAGAAGGTATCTATTCAGTTCATTTCCCTAAGTTTTAGGAGCGTCGAATTGGGTCACTGTTCTTCATTTTGTTTTGCACAATTTAGTGAGTGGGTCGGTCTTCGAATTGGTGGTTGTTCTACCCACCTCAACACTCCAAGGAATTGATTCCATAGGTATCTCATTTAACTCTCCTGTCTTGGTTTGTGGTGTATGGTATCTGAGAAATTTCTCCATATGGTTTTAACGACTTTTTGATGTTTTATGCCTCTTGTAAATGTTAATTCTAGTCTCATTCTATGCTAGGCAATTAGCGTGTCATAAGTTTCAAGGGTTACTTTTTTCATTACATCCCATTACAAATCTTAGGTGTCGAGTTTGTGGTCTATCTTACTCTGAAGTGAGTTATTCACCTTATAGTGCAATTGGGCTTAGTCTTTATTACATATCCTTTGTGGGGTTTCAGGGATGTCTTCCTGTAGTCTATCTGGTTCATTCAACACTTACTATTCTTAGGTTCCAATTGTGGCATCTAGGAGACCACCTACTTGTGCCATGGTCGACGTTTGAAGAGCTTGGGTTTATTCTTTTGTTTGTCTTATTGGTCATTGTTTTACCCAGATTTGTGTGGATTACTCATTTCTCTCTACAACTATGCCTCTTTGACAGAGAATGACTAGTCGTAGAGGCGACATAAGTAGTTCTACTTCTCATCGTCGAAGGTTGTATGATTGGGATTCAATTGTAAATTATTTTGATTCGGTCCCTCTGGAAGTCAGGAGGGAAATTATCCACCTTGAATCAAAGGAGTTTTGTGACTATTTGTACTTCTCTTACTCTGAGGTGGGAGTAGACGGTCTCAAATGGATACCTGATCCGGGGAAATTCAAAAAATGAAGACTAAATTTTCTATATTCCGTTAAAGTGAACCAACATATGGATACACTCTTACATATGGTTCTCAGATATAAGCAAGTGACAATTATAATTTTTTTGCATGACAAGAGGATGTTAAATGAATTCTTCAGAATGTGCACTTATGCCTGGATGATATAGTCTCGTGTTTGAGCAGGTTCGACAAATATGTGGTCTATGACTCTAATTTCGAGGATCTCACTAATCCCCCACATTCATAACGCTCCACCTACTAATATCTCTCCACCTACTAATTCCTCTCCTCTTTCTCCTATTATTATATCACACTGATGTGAGATTTGATGTTTCAACTTTTTGACTACCTTCAGCGACATTATTGTTCTGCTCCTTGGAACTGTTGGAGGTGCTCTCTGTGTCTTGTTTAGTGATATGACGGACAATACCATTGCTTTGCACATATGGCATGCACTTTGGTCTTGAATTTTTGCAAAGGGGCAGTGAATGTTGGTTTCTAGTTGTCCATGTAAGTTTTTAACTTCTTCTTTTTTCTAAAGGTGCATGGTTTTGTTCTAGTCTGCTATAAAGCACTTTCTTGTTTACTTTGGTGTGATATTTGTATGGAAATATTGGTAGTGGCCTATGGATCTATTATGATGTCAATCTCTTGGTCTTATGTTTTTCTCCTTTGGTCTTGTAGCACCTAAGTTCTTAGCTTGTTATAGATAGAAATGGTGCTTAGTTTTATTTACCTGGTTGGAGGATTGCACTCCTAGGTCAGTATTTTAGGAATACCAATGACTATATGCTCTCAATGTAAAACATGTCTCTATTAATAGAAATCATTTGCATATGCTTACAAAAAAAATTGTAAAATGTCTAAAATAAGGTCAAAAACTACTCATAAATTGGTTAAGCCCAAAGCATAGAGAAAATGATTTTTTTCAACTTTAAATTACAAATTACAAATTTTACTATTCAAAACATCATGTTCATGCCACATCCTATCATATTTTAACATAAAGACACAATCAAACCTTGAACTATCCTATATTGTTCAATCTGAAAGGACATATTTATCATTATATCAAAGAGACTAAATGAGATATGCAGAATAATCAGTCCAACAATTGGTGAAACAACTTCCTAGTGTTGATCTTCACTTGCATATCAATTCAATAATCTATGGTTATCCTAGGGTGATTAACAACCCAACCCTAAGAATGCAATCTATAATGCAGTGAATGATAACCAACCCATTAAATTCACCAAATCAATCCTCCCAGATCATTAGACACTACATAAGCACAAGGATCAACCATTGGAATTTCATCCATTTGAAATAATCAAATTTATCCTAGAGACACATTTAAAAAATGAAGTATGCAATCCATGCCAATGACAAATGATAAATGGTCATTAAATCTCAATGCCTACCAAGGTTCACATATAATTAGAACCACTAGGAAGGAGATTTTGGATGGGACCCTAACTAAATGTTTCAGGCTGCTCTTGTTAGTCTGACACATATAACGTTGCCGCCAACAAACACTTCAGGGATGGGAAGTCTGGGTGAGGCCCAATCCACTTATCCATATTTTCTATCATCCGCTTATAGGTTTGGGCTAGTCCGCTTCACTTCTGTGATAATATCTATAAAGGCTCGGGTATATCCCAATACTCAAAGGCATGACACCTTATCATTGTAATTTAATAAATCTTTCAGGAGGTCCCCACTTGTCACGTCTGCTCAATGCTTAGTCGGACTGATATTTCTTTATATGCTCTTCCCACTTTCCTTTTGGGGTTAAGACCTTTGGCCCTGGAGCTGTCACTTGAAAGTTATGTTTCCCGGCTCCATCAACTAACATAATACTCCTGATGCCCATTTTAAATAAGTCACGGGATTGGACTCCTTCCGGGAAGATTCACCCAACTTTCCATGCAAACCAGTTATGTTCCCCTACATCTCTATTATGGCACTCCTCCCATTGCGTTGTGTGTATAGCATTATGCAGTCCTCCCACAACTCTTATGGGTTGTAATGTGTGCGTATCACTGCACAATCCTCTGTCTCACTCTAGTTCTGCAAGAATTGTGAACACATGAATCCCTCATGAGCTTAAATTACATGCATAACGTATTATAAGAATACCATCAATTCCATAGAGAAATGAAATTCACACACACATCAATATTATATTAATGTGTACAAAGAATACATAACAAGCCTTCTTCAATGAGATTTTCCATAAGCCATCTCTTGGCTTATTATACCTCAAATCCCTCTTGAATCACACCTCTCTTTTCTCTGTACACCCACTCCTCTCATTGTCTAATTTACATAAAACAATTTGATACATGAAGGATTGAAACCAATTTGGTTTCAAATCCAAGGTTTAGTCTTAGATCCACAAAATCTTCACCTAGAACCTCTAATTTAGGGTTGTTGCATCTCTCCATATTCTAACTAACCCAATATCCTCTCTAACTCACACACTATTCTCGAAATCTCTCTTAACGAGAATATTTCATTACAATATTCCTCACATTCATAAAACTCTCATAAAAACATAGGTTTATACATTAAAATAAAGAATGAAATCAATCTTAGGGAACCAACTCCCTTGGTAAATGAAACCTTTAAGTCTAGTCAAAATACATTTTGACTTGGAGGTAAGATGCTCCTGCATCATACTCCCAAGGTTCAAAAGATTCATGGTCTCCTAACCATGTGCTTTCATAAGCTGATGTAATCCTCTTGGATCCCAAATTTTGGCTTGCAATAAGTCAACTACTTTGCCATGTTGTTGTTGTCCCACTGATGTCTCCTTCTTTCTTCCCAGTTTCCAAAATTTATGTTGTAGCTACCCATTGATTTGGCTGATGCAAAGTTCTTCAAGATGCACCTTTCCATGGTCTATCTTCTTTTGTTTGACACATCTTTTCTACCTCATGGATGTCTTCTTCATCAACATCCACAATTCACCAATCTCTATGTCGAGCTTGTCCTATGGCTGGTACATGTTCTTCCAATCCTTGTTGTCTTCTTGTTGAATGTTGTTGCTATAATTTATTGATTGTTGACCCCCACAAGGAATTTGTACAACTTTTATCATTTCCAATTTCTTTTGTTGTTGTTTAACAAAACTATATGTTCTTTGTTGCATGCTTTTGAGCTGCAACTTCAAGTTGTCTGCCTACTCCAACAACTCCATATCCTGCATTTTGTTAAAATGACAAATCTCCCACAAACAACTCATACCTTTGTGCAAGGTTTCCTTCATAGTTTTGCTCCATTCTTTTGCAACATCTTCCTCTTTTACCAGTGCCATGCTTACTTCCTTGTAGCCTTGTACAACTTCTACCAAATTTCCTTGTACTTCTCCATTTGAAGTATCTTCAAGCCAACACATCATTCTTTGTTCTTCCTCATTATCTTGATATTTTGTGTCCATTATGTCATCGCATTCTTCAAATGTTGCTTCTTCCATGACAAAATTGTAAATATTCCTGTCCTGGCATTCATCTTTTCCTGCAATCACAAAACATTTATCAGTTTTAAAAACATGAGACTTTACAACCTCTATAGATGCCCCCATCATTTCCTTTTCATGCATAAGTGGAAACATGAAACCATTTATTAGGTCCTCATCTGCCTCCATCACCAAAACTTCTTCTTCTTTCGGTTCAATGTCAGAGCACTCAAATTCGATCAAAGCTTCACCATCCTCGTCAATTTCATTGGAAAAGGTAAATTTCTCCATCTCAGACATCTCATCCAAAAATAAAAATCCCTCTATCTTAAGGTCTTCTTTCATGACTGCATTCACCCATTGCATGCAATATCCATCTTGATTTCCTTTACAAGACAATTCTTCCTTCCCTTCTGTCTCTGCAACAATGCTTCATGGTTGTTCTTTCTTCTTGTAATAAACAAAACCAATGTTATGCACATCATATGCAAAACTTCCTGCATTCACACACCAATCATCAGTGAAAAATAAAAGACTCGTTGGCCTCAAAATATCTCTCTTCATCATCTCTATCACTTTCATCCTCTCCAAGGATCACTCCCTGTTCAGGTTCACAATAAACTTCCATTTGGTACTCCGTAGATCTGAATTCTTCCTTCATCCTAGCACACATCCTCTCTTTCAATTTCCTCTGTAGTGAAGGCCATCTTACCTTCTTCTTCTTCATCATCTAGACATATCCCTAGTCTCAAAATAGTTGTCTCAAATGATTGAATTCTTCCTTTAACTCAATCATCTCCCTCTCAAACTCTTCATCACTCATCCTCCTTAAGTTAATTGTTTTGGCATTTTTCTTTGACTGATTGTGATTTCTCTTCTCTGAACCTTGTACATAACTATCAGTAGCCATTCCTTCTTCTTCTTCTTCTTCTGTGAACACTTCTTGTCCACTTCTTGTGAGATGCAACAAGCCTCCTCTCTTCCTCTTGTAGCAAGTCTTGCACCTGTTATCAATACCTCACTAAGCTTCCTCCTAAGCTCAGCCTTTTCATATTCTTGGTCCATTTTTCTGGAACTTATTTTGGAAATTCTACCCACACTCACTATGGAATTTCCTTCTTTGAAAAATTCTACCCAACTGTTGCTTATTGGAAGTCACCCTTCTCCTTCTGGTCCATTGTAGTATAACCTTCGCTTTCTCTTCTTCTGAGCACATCTGCTCCTTAAATTTCCTAACTATCTAGCTGGTCCGATTTCCTTGCTCATTTCTCCTTGAGAACTTATATTGTCCTCACCTTCTCTTTAGCAATCCATCGTGTTTCTGGGTTCTGTCACAATCCTCCCTAAAAAATTTCTACTCTATGGCTGCTACTTCTCCTCAGTTTACTTCCTGCAAGCAAACTCATAAAAATTTCATACATGTGCCAAGCTTTCCTCAATCAATTATCTGAATCCATTCTCCTTTCTCCTTTATTCTAAAAAAAAAATTCCCTTTTTCTTAGTCCAATTCTTCTTTGCTTCTTCACAAGTAGGCATCCTCCTTGTCTTCACAACATTTTATTTTCAATTATTAATTCAAGTTGAAAAGATTGTTTTTACCTCAATCGCATCCAACTCTACCTTGTGGAATTGTAGTGACTCCAATGATTTTTTCAGAAGGTTAAGTCTATATTGGCTCTATTTCATTATGTTAGCACTCCATAAATTTCCCTAGGACGAGGAGAGAAATTATAGAGGTAACCACAAACCACTTCTAGGCCATAATCTAGCCCTTCTAGCCTTGGAGAGGGCTCTCTCACTTAGTTTGCTCAACTGATCAGATATTAGGCTAGGTATAATGTTAAATAAAGGTTTTCTTTTCAAATGTCTATTGATTAGAAAATAGACATATCCATTGGGCATGGAGTCATGCCAGATTTATTTTGTCTAGTGAGATGATGAGGAAAGAAAAGGTTATCTCCACAAGGGCAAGGTAGGAAACCTTGGTGATGAAATGGAGTTAAATTGTTGTAGGAGGGTGAGTGTAAGCAAGGTGGAAGATAACACATAGAGCATCAACTATAGATGAATTCTAAATGTTGTTTTAAGAGGAAAAACATTAATCACTTGGAAAAACTAAATCAGAGCACCATTAAGATGAATTCTAAATTAAACATCTAGTTTTTTCCAAGCAAGAATACATACATTCAAGAGATGTAAACACATAATATGAACTTACAAGAATAAAGAAGCACACATCATCAAGATCTGACACAGGAATCCCTGCAAATCACCTTTTGTCTTTCATTCATTCACTGACAATTGTTTTTAGAAAATACAATGCACAAAAGTATGTTTCTCTCTAATCTGACCAACATAACCATTTACTATGTTTTTCATCTCTATATACATCATGAGGTTCGATATCCCACTCTAGGTGGTCAAAATTATTGAACAAAACAAACTTCTAACTAGATACATGAAATTTTGGTGGATATTCTTAAAAATAGGAGTGGTTTTACTTGCAACCAATCTATGCCTAAAACATCACCAACTTGGAATATTTTGTAAATAAAAATTAAATACACCTCCTAAGACATTTTTCCACCTATCCACATGATCTAAACTACTTCTAAAAACCCAAAATTTGAAATATGAAGTGAATGGTCTTGATTGTTCAGTGTCATAGCGCATCAACCATATTCGCAACAAGTTGAAGTAGCCCTCCATGTTCTGTATGGTTGCAACCTTGCTCTAAAAAAATGGAGCAAATTTATGTATTTAAAATGTCTTTGTGATGGTATTGAACCTCTTAGATAAGATTCATAGTGCTTGCAGACCTCCTTTATTTATAAACTCCTACTTTCGCACCAAAATTGTCAAATTTCGCAGCGTCTTAAAATTCTGAACATATGATGAACTTCTTGTGGTATCAATGTTGGAGGATGCAATATAAGTGTTGTGACATTCATATAACCCCTCTCATGACAATCAAAACTTCAAAATTCCACTATCTTATCAACATCAAAGACTACATAAAAAGTGCAACAAATCCTTGTGTTTTACAAGCTTCACCAAAACTGACTTATTTCTAAGCAAAAAGAAAAAAATTTAGAGCTGAGTGGTACCCTCCTGATGAATATTTACCTTTGTACTAGCCTCTACTAGTATGTCCAACTTTCCTCTCTTCCTCTTTCTTCCAGATTTCTTGGCCTCAGTGAGCTTCTGCTTTACCAATCTAAGTCTTCTTTTTAACACCAAATTCTGTACATACAAACTTTTCACTTGCCTATGCAGAGGCAAGGTCCACTTCAACTTGTATTTAGCTTTGTCAAGGACATGTTCAACAACTTCTAACTACCTAAACAAATACAACTTATCCTTGTGATCCTTTTCTGCAAGCTGATCTACCTGCTGTTGAACTCCTTCAAGTTGTTCCAATAGCCTTTCAAACTCTTTTTTCTCATCAAAAACCACCCTCTGTTCTAGCTGAATAGTCTCTCTTATTTTCATTTTCACCTTGGAAGTAAATCTAGTTCTAGGTCTCCTTGATTTTTCAATTGTATCCTTTATCTCTTCAACATAAATGACCTGTTTTATTTTTCCTTTGTCAGCATGTATCGATGTTTTCCTTGATGGTTCTCCTTCACTGGGTCGGACAACTTATTTTGATAGTTTATGTCTAAGCTCTCTATTTTCTTACTGCAAATAGGCTATTGCTAAATGAGCCTTGTCCAATTGATCTTGCAAGTCTTTGATTTTCTACTCCCTTTCATCAAATTCTATTTCTCCATGTGTGCTTTCTTATTCAACAACAGGTGCAGGTGTTGGATCTACAGGAAACCTCTTGGCTAAAGCTCTTGTTCTCGGTACCATGGCCACTTTTTCTACCTGAGATGAGAAGTGAAGCCTCTTAGCACTCCTTTTATCAATTGATTTTTTCTTAGTCAAAGTATTTTTGACCGAGCTAGCTGCTATAGGTGAGGCTTATTTGACTACAACTTATGGGTTATCTTTCTTGGTCCTATGGTTGTTAGAAGATTGTGCTACCCACCCTGAAGAAACCAAAATCTCCCTCCATGACGGCTCCTTATTTTCAAGCTCCTTTATCACCAACAGTTTAGTTAATGAGAAATGAAACAAACTAGGTTCAATAGGAATCCCTTTGGCTTGAACTCTATCATTCATATTAAAAAGACTCATAAATAGGTAATAAGGAAGATTCAAAGGCTTTTTACATATAAAATGCATTAGGAGCCTAATACGATAGTGATAAAATTTACTGAACCTACCTTCACATGTGAAGTAATTTTGAATCACCTCCAACAATTTACTATGATGGTCTTGTAGATAGCTTGTTGGAACAATAGATCCATACCCTTTCTGGTATTTTGGTTTGAGAAAATATTTGAAATGAACCAAATCAAACTCCATACCCTTAAACCATTCCTCACCATTAAAAGGGATCTCATTGGCCTCATCAATTGATTGGGCTGACTGGAAAAGTAAGTGTCCCCACCTTTGCTTGCAAACCATCAAATACCTTTGAAAACTCCTTAGTCAATTGTAAATGATACCCCTAAATATTTTCACAAAACCTTATACACCCCACTTCTTAAAAGGCACTATGATGGTTGGGTCTGCATTGATAACTGTGACATCTTGTGGCTCAAATCAAACAATGGAACCTCCCTTGTGTTTTTTGTCTTCTGGAGTTGACATGATTTTTCTCTTACAGTAGTAAATAGTTTAGGGTTATAAGTAATTTGTTTTGTGTAACAGTGGAGGAGTTATGATACTTTAAACCTCTGATGATGACTTAAGAGACAACAAGCATTACACAGAAGGCTAGACACTGTAAACTTTCTCAGGAAAACCCTAAAACTTGCAAATTCACAACAATTGACAATGAAACTTAGTGGGACAGTCGTAGCACATAAACACAATGCTCAAGGTTTTTGGGTTTTTAAGACTTTTAAACATAAAAAGGGAAAGAATCTTCAATTTAGTTTCAATAGCATGGCATACATTACATGTGGAGGCTACATAGAGAAAAATGTAGATTTGGGAGCGGTAAATTTGAAATATAGACCATTGTGTGGAATCACAATGACTAGGATAAAAACGCAGCACAAAAGGCAGAAACACAATGATTTCAAAAAGGCAGCGAAGATGAATTTATCTCTCTTGCAATATTTTTATGGTTTTTTCTAGATCCTACATGCAATTTGAGGATTCATTCAGGATCGAGGAATAAAGTTAGACTCAAATTTTCACCTGTGAAGAAAGGTCTACCATCGGTATGCAAGAATTGCAATGTTGTGTGGATTCATAGCACCCCTACCTCCATTTTGCAGCGAACCACAACAAGAAAACCGTGACTTCCAATAGAAATGGATAAGAACTGATCAATGTGGGATGAAGAGGAAAGTTCAAATAATCTTGCAAAATGGCCTGGAGTGGAAATGATGGTGATAATCGTGAGTGGGAATGAAAATCATGAATGCGCAACACCATCCTGAAAATGTAGCGCTTGGGGAAAAGGAAAGGACTATCCTTCTAACCATTATTTCCCACTGAGATCATAACCTGTCATTGAAATGACATTCAAACTAACTCACCACAACCTCCAAATCTATGCCTAATCTATCTCATGATTTCTTTGATGTAGACTAAATCTCTAAACTTAGGTGACCCACTTATGATGACCAAGGATGGTGACTAAACTATAATAACCAAGGAATTTATGATATGATCTTTGTACTCTTTCCATGGTGACCAAAAATTACTTATGATTACCCTTTAATAAGGAGACCTCATGACTTTAGACATTTGGAACTTTAGAAAAATAAACAACTTTACATGACACTTAATCTAAATCTAAAACTCTTTGAACCATAATAGTCAGGTCATCATGACTAATATTTATAAATTTACCTTAGATAAATATAAAGACTAACATGACCAAGATTCCTAGACATAGGACCCTAACATATTATATAAATCTTTTGATTATGAATCAAAATTGATGCTCTGATACCACTTGATGCAAACCTAGCCTCGTGTCCAAGCACAAGTTCACTTATAACCCACTTGGCCTAATCCTTTGCCAAATTAAGCAATTCCATAAAGCCTTGAATAATATAGTGGGAGGCTTTTACAACGTAGTGGAAGGAGTCGAAAGGGTGTTCAATCCTTTTTTGAAACCACCATATAAAATTCTGTTTTATATAGCCCCCAGAGCCAAAATATCTTCAAGCCCTTGATAGCAAGCGTTATAACCTAGTATTATACACTAAGCATGTATAATTTTGGGATTAAAATCCCACTTAAATTCACAATGGAAAACAATAGTGGGAGGATTAATAAAAATATGACTAACGTGTCCCAGCATTGAAAGCCCGATGCATATCTTGGGCACTTCAATTCCTATTATCGGGTTAGGAATTGGTCGCATGGGCTCCACCTGCTCCATTCCAACCCAACATTACCACTAGGAACACCATATTGGAACCTCTGGGATCTCCCGACCTCTGGGAAGGTTCATAGTTCTATGTGAGCCCATTCTGGAAAGCCCGATGCTTACCAATGTTCACATATAATTAGAACTGTGGAGAAGGAGCTTCCATATGGGACCCTGACTGAATGTTCCAGGCCACTCTTATTAGCCTGACACATATAACATTGTCGCCAACAAACACTTCTGGGATGGGAAGTTTGGGCAGGGCCCACTCCACTTATCCACACCACCTCTCATCTACTTGTAGGCTTGGGATGGTCTACTTCACTTCCATTATAATATATATAAAGGCTCATGCATAGCCTAGGGATCACGTAGAGCCTAAAGCCTTATCATTGTAATTTTAATAAGTCTTCCAGGAAGTCCTCACTTTTCATGTCTACATGATGCTTAGGCGGACCGACACTCCTCTATACGCTCTTCCTACTTGCCTTCTGGGATTAATACCACTAGCTCATAGCCATCACTTGACAGTTCCCTTTCCCAGCTCCACCAACTAACATAATACTCCCAACGCATATCTTAAATAAGTTACGGGCTTAGACTCCTTTCGGGAATATTCACCCAACTTTTCATTCAAACTAGTTGTGTTCCCGAACTTCTCAATTATGACACACTTCCCATTATATTATGTGCGTAACACTATGCATCCCCCCCACAACTCTTCTGGGCTGTAATGTGTGCGTATCACTGCATAGTCCTCTGTCTCACTTGGGTTCTGCAAGTATTGTGAACACGCAAATCCCTCCTGAGCTTAAATTACACACACAACATATTATAAGAATAACATATAGTCCATAGAGAAATGTAATTTACACACACATCAATATTATATTAATGTGCATAAAGAATACATAACAAGATTTCTTCGACCATATTTTCCATATTCCCTCTCTCAGCATGTTAGACCTCAAAGTCCTCTTGACTCACACCTCTCCTTTCTTTGTACACCCACTCCTCTGGTTGTCTAATTTACACAAAACAATTTGATACATGAAGGATTGAAACCAATTTGGTTTCAGATCCAAAAATCTCTCTTAGATCCATAAAAGCCTCACCTAGACCCTCTAATTTAGGGTTTTTGCATCTCTCCATATTCTAACTAACCCAATATTCTCTCTAACTCACACACTATTCTCGAAATCTCTCTTAACAAGAATATTTCATTACAACATTCCTCACATTCATAAAACTCTCATAAAAACGTAGGTTTATACATTAAAATAAAGAATGATATCAATCTTAGGGAACTAACTCCTTGGTAAATGGAAACCTCTAGGTATAGTCAAAATACATTTTGGTCACTTAGAGGTAATATGTTCCTACATCAATTTATATGGTGTTTGGTTTTTTGGAACATTGGGTGTCAATGACCTCAATTTAGTGGTGTCAAGAGTTTTGGTGTTTCTATGTTTATATTGTGATTGGTGTTCTACATTTCTAGATGTTGGTGATGTTGAGTTGGTGTTATGATATTTTTTGGTGCTCTAGAATTTTTCCCTTTATTCACCCTACTTTACCTTTCTCAGTTCATCTCTTAGTGGAATAATTAGTCTAAAAGGTAAACTCAAGTCACATTTTGGGACTTGCCTCTTTACTTTCCTTTGAAAATATATTAGTCCCCAGTTATGGATTACAAAGAGGCACAAGACTTTTGTAGGGTGATTCAAAGACATGAGGAATCTATTAGTTTCAACAAAATCTCAATATTTTTTAGTAACCGTCAAAGGTCCAAAATGAACACCAATGCATCTCTCAATGGTCATGAATACTTTGGTCTACCAAAAGAAACAAATTCAAATGTGGAGGTAGAATGCTCCATGATGAGAAGTCAGTTCAACAACCTTAGAAGACCTCAAGGAATAAGAAATTATGCAACAAATGATGAAGAACATGGATTTTGACAACCATCTTTCCCATCTTACTGATATTCGACCTGATGAAGCCATTAGTAAATATGCATTACATTAATTCATATATTTTGTAAATCAATATTTGTAATCAGTGTCCTTTCTAAATTAGATACTAGGAATATTTTTTCTAAGGTTATAGCTAAGAATGAACTTAAAATTTTATACTTTATCAACCTAGCTTACTAGAGAGTTTTGGTTTTAACCCCGCATTATTAATTGTTGAAAACATATTCTTAATTAAATAAAAAAATATGCAATGGTGCACACACACATTTAACATAGAGATTTACCCTGGAAACCAAAATGAGGAAAATCAAAAGGATTTTTTATTGTATTATTTCTTACAGTGTTACAACATAATATAAACCAACCCCCAATCCATTATCCCTGGATTATAATACAATAATACTCCCTTAAACAAAATTACATTACCATGGACCACAAATCCATGTTCCATGAAAATACCAAAAGGCGAAAACCATACCGAGAAGAAAACACTCAATAAAAACATGTGTTGAATTTCACACATGGAACTAGTCATGCAAATAATATAACACATACACAACATTCTCCAGCTGTTTTTTTATTTGCATATAGATGGCCACATGATTTCTTGATCAATTATCTAGGGCAACAATCCTCGCTGTTTATTTACACCAAGAAAACTTCTCAGTGCTCACAAACTTTGTTATTGAATATGTAATATTCTTCAAGGTGTCCATATTCATATGTAGTGCCTTTTTTTTTCAACCATGTCCCTCAAAAAGTGATACTGAACATCAATATCATTTTCCTTAGAATAATAAGCTAGGTTCTTCAATAGGAAGATTACAGTCTAACTGCCATGACCCAATACTTAAATACAATCTTTATAACCATATTGCTTCCTTACTTGCATGAGTGGCTACCATGTATTCAAATTTTGTAGTAGAGGGAACCACTATAGATGGTCTCTTGTTCGTCCAATTGATCAATCTTCCAAATAAGTTAAACACATACACACTTATATATCTTTTGTGATCTATATCTCCAAACCAATATTTATCAATAAAGTCATATATGTCCAATGCTAACTCCAATCCTAGTCTTATTTGAGACAAAAATTCACAACCAATAGTGCCATGAAAATACTTTAAACCATCTTTATTGTTGCTAAATTTTCCTTGGTTTTTATAAATAGTTGCTCAAAACTCCCACTACACGTGAAATATCTAGTCTAGTACAAATTTTAGGGACTCCACCTATAACAATATTTACCCACAATTTTTTTTTTAAATAATATTAACTGCATGTAACAAGGTAAATAAAAAATTAAGGAATATAAGACACTATATTATTTTATCGAAATAGAGAGAGACAATCCTAAGATACTATATTACTAGGAATGAGACAAATTAAAAATTTATGTTCGACATTCATTTATCCATGAAAAATAACTATAAGTAAATTACATAATAAATCACACATTAATATGAAATACACATGAAAATTTAAATTTTATTCATCCATAACTAAATTATAAAATTTAATGCAATACAATAAACATGTAGTGGAAACTTATGTGAACCGAAGTATCGTTCACAGATGGGATGGAGACTCGACTTGACCTTGATGATTCTTGCGCTCCCTTGTGGTTTTCCATGTACGGGTGTGAAGGAAGTAACATCCTTGGAAAAACATCATTGACTCACTAGTTGACCTCCCAAACTACTCCTTGGGTACTCTTCTTCCCCATAGATCCCCAAGCTGTAATGGGGTTGTAAGATAGTGGAGAAATGATTGCCAATGATGGAGAACACTCTTTTCTCAAGATTCCCCTCTCAAATTAAAATATCCACTAGCTTTCCCTTTCTTTTGTAGGAGGCTTAATAGGGGACTCTTGACACTTCATGCATAATTAATTATTTTTATTAATCCAAAGTTTGATTATTCACCCACCCGTGTGTCATCCTCTCACCGAGGCTCTCCAAAATTATTTGCTTAAATTTTAATTCAAAAATAATATTTTTCCTCACCATGAAATGACTCCCTATTTCTTCTCCTAGTTGTCTCTTGATCCCACTTTTGTACTCCTTAATTTGTGTTCATTACTGAACTGACAAGTTTCAGATTTGGTCCCTCAACTACCTCCTAATTTAACTCAAATTTCCTCTTAGATGGAGATTCTTGTGTTGGCTCTTGCCACATGGAGGTTCTCTAAATTTTCTCTAATTTAATTTATTAATCTTTATTTTTATTCACCACCCTCTTTTCTTAATGAGTTTAAACTATTTTAGGATTAATATTTAATTAAATATATGTCCCTCTTCCCCCCTTTTGCCTATTAAAACACTTATGCACATTATCTACCTAAAATTTTCCAAATGAGGGAAGGGTAGAGTTTTCAAGTGGTCCAATTTTTTTTCTTCCTATTCTCCCTTTACCCCAAGTTTTATTCTTTATTAGATAACTTGGTTTTAAAACTTCATTTACCACATTATGTGAATTAGCATGATTATCATATCTTAATTATATTCCATTAGTTTCTTCATGATGCCTAATGTGTCAAGTTGGTCATGCCCTTCAAGAAATTCCCTTTGAAGTTCCAAAGGTGTCGCATCACTTGCCCTTCAAGCATCTAGTGACTATGAGGGGAAAAACTAGTGTGACTATGGAGACTGCTATCATATCCTACGTCGCGCATTGTAGTGAGAATTATGGTACTGGGGATCAAGGAATCTGTCATGATGCACACCCCCCTAGTAAAATCCTTGGGATTAGCCCAATCCAGGGTTTGCCCACACGAAATTGTGACCTTCAAGGTTAAGGTATCCCAATACCTTCTAGCCCAAGCCATGATGAGAGTGCTAGAGGGTGAAATCGGTGACGTTGTCCCACCCCTCCCATAAAGTTCTATATTATGTATAGCTGCATCACCCATGTGTGAGTTGTTCAACCAAACAACTAACCTATGCCTACAATCACTAACATGTCATTATAATTTATAGAAAAAATCCAAACTAAACTTTAAAATTTTGGAGACAAAGTATTCAATTCCATCAAAACAGAGGTCATCGACTCACCACATGTGAGTGCATCTAGTGGTCTCTCGCTATACTCGATAATCATCAGTAATAATGTTTCACAGTGTTAGTCATTGACATAATAGAATATGTTAAATCATCAACATCATTGTTCACTGTGAGCCAGAATTAATGTAAATATCCAACATAATGAATCCATCACATGATTAGACATACTCATAAACACATCCATCACAACTATTATCATCATAAAATAAACTAGAAAACATAGACATCCACCACAACTATAATCATCATAACATCAACTTGGAAATAAACACATCCATCACAATTATTATCATCATAACATCAACTAGAAAAGAAACACATCCATCACATCCACTAATAGTAAGAGTCAAGTATCTGGATCCTCGACCTAAGGTCCTCAAAGAATAATGTGTGAGCCTTCAGGCTATATCAATTCTAATATCATAGCAGGGTTAGTCAACTAGAGTTGGGCACTACATACACCACCTCTTAACAATACTTCATCTCGAAGTCCTTGGAACATAAAAGGAAAATGGTGATGCATCTCCTCGGTGTCCTCCCAAGTGGCATAATTGGGACTATAACTATCCCGCTGGACCTTAACTTTCTCCACCAATCATCGTCTAAGCTGCAAAGTTTGTTGATCCAATATGTGGATTGGTTCAAACATCATTGTGCCCTGATTCAAGACTTACAAATGACCCACGTCAATAAGATGTGAAGGATCTGAAATATAATGATGTAATACAGACACATGGATCACGTCAAACGTATGTGCTAGAGATGTAGGTAAATTAGGCCTATATTCCATCAACCCTTTCCTTTCTATGATTTCAAAAGTTCCAACAAACCATGGAGATAATTTCTCTCCCTTCCAAACCTTATATTTTGGGGTCTTACTTTGAAAAACACAAACTCCCACTTCATAACTTTGATCCATCTTATGAGCCTTATGATAGCTCTTATATCGATCTTATGCTTCTTTAAGCCTCCCCTTAATCATGCCCATTTACTCTTCCATATCTTGTATTACTTATGTTCATATTAATACTTGATCCTTTATTCGATTCCAGCTGAGGGGTGTTTTGCAAGGCCTCCCATACAAGAACTCAAAGGGTGCCATCTTGATGGAACTATAATAACTATAATTGCAAGAAAATTCAACCAGTGTAAAAATTATTCCCATCATTTTCGTTGGTCCATCACATACATTCAATTTAAGTCCTCAGGGATTTGATTAGTCCTCTCTATTTGACCATCTCTCTCTGGGTGATAAGTAGTGCTAAAGCTTAGTTGGGTTCCCCAGCCTTATTGTAAATTGGTCTGAAACCTTCCTATAAAAATTCCCCCCTATCTAATATGATCTTCCTTGGTACTCGATGTAATTTTACAATCTGATCAATAAAAACTCTTCCTATCTTTGTTTCCCTATATGTAGTCTTAATTGGTATAAAATGGGCACTCTTAATCAATGTGCCTACAACTACAAATATGATATCATGCATTCTTTTGGTCATTGGTATTACCACGATGAATTCCATTGATATAAATTTCCATTTAGATTCAAGTATCTCATGGGGTTTCAATAACCCTATTGGATGTATATGTTCATATTTTACTCATTGACACTCTAAACATTTCGCTACAAAATTTACAATGCCCTTCTTCATCCCCTTCTAAAAGAAGAGTGATTTCAGATCTGCACTCATCTTCTTAACACTTGTGTGCCATGTATAATTCGCGTTGTGCTTCGTTTTGAAAAGTGTAACTAGGTTCGATCTTCATAATGACATGTGTATTTATGACTTTATGTAATTGATGTAAGGAAGAAAAATAAAATTATTTTTGTAATGCTTGTCTCATGGGCTTCATGAGCAAGGAATTTTATTTTTATTTAAGGCTCTCATTGTGAGATGTTAGGTTTGGTCATCAAGTCATAAAGTTCATAGAGTCAATGTCAAAGTTTGAAGACCCATTTTTGGAATGTAATCCATTGTAAAATAAAATTTATTAGCCCTTGAAGACCTTGTCACAAGCTCCTCTTCGTGTCGACCTAAATATGTTTCTAGAATTACAACTTGGTTCACCTACAATTCAAGTTGGCTTATTTTGATGGATGAACCACTATAAATAGGCAACTCAGCCTCCATTTTGAACTCATATTTCAGTCAAGGACAATTATGCAATAAGAAGTGTGATAATCACTTGGGAAGGAGCCTCATAACTAGTGAAGGGAATGAAAGGACGAGCGAAATATTCGGGATCATTTTTTGGTCTATTTTTGGGCTACGTACACTCCACACGTGCAAAGTATAGGTGTTGTCTGCTACAAAAGGAGTCGAGGTACTACAGTCATAGTGAGGAGGAAGTATTGGGAGAAAAACAAAGTGTTTCTCAATCTGGGTTGAAGGAGAGAAGGACACCATTTAAAAGTGAAGGGAAACAAGGTGTCTCTCTCTCTGACATACCTCAGCTAGGGTTTCTGAATTAGGGCCGAAAGTTGTTGATCTGAATCAAGGGGCCGAAAATTTGAAGTATAGCTGAGAAGGAAGAAGAAGCAAGAAGTTTGACTATCACTGACTCAAGGAAGAAGAAAATCATCAAAGAAGCCTTGTAACTTGGTCTTGGAGAGAAAAATAGGTCAAGGGTCTTGGTCTTGGTATTCGTCAATCGAAGTCTCTACAAGAAGAAGAATTCATTTGGGTTTTCCTCTCAAGTGGCAGAGGTTTTGGCTCTAGATGATCGCCTATATTTTGTGTCTCTTGTCTCTTTTTTGTTTATGAGTTGGTAGTCGATGGATGAAGAGTAACAATATAATAATCTAACTAAAGAGAAGATCATAATCTAATGAAGTAAAATGCATTCACAAGCAGTTATCATTATAAGAGAAATCACCTAATCTTGATGCCCTATATTTCTCAACATGGTATCAAGAGTTAAGGTGGCAAAGTCAAGGAATGGCATCTTATCAAGGGACACTCAAGGATCAAATCTCGAGAAATACATAAAAAAAAATCAAAGAATATCAAAGAGAAGTCAAGATATATAAAGAAGTATCAAAACCCTAGATCAAAGAAGAACGTCTACACCAGCAAGAAGTCTTGAATCCTCAAGTCATCTCAAGAGACCACAAATACCCTGCTCAAGTTGAAGTACTTATACATCTAAGTTTCTTGAAGACCATTCATCCTATAGAAGCAAGATTAAGGACATTGTCATCATCTTCAAAATTTCTAAGGAAATTTCCTCTCGTTGAAGCAAGGACTTTACCATTAAAGAAATCCATCCAAGAAGCATCAATACATCATCAAGAGGTCATCATTATCAACATGGACAACACCATCAAAGGATCTAAAAGTGATCTCCATCTTTGTGGATTCAAGGATCATTCTTGAAGATAACTACCTTCATCAAGGAGAATCTCTCTATTAACAATATCATCATAAAAATTCAAGGAGGAAACAAGTGGAAGAAGCATCTTCTCAAGTAAGTATATTTATGTCTGAATCTGTCAAAATGTCTTTTTGCAAGGAAAGAAACAAATTGGTTGGGGCTTCAAACTATCTTGCATGGAAGAAGAGGACATATATGAATCTCATTGAAAATGAGGTTATGGTGTTAAAGGATCTATCACAAAACCAACGAAAGAGGATGCCCAAGCACTTGCAAAGTTTATGAAAGGGGAAGTTAGGGCTCAAAGGATTCTCATAGAATCCATCAAGGATCCCCTCATTCCATATGTATCTAAACTTGACACCTCAAAAGAAATATATGAAAAATTGGTAGATTTGTTTTCTCTAAGCACTGCAAGAGAAGTTATCTCTCTAAGGAAATAAATCTACAAGCTAAGGATATCGAAAAAACAAGGAATAGCCACATATTTTATGAGGATATATATGAGTTAAGGGATCAACTTCAAGATATAGGAGAAGTGATTTCTGACGAGGAGATGACCAATGTAGTACTAAATTCACTACCAGAGGAATGGGGTAACTTTACTTCAATTATTTATGGGGAGAAAGAAGCTACTCCATTCCAAGATCTATGGCCACTATGCAAGATTGAAGAAACCAAGCTAAAGGCTAAAATTGTTGTGGGATAAAGTGAGAAAAATCAAGCATATGCTTTTATGGCAAAGAGAAGAGGAAAGTTTGGGAAATTTGGTCCTCATAAAAAGAAGAAGAACCTGGCTAAGGTTCAACGCTATGGATGTCAAGATTATGGGCATTACAAAAGAGATTATCCTAAGCTCAAGAAGGATAATAACAAAAGAGGTAGAAGAAGCCCATATCACCGATGATCTGAATTTGAAACTACTTGTAAATGGTTTGCAAGGTATTCAATTCAGAAATATACATGTTTAAAAGATGTCCATGTCATGCAGAAAAGAAACAAATGAAATTTTCAGCTGTTCATGACCCATTTAAGTATAGCAGATTTATTCCCTTTTACTGTTTAACACACTAAAATGAATTTGTTCTGCAAAATAAATCAACCACAGATGAAAAAGAAGTTGATGAAGCAGTTCACCCCTCCTGGGCTACGTCTGCTGGGTCCAAGGCTCCCAAATGGGCCTGTCCTTGTTTTAATTAAATGCTCAAATTGAATATACAGCTGAATAGAAGCATCTATAGGTGGAATGATGGTAAAAACAGATTCAGAACAATTGAATCCTTCAGGATTGGCTACTGGTTCACCTCCAATGGATACCTGCAACCCTATACAGTCTTCCCAATACTGGGCCCTGGTGGCTCCTAGAACTTCCACGGCTCCAAAACCTCTGCAAATGACCTCATATGGCTATAAGACTTGTGCCAATGGCTTCAGAAGGTCAAAAATACCCAAAATAAAAAAAAAATAAAAAAAAATTCATCCAAAACCGCCTTTCCTAGCCAAAGTTATGACCATTTCAAGTTTCTCCCGTCTGCCCCTAGAAAAACTCCAGCTAATTGTAGTTGGAGGCCAGATAAGCCCGCCAATTTTGGCGGTCCGCCAATTCCGCCACCAAATCTGACCTGACCGCCAGATTTAACTGTTTCTTTAATGCGCATGTGAACGCATTTATTAACTGCAGTTATCCTCGGATTTCGCGCTGACTGGTGGTTAGTGTTCTGGCCCTGGTTCTTGGCATAAGGTCATATGGAATGGGGGCTGGCCGCTTAGGGGCTGGCCCCCTTCATTTCCCGCCCAAAATCATTTGAAAATTTAAATGGTGTTTGGTCCGCTACCCGAACACGAACCACCTCATTGGCCCAACGGTAAGCTGTTTGGTTGTGGAACGGGAGGTCATGGGATCGAACCTCACCGCCACCAAAATTTTGAAATGCGCCCATACCTGCTTGCTGACGTCATCCTGGGCCACGTGGCGGCCTCCGAGCCTGCCACGTGGCAGCTTGCTATTGGCTGCTCAAATGGAATATTCTCTGGAATATTCCAAGGAATATTCTGTGGAATATTCTTTTTTTAATTTTTTTGAAAAATTCAAAATTTCAATGTTACTGAGAAATTCTTCTTTTTGCCATAACTTTCTCATACAGCGACTGTTTTTCGAACCGTTTGCAGCGCCAGAATCAGGAAGACGAGAACTTTCTAGTCATTCAACGTTGAACTAGTTCTGAGCATTTTAAATTTTGAGCATTTTACGACACTTAGGATATGAGCACCTGATCAACCGAAGAAGTGGAGGAGGCTAAAAAGAAGAAGTCCAAGAAATAGGAAGTAAGAGATCTCTACTATGATTGAGATAGTCTTCCTCACCTAGTTCTTTTCAATTTCCCATTTTCATGTTCTTCTATTGTAAGATATGGTTATCATGATTCACTAAGGAAAATGATAGGATGCATCATGGCATCATAGAAGCATTAAAAGAAAGATCTTGTGAAATCATCATAGAGAAGCATGGAATATGGCTGAAATAGAAGTCCATGGAAGTCACCTATGGAAGGATAAATATCTTGGTAACCTCATTAGAAGCATAAGTGGCGCTTATGGGAAACGGAAGAAAAAGGTCATCTAGCACAAAGCTCATCATACATCAGTCAAAAGGAAACATTTGTTGTATGAGGAAACTCAATATCCTCTATTGGAATCTTCATTAGAAGGTTCACCAATCAAAAGAAAGCAAGGGTTTCATCAATAATTCCATCTTGAGGGAATTCATGTGATAATGGTATGATGACAAAGGAGGTGAAGCAGATCAAGGGATTGAAATTATTTCAATCAAGGAAGCTGTTGAAGGAAGTCTAAGATTACCGAAAGGAAAAATAAGGTATGTATGCTTATATTCGATATTGTAGAGTCATGTCATATGGTTGCAGGTAACATGAATAAATTCTCTATCTCAAGAGCATGATCTCCTCCTTTGAAAGGATGCAGGAAGGCATGGGTCACACATTGTCTAAATGAAATCAACATAATATGTCCTCATCTGGAATAGGAGGTGGTTGACGATAGTTGGAGGAACTTCCATTCAAAGTTTCTAGGAAGGAAATGTGTGAACAAAGAAAGGAAGAGATCATGAAATATGCAAGTATGGAAAACGAAATCAACATCTGAGGACTGAGAAATTCGACTAGGATATCTCCATAAAATATATGAAGACTTTGATGAAGTCAAAAAAGGAAAGAGACCTTAAAAATACATATCTTTTGGAGATGTGTCAATGTGTATGCTTGATGCTGATGTGAACTAGAAGATGTCATGATGAAAGACCATCACAAAGGTATTTTTGATTTAATTTTCTTTCCTTTATTTTTAAATGATATTCGGACGGGCTTATGTAGGGTTTCCAAGGGAATATCTATGGATATCTTTCACCCCTAATTTCCATGTAGTAGGATGAAAGATATTTAAGGAAGCATGACTTGAAGAAGGCAACATGGCAAGAAGGAAGGCCAAATATGAACTGATGGATCACTCTCCGATGAAAGGAATAATGACATGACTGACACATGGATGAAAGTGATGGAAAGTATGTTCCCTACAAAGAAGACCCAAAACATGAAGACTCACATGACTGACTCATGGATGAAAGTGATGGAAAGTATGTTCCCTACAAAGAAGTCCCAAAACATGAAGACTCATGAATAAAGAAAAGAAGTTCATGACATTGTGAGGAAGGAGTTCTTCAAGCAGCTAGTTGTCTCATCATTTCCACCTGATGAGCTATTGTAGGTCCCTAATTAAGATGGATCCTTAAAACAAGTTTCTAACATGGTAGAAACTAGGAAGCAAATTCCTAAGCCAAGAATGGGATCAGGTACATTCCTTCCATAGGAATGAGTACATTACTTTATTGGAATAGGTATTTCCACCCTAATTAAGAGGGAGAGATAGATACATCCTTCTTATCTTCACTTGGGAAGATAAAATGGAGGATTGGGTAAACATTTGGAATCTGATGCTCTTTGAGGATGTGTTAGGGCATCCAAGATAAGAGTAGTCATAGAGGACCAATATTCTTTGAGGACTGGGAATCCAACATAAGAATAGTTCTGGTGGAACACACCCTGATAACTCAAGTGGGATATGCTCTAAGAGAGTAAATGATGAGGGTGTTTATACATCATTGATTTCACTGACATTGAGCTCATATCTTGTGGCGAGATAAGTTTTTTAGTCAAGGCCTTGCTATGTGACAATGCTGGTTGATATGGTGCTATACAGATGGGTTACAAATCTTACTCTTCTTATGAGAATTCTTCAGATTGAGAATGTCCAAGTACCTTGTATGGATTATGAATACCTCCCTAGTTAAGAGGGAGTGTTGAAAAGTGTAAGTAGGTTCGATCTTCATAATGACATGTGTAATCATGATTTTATGTAATTGATGTAAAGAAGAAAAATAAAATTATTTTTGTAATGCTTGTCTCATGGGTTTCATGAGAAAGGAATTTTAATTTTAGTTAAGGATCCCATTTTGAGCTATTAGGTTTGATCATCAAGTCATAAAGTTCATAGAGTCAATGTCAAAGTTTGAAGACCCATTTTGGGCATGTAATCCATTGTAAAAGAAAATTTATTAGCCCTCCAAGACCTTGTCACAATCTCCTCTTCATGTAAGCCTAAGGATTTTTCTAGAATGAAAAGTCGTGTCACCTACAACTCAAGTCAACTTATTTTGATGGACAAACCACTATAAATAGGCATCTTGACCTCCATTTTGAACTCAGATTTCAGCTAAGGAAAAGTATGCAATAAGAAGTGTGAGAATCACTTGGGAAGGAGCCTCATAACCAACGATGATAAGGAAAGGAAGAGCAAAATATTTGGGATCATTTTTGGGCTAATTACACTCCACACATGTGAAGTATAGGTGTTGTCTGTTGCAGAAGGAGCTAGGGTACTATAGTCATAGTGAGGATGAAGTTTTGGGAGAAAAACAAAGTTTTTCTCAAGCCAAGTTGAAGAAGAGAATGACTCCATGTAAAAGCGAATAGAAACAACGTCTCTCTCTCTCTCAAATACCTCAGATAGGGTTTCTGAATTAGAGCTAAAAGTTGCAGACCTGAATCAAGGGGCCAAAACTCTGAAGGATAGCCAAGAAGGAAGAAGAAGAAAGAAGTTTAACTATCGTTGACTCAAGGAAGAAGAAACTCATCAAAGAAGCCTTATGACTTGGTCATGGAGAGGCAAATAAGTCAAGGGTCTTGGTCTTGGTATTCATCAATTGAAGTTTCTATAAGAAGAAGAATTCGTTTGGGTTTTCCTCTCAAGTGGGAGAGGTTTTGGCCCTAGTTGATCGCCTATACTTCGTGTCTCTTTTCTCTTTGTTGTTTATGGATTGGTAGCTGTTTGGTGAAGAAGAAAAATATAATAATTGTTGGAAATAATACTGAGAGGGGGGGGGGGGGAGTGAATCAGTATTATCAGATCAGATAAAACTTTTCAATTTCATACTCAGAAACATATACGCGACTTCAGTTAAGTGAACCCGCGTGTACACGCGACTGTGTCTAAAGCAACTAGCGTATATGCAGAGATCTTATGATTCAGTTAATCTTATCTTCAGTAAATGCATCAGGATATTATTAAGCATATTAACAGTAAACAGATGCAGTATAACAGAATAGATCATCACACAAAAGCCACACACATGAACACCATGATATAAGGTGGAAACCCAATGTGGGTGAAAACCACCTGCTGCAATTTGTCTCTTTCTTCTTTAATGAGAAACTTCTTTTACAATGTACTGGTGCAGTCCTTTACCAGCACGCAGGCTACAACCTGCAGAGGGCTACAACCCTCTCTCGTTTTCCAACTACTTTTGGAAGGGAGCTACAACCCCCTCAGCTCTTGTACTAGCTGATCCATTTACTAGTACGTAGGTGCTGACCCTACAACCTTCAGGGACCACGTTTCATACATTTTCATACTGGATCCAAGAGTACAAAGCAAACATTACCGCAATACAATCATCAACTTATACTTGCATCATAATTCATTAAACAACCCAATACCGAATCACTGAAACCCTGTCATCAAGAACACAGAACCCAAACCAGAATCTAGAACTCTGCAACAACCACCAGAATCAGCAGCAACCTGAAATATTAACACTTATCATGCATACGCTACTTCACTGTACCAAAACCGCGTGTATACGCGCTTTCTCCAAAGGCAACCCGCGTGCAGATCTAGAAATGATTACTTCTGCCTTTGCTGTCAGATCCGACCCTTGCCAAGCGTCTCGAACAGATAACCAGCAATACCAGATCTTCTCACTGCGTCAGACACCCACAATCCATACCCCTTTGCCTAGTGATATTCTCCTTATATAGCCTTAGGCCTTGTTCAATACCAAGAGCCAAAACCATAGAAACACAATACCATCAACCTCGAAACTAGGGATCAACACGTCCGTCGAGACATAATGGTCCGAAACCATAGGCACAACTTCCAAGGACTAACCGCCATGGACCAAAGGTACTTTTCCACATACACGCGCTTTTTCTGAAGCCAACCTGCATGTACACGCGACTTGGTCTTAACAAACCTGCGTGTATGAACTTCCTTGGCAAGCTGTACTAGGATCTGTCTTCTGATTAAGTTGCCATCTCCTGTACCAACTTCTGAGCATCTGTACCAACCTCTGAGTGAGTTGCCATCAAGGACAACACTTGAATCATAATGCCAACAATAATATAAATAAAGAGAAGATCATAATATAATGAAGTAAAAACCATTCACAAATAGTTATCATTAGAAGAGAAATCACCTAATCTTGATGCCCTAGATTTATCAACACTTTTCTCAAGATTAATTGGCGTATATCCTCATTTGATGGCACACATATTCTCCCATGGAGTGTAAAAGTCCATCACCATCTAGGGTGTATCCTTCATAATTTGGGACCACCATTTCTTCTTCCTTAAAACTCTTGATATCCTCCTTGTACCAGGTGTCCTCAACTTGTAAATTGAGCAACCTCTCCCTCATTTTTGTCTTTAATGAAATCATTGACAATATTTGAGGTATCCTAATGAAAGCACCTTACACCTTGTTTATTGTTTCCTTTTTGTAAGTAATAGTAAATTCATATTCAATTATTAATTCTGACCACCTTCATTGTTTGACATTTAAATGGTCTTGGGTGAATATGTGTTGTAGCCCATAATGATCCATCCTTAGTTCAAAATTCCTTCCTAGTAGGTAGTGTCTCCAAATATTTAGGGCGTAAACAATAACTTCCATTTCTAGATCATGTGTTGTGTGGTTCTCCTCGTGGGTTCTAAGTTTTCTTGACATATACACTATTACACTTCCTTCCTGCATCAATACAAAACCCAATCCTTCATTGGAGGCATCAATACAAACCAAAAACTCTTGCTCCATAACTACTACTTTCATAATTGGTGTCGTTGTTAATAATACTTTTAACCTTAGGAATGTCTCTTCACATTTTTTAGGCCAAAAAAATTTTTGTTTCTTTATTTGGAGTTCGATAATGGGGTTTACTATCTTTAAAAACCCTTATGCAAATCTGCGATAATACACAACCATGCCCATAAAACTACATATTTCATGAACATTGGTTGGTGTCGTCCATTCAACTCAATACTTGTCGGTCCTATTGCAATACCCTCCCCATAGATAATGTTCCCTAGATAGTGGATCTTGGATTAGTAAAAGGAACACTTTAACATCTTCCCATATAGGTAGTTCTCTCTAATACACTGTAAAAATAGCCTTAGGTTTTTGTCATGCTCCTCTGGGGTCTTTGAGTAGATCAAAATATCATCAATAAATACTTGTACAAACTTGTCTAGGTATTCCTAGAATATTGTATTCATAAAACTCATGAAAACACCTAGGGAATTTGTCAAACCAAAGGTTAATACTACAAATTCATAATGCCCAAATCTTGTCTTGAAGGTTATCTTAGGGACATCTTCCTCCTTGATTCTCAACTGACGATATCTTGATCACCGGTCTATCTTTGAAAACACGATAGCTCCCATCATTTGGTGAAACAAGTCATATATCCTCGGTAGAGGATATTAATTTTTGATCATCACCTTTTTCAAAGTGCGGTAGTCAAGACCCATCCTTATTCTTAACAAAAATTATAGGGGCTCCCCATGGGGATATGATAGGTCGTATGAAACACATGTCTAATAATTTATTTAATTGAATCTACAAAATACTTTAATTTTGGAGTTGACATGTGATAAGGTGTCTTTGCAATAGGTTTTGTTCCTGGTTTAAGGCTGATGATGAAATCAATTTCCCTTTTTGGGGATATCCCAAGAATTTCTTCGAGAAATGCATCCCTGAATTCAATAAGAATTGGATGCTCATCGATATTTTCAGATTTTCCTCTATCATTTAGAGCTACCACCATGAAAATTTGACATCCCCTTCATCTATATTTCATCAACTGTATTGATGAGATGAACCTTAGGGACACCCCTTGGTTTTTCCCCCAAGGACTTTCTTTGCTCGTCATAATTTGTGAAATGCAGTATCTTATCCTCGCATTCTATAATTGCCTCATGTTGATTATAGAGTACAAGGATACCTCAGTTTAAAATTCACCTCATAAGTCCTTACCATCTTTCCTACATTTCCTTTTATATCACATGCCATCTCAACTTGCCTAAAATAATGTTGTGAAATTTCTTGATGTTTATTTTTTTTATAATGTATTTAGAGAAATATAAAAATCAGTAGCTTCTCGATCTATTAAAATGACAAAACATGTACCATCAATATCAGTTTACATCTCAAAGAGAAAAACTTGAAGAAGCCATTAAAAGAAAAGACAACTTATCATTTTAATTAGAAGAAAAATGGGATGCATGTATTGGTTTTTTGGAGCTCTGCAACCCTAATGGTCATGCGGCCATGAGGTAGGCGGTGTGGAAAACCACAAATCGCAGTCAGAAAGCGGCATTGAAACCAAGAGATTACAACAATGACAGAGGAAGACAGGAGGGGAGAGATCCCCTCCTATAGAGACGCAGCGGCAGGAGAAGGACAGAGCAACAGCAATCCGGACAAGGAGATGAAGATACAGGGACCTGTTCTCGGAGCAAGATGGCAGGCAGGCAGCAGAGGCAAGTGCTTACCGTGCGCAGTGGAAAAACTGAGATTCATTATTCCAATGAATAAACTGGAGCGCTATAGAAGCTACATGAAGGACCATGCACTAATATGCAAGTTTATTGGAGTTTGGCCGTCGGAAAAGGACCTCACCAGATGGATCCAACAAAAATGGCAACCCTGAGGCCACATAGAGCTAAAGTTGGGAGCAAGAGGCTTCTTTACGGTAATTTTCTCAAACCTGCAAGATAAAGAAAGAGTGTTTGAAAATGGTCCCTATTTCCATTATAATGTAGGATTGTTCATGAGGTACTGGGAGGAATGTTATAACCCTGATAAAGAAAAATTCCTAGCAGCCCCGGTTTGGGTAAGACTGTTCAGATTACCAATGGATTTCTGGGATCCAAAGATCCTAGAGGGAATAGGAAATACCATAGGAAGCTTTGTTAAAATAGTTGAATCAACAAAGAAGGGAAGATACACTTCATATGCAAGAATCTGTGTCTATATGAACATAGCTGACCCGATCCCGGGGTCAGTCGAGCTAGAATACCATGAGGAGGTATGGCAACAAATGTTGGACTACGAGCATATCCCTTTCAGATGCAGAAGGTGTCATGAATATGGACATATTTTCAAGGAATGCCCTCTTAACATAGAAGAGGAAGAACAAAGAAACAAGCAACAGAGGAAAAATCAAAAAGATAAAGAAGGGTTTCAGGAGATAAAAAACAAAAAAAGACTTACAAAGGAAAACCCCAAGGAAGGAAGAAAGGAACAACAAACCAAACCAAATAAGTCAAACAGATTTGAAGTTCTACAAGAAGAAGAAGAAGATAAGGAAATTCGAATAATGGACTATCAGGAGGAGAAAGGACAGGAGGGTAGCACAAGCCAAGGCACAAAACATACTAAGAGAAAAACCCAAAGTGAATCAATGGAAAAGGAAGGAAAGGAAAAGGGAGAGAAAATGGAAAATGAAGTAATGGAAATCGATATCAGCAGAGGGGAAGATCCAATGTCAGAAGAAGAAATCCTGAGGAAACTTCTAGATGAATGGAGACACTTGGATGAAAGGTTCATCCCAGAAGAGGAAAAAAAATTATACAGAGAAACCTTTCAAAAATACAAAGAAAAACAAGATCAGGGAAAGACAGAAATGGTTGAACAACTAGGCATCCAACCAGATAATAATCAAGACCAACAAAGTAAAGCAAAAGGAGGAAAAAAAAGAGGCAGGCGGAATATTCAGGAATCGATACAGATTATGGGGGAAATGTTAGTGAACACTGGAAGAGTAGTTTCGCTCTCGGCGGTATTCCATCAAACAAACCCAACCACCCAATGATAATTACATCCTGGAATATACGAGGACTTAACAGCAAAGGTAAACAGAGATACCTAGCAGAAAGGATAAAAAGAGAAAGACCCCAAATAATGTTGTTACAGGAAACAAAAATAGCAGGGAGGAAAATGGAGGAAATCTTAAACAAAATCAAACCTACATATGAATGTATGACAATTGATGCAAAAGGCAGCGCAGGGGGAATTGCAATTTTATGGAACCCTGCAGAAGTCACAGTAGATTACTGGATAGGAATGAAAAGGATACTCACCGGGAGGTTCCGGCTTATAGGCCACAGAGAATGGTTCTTGGTTTCGGTAGTATATGGACCCCATATACCAGTGGAAAGAGGAAGTTTCCTCCTTCAACTGCAACAGCTAGGAAACTTACACAAAGAAAAGCTGATAGCCAGAGACTTTAATATGACAACCTCAAAGGGTGAAAAGAAAGGCGGACTGCAAAGAGAAGAACCGGACATGGAAAGATTCAGGGACATACAATCAGAACTGAAAATGATAGACATCCACACCATTAATGGCAAATACACTTGGAACAACTGTAGAGGAGGAAGCAAGCAAATAGCTTCCAGGCTTGACAGGTTCCTTGCAACAGAACATTTCATAGGGAAGGACATTTTCTACGAAGCAACAATCCTACCCTATCAGGGGTCCGATCATTGGCCCATAAAATTAGAAATCACCATGAACCAACAGAATTAGAATAGACCCTTCAAGTTCGAGGCATTCTGGTTGAGAGATCCAACCTTCATAGAAAAATTGAAAAATTGGTGGAAGGAGAATGAGACTGGAATGAATGGAAGAAACAAAATTCACACTCTACAGCTAAGATTAAAAGATCTCAAAGGTAAAATAAAGAAGTGGAATAGAGAGGAATTTGGAAATATTCAAAAAGACCAAGAAAAGATTCAAATAGAAATGAAAAGAATCCAACAAAAATCATAGAAGACGGGAGAATTGAATCACTATTTGATGGGTTGTGGTGGTTTGGCCTCTATAATCCCTGGATGGTTTTGATTGATTTGTTTTATCAGATCCCACATTCATGCTTGGAATATGGCACGGGGGTGAATGTATGAAGAGATATTTGTCTTAGCCATTCTACAATCGGGTGCAATGTGGTAGTCCCATACCAGGTTGGATTTTTCATCATTAATACAAGGTTATTTCTCCTTGTTATCTCATTATTATTATAGTGGTTTATTTGTGGATTCTATGGATATTGTATCCTTCATATTTCTCTTGTTATTATGCTGGTTATGAATATGTATTATGACAGTGGATATGTATGGCTCCCATCATGTTTTTACTTATATATGAATTGAACAATGTATCTATGGCCTAATGGATGAAACTGCAGCTAAAGTGATAAGGAAAAAATGCCTCATAGTGAATCTCAGATAATTACTAGCCCCATATGCTTAGATATGTTATTTACACCTGTAGATTACATATTCATGATATGCTTGACGCAATTCCTGCCATAGCTAGTAGGGTTCCATTCAAGGTCTCAGTCAAGTGATTGCATTTATACTATCATTTCCTTGTTAATTTACTATTATGGAGGTATCATGCAATGATGGGCAGTGAGATGGACTTTGGGTTTGAAAATGTGGCTTAATTCCCAGGGATGTTGGCACAAAAATAAGAAAAAGAGTCCCTGGACACTGGCTTATAGGCCTGTGAGAGCGTCCAAAGGTCCCTGGACGTTGGCATGAGAGTGTCCAGAGGTCAAGTGTCGAAAAGTTTAGTGGGACCCAAGGGCAAGCTGCTTGAAGTGTTGGATTGGTTCATGAGGGTCCTAAGGTTGACGTTGAATGTATGTATGGTGTGTTTCCATCGGTTCCACTTCCTTAATGTGACTTAGGAGGTCGAATCATATCATAGTGGCCTCTCGTCGCATGTTTACCCTGGCTGGCCATTGATTGGGTCGATGTGGGATGAGGGTGTTAAATTGTCACATCTGGTCAATAGGCCTTCAAACAGGATCATTCACATCCTTTGATCACTTTGTCATCCTCCCTACACAAAGACCTAAGCATGCCTCTCTCATATCCCTGAGTTTCTACCTGAAACTGCTTCATTTTAGTCATTTTTAGGACCAACGCACCCTAGTTGTCCTACTCTGTACCTACATTTATCACTAGCAGGTTTCTCAATCTTGGGGGTGCATTGATTCTAGAAATTCGGGAAAACAAAAAAGAATCTCGAAGCTTCCTCTTCTAGAAGCTTCCAGGATATGTTGTAACTATTTACCTTGGATAAAAGTCTTGAATCCTATCCTATCCTACCTTGGATTTTTCATCCCTTATCCCTTGATCTCATCCTCCCATCAAGAGTGGATCTCAAACCTAGATTGGTAAAAGGATAATAATTCATGAACTACCTCCATCATCTATATATTTACATCCATTCATAAGCAAGGGGTTGGATTTTGGAGATTGATTCTACCTTGGTGTTGCTGCCGTGAGAGACATTATTCCATGCATTAGGGTGATTAGAGGTGCAATTTGTGGCAAGGAAAGGACAAGTAAAATTGGAGGATCTCTTCTACAAGATCAACACCTATTTTTGGTTGTAACTCACTCCATTTCTATTAATGCAAAGAGTTCTTTGTTTTCCTATATATGATGTTATGATTTCATCTATTTAAATACCTCATTGATATATGGAATAAAGTGATTAGATGATGCTAGATAGATCTCGTATATTGTTGGCTTGTGTTGTCTGATTGTGCAGGTTCTAATTATAGTGATCAGAGCTAGGATTGGAGCATTTCCAGGTAGGATTCATTTTGTTATCTATTTACTTTAAGGAAAACATCAACTTCTTTCATGAAAAGGTGGTGTTTGAACAAAAACTGAAGGTTTTTCAATGATGGGAGTTGCATTTATTGGGATATCATTAGAATGTGTAGGGTGGTTTGTTTTTGAAAATTTTCCTCTTGATTAAGAGATTTTTCTTCCTTAGAGAGATTTTCTTTTTCAGGTTCCTGAATAACAACTGATGGTGACTTTTTTCCAATACTCTATCGGATCTAAGTTGGACATTGTTTAGATCTAATGGAGTTATCATGTAGGTTTGGGAATTTTGTCCTTCCATATTGTAAATAGGTTGTGAACTTTTATCATTATTCGGATTTGGAAGTGGTTGGGCAGGCAATTGATTTGGTCTTTGAGGAAATGGGAGTGAAAGTTGTGGATTTGGATTCTAAGGTTGAGTTGGTTGAACAGGCTGAGGAAAATATTGTGGTGGAAAAATAAGGTAAGGTTGTTGATATTGAGGATATTGAGGGTATTTTCCATAAGGATTTTTCCATCCTTGTGCCCAAGGTTGAGGCCATGATTTTTAAGGCATGGGTGCAATCCAATTGCTTTGTGATGGTTGTGCAAATGTTTGAGTGTTAAAACCTTGAGTCATATTTCGTTGTGAATTTTTCCACGGTCTCTTAGCAATAAAATAGAGGGTCTCTACTTGATTTGGTATTAATTCCTCTTGATAGACAACTTTAAGACTAGGTATTGAAGGACATTCCTTTGTATCATGATTTTTTGAACATATAGCACAAGCTTCTACACTTTTAAGTCAAAAGGGCATTCTCTCAAAGCATGATTTTTTCTACATTTGGGACAAAAGATAGATAATGCAACATTTTCAGCCTTTTGCATGTTTTGTACTTTAAGGGTATCTATTTGTTCACTAAGTATCCCCAAAATATATGTTTTAAAGTTGTCAAGCAAATATACACTCCTTGGGCAATTGTGGAGGATTTTTGGAATAGGTCTTATTATAACTAAGGAGAAAATCACAATTTTTATCACCCATCCCATGATTGCCCATGTATTTTTACTTTAAGCTATTTTGGGGGGTTCCCTGTAGAATTTATAGTTAGCACATGTATAGTATATTTGCAGGAAGCAAGAAGATGAGTAACTATAAGAATTTTGTAAAGTTGAACAACTTTTAACACCAATGCAATGAAGATGTAAAGGATTTTGCAATAAAATTGTAAAAGATTCTGGCTCTGAAACCCACCTCTTGAATTAATATAAACTAAGTGTCTCGTTCAAAGAAAAATAATATAATTACAATTAAAAAATTATATAAAATAAAAAACTTTTTCACTTTAATCATAAAATTAAAATATGCATACAATACTATAAACTATAATACTATATTTATTTATACTATTTAAATTAATATATATATATATATATATATATATATATATATATACACACACACACTCCAATAATTATATTAAAATAGAAGATTGCTTCAATACATTTTTAAATAACAAATAAAATTAAGATATGCATACAATACTATAAACTATTAATACTATATTTATTTATACTATTTAAATTTATATATATATATAAACTCCAATAATCATATTAAAATAGAAAACTGCTTCAATACATTTTTAAACCATAAAAAAATTTGAGTACTCTCAACTTTACCAAAAACTATAAATCTTATAACAATGTTTTTTAACTTCTCATTCTATATTAAAGAGAAAATATTAAAAAATATAAATAAATAAATTATAATAAATATATATTTTTTTTAATTTAATGTAATTTTGTATATTAATTTTTTAATAAATTATAAATTTAATATAAATTTATTAAATAAAACAAAATTTAATTTAATAATAAATAATAATTTTTTATAAAATATCACATATACTATTACAAATTTTACATCATAATATTATTTCTAATAATTCATTTTTAATAACATTAATTTTTTTGTATTTCCCTAAACTATATTCGCATAATTATTTATAATAACTATGATATTACGTGGATATTACATATTTAAATAAAAAACAAAGAAATAATGGTTCATATCTCATATGTTCATTTCCTGGTCTATAGTATATGTGTGGGGATGATGAAGAGGTGAAAGGAAATGATTTGTTATTAATCACGTGGAAATTACATATTTAAACGAAAAACAAAAAATAATGGTTCATATCTTATATGTTAATTTTTTAGTCTATAGTATAGTGTATGTGTGGGGATGATGAAAAGGCAAAAATAAATGATTTGTTATTAATTTAATGATAGTTAAACTTTAATATAATTGCGTTATGTAAGAGCTTATTTTTTAATTCTCTCTTCATTATAGATAATATGTAAAATACATAAAATATATGTTATTATGGTATTTATGCTTAAACCAATATAAACTATAATGTTTCTAAAGTTATAGATAATATGTAAAATACATAAAATAGATGTTGTTGTACTTAATTTTAATATAGTATTTATGCTTAAATCAATATAAACTATAATGTTTGCAAAGTTATAATAATTTTATTTGTATTGAAATTACAATATATAAATGTAATTTTAATTTTTCACTAACTTTTTCTTAAAACTCTCTTATCCAAACTTAGTCAGTTGTACATTTTCCTTTTTAAACAATAAATCAACCGAGTAAAAATTACTAAAATTACCAAATGAGAATTTTTCTTTCTTTATGCATATCCCCGGCCTATAACACTCATAGTTTTTCCTTAATAAATAATTAAGGATGTTTTTTTTTTTTAATTCATTTACGAACTTAACTCTTGTTTGGATGGGTTTGCCATCATTCAATAGTAACAAGGAATTAACCATATAGGGTTTAAGACTTACATACCATTGAGTCTATGATTAGTTTAGCCATTCTATAGGTAAAGGTCTTATCTTTATTTATTTTTTAATTACAATTATCACTATAAACTTTCTCCAATAAATGTGTCACTTCAAATTTTTTTATGTATGTATAATTTTGGTCTAATGGTTATATATAGATTTGATGTTTCGTTATTATTGAGACCGTTTAGTCAAATATATATTTATACATATATAGTTTTATGTGGGTGAATATTATTATTTGTGTACTGACATATCTTGGTGTATTGTTTTCATTTCTTATGGTTAGTTGTTCACCCGCTTACTCTGCCTCGGGTTAAATTTTAAATTGTAATGAGTCCACTTGAGAAATATCTCGAAGGAAGCAGGCAAGGCAACATAGGACCTTTATGTTGCCTTGCTGCATGTCTTAGTTTTTCAGTATTCCATTAAATCTTCACCTAGGGTATGCAAGTCAAATTACAATAGTTCTTTTGTTGTTAGACATTTCAACTTCGTGCACATTGTATACTTCTGGTTAGACCTCAAGAATATTGAATTAGCTTATTCATAACAGAGACTTCTTCCCCTCTTTCGCAATAGCTTAGGAACAACTACATCATTTCAATTATTGTTATATACATGATTCCACACTCTATTCCTTAAGTATCATTATATACGGATTACAGTTTAGACATTATTTTACTTTATGCCACAGTGAACTAGGGAAGGAAGAATGTTTTTCCCAACCATCGAACATGATATTCCACCAGATCTCTTTTAGAACAATCTTTATTGGACAAAGAATACATAGGTTTGCACAGAAATTCCACAGCTCAATAATTTCTTGCTCATAACTTTCATAGACTTGTAGGTCCGTACAAAAACTCCACTAGCCATAACTAGTTGAAGAATTGAAGTAATGAGTTATCATCTCCTCTTCTTGATTGCCTCCGGTTTCTCTCCACTCTCTTGGCTCTCTTTTCTCCAACTAAGATATTTATCTCTAGGGAGAAGAGTAATTGTCCATTAACTGCCTTAATCCTCATTTAGAATTTCCACTTCTCGTAATTCCTTGGTTGACCATAACTAATCTTGTTAAATTAATAAAAATAAAATATCGAGTCTAACATCCTCATTTAGCATTTCCACTTCCCATAATTCCTTGGTTGACCATAACTAATCTTGTTAAATTAATAAAACAAAATATCTAGTCTAACATTCTATGAGGCCTTATTTTAGCCCACAATGTGCCAAGTTACTTTTAATAGAGGTAAATTAGAATATTTACTTATTTATTGAGGGTGTTACATAACCTATGACTCTATGGATTATCACATACAATGAGCAATCAAATTTTGGAACTCTATTTTGTGATGTGGTAATGAAATGAGAGAATGGTTAAGCAATTCATGTACCTTATGAAAAAAGGAACACTTCTGATGACTTTCTATGCCACCTACCATTACAACTTTTAAAGCTTCTTTCTTTTGAACTAAGTTTGGATGAAAAGTTTATACCTTATCTTTACTAAGTTTCATTTAATAATAAGTTTGTTTCTCACTTCAATCCATCTTAATTCTCAATTTATTTATTTATTTTTTCATAATAAATTGTAGTTTAAATTGATTTCATTTATCTAGAAAGTTAGAGTTCATTTAAATCAATATTCCTACTTTAATCAACTTGTAAAACCTTTAATTTTAGTTGCATCCCTATATTTAAGAAAATAAATCCCTTGGCATTTATAATTTTCATTTTTTCTCAAACATATATATAATTTTACATTTATAATATTTTTTTTTTTAAATTTAGTAAAATATTCATTTAAAGTACAAAAAATATAATAGCATATTTTAATTTAATTTCAAAATATTTACTATTATTGTGGCGAAATGCACATCCTATGAGAGCAATGAGTGATTTTGTTCATACTAGAGTTTACACTTGTCTTTTTCTATATATATATATATATATATATATAATAAAGAATCAATAATCTAATTTTTACTATGCTCTCGCTTTAGTTGTTAATATTATAACCCATAATAAAAAAGATGTGATAATTAGTATACTGAAAAGATATGGTAAAAATATTTTACTTTCACTGTTGAATCTACAAATAAAATATTTGTATGTTAACTCTTTAAAAAAATACTGTAATATATATATATAATATTTTCATTCTAAATATTTTAAAATAAAATTTAAATAAATAATTAAATATCTATATTACATAATATATATCAATACATGTAGGAAAAAAATAATAAAAAATGAAATAAAATAATTACTTCTCAATAAAAAAAATTTGTAATTTGTTAATTTCTAATATAAAATTAATATATTGTATTTCAAAAATATTAATAATAATAAAATTATTCGTTATTCTTGCCCAAAGAATCTCGAGCATAATTCTTTTTAGATGCATCTAATGCACAGGGATCGCGCGGTTTGGTACGCTTACCAGAGGAATCTGAAGCATAATTCTTTCTAGATGCTTCTAAGTCACACAAGTAGGGAGTTAAAAAGCACTTTCGATCCAGACAAGACGATGATCAATGAAGTTTTATTTTTTTATTAATTATAGAAAGACGATGATCAATAAAGTTTTATTTTTTTTTATTAGTTATAGAATTTGATTAGATTTAATAGTTGAGGGTATGTGTTATTAAGGATTTTTTATAAAATTTTCACAGATTAACTTTTTTTTTATCATTTTCGTATTAAATAAATAATAATAGTATTATTTCAAATAAAGATAAGATGTATTTTGGGATGTATTATTTCCAAAAAAAATAAAATGGTATTATTTTATAAGTAATTTTTTTATACATTAAATTTTTAATTTTAATTTAATATTAATTTTTAAAATATAATATTTTATTTTATTTTATTTTATTTAGTTAATAGATTTAGAAATTACTTCAAACATGTCAAGAGAATTGAACTGGTTATCTTTTAATGACAAAAGTGTTTATATTATCACAACTTAACTAATTAATGACAAAAGTGTTTATATTATCACAACTTAACTAATTAAGTTAACATTCAAAACTATATATGAATATACTATTTTATTAAATATTAGATTTTAAATTTTAAATTTAAATTTAATGTATATATAATTTAATTTAATTTATAAAAATAAAAATAAAAATTGTTACATAACTAAAAATAATTTTTATTTTTGTTTGCTAAGTTATTTAGCACCCGAGAGTGCTTTAAGAGCCCACTTTGTTACAGGCTCGTGTATTTCTGTGGACATTTATTTCTTATTTTTCACGTAAAATTAAACTATAATTTAAAATAGTATTTTATTTTTTTTCTGAATATGATTAATTCTATTATCGTACAAAACAAAAATACAAAATAGAGTACATTGGGCAAGGCTAAGAAAATTTGCCTGTCAGCCCTTGCCTTGCCCTGTTATCAGATCCAAAATTGAAAAGGTTCAAAATTGGAATTGTAGCTTGACCTTTGCCGACACAGTTACATAACATAAAATGACTGAAACGACACCAAGACACCAGGGCCATGGACTGACCCGGACAAAGACAAACAGACATCTGGACAAAGACCAATGACACCTGAACCATTACAGTTGACACCTGAACATTACATTCGACACATTGACAGAGATAATGCCGCCACATAGCCGAGATACACATCGAGATACCAACAAAAATAGCAGAGATTACCGGGGCGAGTTCAATCCTCATCAGTAGTCTGGGGCGCCTCTGCAATTCGACACCCAAAACGGAGCGCGTCCTCTGAATCTGAAAGCTGGATGACCGCGTCTGGGCTTCCCTCTCGGGCTGGCCTGCTCGGACCAGCATAATCAGCATGCGTAGAAGGGCCAGCATCCGGGTCATAGTTGGTAGCAGGGCGCTCAAGATCCAGCCCGCGTTCACAACCAGGCGCAGACCAACTCGGCCCAGGTTCACGTCCATGTGCCGACCAACCCGCTCCAGCTCCAACCGGAAGGCACGCAATAGGGGAATTCTCCCTGCTAGAGCGCTGCCCTTCCGGCAGAGGCTCGACCTCCACATTCTGAGTGACGCCAGGCTCGACCGCTATCGAAACAACCAAAGTGGAATTGACTTGAGGGCAGGGGAGCCGATACCTGAGCATGGGGAGCTCCCGCTGCCCTTCTTCAGAATTTGGGCTTCTGCCATGATGCCCCCCCTCCTCCTCATTGCTGCCCTGAAATCTCTGAGGCAGCGAAGTTACCTCGAGGGAGGAAGAGGGCGAATAGTAATCGTTCTGCGGGAGGGCCCTGCCCTGAATTCCCCCTCTTCGGCTGCCCATTCGCGGTCTTGCTCTCGGCATTACTGCGCCCCTTCCTACACAGGCACTCTGAGCTTCAACAGCGACCAGAACTAATACCAGCACCAAGAACCAACACCAGCGCCAAGAACCGACCCCAGCACCCAGAACCAACACCAGCGGCAAGAACCAATACTAGCGCCAAGAATCAACACCAGGCTTGCAAACCGGCGGCACACCTCTCAGATCCTCATTCCCATTTCCGTCTGAGCGGAGCAGGGTCTCATTGCTATGCTCATTCATACTCTCCTGCCGAGCCAGCTTGCTCAGTTTAAACCGCATCACAGCGACGAAGTCCAGTGTCCTCCCTCGAGCCGAGTGGACAGGCATTAATGCCTTCATTCCCTTGCATTCAAGCGGGTTAATGCCCCGCTGCGCGTGGTACCGCCAGACGCCGTGGGCATGCCACCTGCCCACGTGATGGCGCGTGCCATTCCCATAGCCTTTATGCACCCGCATCCGGGATGTTGAAATCCTTCTTCGCTAGAGAGATACAGTCATTGTTGAGCTTGTCATCTTCTGAGTTGTCCAGTGAGCCTACAAAGTAAGGTATACACTGGGAAGCACCTTGGTTGGCTAATCTATCAGCCACCTTGTTCGCTGCTCTTCGTACGTGCTTGAATGTTATACTTTGGGGAGTTTGTAGCTTTTCCTCCATAGATTCCATCCTGCTTAATAGTCTCCAGCTTGTGGCGACCTTGACCGCGGGCGTACCTGCCTGGATTCTTTGGGCAGCACTGATAAGGATTAAGGAGTCTCCTTCTACTTCCAAAGGGAAGTAATTATTCTGCTCTGCAAGGCATAAGCCTCTCCATAAGCCTTCTAATTCAGCTACATTATTCGTATCTTTACCCAACGAGCCATAGAAGATCTGAATTATTTCCCCTGTGTGATTTCGGAAGAGTCCTCCATAACCTGCGAGCCCCGGATTACCTTTGGCTGCCCCATCGAAGTTTAACTTGAAGGTAGCATAAGCTGGAGGGGACCAGCTAGAAGGAGAGGCGCTGCTGTTGGAGGATCGGGTGCCTTCTTTCTTTATCACTGAGAGGTTTATGTTCCAAGACTTCAGGATCCGGCATTCTAAAGGGGAGTCTGGCATATCCTCATCTGTCCAGGATTTGAGGGCCAGAGTTTCTTGCAGCTGTTTGATGAGGATTAACCATAATGTTTCAGTGGGCCGGGAGGAGTTGTTGAAGATTCTGTGGTTTCTTTCTTTCCAGAGAATCCAGTATATGAATCCTGGTAAGAGTCTCCACAGAAAATTGAGAAGCTGACTTTTGAAAGGAGAGGGAGCCCAATTCCTTAAGTTTTCAGCTATGTCTTCTGTTCTGGCCTCTGATCTCATGTTACAGCTCTCAACTTTCCTCCAAATTTGCTCAGCGAGCGGGCAGGTTTCCATGAGATGTCCAATTGTCTCAGAGTTAATGTTGCAGTTCGGGCATCTTGAAGGCCCCACGAATCCACGCTTTATCAGGTTGTCCCAAGTGAGAACTCTTCTTTTACTGAGCAGCCATAAGAAAGTGGAGATTTTGGGCCAAATTCCTGGTTGCCATATCTTTTCCCAGATCTGGTCCTTGTTGAGCTGGTCTCCAGTGTATCTGAGCTGATGGGCTTCTTTAGTAGTAAATGTGCCTTTATGCTGATGGCCCCATCTGAGGCGATCCTGTAGAGTGGAGTATCGAATTTTCCTGAATGATAATTCTCGCTCTATGTCCTCATATGTCTCTCCTTGCCAATTACTTTGCCAGAGATTGGCTTTCTTCCAGGTTCTGAAGTCGGTGTTTGCAGAATGTTGCCAAAATTGATTGACTTGAGTGAGGTGTGCATGCGGCATCTGCTCTTGCCAGAGAGGGTTGTGAAAAACTGTGGCTAGCTTGGGGAGCTGCTGCCACGAGTCCTCCCAAAATCTTGCTGTAGTGCCAGAGTGAATCTCCTAGAAGCTATGCTCTTGAATGAATTTGCTGTGAGGTTTGGCGGCGTTCCACATAGGTGATCCCTGAGTAGTGGAGTTGATTCTGATTAAATCATTCCATTGACTGCCTGGTGCATATTTTGCTTGCCATAGTTTGGCCCATGGTACGTTGGGCTTAGTGATCCAATTCCACCACATGCGAGCACCCATATTATTGTTGCTCTGTAAAGGGTCTCGTAGTCCCAGGCCCCCTTCAGATTTGGGTTTGCAGACATCTTTCCAGTTTACGAGCGCCCATTTTCTGTTCAGGCCAGTAGACCCCCAGAGGAAGTTTCGCTGGAGATTGCGGATAGATTTAAGAACCCATTTAGGTGCGGCCAATAGAGAAAAGAGGTACAATGGCATGGCTTGAAGGACCGATTTGATCAGGACAAGCCTGCTGGCAATATTGAGAGCTCGGAAGGTCCAAAGGGAGAGTTTGGATTCAAGCTTATCTAGAAGAGACTGCCAGGAGGAATGTTTGATAGCTGCAGCAGCCAGGGGTGCCCCTAAGTAGGTCGACGGAAGCTTGGAAATAGTAAACTGCAAAATTCGAGCTATGTTCCTTTGAGTGGAAAGGGGGGTATTAAAGAAATATAGCTGAGATTTCGACGCATTGATGGAGGTACCTGAAGCTTTGGAAAATATAGAGAGCAGAGACTTGAAGACAGAGGCTTCTTGCGAGGATGGGTGGCCAAAGAGCATGGTGTCGTCAACAAATTGTTGGTGGGATTGGGGAGGAAGGCCATGAACAGAGATGCCTTTGAGCATTTGAGTAGAGACGGCTGCCTTTAACAGTCTGCCTAGCCCTTCTGCCATAAGAACAAAGAGGAAAGGCGACAAGGGGTCCCCTTGTCTTATGCCCCTTGAAGGCCGAAAAGGATGAGAAGGAGAACCATTTAACAGAACAGAAAAGCTTGGAGAGGAGATCAAATTGTAGACCCATCTTGTCCAAGTATGACTGAAGCCAAAAGCTATAAGCACTTTTTGAATATAGTTCCAACTGAGCTTGTCAAATGCTTTGGATAGATCTAGTTTTAGAAGCATACCTGGCTTTTTTAGTATCTTGAGAGAGTGAATCACCTCATTTGATAAGACGATGCCATCCATGATCTGCCTCCCTTCAACATAACCTGTTTGTTCCGGTGAAATGAGTAAGGGTAGGAGAGGTTTTAGCCGATTTGCGATGACCTTAGAGATAAGCTTGTATATGACATTGCATAAAGCAATGGGTCTAAAGCTTTCAGGCTTGCTTGGTTCCGCACATTTGGGAACTAGTGCGATGAAGGTGGTATTGAGGGCTGGAAGAATCCAGTGCATGCTTCTTGATTCTTCCACCAGCTCCCATACCTCTTCTTTGATTAACTCCCAGAATTCATGGTAGAAATTGGCAGTAAAGCCGTCTGGCCCCGGGGCTTTGCCATCCTTGAGCTGGTTCATTGCTTCTTCAATTTCTTTCAGGGAGGTGGGCTGAAGTAATTTGTTGTTGTGCTCATCTGTTATTATTCTGGGAATATGCTGTGTGATGGCTCTAATTTCTGCGTCCCTGTTTCCTTCCGGCTCTTTAAGGATGTCTTGAAAGTAATGTATTAATTCCTTTTCCATGTCTTCGTGGGCTTCGACTCGCTCTCCTTGTTGGTTGTTGATGAATGTGATGTTGTTATACATGCGCCTTTGAAGAGCTGTTCTATGAAAAAATTTTGTATTCTTTTCGCCCTCTTTTAGCCAGCTGATTCGTGATTTCTGTCGCCAAAGTATTTCTTCTTGCTTTCTCCGTTCTTCTAATCGATTCCAGAGGATTTGCTCTTGTTGGGATTGCTCCTCCGTGCGTCCTTCTTTGATGATATCTTGTTGTAGTGCTTCCATTTGCTTCTCCAACCTTTGTCGATCCTCATGAATGTTGCCAAATTGAGTTTTGTTCCAATTCTTGAGTACTTGCTTTAGGTTTTTCAACTTTTGTTGGAATTGAAACATTTTGGCTCCTTCGGATGGCCTGTAAGACTTCCATGCCTCCTCTACAATCTACCTGAACTTTGCGTTTGTGAACCAAAATGCTTCAAAGCGGAAGGGCCTATTACATCTTGTACCGGGCCGAGACCAATGAAGCACGATGGGCCAGTGGTCCGAACCTCCGTGGGGCAGAATTGAAGCATTGAAGTCTCCTCCTAGATGGATTGCGTTGTCTGAGAGGAGGAACCTGTCAAGCCGAGAGGCAATATGATTGGCCCCACTGCGCTTGTTGGTCCAGGTGAAAATCCCATTGGTGGTTGGAATATCCATTAAGTGGTTGTCCTGTATAAAGTCTCTGAGTCCTTTGCTATCGTTTTCTAATCTTGTTCTTCCCCCTGTTTTCTCCTCCAGTGACTGAATGATGTTGAAATCGCCTCCACTAATCCAGAGCGGGAACTGTCTGTGCTCATTTAAACTGGAGATCGTGTTTAGCAGATCTAATTTCTGCTGAATGCTTTGCGGAAAGTAAACATTGGAAAGGTGCCCGTGGATGTTTGTTCCAATGAGATGAAAGGAGGCTTGAATGAGAAAATGGGTGGCGTGGAAGTCGTAAAGATTGAGTATCTGTGGATTCCACAGAATAGCTAAACCACCCGAAGCCCCTGAAGAGTCTACTGACATTGAGCTACTACCAGCCCAGATCTTGTTTCTTACTTTGTCCATGGCTATTGTGCTATTTTTGGTTTCTTGAAGAAAAACTATAGAGGGTTTTTCTTGTTGTATCAAGTTCTTGATCATCCTAATTTTTGAGGGGCTGTTGAGTCCTCTCACATTCCAGGAGATGAGCTTCATGGTAAATGGGATGAAGGTTTGTAAAACTTGGTCAGCTTAGGGAATCTTCCTGATTCCATAAGCAATTCCCCTACTGCAATGGTCCTCTGCAAGTCAGTTTTGCGCCCCCTCTTCTTGGTTTCTTTGAGACTCTTTTTGATATCCCATGGACTTCCTCCCTGTATGCCTAGATGTTTGTTGTGCTGTACCTTGGCTAGGACTCCTTCCAGCCGCTCTATTTGCCAGGGAGGAATAGTATTGTATTCCTTTTGCTTGCAGGCTGTTTCAAGTTTTAAGATGTCTATTCCTTCGAGGATGATGTTCTCCGGATCCTGTTCCATGTTGCTAGGGGCATTTTGTTCATCTTCCGCTATGGTGTTTTGTAAGCTTAGTGCTAATGCTGCATCCATATCCATGTCGGATGCCAGTTGCTTGGGATCTAATTTTGATTTCCCTTTGCCAGCGGATGAATCACTGGGATCGGTAACTGCCTTTGGAATATCTTCAGAAGGTGAGAGGGGAGATTGAACAGCGCTGGGTTTAACTGAAGGCTTAGGAGCTTGGGGATTAAGGGATGAAGATGGCTGAGAGTCAGAGTCGAAAGGCTCTCCACTGGAAGGATCTTGGTTGGCAAGAGGCGAAAACTTGTTCCGAGAGTCTAATCTGGTAGGGATATCAGGGGCAGCCTGATTCTTCTTAGTATGCCGGCGGCGGTTGGGGATGATGGTGAAGCCTTCTGAGTCAGTCTGAGTTTCTGATGTAAAGGCTTTGGTTTGCTGATTAAGAGGGCAGTCCCTAAACAGGTGTCCATGAGCATGGCACTTGCGGCAGCGAAAAGGGATGTGTTCATAATCAAGGGTTTGTTCCCATTCAAAATCTTCGTGAAAGAGACTTACCGATTCTGCCAGTGTCTTGGCAAGGTGCATCTTGACGCAGATCCGAGCATAGGAAGTATATTTGCGCTTCTTTGTTTCCTCAGCAACTTTGATGAAGGTTCCCAATCGGTTTCCAATGTCTGCAAGCGTTTCTTCCTTCCAATATTCCACAGGGAGCCCGTACATTCTGATCCATACTGGAGCCCAGCTGAAATCTTCTTTGTTCGGGTCAAATCGTGGCTTCCATTCTGTGAGGTACAGTCCTGATGAGTTGAAAAAGTATGGGCCTCCCTCAAATACCTTGGTTTTGTCCTCCAGGCAGTTAAATATGGCTGTGAAGAAGCCTTTTGGACCCAGTTGCAGTGTGACTTGTCCCTTTGGTTTCCACTTTGATTCGATCCAGCCATTCAGGGCTCTTTCTGTCGGCCAGAAGCCCAAGAATTTGCCTATCAGTGCATGGTCCTGCATGTACTGTATTTCGCCATTGATTCGATGACTAGGCAGTTCTATCCTGATGCGCTCTGTCGACTTGGGAATGCATGTAGCCGAGGTCGCCTTTGGCTGTGACGAAGAGGCGTTTTGGCCCTTTTCATTTGCTGGGTCTGTGGCTGCAGTCTGATCTGCAGGAATCTCCTGATCGGTGGTCTTCGGTCCTTCTTGCTCTTTTTCACTATTTGTGTCAGGAGGAGTCAGCGGCATGCTGTTCTTTTTTCCACCGGCGGTAGAGTCATTCGAAGGAGGGGGGGCAGAGCCCGCCCCTCCTGCAGGCGGTACCATGGAAAGCCTTCAGTAAAGGACTGGCGGCTTAACGAGCTCTGTCAAGAACGAGCAGGTAGTAGGGTTCAGAAATGGCGGCAGGTACTCAGGCATCCGTAGGGTTGCAGAGCGATCTTGTTCAAGAATTTAAAATAGTATTTAGTTTCATGTATTAGATTAAAATTAAATATTGATAAAACACACATTATTTTATTAAAGATAATCTTGACCATGATCACGAGGGATTGTGACTTGTGGTGAATATTAATAATGAAACAAATTTTATTGGTCCTCAAGTAAAATCTAACATTATGTTTAATTAATTAATAACTCATATTTCTTAAATATAAACAAGGAAGTTTACTATTTATAAATTTTAAAAGATAATTTTAATGATATATATTTCTTTAAATTATAAAAATAAATCAGTTATTAATCATCATAATTTCATTATCTATTAACAATTAAATTATAATACACTTTTACCATTTTAAATATATATATATATATATATATATTCCTTGTTATTGATGTATTGATGTACTTATAGGAAGCATATTTTTAAATTTTTATAGTTTAATAATGTGATGACAATATCTTTTGAGGTAAAATTAAATTGCAATTTAAGTTACTAGATGTATTAGATTAAGATTAAATATTAATAAAACACATTATTTTATTAAATATAATCTTGACAATGATCAATCCATGTATTAGATTAAGATTAAATATTGATAAAATATACATTATTTTATTAAAGATAATCTTGACAATGATTACAAGGGATTGTGACTTCTTGACAATGATCACAAGGGATTGTGACTTTCTTGTGGTGAATATTAATAATTAAACCATATTTATTGGTCCTCAAGTAAGATCTAAAATTAAGTTTAATTAGTTAATAACTCATCTTTCTTAAATATAAATAAGGAAGTCTACTCTTTATAAATTATAAAAAATAATTTTAATGATATAGATTTCTTTAAATTATAAGAATAAATCAACTATTAATCATCATAATCTCATTATCTATTAACAATTAAATTATAATAGACTTTTATATATATTTTCAAAATTATATATATATATCTATATATATATATATATATATATGAGTAAGTTTATGACTAGAAAATTCATTGATCTACTTAATCCATTGATCTACTTATAGAAAGCATATTTTAAATCTGTGTATTCCAATACTACTCTAAAAATATGTGATGACCCCAGTAATTGTAAATATTTAATTACTGCAGTTAAACAAACTGGATATTACTATTTAAGTTTTAATATTTATTATTTTGATTAAATGTGCATGAAGCAAATGATTTTATGACTAACATGTAACTCTCACATGTCAGGTAGTTAGGGTAGGCGGTTACCTATCCCTAACTACTTCCAAGAAGATTTATTCTCCAAAAGATCAAGAGGGTAGGGGTACCTGAGATAGGAGAGGGGAGAAGAGAGGAAAGACAAAAAAAAAAAATTGTGTTGATATGTCAAACAGAGTTTATAAGCTATGTCTAGTGAAGACCAAATAGCTATGACAAAGGCTGCTAGTCTTACTGCATTGAGAAGCAGCTAGGGGGGAGACTCACGCTTGGAAGCGAGTCTTGAGGTTGGGAGGAAAATTCGGTAATTTATAGTTGTTATGTTCCAGATAGTCGACCGTGATTAATTTTCGAAGACAGATAAGTATTTATCACTTCTTGAGAGTTAAATGCATTTCAAAAGAGAAGTATTTATGCTAATTTCTTAAAGGCTCTTTGAACAAAATATGTATGCTGATGAATAATTGTATGCTTGAAAATAGAAGTGTTTAAGCGTTGATTGAGGGTATTCTGGAATAGAATAAGATTTTGGTAAATAATGTAATTTGAAACAAAAGTATTATGCTAGTAATTAATTGAGTCCTTGAACATGATGAGAATAAGTGTGTTCTTGTAACAAAAGTATTTAAGCTATGGAATAAATGTAACTTGAAATGAGAATTGGCATGCTGTAAAAATGATTGATTGAACTAGTAAAATAGAGGTCAAATGCTCACCCAAGAATTTTATAAATTGGAAATCCTGAAGGATAATGTGTACATCCTGCTAAATAGAGCAAACAGAACTCTCGATAGGAATTCTTCCTCTAGGGTTACCATAGGTAAACCCTCTAGAAATAGGGAAAACCAAATAGATATAGGAGTTATCACAATCTGTCAAAGAACTCCTCAACCCAAGAAAACCACAATCCGAGTGAATACTGGTAAACAAAATTACTGACTTCTATTAATGAATAAACATATGGGTACTCCATGCTCAGTCTTTTACTGTTAGGAAATGAAACATACAATGGAGATATATCGGACTCAAAGGATGACCCTCCTTCCGCTAAATTAATTAAACAAAAAAAAGAAAACACTCTCGGTTGCAAGCTAGTCATATCTAAATGTAGAAAAATCAAACCAAAATTACTGAACTCTGTAAGCAGGTTATTTCCGTGAAGCAATATCACCAAAATTGAAGTGCATGTGGTCAAATTAAATGACTAAGGAACGCTACAACCAACTAAACCGTAAAGTTCGAAATTCACATTCCAAAAGAATTTGGCAGAAACTACTCTATAATTTCTGAACAACATGCATATAATTAACAAGCGGAAAATAGAGCAAAAATACCATCCTCCTGAGATAAGCACCAGATAGATATCTTTCACTTCCAGCGTAAACCATAAGACAAATTCATTTTATTACGAAAGATAATGTCCAAACAAAGTCCTTCAAAACTAAGGAAAGATTTCATATTGATCCAAATGGATCCTATAATGATCTCTAAGTCTTCAAAACCTCTTAAAAATCATGCCAAAGATCGAAATAATCACATATGAAGAACCCTTAAAATGGCAGAAAACCACTATCGGGAGGCCAAAAACACTTGAAAACAGTGAAAAAAATAGAGTATCGGAGGCGGAACAGTGAATGCACAGTAGCCATCAGATCTGGCCAATCAACAGTCCAGATCTAATCGGCAAATCGCAATCGGTGGTGGCAATAAGCGGATATCGGCGCAGACTATAAAACACTTGCGACCGCGACTGGTGGAGTCAACCCATGTTGCATCGCAAGATCGCTATCGAAGATTACAAAGAACGCTTGCAATGGCCCGGGGCATGAGTGATATGCGATTGCGATTAATCGCATCGTGATATCGCAATCAGAGAAACATTATGAAGCGGGACCATACACATGTATATGTGCGATCCGATGAACCGGACCCAACAGTTTTATCAATATTATTTCATAAGATTTGAGATCCGCAGAAAAGCCATTTTTAATGCATTTTCACAGTTTTCGTTTATTAAATGAAATGCGAAGGATGAAGCACCGATGCGATAAGCCGGACCCGAAAGGGTTCCTTAAAGCTATTGTATATTATTTCAGATCTGCCATCAGTCATTTTTATGTTACTTTCACAGTTTTAACATATTTCTAAAATACAAAGGGGAACCTTGGAGTAGGGTCGAAGCGACTTGCAATAGCGATTGAGGACGGACCCGATAGAGTAATAGACCATATCTAAGGACTTTTGAAGTCCGAAATGAACTGTGTTTTGGCGGAATTTCACAGTCGTGAATGCATTTGCCTGTGTTAGCAGAAAACGACTGTGTTTGGGGTTCTGAAGGATTTCAAGGGCCCGATGGACCCATTTCGTACAGTACAGGTGGCCACCATCTTTGGAAGCATCTAGCAATGATTGCTAACACTTAGAAAGGTATCTGAGCAGACAGAGGTCGAGGAGACAGAAATCTGAGAAGCTGAAACGAACAGGCAGCGCAGTTTTGGCTTTTAAAGCCATAGAAAACAGAAGACAAAGCAAGTAGTGCCGAGACAGAGCTAAGACAGAGACAAAGAGTGATTCAAAGAGTCTGTGTACTCAGAGAAGGCCTGAGAGGTTAAAGCAAACTCTTACTATTATATTTGTTGTGTATTGAGTCTCAAAATGAGCTCATACTATTGTAAAACTCTGCTTGAAGACATAATAGAGAGGCCACCACTGAAGGCTGGACCAGGAGATGTAGCCCAAGAGCATTGGGTGAACTCCTCATTAAATTTGTTGTGTTATGTGTTGTCTATTATGTTTTGTTTACTGCTTCATTGTCTGTGTATTTCACAATCTTATCGATCCATTGCATAAAATAACATAGACAAATCCATGCACATGAGTCTGTAATACCTTATTAATTGTCTTAGATCTCATTATCAGATCAAGTGGTATTAGAGCTTTAGGTTTACTAAGGTTAGACAAGCTTGTGCTGGATTGGTGAATGATAACTAGGTCAAAGCTCAAATTAGGAGAAGGAGAACTCGTTAAAGCTAACCCAAAAATTGGTAGAGTCTATCTTAGGAGGAAAATGGCAGAAGAAAATCCCTTGGAATCAGACTCTCAGTTCATGGATAGTTTCATGACCATGAGAGCCATGGTAGAAGAAATGTATCGAGAATTTAAGAAAGGTCGAAGTGAAGATTCTTCAACCTCCAAACAAGACAAAGGAACAGAAGAATCTCTTCTAGATGGCCATTCTGAAGGCAAAGGGAAAGGAAAAGAGGCTCCTCTATCCACACCTCTTGATAGCCCTAAAAATAAAAAGAAGAAAACATCTTTGATTAAATTAGATGTTAAATTTGATTTTCCAATATATGATGGAGAATTAAATGCAGAGAAGCTAGATAACTGGATTAGACAGATTGATGTGTATTGTAGGGTGCAAAGCATTGATTCAAACAAGAGTAAAATTCAGCTAGCCAGCCTACGCCTTGGAGGAACTGCCTTGGTATGGTGGGAAGGCAGGACACAAGCTGACTTGAAGAAGCATGACAAAATTCTTTCTGTCTGGAGTGAATTTGTTTCTGCAATTATAAAACAATTCTATCCGCTAGCTTCTATGCAGCAAGCTATGATGAGTTGACAAACTCTGTGCCAATTAAAGGGGCAAAGTGTACAAAGCTACACCCAAGAATTTAGAAAAAGAGCTTTGATTCTAGGCGTTTCTTTAGACTCACCTGAAACTTTGCTGAAGTATATAGGTGGTCTACACAACTATTTGAGGCACACCATTCTCATGTTTAACCCTACTAGCATGGATGAGGTATCTGTTCAGGCTACCCATCTAGAAGCTAGAGGCAAGAATGTGAACCCAGAGATTGGGTGTTGTAGATCTAACCCAAGAATATTATAGATCTGATATAAAAATATGAGATAATGCAAATAACCCAGAAATAAGATGAAATGATTCTTTATTAATCTCAAAACCCTTAAGGTAGGGCAACACCATACATTCACTCCTTAAGGAAGGAGAGCACTCCACAAGCCATATGTCTGTTCATACAATAATACTTCTCTTCATCTTCATCCCAAGTGGAGTCTCTAGCCTCTATATAGGCCTCATACATACAATACCATGGGTCATTACCATGGTTCCCTCATACCATCAACTAATACCATGGGCCCATTACATTATTATTAACTACTTGTGGTCCCTTACATGACATGGGTTAACCACCTTATTTATTACTATGGCCCATCCCATTATTACATTATTACCTTGGGTACCTCCCTTGGTACCCCATATTATCCCCCCTAGGTATATAACATTCCACCCCCTAAGCATGTTTCGTCCCCGAAACATGGGAAGAACACAAATAATAAGATCTACTGAAAAGAGTAGTCCACTGATACCATGCACGTGCATCTAGCCATCCAAGAGAAAGGTGAACCCTCGATCTCGCTGGTGCCTCGCTCGCTTGAGATGGAAGTTGACCGTGGCAGCTCTTCTGTGTTGATGTGTAGTGGGTGGATCTTCTCTCCTCGCTATCTGTCATGTGACTACTTGGTTTCCATCTTGATGGTTGTCTTGCGGGGTGATGTGGGTGATGATATGTTGAAGTTTTAACCCACGATGGCTTTTTCTTTACTTCACCCTGCTGTGGTGCATGTTGTGGTGTCTTCTTTTTCAATATGACTTCAACCACTGAGCCATCCTTGGATGTATCAGCACCTGTAGCCTTTTCTGCTTCAGCCTCTGTTTGTGTTTGATTATCTATCATTACTAGCTCATCATCAGACTCTGGAACATCTTCTGCTTCAGCCTCCTTGGACTATACCTGCTTATTAATGGAAATATCCTGTAATGTAATTTTCTTCTTTTTATACCAAAGCTTCAGGAATTTCTTCTGCACATTAATATTTATGGTACCCACTGATTCCATCCAAGGGTATCCCAAAACAACATCCATGTTATCCAAACTAGGGGAACTTGCAATTTTTTTGCCAAAGTAACATTGATAAAATTATGCTTGCAACTAGGATTTATAGACACAATGATCTTCTCCTTTTGAATCAATCCATGAACCTGCAATAAGGAGACACCTGTAGCAAATAATCCCTTATGTGTCGCATTCTCCTTTTTTCTAGCACGAAACCATTTGTCTAAAAGGACTTTTTCAAATTCTGCATCTGAGAGTTTGGTCAACTGTTTGTTATCAAGTGAGAGATACCATTTATAAGCCTCATCTTTGAAACCAAACCACCATGAATTCCTCCAACTTTTTTCCCATGCTGAATTTTTTTGTTTTATGTATTCTTCAATAGTAGGACCATTATCTTTTCCTGTAAATAATAGAACCTTGCTAGAAGCCATGAAGAGGGTTTTGAAAAAAATTGTGAAAATTTGAATTTGTCACAATTCTGTCAATATTGCTCAGAATCTCTATTATAACCTATTTTTAGAAATGGAACAATCATTTTGCATCTGCCCATGTGATAAAAATCCTGATCCAGGCACTAGAATTCCAGATCTGCTCTGCTACTCTCCCGCCGTCACCCAAAATGTCTGCAAAAAGAGCTGATTTTAAATCATCGATATCTCCCTCATCCGGACTCCGACTCGACCGATTTTTTTTTTTTTGAAATCGAGTGTTTTTTCCCAAAGAATACAGATCTACAATTAGATTTTGCAGATCTTGCACCAGGGCTTCTAGATCTGCGTCGCAAACTCGCTGCCTTGAAAATTGTCTGCAACCCCACTGATTTTTAGATCAGCGATATCTCCTTCATCCGAACTCCGATTCAACTGATTTTTTTTTTTGAATTTGGGTATTTTTTCACAAGGAATACATATCTGCAATTAGATTCTGCAAATATTGCACCAAAACGTACAGATCTGATCTGCAAATTCGCCACCCAAAAAATCCCTGCAAAAATAAAAAAAAATTCCACGGTTTGCCCAAGAAAGTGCTCTGATACCAATTGTTGTAGCTCTGATACCAATTGTTGTAGATCTAACCCAAGAATATTATAGATCTGATATAAAAATATGAGATAATGCAAATAACCCAGAAATAAGATGAAATGATTCTTTATTAATCTCAAAACCCTTAAGGTAGGGCAACACCATACATTCACTCCTTAAGGAAGGAGAGCACTCCACAAGCCATATGCCTGTTCATACAATAATACTTCTCTTCATCTTCATCCCAAGTGGAGTCTCTAGCCTCTATATAGGCCTCATACATACAATACCATGGGTCATTACCATGGTTCCCTCATACCATCAACTAATACCATGGGCCCATTACATTATTATTAACTACTTGTGGTCCCTTACATGACATGGGTTAACCACCTTATTTATTACTATGGCCCATCCCATTATTACATTATTACCTTGGGTACCTCCCTTGGTACCCCATATTATCCCCCCTAGGTATATAACATTCCACCCCCCTAAGCAGTTTCATTTAGTCATCAGATATAAAAAGGGCATACACAATAAAGTTGCAGATATGTTGTCCAAACCAATCATAAATGCATCTACTATACTTAAGCATAACTCAGTAATGCATGAAAGCTACATTGAACAATATGCTCAAGATATAGACTTTAAAGATGTATATGCAGCTTTAAGTAATGGCAAAAAGGTAGAAGAATTGGATTACTATGTTAAGGACCAACTCTTGTATCATTTGGGAAAGCTATGCATTCCACAAACTGAAAGAGTTAACATAATTAGGGAGGCACATACTTCTCTGATATCAGGTCATTTTGGTGTAAGTAAAACAGTTGCACAGCTGCAAAGATACTGCTATTGGCCAAAAATGCATGAAACAATTTCTAGATATGTAAGAGGGTGTACCATGTGTGCTAAAAGCAAGCCCAAAAATAGAAAACTAGGCTTGTACACTCCACTTCCAGTTCCTTCTCATCCTTGGGAAAGTGTTTGTTGGGGGATTGCTGAAATCTAGAAAAGGTCATGACTATTTATATGTTATTGTGGACAGGTTCAGCAAAATGTGTATTTTAATACCCTGTAATAAGCAGATTATAGTTGAACAAACAATGAAGTTGTTCTTTCAGCATGTCTGGGTGCATTTTGGGTTACCCACTTCCATAGTATCTGATCGAGACTCCCGATTTGTTGGGAAATTTTGGTCAAGTCTATGGGAATTAATGGACACCAAACTAAAAAAGAGCACAGCCTTTCATCCACAAACAGATGGCCAAACAGAGGTAGTTAACATGACGGTGATCTAGTTTCTCAGGGGTTATTGCAGCAAGCATCCCAAGCTTTGGGATGAGCGTTTATGTTAAGTGCAACATGCTTACAACCATGCTAAACATTCTTCTACACAGAGATCTCCTTTTGAGACCTGTTTTGGTTTTATACCAAGGTCTCCCTTGGATTTTGTCTTTGAAAAAGACATAGCAGTTGTTGGACACAGTGATGTGGACAAAGTAACCAGATTCATTGAACAGATCCAAGAAATTCACCAGGCAGTGCAGGAACAGCTGGAAAAGAGCCAAGCCAAATACAAGGCAAGGCATGATAAGCATCAGGTGGAGCACAACTTCCAAGTTGGTGATCAAGTCTGGCTGTATATCAGCAAGGACAGAATGCAAGGTGAAGGAAAAAAGCTGAAGCCAATAAGGTATGGGCCTTTCAAGGTACTTGAGAAAATTGGTGAGAATGCTTTCCGCCTTGATTTGCTAGCTTACATGCACATCTATTTAGTGGTAAATGCAGAAAATTTAAGATTGTTTGAACCTTCATTAATTGAAGATCCCGAAGAGCAAAGTCAATTGCCTTCTATTGATGATCTGTTGCCTGAATATCTCAATGAGTTACAGGAAGATACAGTTTTGGACAGGAAGGTGAGAACTACGTGCAGAGGGGATGTTGAGTACCTAAAAATTTGACTTAAAGGTTGAAAACCCAGCAGTGCAAAATGGATAGAGATTGGGCAAGTGAGGCAGCTGTATCCTCACTTGAGAAATGCTTGAAAACCAACTTTTGGTGGTCCAAAAGCCTTTTTAAGTGGGAAGGCGTGATCCAAATGGATCCTAGAATGATCTCTAAGTCTTCAAAACCTCTTAAAAATCATGCAAAATATCGAAATAATCGCATATGAAGAACCCTTAGAATGGCAAAAAAACCACTATCGGGAGGCCAAAAACACTTGAAAATAGTGAAAAAACAGAGTATCGTAGGAGGAACAGTGAAAGCACAGTAACCGTCAGATCTGGCTGATCAACGGTCCAGATCTAATCGGCGAATCGCAATCAGCGGTGGCAATCAGCAGATATTGACGCAGACTATAAAACACTTGCGACGGCGACCGGTGGAGTCAACTAGGACCGTCGATCAAGCGCACAGATCAAGGCCCACGTTGCATCGCAGGATCGCTATCAGAGATTACAAAGAGCGCTTGCAATGGCCCGGGGCATGAGCGATATGCGATTGCGATTAATCGCATCGTGATATCGCAATCGGAGAAACATTATGAAGTGGGACCATACACATGTATATGTGTGATCCGATGAACTGGACCCGATGGTTTTATCAATATTATTTCATAAGATTTGAGATCCGCAGAAAAGCCATTTTTAATGCATTTTCGCAGTTTTCATTTATTAAACGAAATGCGAAGGATGAAGCACCAATGCAATAAGCCAAACCCAAAAGGGTTCCTTAAAGCTATTGTATATTATTTTAGATCTACCATCAGTCATCTTTACGTTATTTTCACGGTTTTAACGTATTTCTAAAATACAAAGGGGAACCTTGGAGTAGGGTCGAAGCGACTTGCGATAGTGATTGAGGACGGACCCGATAGAGGAATAGACCGTATCTAAGGACTTTTGAAGTCCGAAATGAACTGTGTTTTGGCAGAATTTCACAGTCGTGAATGCATTTTCCTATGTTAGCAGAAAACAACCGCGTTTGGGATTCCGAAGGATTTCAAGGGCCCGATGGACCCATTCAGTTACAGTATAGGTGGCCACCATCCCTGGAAGCATCTAGCAATGATTTCTAACACTTAGAAAGGGATCTGAGTAGACAGAGGTCGGGGAGACAGAAAGCTGAGAAGCTGAAATGAATAGGCAGCGCAGTTTTGGCTTTTAAAGCCATAGAAAACAGAAGACAGAGCTAAGACAGAGACAAAGAGTGATTCAGAGAGTCTGTGTACTCAGAGAAGGCTTGAGAGGTTCAAGCAAACTCTTATTTTTATATCTGTTGTGTATTGAGTCTCAAATTGAGCTCATACTATTGTAAAACTCTGCTTGAAGACATAATAGAGAGGCCACCACTGAAGGTTGGACCAAGACTACTTCCAAGAAGTTTTATTCTCCAAAAGATTAAGAGGGTATGGGTACCTGAGATAGGAGAGGGGAGAAGAGAGGAAAGACAAAAAAGATTTACGTGCTGATATGTCAGACGAAGTTTGTAATCTATGTCTGGTGAAGACCAGATAGTTGTGACAAAGACTGCTAGTATTACTGCACTGAGTAGTAGCCCAGGCGGGAGACTTTGGCTTGGAAGCAAGTCTCAAGTTTGGGAGGAAAATTCGGTCATTTATAGTTGTTCTGGACTAGATAGTCAACTGTGATTAATTTCCAAAGACATATAAGTATTTATCACTTCTTGAGAGTTAAATGCATTTCAAAAGAGAAGTATTTATGCTAATTGTTTAAAGGCACTTTGAACAGAATATGTATTCTGATGAATAATTGTATGCTTGAAAACATAAGTGTTTAAGTTGTTGATTGAAGGTATTCTAGAATAGAATAAGTATGCTGGTAAATAATGTAATTTGAAACAGAAGTATTATGCTAGTAATTAATTGAGTCCTTGAACAGGACGAGAATAAGTGTGTTCTTGTGACAAAAGTGTTTAATCTATGGAATAAATGTAACTTGAAACAAAAATTGGCATGCTATTAAAAGGATTGATTGAACCAGTAAAATAGAGGTCAAACGCTCACCCAAGAGTTTTATAAATTGGAAAACCTGAAGGATAATGTGTACATCCTGCTAAATAGAGCAAATAGAACTCTCGAGAGGAATTCTTCCTCTAGGGTTACCATAGGTAAACCCTCCAGAAATAGAGAAAACAAAATAGATATAGGAGTTATAACAATCAGTCGAAGAACTCCTTAGCCCAAGAAAGCCACAATCCGAGTGAATGCTGGTAAAAAAAATTAATGACTTCTATTAATGAATAAACATATGGGTACTCCATGCCCGGTATTTTACTATTAGGAAAGGAAACATACAATGGAGATATACCAGACTCGGAGGCTGACCCTCCTTCCACTAAATTAATTAAACAAACAAAAAAGAAAATAGTCTCGATTGCAAGCTAGTCATTTCTAAATGTATAAAAATCAAACCAAAATTACTAAACCATGCAAGCAGGTTATTACCGTGAAGAAATATCACCAACCGTGAAGTGCATGGATTCAAATTAAATGACTGAGGAATGTTACAACCAACTGAATAGTAAAGGTCAAAATTCGCATTCCAAAATAATTTGGCAGAAACTACTCTATAATTTATGAACAACATGAATATAATTAACAAGCACAAAACAGAGCAAAAATACCATCCTCCTGAGATAAGCACCAGATAGATATCTTTCACTTCCAGCATAAACCATAAGACATAAATTCATTTTATTACGAAAGATAATGTCTAGACAAGTCCTTCAAAACTAAGGAGAGATTTCATATAAACGATTCTTGACCTCAAATGAGGTATAAGCACTGTACATATCAAATTACAATTTCCAGGTTAATTCTTGCACCAAAAATCAGTTGAACAAGTGTGAAGGCCCAAGACGGGAGCTAAACCGAGAAAATTATTACAATAAAAGAGAAGACGACTTTGTGTAGCATCTTTAAACTCATATGTCTCAGGATGACCCACGATCCATAACTAAGAGTTCTAAAAACAGTATCCACATTACCCAGAGGCTGAAGTAGGGATGGGTCTGCAACCCTAGAACTGGTTTCTGGAAGGGAACCTTGCCGTCAAATAACCATTTTCGAGAAGTTAGGAGGAAGTTAGGGTTTTTGCAGAATCCTGAATTACATTCCAAATAGGTGACCTAGGTAAAATCGTCATAAGTTTTCTGTGTATCAATTTCATGTACTAAGGTCGAAACAGTGACACGTGGCACATCGTACAAGTTCACTCTACTGAGCTAGTCTATAATCAGGTCATCATGGGAGATTTGGTATAACTCTTCCTTGGAGAATCCAATCTTGATTAGACTTGCGGGGTTAGAAAGAGGACTCAAAGGGCTACTGTAGGACGAGATTTCAGATATTCAAGATCCACAGTTATAGAGATACAACAGATTCAATATCGATCTCTTACAAAGTGAAAAAAAAGGTGTGTAGTTTTTTTTAAATTTTGCATAAGATTGGTTTGAAAAATTATTTTGAAGGAATTCAAAGGGAATAGTGAAGAATTATTAGCATTAATTAATGCCCCAAAGAAAGAAAATGGAAACATGTAGTAAGAAACCTAAAAGCTCTAGCATGACTCGTGAAGAAGAGGAAGAAATGCAACATGATATATCAAAATTACAAGACCAAGTACAACGAATTTCACTCTCACTAAAGGTAAATGAAGCCAAGATGAATGGCGTGTGGAAGCTAATATGAATGGCATGAAAGTTAAGATGGATGGCATGGAAGCTAATATGGATGGCGTGGAAGCTAAGATGGATGGCATGGAAGCTAAAATGAATGGTATGGACTCTAAGATGAATGGAATGGATGATGAGATGGAAGAATTGAAGATAAATTTGAATAAGTTGCTACAAGAAATGGTCACTAATGGTGAAAGGGTAGTAAAGGAAACTCATGATGAGAACAAAAGAAATGTTAATCATGATTTCATAGACTCTAATGTTGGATTGAAGACCCACCATGTTTCAAAAGTCGATATGAGGAAGTTTGAATTGTTTCCATAAATGCAGTAGAAACTGTATTGGATTTAAATGGATGTGATAATGCACAAAAGTGTGCATACTTGGTAAGTCTGTCAACTACCACCATGATGACACTCTTTCCTTCGGACTTGGGTAAACCTGTGATAAAGTCCATTGAAACCTCCTCCCAAAGTTGGCTTGGAATGGATAAAGGTTGTAATAGACCTGGGTCTTAATTGTTTCAACTTTATTTTGTTGGAAAACCAAACATTCTGCCACAAACTTTTGAATATCCGATTTAAGGCCATCCAAAAAAAAATTCATTCTTAACCCTGTGGTAAGTTTTTAAAAACACTAAGTGCCCTCCTAAGGGAGAAGTGTGCAATTCCATAAGAATATTTTGTTTAAGTTCGGAATTCTTACATAGGTATAAGCGATATTTGTACCATAACAAATCATTTTTCCAGCTAAATGTATTAGATGTACTAGGATCTTGTTGTAACTTTCGAATGAGCGCCCACACTTTTTTTTCATTCTTCCATTCCTCCCTTGTTTCATTTATCCAGTCTGGTTGGATAATAGAAATAACGCACAACAATGCTTCCACATCCTCATCCTTTCTTGAGAGTGCATCTGCCACAACATTTTGATTCCCTTTTTTGTAGATGATTTCAAAGTCATAACCCAACATCTTTATGACCCATTTTTGTTGCTCTTCAGAGGATAATCTTTGTTCTAAAAAGTATTTAAGACTATCATGATCCGTTTTTACCTTGAAGTGTCTTCCCATTAGGTAGGGTTGCCATTTCTTAAGTGCATGTAGTATTGCCAACATTTCCTTCTCATAAATAGATTTGTGTAAATACTTTCCCTTGATTGGATGACTTTTGAAAGCAATGGGTCTTTCATCTTGCATTAAAACAACACCAATTCCATTTCCTGAAGCATCACATTCCACAATAAAGGTTTTTGTGAAGTCCGGTGTAGCTAAGACTGGTGCTTGGCACATTGCCTCTTTAAGATGTTCAAAGGCCTTTGTTGCTTCTAGAGTCCATGAAAATGCATCTTTCTTCAATAATGTTGTTAGTGGTGTTGCTATTCTCCCATAATTCTTAACAAACTTGCGATAATACTTTGTCAACCTGAGAAATCCTCGTAGATGCTTTATGGATGTAGGGATTTTCCATTCCTTAATGGCTTTAATTTTTCTAGGGTCTACCTTAACACCTTCATGAGATATATGACCCAGATATTCCACCTCTTTTACTCCAAAGAAACATTTGGAGCTTTTTGCATATAATTGTTTCTCCTCCAATAGTTTGAGCACACTAGCAACATGTTCAACATGATCCTTCCAAGACTTGTTGTAGATTAGTATATCGTCAAAAAATACTAACACAAATTTTCTAAGGAAGGGTTTGAAAATGGAATTCATCAAACTTTGAAATGTAGAAGGTGCATTGGTAAGGCCAAAAGGCATGACCAGAAATTCATAATGACCCTCATGAGTTCTAAATGATGTTTTTGGAATGTCTTTAGTCTTCATTTTGATTTGATGATATCCTGAATGAAGATCCAACTTGGTGAAGTAAATTGATCCATGCAATTCATCCAATAATTCATCAATGACAGGAATGGGAAATATATCTTTAATAGTGAGCTTCTTGAGCTCCCTATAATCCGGACACATGCGCCATGATCCATCCTTCTTGTGCACCAATACTACTGGAGTAGAGAAAGAACTTTGACTAGGTTGAATTATACCAGCCTCTAGCATTTTTGCAACCATATGTTCAATTTCACTTTTTTGGGCATAGGGATATCTATACGGCCTAATGTTTGGAGGAACACTTCCTGGAATCAAATGAATAGCATGATCATGATCACGAATAGGTGGGAGACCTTTGTGAGTCTCAAATACCTTGGAATGATTGTCCAAGACTTTTTGGAGAATTGAAGAAATAGATGATTTTGATGTGGGAACATGTAGCAAACATAATTGTGAAATTACACCTCGTTGTTCCTTTTTTAGAAGCTTTGTCATAGCGTTAGAGTTGATTATCTTTCTTGGTTTCCCTGCAATACCCCTTAATTCAACTTCCTTTCCTTCCGCACAAAATTTCATGAAATGTTCTTGAAAATTAAAAGCTATTGTACCCAAGGATTGTAGCCATTGGACTCCTAGTACAACATCAGCACCACCCATTGGAATGGAAAGTGTTGGGTTATTCAATGCATATTATCCCATGGATAGCTTGATATTATGGCACTTTCCAGAGCAATTTATTGTTCCTCCACTTGCAACCATCACTTGACACTCTGGTGCTGGATATAGGAAGCAATTCAATTCCTTTGCTATCTTACAATGAATAAAATTATGGGTACTTCCTAAATCAATCAACATTATTACCTTTTTCTTCTTGATATGTCCTTCTATCTTGATAGTTTCAGGAGTGGTAATTCCAGCCAATGCATTACAAGATATGGTCGGATTCATTTCTTCTTTATCTAGGGTTTGTTCTTGGAGTATATCCTCTTCTTTTGACATTTCGTGTTCCTTTTCTTCGTCCTCTTCACAATCTATGTAGAATCATTTCTTCTCATCACACTTATGACCTTTAGTGTATTTTCTATCACAACTGTAACAAAGCCCTTTTGCTCTTTTTTCTTGCAATTTTTGTGGTTTCAACCTTGTAGGTTGTGGAAGGATAGGGGAAACAACACTTCCATCTTTATAGTTATGAATGGTAGGCTTCCTGGTTGCCATAATTTTGCTTTCCATTTTTCTTGCTAACTTGAATGCCTTCTCCAATGAATCAGGTTCCAAAGGCGAACCTCATGTTGGATATTATCCTTTAAATTCCCTATGAACACATCAATCCTATGCTCCTCTGTAATATCTTTTACCCTTATGTTCAATTTTTGGAATTCCTCAATGTGCTCCATCATTGAACCCTTTTGTTTGAGATTTATCAATTGGCTAAAAAAGGTGTTGCTTTTTGTATCCTCATAATGTGCTATCATTTCTTTCGTAAAAATTTCCCAAGTGACAACTTTTTTATGAGAGGAAAGCCATCGATACCATACAAACTAATTTGGTTCCAAATATAAAGTTGCAATATGTAACTTTTGTGTGTTTTGCACATTATGGAGATCGAAAAATTGCTCCATATGTAGTATTCATGTTCCGGGATCCTTTCCATCAAACTTCCTCATATCGATTTTTGGAACATGGTGGGTCTTCAATCCAACATTAGAGTCTATGAAGTCATGATTAACATTTCTTTCATTCTCAACATGAGTTTCCTTTACTACCCTTTCACCATTAGTGACCATTTCTTGTAGCAACTTATTCAAATTTATCTTCAATTCTTCCATCCTATCGTCCATGCCATTCATCTTAGATTCCATGCCATTCATCTTAGCTTCCATGCCATCCATCTTAGCTTCCACGCCATCCATCTTAACTTGCATGCCATTCATATTAGCTTCCACGCCATCCATCTTAACTTGCATTCCATTCATATTAGCTTCCACACCATTAATCTTGGCTTCATTTACCTTTAGTGAGAGTGAAATTTGTTGTAATTGGTCTTGTAATTTTGATATATCATGTTGCATTTCTTCCTCTTCTTCACGAGTCATGCTAGAGCTTTCAGGTTTCTTACTAGGTGTTTCCATTTTCTTTCTTCGGGGCATTAATTAATGCTACTAATTCTTCACTATTCCCTTTGAATTCCTTCAAACTAATTTTTTAAACCAATCTTATGCAAAATTTTAAAAAAACTACACACCTTTTTTTTTTCACTTTGTAAGAGATCGATATTGAATCTTTTTTATCTCTGTAACTGCGGATCTTTAATATCTGAAATCTTGTCCTCTGGTAGCTCTTTGAGTCCTCTTTCTAACCCCGCAAGTCTGATCAAGATTGGATTCTCCAAGGAAGAGTTATACCAAGTCTCCCACGGTGGACTAGTTCAATAGAGCGAACTTGTACGACGTGCCATGTGTCACTGTTTCGACCTTAGTATCTGAAACTGATACACAGAAAACTACAGGCCATCCTCTTTCTAAAAATTCTTACAAAATTTCAATCTGATGCTCAAAAAAAAAATTATGACGATTTTACCCTGGTCACCTATTTGGAATGTAATTCGAGAGTCTGCAAAAACCCTATGGTGGGAGGAAGTAAAAATTGTGTGTGGAGTGAATGAGCAGAGCATAACTTGGGAAAATTTTCAAAGATATTTTAAGGAGAAATATTTAACTGAAATATTTTATGACTAAAAGGAAAAGTTGTTTCACGATATTCGATTGGGTCAGTTGTCTATGGACGAGTTCATAGAAAAATTTACTTCCTTTCTTCAATATGTTCCTTACATTCGGGAGGCAAAAGGTGAAAGTGAAATGATTTATCAATAGTCTATCATTGTTCATGAAAGAGCATCTCAAGTTTTATAACTCGAAGACCATGGATGAAGTTATACGAAAGGCTCAGATATGCTATCAACAAAACAAGCAAAAGGGAGATGTGGGAAAAATATGGGCTGATAAAAAGGGAATTAAGTTTCCTTCCAGCAGCAAGGGAAATAAAGCCATAATCAACAAGGGACCCCATAAAGGGCAAGCAAACATAAATATGAATAGAAATCAACCCAGATTTAAACTTCCAAATGAGTCCAAGACTAATGAGCAGTCGAGTAGAACTGAAGTGGAAATAGCAGCTAGACCCCCAGTACAATGTTGGGGATGTGGAGGACCACATTATGTCAAAAACTATCCCTATCAATCAGGTTTAACATGTTCTAGAAGAATCAACTGTGGGAGAAGTGGCAATAATCATTCAAAAAATAAATGTTGCCCTTGAAGACCATTGGGCGGAATACAACCAATCATGATAGAATTTGAAGGTAAAATCTTTGACCAAACTATATCTATTTTAATTGATCCAGGAGCTACTTTGAGTTATATTAGCCCCAAGATAGTAGAACAATGTTGTTTGCAAGCTGTTAAGTTTAAGAGTCCTTGGTTAGTACAGCTAGCCATGGGGGAAAAGAGAAGGGTGTTGGCCAAGGTTAGCAGCTTCCCCCTAAAGTTAGCAAGTCAGTCTCTTGTGGAAGACCTGAATGTATTTCCCCTAGGATCATATGATATCCTAATAGGCATGGATTGGTTGGAAAAGCATTGGTCCCTCATTAACTGTAAAACCAAAACTATTAGCTATATGGATGAAGAAGGAAAGAGGCAGGAAATTCAAGGCATATTAAGACCTCTAAAATTAAGACTAGTAACAACCTCTCAGTTAGCAAAATGTATCAGAAAAGGATGTCAAATTTATGCGATACAGGTAGGATAGATAATTCAAAGGAAAAATCTGTTTCTTTAGAAAATATACCTGTAGTATAGAATTTTTTGGACGTGTTTCCTAAGGAAATTCTAGGACTTCCTCCAAAAAGAGATATAGATTTCACCATTGAGTTGATTCTGGGAGTTGCTCCGGTATCCCAAGCTCCTTATCGCATGAGTATACCGGAGTTGATAGAATTAAAAATGCAGTTACAAGAACTGCTTGATAAAAAGTACATCCACCCAAGTGTATCACCTTGGGGAGCCCCGATGCTTTTCGTTAAGAAAAAGGATGGAACCTTGCGAATGTGCATGGATTACTACCAATTAAATAAACTAACCATCAAAAATAAATACCCTTTACCTCGTATAGACGAGTTGTTCGATCATGTGAGGGGTGTGACCGTGTTTTCAAAGATCGACCTTCGTTCAGGTTACCATCATATCATAATCAAGGAAGAAGATATAGCAAAAACAACCTTTAGAACTCGTTACGGACATTACGAGTTCGTTGTGTTGCCCTTCCAACTAACTAATGCTCACGTGACCTTCATGTGTCTCATGAACAATATATTCCACTAGTATTTGGATAAATTTGTGTTGATTTTTATCGATGACATACTAATTTACTCTCGGAATATAGAAGAACATAAGGAACATCTCAGTATTGTTTTACAAATCTTAAGAGAACATCAACTGTACGCTAAGTACAACAAATGTGATTTCTTTAAAGAACAAATCCAGTATTTAGGACATGTCATTACCAAGGATGGAATTTCTATGGCTCCAGAGAGTTTGTCCAACCAAGGCTACGGGACAAGTAACTCAACCCACCAAGGGCTCCAAAGCGATTATCCAACCAAGGCTACAGGACTAGTAACTCAACCCAAGTCATTACAGGGCTCAAGAATTTGTCCTACCAAGGCTCCAGGAACTAGTAACTCAACCCAAGCTAAGGAAACATGAGAACCTACCAAAAATAAAACATGGGAATAAACCCACAAACTCCCTGGCTATCTAGGAAATGGCAAGGCTAGGCAATCCACTGTCAATCCCGACCATCCTCCATGCCAATCACAGCTCATAACCAACAAATCACATGCATATGCCATGCATACTAAAAGTAGTGAAGGAAACATACATGCAACTCGACACCTGTAAGCAAATCCAATGTAGGTGCTGACCTCGATGCTTTCTTGTGCTTTCCTGCTCTTCCCTTGCCTTATTACTTCAAGAATACAAGTATGCCACACCATCCAAGCGCGCTCCAATAAAACTCTAAATTTTCAAGAGTATGAGAGAGAGGGAGAATAATGAGAGAGCTCCAAAACTAAACTGACAAAAGGTTACCAACTGATCCTTAGAAGCCTTTTTATGAGTGAGGCCTCTATTTCCTTCATTTTCCATTATTTTCCTTCAAGTTCCTCCTCACATGCAACCTATGACCTTTCACCTCCATTTTCTCCTAATTTCCATTATTCTCATAAATAAATGTGCCAAAAATGGAATTTTTCCTTTCCAAAGCCTTAGTCATTGCCTTTTCCAATTTCTTTATCCATAAACAATCACAAGTGATCCCCATCACTAGGATTTTGCCCAACATTCAACTTGGAATAAGTGTCCCATAAACCTAGTTATTATGTTGCCTTTATTTACTTTTATTTCATGGAATATTCACCACAGCTGTTATATAACCCTACCCCTTCGAGGAACACCGTCCTCAATTTTCAACAACACCTATAAGCACAAAATTGTTGTAAGCAAAATATATTGTTTGCTGGAACTTTATAACTTAGCTCGATGTGGTATTTACAATGATCAACCTGTTGAGAAGCAAACCAACATGAAACATAACAACATAACATCATCATGATATGACACCCATACCGCTTATTGGAGGTTTATAACATAGCTCATGGTGGTATTTACATCCATATACATATGTTCATAAACTATCATCATCAAAACATATACCACAACATATACCAAAATCACACCAAAACACCAAGCCAAAACTGCTTTGCCTCAATCGGCAAACAAGGAAAGATACATAGCCTGCATATGATCTGCCATCTCCCATGTAGCTTCATTAGGCCCAAAGTACTTCAACTACACCTTAACTTGCTTGATTGCTCGGTTATGAAGCATGAGCACCTTTTTCTGCAATATACACTGACGGTCTGATTGGAATTCTCCATCTGGTTACACTTGCAATACAAACTAGTCAATCACATGATCAACATCCTTAACACACTTCTTAACCAAAGATACATGGAAAACATCATGGAATTTCACTGTCGGAGATAGTGCAAGTCGATAAGCTACTCGCCCAATCCTATCAATGATACTTAAGGGTCCACAAAACCGTGGTGCCATCTTGGCACATGAACCAATCCACATGGAGCTCTTCTTTGGTTTGATGAGAAAATATACCTGTTCCCAAACCTAGAACTCCTTGAACAACCTGTTTTGATCTGCGTAGCTCTTCTGCCTATCTTGTGTTGCCTTTAGATTCCTTTTTATATCCTGCATTTCTTGTTCCATGTTTTCCAACATGTCTTGTCCAATCAATACCATGTTAACCAAATCACTCCATATAATGGGAGTGTTGCAACTTCATCCATACAATGCCTCAAAAGGACTCATTCTCAAAGATTCCTAATATCCATTGTTGTATGTGAACTCTACCAATGGAAGGTATTCTTCCCACTTTTGTTGTTGATGCATAACATACATCCTCAACATGTCCTCCAATACCCTGTTGACCCTCTCTATCTGTCCATATGTTTGCAGATGATAAGCCATAGTGAAGGCCAACTCTGTGCCCAAACCTGCAAACAACTCCTTCCAAAACTTGGAAGTGAACTTTGCATCCCTTTCTAACACAATTTTCTTCAGAACACCATGCAGTCTAACCACATCTCGGATGAATACCTGTGCTACATCACTAGCTGAAAATGTAGACTTCACCGGAATGAAATGTGCAACGTTCGTCAACTCGTCCACAATAACAATGATGGAATCATGTTGTCTCACTGTCTTTGGAAAACTTGTAATGAAGTCCATGGAAATGACTTTCCATTTCCACTATGGAATCTCCACCTGGATGTTTACACTCTTCTTTCACTCACTTACAATCAAAATATCTATCCGCAAACTATGCTACATCCATCTTCAAATTCGACCAATAATAAAATCTCTTCACTGTGGTCAGTGTCTTTTGGTAATGAGGGTGACCTGAATAAGGTTTCACATGAAACTCCCTCAAGATCATCTTCTTGAGCTCACCGTTGTTCAACACATTTATCCTATCTCTGAACCTAGCCAATCCATTTGTTATGAGGTAATAATCCACATCATGTGCACCTGCACCTGTACGACTACCTGTATCTGTACCTATACCACTACCTGCACCTGTACCAGTACTCCACTGTAACCTATGCACAATATCCATATATCTGACATCCTGTTGACCTGCCCACAAGATCCTATCCTATAGATCTGTCCCATAGGAGCTCATCGCTACTAAGTGATTTACATGTATTCATCTACTAAGAGCATCTCTCACTCCGCTTTCTTTACCTTTGATATACTTGATCTCAAAATCAAACTCACTGATCGTAGCCAACCACCGAGCCTGCCTACCATTCAAATTCGGTTGGTCAAATAGATATTGCAAACCACTGTGATCACTCATCAATGTGAACCTCTTGCCCAGAAGATAGTGTCTCCACATCTTCAATGCATGTATAATCGCTGCCAACTCAAGATCATGTGTGGGATAGTTCTACTTGTGCTCATTCAACTTCCGCGACTCATAGCATACCACTTGTCCATCCTGCATAAGGACTCCACCAAGTCCTCTCTTGCAAGCATTTGTGCATACTACAAACTCTTTGTCTAGATCTGCAATCTTTAACACTGGTGCATGTGTCAACAACTGCTTGAGCTGCTCAAAACTAGCCTCACACTCCTCTTTCCATTTGAACTTCTTACCTTTCCTCTACAATGATGTGATAGGATAAGAAATCTGTGAGAAGTTCTTGATGAACCTCCTATAGTAGCTTACCAAACCCATGAAGGATCTCACCTCATCCACATTCTTAGGAGCTACCCACTCCATGATGGCTCTTATCTTTTCTGGATCTACTGCAATGCCTTCCTTGGAGACAACATGCCCCAAGTAGTGTACCTCAGTCTGAAAGAAACTACACTTGTTGAGCTTAGCATACAACTAATGCTCTCTCAAAAACCTCAACAATGCTGCTAAATGTTCGACATGCTCTTCATCATTTTTAGAATATACCAATATATCATCAATAAACAAAATAAAAAACTTATCCAAATATGGACGCAACACACTATTCATCAAGCACATAAATGTAGTCGGAGCATTAGTTAAGCCAAAATGGAACAACAACAAACTCATAATTTCCATACCTGGTCCTGAATGTGGTCTTGTAAACGTCTTCCTCTTTGATGCGTACCTCGTGATATCCGATCTCAAATCAATCTGCTGCTCCCTTCAGCTGATCGAACAAGTCATAAATCCTCGGCAACAGATACGTGTTCTTGATGGTCACTTTATTCCACTACATGTAGTCAATGCATAATACGAGAGTACCATCTTTCTTCTTTAAAAATAGTACCAGTGCGCTCGAAGGTGATACACATGGCCTAATGTACCCATTGTCCAACATTTCCTTCAAATGCAACTTTAACTCAACCAACTCAAGTGTGCTCACCTTGTAAGGTTCTTTTGATGTTGGAGCTGCCCCTAGCATTATCTCAATAGAAAATTTTACCTCCCTGTGAGGTGGCAACTTTGTAATGTCCTCAGGAAATACATCCTTAAACTATTGTAAACTGGGTACCTACTCAACACATCTGCATCCTCAACTTCCTTACCTTTATCACTAGAAATGTGCACTACAAATAACTTACACCCTTTCCCAAAACTATGCTTTGGTTGCATAGTTTTCATTATCCTAACAGATGTAGCTTTCTTCTTACCATGCAAGACTCTTGGTTCTCCATTGCCATCAACATAGTCAATGGCTTTGTCATAGAAGTCTACCTTGGTTCTATGAAGATACAACCAGTCCATGCCCAACAATATATCTCATGAACCCAACGATAATACATTCAAATGTGTTTCGGTAGACATACCATTCAAATCAAATGCACAAGCTCTCACCCAATGATGAACTCGCTTCTTCGTACTTGTAGCCAACTACAATAACCAAGACTCTACATGCAATTCCTTATTTAAACCACAGTTATCCACCAAGTCAGGACTAACATAGCTATAATCAGATCCATGGTTAATCAAAATAGAAATAACTTGATCACAAAGCTTACCATCCATCTCAATGATAGATGCTTGATGATCTATCTATTTGTTATCCAATGCTAAATAGATACACGAAATACTCTAGCCAACATCTCCAACAGCCTATGCCTCATGCGCACTGTATATCTTAGGCCTGCCACTCTGGTACTATGGAAAATCCCTCATGTGATGATCTCCTCCCCAAGTCCAACACCGCACAAGCTCCTTATTCTACTCTTCCGATCTGTGTCCCTGTCCTCTATCTAATGCATTGAACCTCTTAGGCGGTGCAACATTCTCCTTGTTACCTAATTCTTGTCGTCTTACTCGCTTTCTGTCCCATTTTCCCTTTATTCTTTGCATTGCCTCTCTAGTCTGGCTTCGTCTTAGTTCTACGCTTTGATTGTTCATAGCAATGCTTCAACTTTCGAATGGCCTCCTCCAATGATCTAGGCTCATCAAACTCAATCCTATCTTTGAATGCAACTGGTAATCCACTAACGAATCTCTGAATCTTGGCCTTCTCCTCCATGGGATAAGGCACATACCTCAGCAACTCTAACAATCTGCTAGTGTACTCATCATCTGTCATGGATCCCATCTTTAGCTCATAAAATTCCTTCACTGTGTCATTGAAGTATCTTTCTGACAAATACTTCTTCTTGAATAACCACTCAAACTCACTCCAAGTCAAATCCTCCTCATTAATACCTCTGACATTCTTCACATCTTCCCATCAAATGTCTACTTTACCTCTGAGATTGAAAGTATCCACTCTAGCTTTCATGTTCTTTGAATAGTCATGCAAACTGAAGAATTTCCGCATGCTAAGCAACCATGCCTCTGCAGCCTGTGGGTTCTTCATCTCTCCATCGAATGTGGGTGGCTTTTCTTTCTGTAACTCATCCGGAAAATATTCCCTATCACTCCTCCTGTAAGGATGATAACGATGATGATCATGATTCCTATATGAATCAAAACTAGAATAATACCTGTGTTTATCCCCTCTCCTATCCGAAGTGTCCAACAATTTTTTGTCTCTAATTGTGTCATCTATATATGACATGTGACCACCATGCGACCGACTACCATATGCCCCATTAGTTCTATCCTCCTGCTCATAGCTGATCCGACGTGGTCCCTATCACTACAAATCTGACAAACTCTAAAGTATCACTGCATTTACCTCTGCTTGTTTCTCTTATGCCTGCATGATTCTGTCATTATCTGCCTTACAACTCCTTATTTCTTCCTTTAAGCTTCTCAGTGTAACTACCAAATCAGAAGAGTTCCCAACACCATACTGCTCTTCAGATTCATAGGGAGAGTCTTTGTAGTCTACCATCTTGCTAGCCATTTGATATTTCTTCCTGCAAGGTATATCATGTCATCTAAACCAAATCACAATAAACCAACGTACCTTAGCATATCTCGGGGAGGATACCTTGTCTGCAAGATCAACAAATTAGCGTGATACATGTATAACATAATCATGACAGTATATAGAAACTTAATACATAAGAATATGACCATGCAACCGTCATTCTAGCTAGGGTCCAGTCATCAATGAATGAACTTAACAACAACACACACCATGACCTCATGCATGACAAAAACCACTACATCATTGTACTCTTGACCACATGCAGGCATGAACAAGCATAAGAAATACGTAACCAACTACACATATGCATAAACACATATGATCAAACATGAGTAAACGATACTTGAAATCAAACTTGCAAGAATGATACATGCAACCAAGCATACAAGGATGTAGCCAAGCATAATACAACGATACATGTAAGCGACATAAGTCGACATGTAACCAGTCATACACTCACTACACTGTACCCCACAACAACAACTTCAAGTTTCACATGACGACATCACTCCAACCATGAACAATGTCATGCAAATGCAACAAGCACATGGAATAAAAGTGTGAGAGACACACATGCAACTGACATGCATGCATGGCCAACACATATCCCATCCAGTCCAAGGGATGAAACATGCTTTGATACCACTCTGTAACACCCTCCTCCCACATCTACCCAAGCAACTGACCAGTCGGGGTAAACATGTGACGAGAGGCAACTATGATATGATTCGACCTCCTAAGTCATGTTAAGAAAGTGGAACCGACAGAAACACACCATATAGACATTATTCATCAGATATAGGACCCTATGGAACCAATCCAATACTTTAGACAACTTTCCTTGGGGTCCCACTGATCTTTTGGAAAACTTAAGCCTCAGTTTCTGCCATGCTCTAGGCATGAGGGTGACCATAAACCAAAATTCGCTCTCACAAGCTTTCTTGCCAGCAACCAGAGAACAAAACTATCAGTGTTATGCCAACGACTTCAAGGTTTGAGCCACTTTTTCAGGCCCAGAGCCCGGGTCACTGCCTAGAATTGAACCATCTATTCAAATCAGTAAAATAACATGGAAATGATAGTGCTAAAGCAAATACTTGTTCAAACCCTTGACTGGACCCCTACTAGCCACGATAGACATTTCGTCAAACATATTGCAAATTTGTAATCTACAAGTGTAATTAACAGTTCTGAGCATAGGAGTCTCATACTTAGTTGAGAATCACTAAGAGCTATTAATGCCTCAACACATCAACTGCCATTCCATCCATTAGGTAATAGACACATTGATCATTCAATTACAAGTAAAAACATCATGAGATCCACACATGGCTACTCTCATAAAACATGTAAATAATCAACATAATAGGGACAAAATTATCCATGAAATCGCAGCCATATAAACCACATATAATCCAACATAATTCTCATAGAGATACAAGGAGAAACAATCTTTCATTAATGATGAAAAATCCAAACCTGGGATGGGACTTCCACATTCCACCCAACCGTAGAATGGCTAAGCCAAATCTCTCTTCAGTCATTCACCCCCGTGTCATATTCCAAGCATGAATGTGGGATCTCATAGAACACATAAATAAAAAACCATCCAGGGCTTCTAGAAGCCATCCACCTAAACCCATCAAATAGTGATTCGACCTCACTGTCTAACATCACAAAACCATCATCAGATCGGTCTCTATACCAGCCATTCAGGGCTCTAAAGCATTTGTTCTAACCAACGATCCAGGACTAGTAACTCAACTCATAGTTGTCGTCGGGCTCTAGAGCGTTTGTCCAACCAAGGCTACGGGGCTAGTAATTCAACTCACCAAGGGCTCTAGAGAGTTTGTCAAACCAAGGCTACAGGACTCGTAACTCAACCCAAGTTGTTACAGGGCTCTAAGGCATTTGTCCAACCAAGGCTCCAGGAACTAGTAACCCAACCCAAGCTAAGGAAACACGAGAACCAACCAAAAACAAACAAGGGAATGAACCCACAAACTCCATGGCTATCTAGGAAATGGCAAGGCTAGGTAATCTACTATCAATCCTGACCATCCTCCATGCCAACGACAACTCAAAACCAACAAGCCACATGCATATGTCATGCATACCAAAACTAGCGAAGGAAACATACATGCAACTCAGTACCTACAAGAAAATCCGATGTAGTTGCTGATCCTGATGCCTTCTTATGCTTTCCTGCTCTTCCTTTCCAAGAATCCAAGTATGCCACACCCTCCAAGGGTTCCCCAAGAAAACTCTAATTCCCCAAGAGTATGAGAGAGAGAGAGAGAATAATGAGAGAGCTCCAAAACTGAACTAACAAAAGGTTACCAACTGATCCTCAGAAGCCTTTTTATGAGTGAGGCTTCTATTTCCTTCATTTTCCTTCAATTTCCTCCTCACATGCAACCTGTGACCTTTCACCTCCCTTTTCTCCTAATTTCCATTATTCTCACAAATAAATGTGCCAAAAATGTCATTTTGCCTTTCCAAAGCCTTAGCCATTGCCTTTGCCAATTTCCTTAGCCATAAACAATCATAAGTGATCCCCGTCACTAGGATTTTTCTCAACATTCAGTTTGGAATAAGTGTCCAATCAACCGTGGTTATTAGTTTGTCTTTATTTACTTTTATTACATAGATTTTTTACCAGGGTTGTTACATTCATAAAGCACATGCGCTCCAACTCGCCTACCTAGAACAACAAGTTAAATCAACTGCTTCAGCGAGCCCATGGAATTCTCCCTTTCTTTGTCAATTTTTTATTTTACCATATATTAAGAGCATTAAACTCTGAGGCGAATTTACAAGCTAATAAGGGTTGTCAATTGAATGAAGGGACAATAGTTGTCAACAGAACCTATGGTTTTTTACCTAGCCCTTATTTTCATTGTGCAAGTTTCCCTTATATCTCCCCCCTAAATATTTTATTATATTCGTGCACTTAGAATTTAACCCCTCCTCTATATCATATGCCCCCTCCATGGTCCCTTTATTCACCATACCCCCCCACCAACTCATGTGGACTCTCCCCTCAGGCACCTCACAATGTTTGAGGGCTCATATTTAATTTCCCATGACGCAAAGAGATATGAGTACAGACCAAGTGACATCTCCTATGATGAAGGACCCGATCAGCGTGAGAGCTCTCTTATCCGTCTCTCAGATTATGGTTTCTCACTGGAATTTTCAAGCATTCCCCATGCAAGCTTCCTTAGCAAGAGAGCCGCATTTAATCATCCTGGTTTAGATCGGACATCTCAACTGCTCGAAGGCAAGGATGCATGAGGTAAGGGTCAATTCAGGTTGCAGAGTAATCATGGAGCCACCATGGGATCCATGGGGCATGCAACCCACTCCTTTGCATCGCGCGAGGCTCCTGTATGGCTCATTCTATATAACGTGGAGGTGCAGATTTAATTTCTTCATATCGTTGGAGCACAATAGACCGAGCAAGAAATTTGACAGAGTTTGGCTCCTTTTGGGAGGCCTAGGTAGTCCCTGGCTGGTGCGGCTATTTCACAGGACTCTGAGCTGGAATTGGAATAGGGTTGTTCTTCTACCCATCCCTGGGTGTCACTGCATTTGGTGAAGCTTACCTGGTCGATCTTGGCTTGTCATGCAATTGGTGAAGCGGTCATAAGCCAGTTAGCAGTGGTCCATAGGTCCTCTACAATGGCATCGGGTTCTTGGGTTTGTCATCATCCTTGCTCAGGAAGGGTGGCAAGGGATCTCTCCCATGATTGGATCAAGGTTGGGACATGCCCACCCTTAACAACCTTATCTCCCCCAGACTACAAAAGGTGTGCCAGTGAGCATGTAGAATTGCGGGAAGACATTTTTGATTTGCAAGTTCTTCTGCAGCAATAGAGGGAGTCAGCGACTAAGAATCACGAAATGATCGTGGCAAAGATCAACCAAATTACATGCTTGGAAGACAAGTTCGGGGCTCTCAGAAGCATGCTTGAAGATCTACATATCTAACTCGTCAAGCAAAATTCTCTACCAATGGAGGAAAACACGGGCCTCGACCTTAACCACCCTACTGTGCCTAAGGACTAGTGTGCATTTTTCACGTCTGGTTTCTGATGTATCTCCGTCTTATCACAGTTCTGTCGAGTATACACTAGTAGAATAATAGGAGTGTTGTTTAGTTTTGAAGTTTTGTTGGATAATTGAGCCTGGTTTGATAGATTGCATATGAAAAACATAAATCCCAGTGATGTAATAGAATTATAAATTTCCCAAATACATGTCACGTCTAAACACAAAATTAATATAAATAATACACTTTACTATTAAAAAGGAATATTTACTTTACTAAAATAAACCATTATTAACAAATAAAATAAACAAAACATGAAATCTAAACTCTTCCTTTCTAAAATATACATAAATTTATGATTCAAAATTTATATAAAATTCTCAAAATTAATATTCTAATCAACAAAATTAACCTAAATTGTATTCCTAATAATTTACTTTCAAATAACTAATTTATATTATATTTTTAATTACATTTATTAAAAAAAAAACTATATCTTAAATACACTTCATTATAATTTTAATTACATTTATTAAAACAAATTATAACTTAAATACACTTTATCTCTATATCTCTATTGTGATTTATTCTCTTAATCTCTATATCCGTTTATTCTCTTATGCTCTACACATATTTTAGCTTTCCAATTTTCTTTATCCCGAAGTTAACTTGTCATTAATTCTGAGGGTCAAGTATAATGAGAAAGCCAAAGTTAACTTGTCATTAATTCTTAGGGTCAAGTATAACGAGAAAGAAATAAATATAATAAAACATGTTTTTGGATTAATTTATTTTAAAATAGTAATTATTTATAAAGTTATTATTAAATTTAATTTAATTTTTTAAATATATATTTAAAAAATAAAATAAATAATATATATATATATTTTTTTATAATAAATTATTGGTAAAAATTCATTGTCTTAATTATCTTTATAAAATAAGCTTAATATATTTTAACCAACAATAAAAGATTCGATTACTCCAAGCTTTATCAAAAATTATGAAACTTCTCACAATGTTATTTAACATAATATGTAATTAAAAATGATAAATGATATAATTTTGTAATTAGCTTTTCATTTTATATTAAAAAGAATATATATATATATATATATATATATATAAATTATAATAAATATATTTGTTTCTATTTTAATGTGATTTTGTATATTGTTTTTAAATTATTTAATAAATTAAAATGTTATAAAATTAGTATATTAATATAAATTTAAATTTATTTAGCAAAATCAAATTTAACAATAAATAATAAAATTCCACATAAAATAAAATATAATTTATAAAATATCACATAATTATTACAAGTTTTATAAAAAAATATTATTTCTAATAATTCATTCAGGGAAAATAACATATTAAAATAATAAATAACATATAAAAAAAATTTCAAAATTTAAATTTGTGTAACTATTTATAATACCACCCACCCAATTGAATTGGATTCAACTACACAAATGATAATGGTATTACACATTTAAATGAAAAACAAAGAAATAATGATTCATAGATCTTGTATGTTCATTTCTGGGTCTATATTATATGTGCGGATGATGAAGAGGTGAAGGAAAAGATTGGTTGTTAATTTAGTGTCAATTAAACTTCAACATAGTTGTGTTTTGTGAGAGTTCATCTTTTAGTTATCTCTTAATTATGAATAATACGTAAAATATATGTTGTTACATCCAATTTTATATATGATGCTTATGCTTAATTTAATATAAGTTAATATAGTGTTTGAAAATTTATACTAACTTTATTTATATTCTAATTACTACATATAAACCTTATTTCCACATATACATTTTGTTTTTCATTAATTTTTTCTTAAAATTGGCCATCTATTACCCAACCTATGACTTTTATTCTGGATTATCATATACAACGAGCAATCACATTTGGAACTGTAAGTTTCTTTTGTGAAGTAGTGATGAAAGGAGAGATGGTTAAGCAATTTATGTACCAATTGAAAAAGGGAACACCTTGATGGGGCTTTGGGGTTCTCCCAACCATGTTCTAAATATTGTTGAAGATGAGGATCTTGCTTTTTGAAGCAAGCAGCAAAGATTCTTGTCTTAAGTTATTGCTAGACTTTTTAGGCCGCCTACCATCACAACTTTTAAATCTTTTTCCTTTTCAGTTAAGTTTGGAGAATTTTTTGATAACATATCCTTACTAAGTATTCATTTAATAATAAGTTTGTTGCTCACTTGAGTCCATCTTAATTCTCAAAAGAATATTTTTTTCTCTTAGATAAATTGTAGTTTAAATTGATTTCTCAAAAAATATTTTTTTCCCTTTCATAAATTGTGGTTTAAATTGATTTCATTCATATGGCAAGTTAAAGTTCCTTTAGAGCAATATTCCTGCTTCAATCAACTTGTAAAACCTTAAGTTGTGGTTGCATCCCTATATGTGGTTGCATCCCTATATTTACTCAGAGAATACATCCCTTGTCATTCATTTTTCTCGTTATAATTTTTATTTTTCCCCAAACAATATATATTGCAATGTTCAGAAAAAAGAAGTAATAAAAATTAAAATAAGTCAGTTACTTCCTAATAAAATGAAGATGTGTAACTCATTCAATTTTTAATCTAAAATTGATATGTGGAATTTAAAAAATATTAATAATAATAAAAATATTCAATGCGGGTTATAAATAAACTATTTCACTAAGATTAAGTAATATTGACATGTATTTAAAATTATATTAATAATAGACAAACATTTTAATATGAACAATATACTTTATAAATAAAATATTTTAATTTCTATATTAAGTAAAATATTTCAATATCATTTATGCATAGTTATATATCTTATAAAAGAAAATATATATATCTATATATATATATATATATATATATATATATATATATATATATTCTTATGATTAAAATATTATAAAACATTTCAAGTAGTCTTACTATTTTACATTTTGGTCATTTTTCAAGTATATTTAAAGCTTAGTTTAGTCTAAAATCTAGCATAGATTTTTCAAGTATATTTAAAAGTTAATTTAGTCTAAAATCTAGCAAAGATTGTTGAAATTACAAATCTATATTGTGTAGTCTACATAATTCAAGTATCCAAAAAGACTTTCAGGTTATTATATTGATTTATACATTAAAAAATATAATTTAACTAATGAAAATGTAACATCTTAACACATTTTTTTTTTTTACTTTATACTCTTTTAACTTTACTGTGTGGCAAATATTACGATTATTAGCTTTGGGTTATGCGATGGGTTTAAGGTGTATTTAAGACATCGTCCTCCATATCCGCATATAATCCCGCCTTGGAGTAATCTCTGTTGGCATGCTTCCTCGTTAAATGAAATTCATTAAAGGCAGAGGTGTGAATCGAGGTTTGGGTTGACACTTGCAGCTCTGTCATTTATTAACTGATTTGACTCAACAGAAGGGTCTGGAATACAGAGGTACCTGGCATACTTCACGTCGTAGGATCAGGTGATGATCCAACGGCTCTCGTGCTCCAGGGTTATCACTGTGAATGATTTTGGGTTTTGCTGTAAGTAATTTTCATTTGGTAATGCAAAAGGGAAACTTGTGGCTTGGCTCTGCAACTTAACTGAGGATTCGATGCAAAATGGCGGTGTTGGTTCGATCTCCTCGTCCCGACGGGGTCTAGCAGGCATCCAGGTACTGCAACTTTGAGTTTCAGTTTGCTAAATCCCTCCTGGAACTTTTGTTTTCAAAATGAAACAATCCATCTCTGCTCATCCGGTTCTTGGCATGCAGGTGACTCAAATATTTGTTGGTCTGCTCACCCCAAGGAGGATGAGGTTGGGAAATTTGCGGTGTTTTGGAGGTAATGACTCGGGACGGTTACAGGGTTGCTTTCAGTTATATTCTGTCTATTGTGAGAGACCAATGGCTGTCGTAGGGTTTCTAGATGCTCATCACCTCCTTCTGTTCAGAATTTCTTCATCTTAGGTAAGAATGAAACACTTGAATATTTCTCTTATGTCAAATGTTTAATCCAATTTTGCTTCAAGGTTTAACTCCGACATTGTTGCAAGTGCAGGTAAGGCTCTGGCAGATGTATTTACGAAAGGGTTCAGGGTATGAAGGTCTCCCTTACACCAGTTGTCGTCCTCTTATTACAGGTTGGTCTTTCATCAAGCCCTTTGGCGAATTTACCACCTAGTAGATACTCTCAGACTTCAATTGGTTGTGAAGATGTTTCACCTTGTCGCATTTAAAGTTTTGGTTTCTCGGGTTAGAGGGAAAAACCTCATGCCAAGGCTCAAGCCAGTGTTAGATCTGTAGATGCTATGAAAGAATGGACAAGGGTTTAATTTTATTTATTCAAAAGTGGAACAGTTCTATGAACCGATGTGACATGGACTCATTTAAGGGTTTAATCCCACTTTTTGTTATTTTAATTCTACATCTGCATCTGTATATTTATAACAGTTCTATAATCTGGATTCCTTTTGTTTTGGTTGGTCGACTTCCATCATTGTATCTGGTTTTTCTTAGTCGAATGTTCACAGCTTTAATGATTTGGTTATTATGAGTCAAAAGGTTCTTGTCTTTAATGATTTGAAACCTAGGTGTAAGCTTGGGCGGTTGGCTCACAGTTGTTCCTTCAGAACTCAACCGAGAGCAATGAAGAACCCTTGCAGATTGCATCTATTATTTTGTCTAATTCAAATTAAAGCTCAGGCTTATTCTGTAAATGAAATAATTTGCATTGATGGTTCCATGAATGAAGTTTCTCTTTCTTGTTGCGTTTAACAATTAAAGATATTGCTATTCAGAGATACTGCTATTTAGAGCTATTGCTAATCGTGACTGTCGAAAAATTTATGATTCCAGATTCTATGTTGCCGGGCATATTTTAATGCATTCTTAACTTTATAAGATGCTTATCATGGTTTAGAATATAAATGTAGTATTCGCTCTAAAGGCCATAGACTGTTCTTTTTTTAACTTCTCTAAATCACTGATATATTATTATCCAGAAATGGTTTTGGGTTATTTTCCTAGAAAAGTTAAAGCTATAGGCATTACTTCATTATTATTCATCGATGTATATAAAATGACAGAATATAACTAGCAATATAAAACGACAGAATATATCTAGCAATATAAAATGACAGAATATATCTAGTAATCAGTTCTGATGTTAACTATCCATTATTGAATAATAATAACCCTTTTCAGTTAATGATTACTAAGCACATAATGTACTACTTATCTGTTTCTGCTTTGTTTATAACTGTGTAAGTACTTCCCTTTCTTGGAAGGTCTCTCCACCCAGCCACGGATCTGGCGATTACGTCCAGATTCCCCCTCCGAGCTCTTCCTACTCCTGACAGTCAATAATCTATTGCAGTCCGGTATCTTGGGCATCAGGACCACGGTCCAGCCTCAAGTCACATACCATTTCGACTGTAATCCATAGTTTTCCCACTGGTTACTTTCGTCTAGCTCAAGGAAAATCTGGGCAGCATAATTCCTGCTTCCTTTTCCTCTGCTCCCTTCTCTGTATTTTTCCAACCCCTTAGGATTCTCCCTCTTTTCCCTTTTGAGGGAACATATGAGAAACTGTTTGTAACTGTCTCAGGAGTTATTAACTGTTTCTTTCAGTTCTTTGACAAACTATTTAAATTCTTAATTAATAAGTAACAAGATATGTTTTGGCTTCTCAACCTTAATTCTTTAACAGTCTATGTTAAACAAAGTAAAAGATTGAAGTAATAAGTAAAACTTGGTAACAAAGTAAATGTTTGTGCAACATAAGGTGTCACAAAAAAAGTACATATCGTGTGTATCTATATATATATGTATATATGAACTATATATATTTATACATTCAAAAATATCATTTAACTAATGAAAAAGTATATATATATATATATATATAATTAAATCTAATGCGAAAAATATATCGTATATGTATATATATCAACTATCAAAAAAATTAAATATCTTGAAATGTAATTTTTTCCAAAAAAAAATTGTAAATTAAATAATTTAATTTCTCTAACATTTAATAAAATTAGTAATTAAAATTCATATATACTAAAAAAATTTATTATAAAAAAAAATTATTCCCGTAGCTCTGGAAAGCAAGCTCATTTTCATTAATCTCCACTTTTTCGATTTAGGCATCGGAGGGTTCCCCAATTTAGTAGTGGAATACCGAAGGAATCTGAAGCATAATTCTTTTGAGATACATCTAATGCACGGAGATCACGTGGTTCGGTATTCTTATCAGACGAATCTAAACCAAGATTCTTTCTAGATGCTTCTAATTGCGCGTTAAAAGCACTTTTGATCCAGACAAGGGGATGATCAATGAACGGGTATTTATAAATATGACTTTTCTGAATTAATTACAGATTTAATGGTGGAGAGTATGAGCTTTTTTTCAAAAAGTTATAAGATTATCAGAGAAATAGAGCATGTATTTTTTGGTTATATATTAATGTCGTAGTTTAATTGTGATTTTAAAATTAGATTATTATTAATTTAATTGAAATGGGAATCAATAATTTTAATAGAAAATGCATTTAGTTATAACATATTTATGAAAGTTTGAATCTAAGTTTTTGGGGATACAAGTTGTTCACCAAACCACTAAAACTAAGATCATTTGATTAATGATTATATTGTTATTATTAATTAATGTGTTTTTTGTTTTTTAAATAATAGTGAAAAATGGTGCAATACATGGTGACAAGGTGTTTTGTTAAGGCACTCCGAAGTGAAGTGGTCACGGTCTTTAGGCAAAACTCTAACCATACTAAAGGTTAATATGGCATAATCTAAATGTAATCCCCAAATAATTTAAATAACTTGATACCTCTCAATAACAATTAGACAAACCACCTGTTAAATATGTCATTAATCTCAAAATTTACAATTAACTTGGTATATTGATGGTTATAAAAACATTGATCTCATGACCCCGTCGATATGGTAGGGGTTGTTGTTGTGAGTTGGGCATCCGTCTCCGACACTAGCATACCAAATGCCTTTGAACGGCTCCTGTCACTTATGCGGTGGATAATGTTTCGCTTTTCAATACATCTTCTTTACTAAAACGCCATGCAAGCAAGCCAATTGCCCTAACTTATTTTTAACTCTACCAACGACGAGCAAATAAAGGTAGAAAACAAAGGCAGGTTGTAGGGAACTTAGTCGGCCAAGAAAGCTAAAAGTCGGTGGCTAATTTGAAAAGAAACGCCAGCGTCTGAATGTCGCTTTGTGAGCCCGCCATTTTCTCAGATACCCTCTATAACCTTACCACGACATGCTGGAGGGTCTGCACGATTCAAAACACAAACATTCATCTTGTGTATTGTTGAGTTAGGCGGGAATGGAGACTCAAGTCGAGGAGGGATGGGTGAGGGGCACCATTATTGGGGTCGGAGCTCATGGTACAGTAAGCCTCGCCAAGAACAACGCTAATGACCACATCTTTGCAGTAACATCCACAGCTAGTTACAGTTGGGCATTGGATAATGAATACAAGATTTTGCAGTGTATGAATTCTCCATACATTGTTCGCTGCCTGGGGCACAATTACAACGTCGTGAATGGTGTGGGGACACATAATTTATTCATGGAGTACATTCTGGGTGGTAGTGTGGGGGATTTGCTGGTTAAGTTTGGTGGTCAGCTCAATGAATACGTGATCAGAGCCTACACTCATGGCATCCTACATGGGATCGATTACCTCCACAGGCAGGGGATTGTGCATTGTGATATCAAGGGAAAGAATGTTCTTGTGGGTGTCAATGGTGTGAAGCTCGCTGACTTTGGTTTTGCCAAGAGGCTTGGGGATAAGGAGGGCCAGGAGACACTGCAATTAAGGGGGACTCCTCTGTGGATGGCTCCAAGGCAGTGAACCAAGTGGAGCAGGGACCTACTTTTGATATTTGGTCTCTCGGTTGTACTATACTAGAGATGGCCACTGGCAGGCCTACATGGAGCAATGTTTCCAATTCCCTTACTGTGATGTATAAGATTGGATGCGCACAAGAGTTACTAGAGTTGCCTGTATCGCTTTCACCTCAGATCCAGGATTTCCTAGAGAAATGTTTTCGGAGAGATGCCAAGAAGAGATGGACCAGTATAGAGCTTTTGAACCATCCTTTTCTAATGGAGGACTACTCTACCATGCAAGAAGAGGCCATTAGGGTTCCAGTGTCCCCAACCAGTAATTTGGATTTTGAGGAACAAGTATGGAATTCCTACCAGAGTACTCCCATTCCATCACTTGGCATCCTAAGCCCAACAGGGGAAACCAATGCAGAGGTCAATAGGTCAATTGGGCTTTTCCCAAGGCCTTCTCCTAGTGTTGGCTTATTGGGGCCTGACCCAAGTTCAAAGTTAATTAGCCAAACAAATCCCTGTACTACTGGCCCTTTCAGCGATAGTCCATGGAGCGCGGACTGAGGTCTCACCCGAAGTAGTATAAGAGGGTGCTAGAACTAGGTTTCTGCATCCTTGAGATGTCTGAGAGGCTCGATTGGTTCCATTGTTTGTCCCTACGCATAGGTCACTTCGCGCACTTCCTCACGCCCTTATACACTGCCTTTGTGCAACCCTAACCAAGGGTTATGGAGCTTCCACGCTACTAGAGTCGCGCTCTATGCTATTACCCAAGGTCTTACTTATCCTCCTATACCAGTTAATTACCTTCGCGTACTTGGATGTCTTACGTTATAATTAGTTATATATAACATTCATATAAGTTCGCGCAACAAATAAATAGCACACTTGCAAATTATACCTAGTCATATATTAAAACAGGAAAAGATGCACAAAAATATGGTAAACTTCTCTTTATTGATTCTTCCAATGGTTACAAACTCGAGCTGCCTTGCGCACTCAATTGTAGGGGTCCATGCACTCAGCTGCGGACTACTAGGCCTATGTGCACTAAGTTACAGAGCCTTCCCTTACTCTATGACCCAAAGACACACTTTACACTTTTTCTCAATCACTTAGACTTCTCATCCTCTTGTGCTTCCCTTTCTACACTTAGAGCCTCGCTCTATTTATACAATCCCATGGTCCGCGGACCATGGGTAGGTCTATTAAGCCGACATTACGTTACAGGGCGGACAACCCTGTGACTCTTTCATTATTTTGCGCTCCGCGCCCACAGTTTGTGGAGCTTTTACAAAAAGATTTGGTCAAAACTTGGGCTTTAAGGCCCAAAACGTACCTTGGGGGATTCCATGCCCAACAGGCCCCCAACACAAACATCATGACTCGCCCTCGAGTCACTCTGTTGACGTGGTGATCTTTGCATGGAGTCCTTCCAACTCTGCTCGAACTGCTGCAAGGTCGACAATACACTGAGCTGCTGCCTGCTGGATCTGCTGCATGTGTTGTTCCGAGACCGCGATGTCAGAAGTGCTTCTCTGCATCTGTGCCTGTATCCCCTGCATGTGTGCGAGCTTGCCTTCAATTTCTGTTTTGATGGTGAAGGCCTTGTCGATCCAAGGCTGAACATGCGTCTTCAGGACTGCTTCCTTGTGTCATGCCGCGTCCACCTGTTCTTTCAGCACTTTGGCCTATTGCATCCATGCGAGCCTCTGAGTGACGGCCAGTGTTTGCAAAATTCCTTTGACACTATCATACTGATGTTGGAGTTCTTGCGCCTTTGTCTGTAAGTGCTGGATGTTGGGGTCCTCCTGCAAATTTGTGAGGACCTCAAATGACTCTTCCAACATGCTGGTGTAGTCTCGCACTGCATTGCCAATCTTGTCCAGTCCCGTTGTAATAGCGCTAGTGCATTGTTCTCTGACTTTCGGAGGGGTGGATGGTTGCGCCTTTAACTGCAGCTTGGCGATCTGAAGGTTCAGCTCTAACTGAACCTTTGTCATTTCCTCCCGCGCCTCGTGCACCCCTACTGCTAGCCTGTGGATGCGCGCCTCTGCTAGTGTGTCTGCTAGGATGGCCAGCTCCAGGACGCTTTGGCAAGCTTCATCTAGTACCTATACTAGCTGTCGATTCTATGACACCACTTCATCGCGCTACAAGCTCAACTATTCCATGTTGATTTTTTGCTCGCTGAGGACTTGTAGTGCACGACTCTCCCTAGCCTGCAATTCTGCAGCTATCCCATCCTACAGAACGTATAAGGTCTCTCGCAGGAGTGCAGCCATGTTGATGCCAAGACCCTTTAGTGTGCTAACCGTAGGCTTGTTGGCCTCATTTGTTGTCACTAGTGCCCCTTCTGGTAGCACTATAGTATTCGTCACTCGAGCGTGCAACATCTGTTTTGTTGTTGTTGTTCTGACTGCGAGGCTAGTCAAAAGGGTACCAGCCGGAGGAGGGCACACCTGCAACTCCTGCAGCTGTGCTCTGAGGGCCCCCAACACAATCTGGTTCTCCTGCATAAAATTTTGGAGGGCCTCGGAGGTGACATCGCGCACTGTCTCGCCGATGTCATGCAGATCACCCTCGGTTAGGGTGATCGGGTCAATAGACAACTTTGATGCCTTGACCTTCTTGCACGGCCCTGTCCGCTCGATCGGGTGCTGGCACTTCAACTATGTTGACGCGGTTTGCAGGTCCGCGCCTCCCTCTTCTTCCTCTACTTCCTACCCATGCGAAGGCGACGTTTGGCCCTCGTGCACCTTCATGGCTGCCTCTTGCACTACTGCTGTTGCGGCCTTTTCTTGTTCAGTTATGGTCTGTGCAGCATCCTACACCACCCACGCTTATGCTACTGCTGCCTCCTTCCTTCTCTTTTCTGCCAACTGTGAAGTGCGTAGTTTGGCCTCTTCTTTCTTTCTCTGTGTCGCTGACTTCTCTATCTCTGTGATGTTTGGAGCGTGCCACTCCAGCGGCCATGTCTCCAATACGTTAAATATGACATTGTCCGTGGCTACAAAGGGTAGCTTTCTCCATTGTTTGGCCGGGTCTTTGCGCGCTCTGATGTATATGCTATGGATTTCCGCTTTAAATTCTTCAAAACTCTACAAGCTATTGTAGACAATGGGCGACAACCACGGCTTGCAGTTGATCCCCATTCTAAGGTTCATCTCCATGAACACCCAAAATATCTTACTGTCGCGGATCCTATTTGCATCCTTTATGGCCCAGAGCGAAGTGTACTTCGCAGCATCTGGAAAATCCCTGTCAATTGTGGGGAATTGACTATCTTCTGGCAATTCCCCTACCACGAGTATTATGGATAGCAGAAGCCAAGCATATTGGAACATTTTGCCCTATTCCTGAGCTTCGCAGAAATTCTCCAAGAATCCCTTGCAGAGGAACTCGGACTAGTTAAACTAGACCCCCTCCGTGCACTATGCAGCAAGTGCTACCACCAGCGAGGGTACCTCGTCCATGTGGAACTTGCGCATAACCTTACCAGCCAGTATTTGGTTTGCCACTCTCACTACTTTATCGTTGATGTTGGATATGGCGTAGCCCATTTTCTTCTTTGTCAGCTTGCATTTCTTCTTCATGGCCTCCGCGATGGCCAAGTCACTGCTCTTCCCTTCCGAGATGTCTGCATGGTCCTCTCCTTTGCATGGAAGCCAGGAAATGTGGTGAATCAAGTTTGCCATGATGGGGATGGGATCCTCTAGCCACAAACACCCATCATGCACTAGGCAGAGCAGCTGCCTGATGATGAAAATTGTTATTGGGGTGTGGTGGAAATGCGGCACCCAGATCAGGTTAAGTAGCCTGGCCTTTTCCACTCCGCGCAACCACTTTCGCGGCTCTAATTTTGTAATCCCTGTCGTAGTGTTTTTCTTGGGCTTCATGAGGTGCGAGATCTCAAGGTGAAAGTGAATAGTGACTTCAACGATCAATTTCTAGCCAACCTGCGCTGTAGCACAACCCCCCGTGCGCGGTCACAGACCTTGTGACTCTTTGCTTCTGCACGCAGCTCCCGGGCAGAGTAGTTTATAGTCCTGTGCTTCCTTTCAACTACCTGGAGTGCTAAGACTGTACTTCCCTCGGCTAGTCAGGTGGTCGCACCACCTGTGTAAAGTTTCATCCTGTCATCCATCACGTTTCCTGGAAAATACCCACCTTTTATTGTTACAGGTGGCATCGCGCACTTTATCATCTGCAACACGCTACCCTGGTCGATTCACTTAGTAATGTGCGGTCCAAGCCAAGGCATCAAACTAATCAATTCGCGGTGATAGGCCTCAAACTTGTCATCATGATCATGCGCATCCTGCCTTATCACCGTGGTCTTTTTACCGAGAAAATATTCCTTTATCTCGTCCTCCAGCTTCTTGACTTCCGCGTCTACCAAAGCACTTTTCTTTCTTAATTGTGACCTTTCTTCTTTAAGTTCTTGGAGCCTAGAATTTCCCTGTTGGATTTCTTCTTCCAAAGTTCCACGAACCGTCATATCTACTGACGCTATCATGTGCGGTCTAAGCTTTTCATGTACTATAGGGCTTATAGCATTTGCCTTATACTCCATTCTTGGCAGTACCTGCATGGTCAGGTTCTTGCACGCGATCCTATAAGCCCATAGAACCGCTGGTACGCGTAGGTCCCAGTTAGTCCACTTTGCATTGTGGACCTTGTTCAGCGCTTTGTGTATTTTGTTAAAGGCTTCTACGTGGATATCCTTCTGTGCACTTGGTCTTTCCATACTTCATGGTCCCAACCAGAGGGGTTGTTCGCGCCATTGCCTTACTCACACCTGCTTACTAATCGTGTCTCCTACCATGAGGACTATGTGCATTCATGTAGGTTTTGCACCATATGCCTATATCCACTTGGATAGGTGGTTGTGCGGGTTGTTTCGTCCAACAATCTTGTCTATTAATCGCATCGGAGGCTTCCCAAACTGTGTGCGCATCATTCTTCTGCATTCGCGCCAGTCCTCAAAATTTCTTTGGTGTATACCCCACCATCTTGCGGGCGTAGCTCGCAGTACCCATTTCAGAGCGTCAAAGTGCTGTTGTTTCGGCACCTCTCTTTCAAATTTGTTCAGGAAGTCATCCACCTTGCTTAACCTATCATACGTAGGCATAGCTCTTACCTCTGTTGCTACGCAACGTAGCGACCTCGTCATCATGTTACAGTTGATCGTGGTTACCTCGTGTGACTGGTTTTTCCATTGTTCTATCTCCTTGTCAGAATCTGATGTGCAGGATGTTATATACCTAGGGGGGATAATATGGGGTACCAAGGGAGGTACCCAAGGTAATAATGTAATAATGGGATGGGCCATAGTAATAAATAAGGTGGTTAACCCATGTCATGTAAGAGACCACAAGTAGTTAATAATAATGTAATGGGCCCATGGTATTAGTTGATGGTATGAGGGAACCATGGTAATGACCCATGGTATTGTATGTATGAGGCCTATATAGAGGCTAGAGACTCCATGTGGAGATAGAGTGAAGGAATATTGTATGAACAGGCATATGGTTTGTGGAGTGTTCTCCTTCCTTAAGGAGTGAATGTATGGTGTTGCCCTACCTTAAGGGTTTGATCAATAAAGAATCATTTTATATTATTTCTAGGTTTATTTGCATTATCTTATATTTTCATATCAGATCTATAATATTTTCTGGGTTAGATCTACAACAAGTGGTATCAGAGCACTTTCTTGGGCAAACTGTGGAGATTTTTTTTTTATTTTTTGCAAGGTTTCGGGGGCGACGAGTTTGCAGATCAGATCTGTAAGTTTTGGTGCAAGATCTGTAAATTCTAATTGCAGATCTGGATTCTATGTGAAAAAATACCCGATTTCAAAAAAAAATCGGTCGAATCGGAGTCCGGATGAAGGAGATATTGCTGATTTAAAATCAGTGGGGTTGCTGACAATTTTTCAGGGCAGCGAGTTTGCGGCGTAGATCTAGACATCCTGGTGGAAGATCTGCAAAATCTAATTGTAGATCTGGATTTTTTGAGAAAAATTACCCAATTTCAAAAAAAAAATCAGTCGAATCGGAGTCCGGATGAGGGAGATATCGCTGATTTAGAATCAGCTCTTTTTTCAGAAATTTTGGGTGACGATGGGAGAGTGCAGCATAGATTTGAAATTCTAGTGCCTGGATCAGGATTTCTATCACATGGGCAGATTCAGAATGGTTGTCCCATTTCCAAAAACAGGTCATAATAGGGATTCTGATCAATATTAACAGAACTGTGACAATTTCAAATTTTCTCCAAGTAAATGAATTTTTTCAAAACCCTCTTCATGGCGACTCTATGTTTTACAGGAAAAGATAATGGTCCTACTATTGAAGAATTCATACAAAGAATAAAGTCCAAATATGGGATATGTTGGAAAGCTATAGTACGGCTTAATTTGACAAAAGAGGCTGACAAATGGTGGAACTCACTTGGCATCAAACAGTTGGACAACTTGTCGGATAAAGAATTTGAAAAACTCTTTATGGACAAATGGTCTCATGCCAGAAAACAAGATAAAGAGAAACATGTGGGGCTATTTCCTACTGGTATATCCTTATTGCAGGTTCATGGATTGATTCAGAAAGAGAAGATCATTGTTTCTATCAATCCTAGTGGTAAACATAATTTTATCAATGTTAATTTGGCAAAAAAATTGCAAGTCCCAGCAAAACATATTGAAAATACACAGGTTGATGATAAGGATGTTCAAATTTATAAGGATTTGAAACTTTCTATGGATAAGTATGTGTTTCATGGTGATTTTTATGCTTCAGATATGGATAACGTGGATGTTGTTTTGGGATACCCTTGGATGAAATTAGTGGGTACTATAAATATTAATGTGCAGAAGAAATTCCTGAAGCTCTGGTATAAAAAGAAGAAAATTACATTACAGGATATTTCCATTAATAAGCAAGTAGAGTCCAAGGAGGTTGAAGCAGAAGATGTTACAGGGACTGACATATCAGATGATGAGCAGTTGATGGTCGACAATCAAACACAAATAGAGGCTGAAGCCGAAAAGGTAACAGGTGCTGACACGTCTGATGAGGGTTCAGTGGTTGAAGTCATATTGGAAAAGAAGACACCACAACAGGCACCACAGCGGGGTGAATTAAAGAAAAAGACATCGTGGGTTAAAACTTCAACATATCATCACCCACATCACCCCGCAAGACAACCATCAAGATGGAAACCAAGTAGTCACATGACGGATAGCGAGGAGAGAAGATCCACCCACTACACATCAACACAGAAGAGCTGCCACGGTCAACTTCCATCTCAAGCAAGCGAGGCACCAGCGAGATCGAGGGTTCACCTTTCTCTTAGATGGCTTGATGCATGTGCATGGTACCAGTGGACTACTCTTTTGAGTAGATCTTGTTATTTATGTTATTCCCATGTTTCGGGGACGAAACATGCTTAGGGGGGTGGAATGTTATATACCTAGGGGGGATAATATGGGGTACCAAGGGAGGTACCCAAGGTAATAATGTAATAATGGGATGGGCCATAGTAATAAATAAGGTGGTTAACCCATGTCATGTAAGGGACCACAAGTAGTTAATAATAATGTAATGGGCCCATGGTATTAGTTGATGGTATGAGGGAACCATGGTAATGACCCATGGTATTGTATGTATGAGGCCTATATAGAGGCTAGAGACTCCATGTGGAGATAGAGTGAAGGAATATTGTATGAACAGGCATATGGCTTGTGGAGTGTTCTCCTTCCTTAAGGAGTGAATGTATGGTGTTGCCCTACCTTAAGGGTTTGATCAACAAAGAATCATTTTATATTATTTCTGGGTTTATTTTCATTATCTTATATTTTCATATTAGATCTATAATATTTTCTGGGTTAGATCTACAACAAGTGGTATCAGAGCACTTTCTTGGGCAAACCGTGGAGAATTTTTTTTATTTTTTGCAAGGTTTCGGGGGCGGCGAGTTTGCAGATCAGATCTGTAAGTTTTGGTGCAAGATCTGTAAATTCTAATTGCAGATCTGGATTCTATGTGAAAAAATACCCAATTTCAAAAAAAAATCGGTCGAATCGGAGTCCGGATGAAGGAGATATCGCTGATTTAAAATCAGTGGGGTTGCAGACAATTTTTCAGGGCAGCGAGTTTGCGGCGCAGATCTGGACGTCCTGGTGGAAGATCTGCAAAATCTAATTGTAGATCTGGATTGTTTGAGAAAAATTACCCAATTTCAAAAAAAAATCAGTCGAATCAGAGTCTGGATGAGGGAGATATCGCTGATTTAAAATCAGCTCTTTTTTCAGAAATTTTGGGTGACGATGGGAGAGTTGCAGCATAGATTTGAAATTCTAGTGCCTGGATCAGGATTTCTATCACATGGGCAGATGCAGAATGGTTGTTCCATTTCCAAAAACAGGTCATAATAGGGATTCTGAGCAATATTAACAGAACTGTGACAATTTCAAATTTTCTCCAAGTAAATGAATTTTTTCAAAACCCTCTTCATGGCGACTCTATGTTTTACAGGAAAAGATAATGGTCCTACTATTGAAGAATTCATACAAAGAATAAAGTCCAAATATGGGATATGTTGGAAAGCTATAGTACGGCTTAATTTGACAGAAGAGGCTGACAAATGGTGGAACTCACTTGGCATCAAACAGTTGGACAACTTGTCGAATAAAGAATTTGAAAAACTCTTTATGGACAAATGGTCTCATGCCAGAAAACAAGATAAAGAGAAACATGTGGGGCTATTTCCTACTGGTATATCCTTATTGCAGGTTCATTGATTGATTCAGAAAGAGAAGATCATTGTTTCTATCAATCCTAGTGGTAAACATAATTTTATCAATGTTAATTTGGCAAAAAAATTGCAAGTCCCAGCAAAACATATTGAAAATACACAGGTTGATGATAAGGATGTTCAAATTTATAAGGATTTGAAACTTTCTATGGATAAGTATGTGTTTCATGGTGATTTTTATGCTTCAGATATGGATAATGTGGATGTTGTTTTGGGATACCCTTGGATGGAATTAGTGGGTACTATAAATATTAATGTGCAGAAGAAATTCCTGAAGCTCTGGTATAAAAAGAAGAAAATTACATTACAGGATATTTCCATTAATAAGCAAGTAGAGTCCAAGGAGGTTGAAGCAGAAGATGTTACAGGGACTGACATATCAGATGATGAGCAGTTGATGGTCGACAATCAAACACAAATAGAGGCTGAAGCCGAAAATGTAACAGGTGCTGACACATCTGATGAGGGTTCAGTGGTTGAAGTCATATTGGAAAAGAAGACACCACAACAGGCACCACAACAGGGTGAATTAAAGAAAAAGACATCGTGGGTTAAAACTTCAACATATCATCACCCACATCACCCCGCAAGACAACCATCAAGATGGAAACCAAGTAGTCACATGACGGATAGCGAGGAGAGAAGATCCACCCACTACACATCAACACAGAAGAGCTGCCACGGTCAACTTCCATCTCAAGCAAGCGAGGCACCAGCGAGATCGAGGGTTCACCTTTCTCTTGGATGGCTTGATGCATGTGCATGGTACCAGTGGACTACTCTTTTGAGTAGATCTTGTTATTTATGTTCTTCCCATGTTTCGGGGACGAAACATGCTTAGGGGGGTGGAATGTTATATACCTAGGGGGGATAATATGGGGTACCAAGGGAGGTACCCAAGGTAATAATGTAATAATGGGATGGGACATAGTAATAAATAAGGTGGTTAACCCATGTCATGTAAGGGACCACAAGTAGTTAATAATAATGTAATGGGCCCATGGTATTAGTTGATGGTATGAGGGAACCATGGTAATGACCCATGGTATTGTATGTATGAGGCCTATATAGAGGCTAGAGACTCCATGTGGAGATAGAGTGAAGGAATATTGTATGAACAGGCATATGGCTTGTGGAGTGTTCTCCTTCCTTAAGGAGTGAATGTATGGTGTTGCCCTACCTTAAGGGTTTGATCAACAAAGAATCATTTTATATTATTTCTGGGTTTATTTTCATTATCTTATATTTTCATATCAGATCTATAATATTTTCTGGGTTAGATCTATAACAAGTGGTATCAGAGCTATAAAAAGTGGTATCGGAGCTATAACAAGTGGTATTAGAGCTACAACACAGGAGCTTTCGCGCTCCCATGAGATTCAGCCATCCACAGTTGGATTTACCTAGTCTTGCTCCCGCGCGGTTATCTTGTAGATGTAGTCCAGATCGTCGTCGCTGTCGTAGTTGAGCACTGGCTCCATGTAGCGCGATCCTTTTAAACGGTCTAAAGGTACCACTACGCGCAGAGAATTTTTCTCAAAGATCATATTGCGCTTCTTTAGATTTATCACTCTATTCATGTCAGTGGCCCAATCTATTCCCAATAGCGCAAGGTAGGGATTGTTGTCATCAACAATCTCTATTACTTCGAAATTTGTTAGCGCGCTTGCGCCCTCAATATCTACTGTGATTCCCTGCAATTTCCCCATAGGTAGGATATTTTGCTGGTTCGCCATTCACAGTTGGATAGGAGACCATTGCAACGCAGGCCTCCCCATGCGCTCCCATGTCTGCTTTGGCAAGACGTTCGCATCCGATCCTAGATCCAGGATCACTTGGTCCATCTCATATTCCCCAATTTGCACAATCAATCTCATCTCCCTTCATGTTTTCGTCGTGTGCTTCCCGAGCTTCCAGACTATGTGCGGTTCTCCTGGTGAAGTCCCAGTGCATCTAGTTATGAGTTCTTGCAGCTGCTTTACAACCTTGCTATCGCGCAGCAACTTCATGCATGTCTCCAAGAACGTAGTGAGCATCGATGGGTCCATTTCCTACTCCAGTTTGTCTTTACTTCCTGAAGTGGAGGCATCAGTGAAGCTCCTCTTAGCTTCCATGAAGGTCTCCTTAACGCGCTACAAATCAAATTCTAGTTCCTTCATTGGAGCCTTGCAAACCCAGGTACTTTCGTCAAGTTGCTTGCCTTTGTCATCCCCTATTGTAATTCCACTTTGGAGCATGATATTTACATTAGGGTCTTTCTTGCACGACTCAGACCTCATCATTTGCAGGTTCTGAGTTAGGGGAGGTTGGAGTGCTCCTTTATCGTGCAATCTCGCTATCAGTCTGGGACAATCCTCCGTCTCATGATCAAACAATGTACAATAAGGGCATGATGGTTGCGTTGGATTCGTACAATCATGGGCATATTGCCCTAGCCCTCCGCAATTGTAACATATCAGCTATCTACGACCTCTTCCTGGTCCCCCTCCACCTCGACCTCGTCTGCACCCCTGAAATCCGGTGTGCGCCATTCCTACTCTTTGATCGAGGGGCCATGTTTCGACCTAAACTCTGTAGGTATGATTTCGATCCATCATCAGCTCATAACTTCTACAGGTGTGCTCATCATGTCCCACTGACCTACATAAATTACAGAACAACTGATGTGAATTCTACGTATACTTCTTTAATAGATTGCAGTTATCTGTAGCATGCTTTCCTCTTATCCGAAAAATCACACACCATAGTGCAGGGGCCGCGGTTGGTCCTACTTATGCCTCCAATCTCAGTGGCTTTGGCCCTCCTCCCGCAAGGTAATTCGTGAACACTGTGCAGTGGTCCTTGTCGTGCCCCTAGCCTTTGCATTTTACTCACCATACCTCATCGTGCATCTCTGGGTTGGTTTCCTATCTTGTTTCAAACTCTGCATCTCAAGGCACAAGTTTTTCAACTACGCGTGAATCTGATGAACCCCCAAGTTGGGATCTTGTATCAGAGTCTCATGCAATCTCATTGCGACCTCCAAGGCCTCGACCTGAGTGCTTAGCCTCTATTGTGACAACGCGTTCCATAGATGCGGCGTTAATGATGCTACAAACCATTCGCGGTGTTGCCCATTTGTTAACGTCATGTTCGCTTCGTGAATTGTGCACTTCAGTCTTTGATCCAACTCCCATGGGGTCTCGCCTGGTAGCATTGTGATTTCCTTGAACCCAATGATCGACTATGCCTTTGAATTTGGCTTGCTAAATTCTTTGTTTAGCGCAGCTTGGATATCCGCAATCCCCGCATTCGAATTGTCATTGGAATTCTTAATGTACTAAGTCAGTGCGCGATCCTGCAGAGCACTGACCAACATTGCCTTCTTTATATTGTCATTTGTGACTCCCTATGCTTCCCATACAACTTTTATCACGAACCAAAACTGGTCTGGATCTTCATTCCCTACTCCCTTAAACACTGGTAGCTTTATCGCGCTTGCCATACTACTTCGCGGTGGTGGCGGAGGTGGTATGGGTGAAGATGGGGGTGAAGACGGTGAAACTGGCAGTGGTGTGGGTGGGGGTGGTATGCGTGGAATTCTCTGCCTTATCAGATTGATCGCACTTCTTGGCGAGACCTTCACGAGCTCTTCCTCGCCCCCTCGCGGAGGTGAAATCAAGGGGCTAGTTTCTAGTTCTGTGCTACCTTTGTTTCTGTAGATTCTCCCACTTCGCGTAGCCCCAAACATCAATTTATTCACATAACTTGTTTTTCACACAGTAGAATTTTAATCCAAGTGTTCAAAGATTTAACATACTTACCTCGTGGTCCTTTGAGGAAGCATCGTTCTACCTCGCTATAATTGACTGAAGTATCTACCGTGAATTCAGTGATGAATCCTCCTATGATTCGATCGAGCCAGTGATCGACAACGCGCATGATCTTATCTTCCGATACTTCCAGTCTGCGCACCAATTCTGGAGTCCACACAATAGGTCTGTCGAGTTTACACCTTCCTTGGCTATCTGCTAGCTTCACTATCCACTTGTATAACTCAGTGGGGAAGGATGCGAAGAAAATTTCATGGATCTCTGTATATAAGTAGCAGTCTAACCACTCTTCCTTTGATAGTTGCGGATTCTTGTTTTCCTGCACCGCAAATTCGTGAATCTTCCTGCCTAACCAATCTTCAATTCCTTTCTTTTTCGGATTCTAGTGATACAACATCAAACATCTCTATGCAGATCTTAGTCCCGGCAACAGAACCATTTGTTGGCTTGTTGGGGCCTGACCCAGGTTCGGAGTTACTTAGCCAAACAAATCCATGTACTACTGGCCCTTTTGGCAACAGTCTGCGGAGCGCAGACTAAGGTCTCACTTGAAGTAGTATGGGAGGGTGCTATAACCAAGTTTCCGCACCCTTGAGATGTCTAAGAGGTTCGACTGGTCCCACTGTTTGTCCCTGCATGCAGGTCACTTCGCGCACTTCCCTGTTCCTCACGCCCTGATGCACTGCCTTCGCGCAGCCCTAACGAGGGGTTGTGGAGCTTCTACGCTACTAGAGCCGCGCTTTTCACTAATACCCGAGATCTTACTTATCCTCATATAGCTATTAATTACCTTCGCGTACTTGGATGTCTTACATTATAATTAGTTATACAAAACATTCATATAAGTTCACGCAGCAAATAAACAGTATACTTGCAAATTATACCCAATCATATATTAAAAGAAGTATGGTAAACTTCTCTTTATTGATTTTTCCAACGGTTATAGACTCGACTTACCCTGCGCACTCAGCTGCAGACTACTAGGCCTCTGCGCACTCAGCTACAGAGCCTTCCCCTACTCTACGACCCAAAGACAGACTTTACACTTTTTCTCAATCACTTAGACTTCTCATCCTCTTATGCTTCCCTTTCTACACTTAGAGCCTCGCTCTATTTATACAATCCCATGGTCTGCAGACCATGGGTAGGTCTATTAAGCCGACATTACATTACAAAACAAGGGCGAACAACCCTGTGACTCTATCATAATTTCGCACTTCGCGCCCACAATTCGCGAAGCTTTTACAAAAAGATTTGGTCAAAACTTGGGCTTTAAGCCCCAAAACGTGCCTTGGGGGGATTCCATGCCCAACACCTAGGCATAGATTGATGGGACTGGCCGCAAGTCGTAAATCTGGAGATGTGGATGACTGGTCTAATTGGTCTGCAATTCCCCATTGTCAGTGGGTTGTTGTGAGTCTTGACCACTTGCAGAGGAAACTCTCTAACTTCAGATAAACCTTTATCAAAATCAGACATTAGTAGTGGTTCCTCCATCAAGGAGCTTCCATTCAGGAAGAACAATGCAGTGTCAACTTGGGAGTTGTCAACTAGGAAGAGTTGGAGCCGAGAGGTGAGCTGGACAAATGCTTGGACATTGCAATCTCTGCATCATAGCTTTAACATCAATCATCTTCCAGCATTTATGCTGAGATGCTGTATATACTCTGTATCATGATTGTTATAAGTGATTAGAGGTTTCCACAGTTATTTATATAGTTGGATATTTCAGAAAAAGAACTCTAAAATGGGTTTTTATCCAAAATCCATTATACAATTCTCTTTCCGAAATATCCAACAACATCATGATTGTTTATCCAAAATCCATTATACAATTCTCTTTCCTAATATCCAACAACATCATGATTGTTGCCATTTGATTGATGAAACTTGACATGGGTATGGAAATTTATTTCACTGGTGGTGATCCTGGCATCCATAACAAATAAATACTTGGACAAATATTACATTCTATTATTTGATGATAAGTGGACCTCTATCACTTAGGCAGAAGCAGCTTGTTGCTCCTGTTGTAGTAATATGTTCACTGCACAACTTTGTTATAGGTGTATGTTAAAATGGCAATTGTACAGAGCACATAATTAGCCCCTCTAAATTAGATCCAGTATTACTTTCAATTGAGATGTATTCAGATACATATAATAATTTCTTGATGGCTGATTTCAGTTTTGTATGTGTGAATTTTTGGTTAGGTAAAAACATAACATATTTCATACTTCAACCAAAATGCTCACTTGTGCTCATATCTTGACCATTGAATTTGGGAAGGAAGTTCTTCGAGTTACCACGTCATCACAACACAAGTGACCTTTTTAATGTTTTCTTCACCGGAAGATCAAAAATATTGTTTAATAAAAATATGTTTTAATGTTTTATTTTGAAGTTCTAAACTCCCTGCCGTATGCGTTATTTTTTTATTTAATTAGTTCAACTCAATTAACCTCAACCATTTTTCACTCAAAACAAATCACAATTTTATTTTGCAAATTATCTTTTGACTTCTCTAATCCAATTTAGTTTGGTTTATTCTTCTTCCCATAGTTTAATTTTGTTTAATTTTGTTTATGGTCCTTCCTCTCCATGCTGGATATAAAGTTTTTTTCGAAAATTTTTATTGATTAATTTTCTTTATTATCTTCATGTTAAATAAATAATAATAGTATTATTTCAAATAAAAATAAGAGTAATTTTTTGATACATTATATTTCTAATTTACATATTAATTTTAAAATATATCTTTTTTTAATTTTATCTAGTTAATTTCAAAAATCACCATAAAAATATCAAGAGAATTGAACTCATGACTTCTTAATAGAAAAAGTATTAATTTATAATAGATATATATTTTTAATTTTATCTAGTTAATCACATAAATCACCTCGAGCGTATCAAGAGAATTGAATTCATAACTTCTTAATAGCACAAGTCCTTTAATGACAAGGAGTCAACCAATTGAGCTAAAATTGAAAACTACATATAAAAGTAATATTAAATAAAATATTAAATTTTAATTTAATGTTCATATAATTTTATTTTATTTATAAAAATATTATTATTATTATTTTTTGTTATATATGTCAAAATAAGATATATCTATATATATATAGGACTAAGTTATTTGAGTCCTAAGATAATTGGCACATCTAATTATGGTTTGAGTAGTTAGGTATTTAATGACCTAAGGATCCAACTCAACCTCGGTCACACCAATCCTTATCATGACTAGAATCGGTGACCTTTACATCAGGGAGTGCCTTAAGAGTAAACCCTGATCCAACTCATTCTTGGCCGCACCAACCTTTATCACGACTAGAATTGATAACCTTTACACCAAGGAATGCCTTAAGAGTAAACCATGTCATCTCCTATCACCGTGTGTTATATGCCTATAGGCTTTTATTTCTTATTTTTCTAGTAAAATTAAATCACAATTTAGGATAGTATTTAGTTCCATAAATTAAATTAAAATTAAATATTAATAAAACACACATTATTTTATTAAACATAATCTTGACAATGATCAGTTCTATGTATTAGATTAGGATTGAATATTTATAAAACACACATTATTTTATTAAAAATTATTGACAATGATTATAAGGGATTTTGACTTTTTTTTATGATGAATATTAATAATGAAACCACAATTATTAATTCTCAAATAAAATATAAAATTATATTTAATTAGTTAATAATTCATATTTCTTAAATATAAATAAAAAAAGTCTACTCTCAATCATTTCAAGTGATATGGATTTCTTCAAAAATAAATTAGCTATTAATCATCACAATCTCATTATCTATTGAATGACATCAAGTGAAAGCACACCTAAACAAATTGGAGGTACCGGCTCCCAATTTTTTTAAAAGGTTTTCATAAATTTAAATCTTATCGGGTTTCTCTGCAAGCGCATACTCAAAAATATAACGCTACTCCATTAAAAACAAACATTATAAAAGAAAATAAATCTGTAACTATCTAAGAACAGTGAAAAGAAGCCTTAACGATTATCCCCGGCTTTTGAATAGATACAATTTTAGAAATCCAAAGGCATCAGAAATCATGTAGTTTTTTGGGTTTATTTTTACATGGAGTTGGAATACAAGGGAAAAAAAGGAGTTGGAATACAAGGGAAAATTATAATAGTAGCACATGTATGGTTAATTTTTTTTTTTAACCGTAACGGTTGTGGTCTTTATTTATTGCAAAAGGGATAGTGAGTCTTTGCTGTGGCGACCCTTATTACATGGCTGTTTTCCTTTTTTGCAGCCTTTGAGATATTGCAATTTCACAATTTTTGGAAGAAGCTTTCCCCATTTACAGTTAAGCTCCCTTTCCTAAGAGTGCATCCAATGTTCGCCATCCGATCTGCTTCGCTGTTCGAGTTTCTGAGAATGTGGTAGAGCTTGTATGAGTTGAAGTCTTGTAATACTCTCTTAAGTCTGTCCATAATTTTGTTGAGACCAACGTTGTTGAAGAGTTCACCTTTGATTAAATTTTTTATTATAATTTCTGAGTCTCCGAAGACTTGGAGATCTTTAACACCTTTCTCCCTAGCAATAAGACAAGCTTTGAGTAACCCAAGGATCTCAGCTTGATTGTTAGTTTTCAGGCCAAGGCCCCATGCAAATGAATCTCTTTCTGTCCCATCCGTGGAATAGATGACCCCACCAGCACCTGCAACTCCGGGGTTCCCTTTGGATGCCCCGTCAAAGAATATGGAAGTTAATTTTTGGGCCCTCCACCATTTCTGGAAGATGTCATCTGGTTCTCTTTTTCGCCAGTCCGGTTTAGCTTTCTGGGGGGGCAGTAGATACTTTCGGGGATGTGGCTCTAGGGCCAGCCACCTCTTTTCTTCCGGCGTGAGCAGAGGATCATCTTTGTAGTATTGTTGTTGGGCCGTTTCCAAGAGTAGAGACTTTGCTTTTGCTGCAACTTGAACCGGGGAATGCTGTATGTCTTTGAAGATCTGCTGGTTACGAGCCAGCCAAAGCTGCCAGCAAACATATTTTGGTATCGCTATCCATACCTTGCGCCAAAAAGACTTGGGAGGGATACGCTGAGGGTAGCAGGCACTCCATGTAGCAAAGAAGTCCGGGACAGAAGTCTGAGAAGGTATAGAGATCTGAAAATCTTGCAGAATGAGTCCCCACACCTCTTTGGCGAAGAGGCACTCCAAAAATAGGTGCTGGGCAGTTTCAAGATTACTTCTGCATAGCACGCATCTATGAGGCCCTTCGATCTTCCTCTTTACGAGATTGTCTCCTGTTAAAAGTTTGTTGTGCGCCAAAGTCCAGAAGAAAAAAATTATTTTTGGAAGTGCTAGCGCTCCCAGACCTGTTTCCAAAATGTGGGCAGATGATTACTGTTCTTCGATCCTTGAAGCGCTCTATAGCCCTCAGCGGAAGTATAGATACCTGTCCGCCCCCAGCCCCAACTGTCTCTCATGTTTCTGTTGATCGGCGTGGCTTCTTCGAGCAACTCCTCAAGATAATTTTGTTGGTCAGTTAAATGCACAGGGGCTCCGTGAAAGTCCCAACCTGCCCATTCACCGCGTCTGTCCCAAATTGACAAGTCATAAACGCTGTTTATGTCTGCTCTTTCTAACCAGTCCCTGAGTTCTGCGATTTCTTCATTTTCAACTAAAGGTTCGCACCCCATTATGTGATCTTTCCACGGATGTGTGAGCTTGCCATTTCCAGGGATTCTATACAAGTGATGCTTGAAAAAATTGCTACTTTTGTAGGAGAGCCTCCAGACCTGCGTGCATGAAATTGTGTTGTTTAATAGCATTGTCCTGAGGGCGGTGTTGTCGCGTATTTGGACCATAGAGTGATGCTGACGGGGTGAGAAGGGTCGTGGATCGTTTTCCACAGAAGCTTGCCTCCCAACGTTGTGTTAACTAGGGAAGGGTCGCGTATTTGCAATCCACCCTCAGTGATCGGTCTCTTGACCAAGTCCCAATTTACAAGATGCATTTTTTTTTCGTTGCCTTTCCCTCCTTGCCATAAGAAGTCCCTAAGGAGTGAAGAGATCTGTTCCATAACATTTTTGGGAGCCAAGAGGAAAGCTGCTTGATAAATAGGAAGGGCTAACAGCTGGGATTTGATTAGAATGGTTTTTCCACCTTTTGTTAACCAGTGACCTCCCAAAGCTTTGATTTTAGATTTGATTTTACTGATGATGTCAATCCAGAGGGACCTCTTATTCATGCCTAAGGATATTGGAAGTTCAAGATACCTAAACCTATCCCATTGTGCATGCCCTTTGAACCCTAAGATCTTCGCGATGTTATTGATCTCCTGCTATTCTGTATTCCAGCTGAAGATTTCACTTTTACTCTCATTGACAAGAGCGCCAGATACCCTGCAATAACTTCTCAGGACATTGTCAAATGTTTTCGCTATTATGGAGGAAGCACCACCAAGGAGAAGGGAGTCATTTGCAAAGAGTGCGTGATTCAAGGGGGCTGATCCGTGGGAAGGTTTGAGACCTAGGAGGGAGCCAGCATTTCTTTCAGCTAATAGTTTTATGCTAAGGGAGTCCGCCATGAGGATGTACAGAAAGGGAGAGAGGGGGCATCCCTGCCGAATGCCTCTCCGGGTTTGGAAGAAATTAGATGGACGACCATTGATAAGGGGAGCGATCCACGGGGAATCAATACATGCTTTTATGAGCTGAAAAAATCGCTGAGAGAAGCCAAAAGACAACAAAACTTTGCAAAGGAACAAGCGATTAACTCTATCGAATGCGGTTGTCATATCAAGTTTAATCAACATACTTTTCTCCACTCGCTGTTTACTTGTATGGATGGTCTCCTGCACCTAAATGACGTTGTCCAAAATGTACCTGCCTTCCACAAATCCGCCTTGAGAGCTGGAGATCAGTGTTTTGAGTAGAGGCTTGATTCGATTAGCTAAGAGCTTGGCTATAATTTTGTAAGAATCATTGCACAACGAAATATGCCTATATTTAACAAAGGATTCAAGGTTGGTTTCTTTGGGGATTAGGGCTAAATAGGTGGAGTTGGTTCCTCCTCCTATCTTAGCTTTTTTCATGAAGCCTCTTATCATTTTAAGGAGATCCACTTTGATAACTTCCCAACATGCTTTATAAAAATGGATTGTGAATCCGTCAGGGCCAAGGGCCTTGTCGGCTTCCATGGACCAGATTACATTGATGATATCCTCCTCTGAGATAGGTCTGCAAAGAGCTATGTTATCTTCAGTGTTAACAAGAAGAGGGATTTTGGTGAGGAAGTCGGCTATTTCCTCATCGCTACCTTGGGTTCCATCATTGAATAAGTTCCTGAAATGATTTTCAGCAACATCTTTAACCTGGTTGAATCCTTTGCAAACTTGGCCCTTCGTGGTTTTGATTTCAGCTATATAGTTCCGGGACAGCCTAGCTCTGTATTGTCGATGGAAAAAAGAGGTGTTCCGGTCCCCAGCCTTTAACCAAAGACTTCTGGATTTTAGCCTCCAATGTTCTTCTTCAGCTCGGAAGGATTGGTATGTGGATCGTTGAGCTTTAACTTCCTTATCCAATAGTTCTGCTGTAATGACTTTATTTTCCATATTTGTTTGCAAGGAGTGCAGCATCTGGACTGCCTCTTTTCTTTGATTGGTTGGGGTGGGATCTGGCTTTTTGATCCAATCCTTCAATGCTTGTTTTGTGGCCTTCAGCTTTTGTTCCCATATATAGCTGGAGGATCTTGAGAAGGGTTTAGCCCAGGCAGCTTTCACAGTTTCCATGAATCCCTCTTTCTCGAACCAAAGCGGGCTGAAGCGAAAGGGGATGGGCCCCAGATCTTCTTCATCTTCCAATAGGAGCTGAATTGGTTTATGATCTGAGGTTAATTTAGGCAAAATTTTTGTAATGATGATCTTTTTGTTCATCATGAGGGCGCTTTGGACCAGGAACCTGTCCAGGCGAGCAGCAATATGTTCCGACCCAACTCGATTATTTGACCAAGTGTACCGCCCGCGGATTGGGTTGAAGTCTAGAAGGTCCCAGCTCTGGGAGAGCTCCTCCACAAATGCCAGCATGGGGTCTCTGTTACCTGATCCGCCCCTTTTCTCTTTTGGATTCAACACTATGTTAAGGTCTCCCGCTAAGATAATGTTACTTGGGGAATGCTGCTCTAGAAAAATTGAAAGTGAATTCCAACATTCTCTTTTCTCATAATAGTTTACAGGAACATACATATTGAAGAGAGAAATGTTCAACTTACTAGCTTTGTGCTTGAGATCTGTGAAGATCCAGTGCTAGGTTTCTTTAAAATTTTGAAGCTGGAAGGTGCAGTCTGACCAAAGAGTAGCCAGGCCTCCGGAGGTGCCCCTGGCGCTGATTGCCTTGCCTGTATTTTTATTCCACTTTGACTTACTGATATCTAGAAGGGCTTGCCCTTCAATCTTGGTCTCTTGGAGCATGAGGATATCTGAGGGTTCTGTTTTGAGTAAATCCTTGACTGCTTCTAGTTTAGAGGGGTTCCCTAGTCCTCTGCAGTTCCAAGAGACAAACTTCATTATTTACTGAGAGGAGGATTGGGACCTCCCTTGGAAGGTCTCGGTCTGGTATTTCGTCTGATGGACATTTCTATTGTGGCCTGACTTCCTTGAGTTTTGAGTCTCTTAGCCTCTTCTTCTCTCATTTCTTTTCGGGATTTCCTTCCAACTCTTTTAAAGGGGCGCTCATAGGTTTCATCCTCCGATGAACCTGAGCTTTCTATTGCTTTTTTCCTTGTGACTTCTGCATATGAGGGATTGGATGGGCTGCCTTGGGTGACTTCAACCTGAACTGCTTTCTCTCCTTCTTTGCTTGGTGGGGTGCTTTCTTCCTGCACTCGATTTTCCTGCTCTGGGGCTGCAGGGTCGATCTGAGTGCTTGCTGTCCCTTTTGTGTTTGCTTCGCCTTCCTGAGTGGGCTTAGAACTGCTTGGGATCCCTGTTGTGTTTCCTTTGCCGGAACCTTTTTTTGGAAAAGTTGTTTTCTGAACTAGAGTCCATTGATCCCCATTTTGTTTGTCTGGTTGCTCTTCAGCCCTTTTCTTGCAGTGCTTGGTGAAATGTCTGTGCCCATGACAGTGTCTACATTTGAAAGGTAACTGTTCGTAGTCTAGTTCCTGGATATGCGTCCATCCAGCGACAGTGAGCTTGATTGCTTCCGGTAACCCCTCCTCTAGGTCAACTTCAACGCATATGCGAGCACAAGAATACTGATATTTTCTTGCAGCTTTGTCTATATATTTACCCAGCGCGTTTCCGATGTTCTCTAAGGATTTTTGGTTCCAACAATGGAGCGGCAGATGGGGTAGTCTCACCCAAACCGGAACAACAGATGGGACGTCCTGGGAAGGGTTAAAGTCTGGGGACCATTTGTTCAAATACAATCCCTGAGGTCCCATGAAATATGGGCCATTTCTGAAAATTAAACTTCTGTCTTCTGTGCTTTCAAACACAAAGACAAAGAATCATTTACCTACAAAGTAGCTTTTGACACCATCTTTGATTAGAGGATTCCAGTTTCTTTGAGTCCAATCTTCTACTGATTTAGGAGAGGGCCAGAGGCCTGTGAACTGCCCAATGAGGCCTCTCTCTGCCAGGTTCAGAGCTACCTTGCACGTCTCTTCTTCAGGAAGGGCCACTGAAGGGATCTTTTCCATCTTCTTGATGAACTTCTGTTGAGTCGTCGATGGCGCTCGCTTCGGGGCTGCTTCGATCATTGCTCTAAAAGCTATCACCTCTGGAGGCGGATTGGAGAAGCCCCCTGAAGAATCCATGGTGAGGGCGCCTCAGTGCTGTGCGCAGGGGCGCAGCAGCCACGAGGGCGCATGGAGGAACACCCAGCAGTCCGCAGATGGAGTAGTCGCTGCCCTTCGGAGCAGCCAAAGGGCTGGATCGGCCTGCGGCCTCAGAGAAAGCGAACCAGAGGCGGCTAGGTCAAGCTCTCGCATCGCAGCAGTATCAGGGTTAGAAGAAAATATGTATGGTTAAATTTTAATTAGTCTTATTTAGTTTTATTTATGAATAAATTGTTAATTAGGGAAGCCATAATTTAGATTCTCACCTGCAATAGCAAAATCCATAGCATGCATTCTACAATTATTGATTGAATCTGTAATTCTGCCTCTGTACTCCAAACACAAAGCCAAAACAGGGAGTATTAGCAAAACAAATGTGCATAATAAAATGTTCCAACCACACACACAATTAATTCAGATGGTTCATTACAAAACCATCCTGAAATACAAATAAAAAATAAAAGGGTGCATACCTTGTCCCCTTAGGATCCCATGTTCTCTTCTCTTCTCTTTACCATCATCCTCCCTTCTAACCCCAACCAACTAGAGCCAACCTCCTCTCCCTCCTAACCCCAACAGGCTAGAGCCAATCTCCTCTCCTTCTCCACCCAGACTGAGAAAAGAAAACCAGAACCAAGCCAAAACAAAAATTCTAAAATAAAACCAAAACCAAAACTAAAAACCTAGAAAGAAACACAGAGACAAAAACATGAAACAATTATTCAACTAAGCATGGCCATGCTTGAAAAACAACAAAACCAAAAAACAAGTGAAAACATTTAACAAATTCGGCTCTGATTTCTTCTGCCAACCTATAAAGCCCGGTCATGTCCAATCTCCTACTTAGTCAACTCACAAATTCTAGGGCATTAGAAATTGTAAAGCTCCACCATTAGCATCAAATGGAACAGTACCAAAGGTAAGGGCATAATCAGGGAAGCGAAGTAGAAAACAACGCCCACTCTCAAATGACTCGCTCCTCTCAAATCCTGCACTCCTCTATACAATTATTTCCTATCATAAGGACACCATGCCCAGCCTGGCCTCACCTCACCTACACAACCTCCCAAATGTCGTCGACTTATTATACTAATGATATCGCTATTGGATGGGATGGAATATTTATGTTAGAGATTTCATTTCATATGCTTAAAGATTTTGGTATCTGACAAGTTGGCACGAGGTGAGGCAGTTCATCACTCTTATAAAATTTGAAATGCGGTCGTTGAGTTTGAAATCGAAATTCACCAACATCTACACCCACCCCCCTCACACACACACACACACACACACACACATATATTAATTAATTTATTAATCCTATCACCTTTTCTCACAAATCCAGCTTTGATATTAATGTTCTAATTTCTTCTTTAATTATTATTATTTATTCATGAATATTATAAAGTTAAAAATGACTTGTTTATTTATTTATGGATATTACCAACTTAAAAAATACAATATCAAATGGTTGGTTTAATAGAATAGCTTAATTATTATATTGGTGCGAGACTTGCATATACTAGGAATATTTGTTTACATCATCAAGTTTAGTCAATTCCAACAAAATTTTCACTTGCACATTAGTTCACTTCGCTCAATATGTTTCTTTGACAAATGCCAAAAAATATTACGAGCAAACTAACTTGTTCTCTATCAATATCACTGAAAATGCCAACAAGTTGCATTTGATCCAATAATCTAACCATGTTTTCATAGGCACCTTCATACATAACCTTGTGCCTTTCCTACCTACCTTTCATCACCTTATCTTTGAAGACACCACCTCATTTATCTCACGTGCAAATGCAATAGCACATATAGCCATCTCCCCACATTTACAACATCTAGATTATTTTTGTACAAACTTAGAAGACAAAATATTAGAAAAGGCATACATCCAATACCTACAACTCTTTCTAGCTCTAAATGCCTTTCTTTTCCTTCCAATCATCCATTAGTCGCACTAAAATACTATTCCTCGCACTTCTTCCATCTTCCACATACTTTTCCATGGAATGAAGTATAGCATGGTTATCTTTGACTCGAGGCAATGGTATTCCCTAACTGCATTGGAAAAAAGAAACATGCTATTAATTCTTACATTGCTTATAGGTTGCTAGGTTGTTGTGAAACATCGATTTTTGTCTTCTTTCAAACATAATATTTGTTTTGAATAACTCTAATATCATCCACACCAATAGGGATTTTATCATTGATACACATTCTCTTTCCTGGGGATGCCAGTAGCACTAACAATCACCATGACTCGATGAGTCTTGTCAAAGGATTTTGTACAAATGTGTAACGTTTATTTTCTATTCTTGAGTTTTTGTATGGGACGGAATAAAACAAATCACATGAATACCATGATTCCTCACATATATGCCTCTCCTAGACAATATTTATAAACTATGGTATTGGGGGCGAATCAGGGGCTTTTCTAAAACCAAGAATAACTTGCTTTTCGATGGGTTAAAAGATATTCTTTCTATTGGCAAAAAATTGTGTCTCCCTCTTCTCTGCAAGAGTGGAGCCATTTCCTAAGAAATCATATCCCAACCTCAATCACACGGCTTTATGAATGTCACAATAAAACTCCATTAGGTTCTTCAACAGATTGTAAACTAACTCGCTAATGTTGTCTTCATAGAGTTGGGACAAAGGCTATCTAAAGGATTCTAGCATTCATTCAATGCATTAGAGAAATTTAAACAAACTTTTCATTTGTTCAATAGTCGAGATATAGCACATATCCATCAATCTTGCATTTTTTGTACCTACTGTTGAATCCCCGAAAATCAGGTCTACAACAAGGGGGATACCCACTCGGTCCTGACCTTGGTTAGCAGCTCCTTTTCCATTCGGTATAGTGGGTCCGACTGGGGATATGGGACTAGTTTCCAAATATATGTGTGTGTGTGTTGAGAATTGATATTTCTTTCCTATTGGTTTCTAAGTAAAATGATTTTTATTCTAAATCTGATCTAACAACATGCAATTGTATTCTAATAAACAAAAATATCTAATTCTAAACTAACCCGGGATGTAATCTTTCCGTTATGCGATCTAAAATGATTTCAAATGACAGTTGGTAATAAAGATCATCCAACTGCTATGAGAAAAGAATTCAATAAAGATAAACCATTTCATATAAAAAGTTAGATGAAACAATTGTGAAAAACATATCGCATAGTAAGCTGATCATATATTAAGCATAAATAAATAGCTACCACCGTACAAAAGTGCCAAATGATAACTCAAGCATTTAAGCATTCATATATAAATAACTGAACATGAATATCACCATAACACATAAGCAGAAACAGTTAAGAGATAAAAGTACCATTTATAACTAGTTCTACTCATAAGCTCCAACAATAACGATCTATTTCTTCTTAATCCAACATCCACTAAGAGTACAAAAGTGCAACATCATTAGTAGATATTAAACACAGATATCAATAAATCATGTTCCATTCATTCATCAAAACCTCCTCGGAGGGTGCAAAAGTGCATGTTCTCAGGTTAAGTTTTTGATAAATTTCTGGACCCCTCTATAAATGCATGAGAAGGGTTTAAATACTACTAACTAATTCTAAAAATAATTTATTACAAAAATGTAGGATGCGGTTTAAATGACTGTCCTCATTTCAGGCAAAAATAAAGCAAAATTAAAACTAAAACTAAATCTAAAACTAAACCTACTAACTAACTATTTATGTATCTGTTCCTTGAAGTCGCAAGCGTTCAGCATTTGCTTGAGGATAGTTGGCTGGCCGACTTCCGATTTTAGCTGTCCTGCGAAAACGGAATCAGTAAGAGCTGGCACCATCTTCTCGGCAGAATTGATGACACATTCGAGAGTCATGCACTGGCTGTGTGGTTTTACCAAGTACGTCCAGTAAGAATCCCAATTCAACTTGGTTAACCTTTGGATTGATTCTACCTTTTCTTGAGCCTTCTGTCGCCAACTTGTTTGTAGATGTTGCACATTTGGCAGATATTTACATACCACTTGATGATATATCTGATAAATATCACTGGTTTTGAGTTCTAGTTTTACTTTCCATATTTTAGCACTTTTTCCTACAAATTTCCGCACTTACAGACAACTGAGCAATTTGAGGCTTCCCATCTTGAGGGGTTTTGCCTCGAGATCGGAAACTACCTCCGCTTCTTGATCTGGGCTTCTCTGGTGCGATTTTTGCCTCTTGCGCAATTTTTGTTAGAGGATATAAAGCTTAAATTCTGTGGAAAGAATGACTTATATGTTCTTGGTTCTGAGCTTTGAATTCTCTATACGTGATATCAGCACTATCTAGTATCCATTTAACCATGTCCGTATACGGGAGAATTTTGGGCCTTGCCGCTATCCTGTGCAAGAATGAACATGCTAGATCTGTAATAGATGCCTCAGAAGATCTGTGTGAGCCTGCAGTGGTTGTAACCTCCATTACCTTGGGATCTTCTTCCTCAAGTAAATTATACATGCCTTCCCAAGTAGTAATACTGACGTCTTTGTTACAGGTGGTGTCTGTGTACAAGGGAGTCATCTCTTTATCTTCAGAACTGGGAGCTTTACCCTTCTTTCCCATAATATCTTGAACACTGCTCTGTATGCTTCTCTGCTCTTCACTCATACAACTCACAAATGAGGTGAGAACGATGATAAGAAAAGGTGACAAGAAAGCTTTAAATGCAGAAAATATATAAAATATATCACCTTACGTGAACTAGCTCCTTGATAAGATCAAAACAATATTTCATTAATGATTGCCAACTAACTTATTAATTAACATTAACGCACATAACCGGGCCTCGGTTTATGGAAAAATCTTTCTCGAACAACAGGCCATACAGATCTGCGATAAGGCGATTTTGCGATTTGCTTCGCAATATCGCAGATCGTAGTATCGCAGATCGCAATATCGCAAATCGTAGTTCCTTTACGTGTGGCAAGCATCCGTCAATGTGTTTTCTGCGAAATGCGATTCGCGAGATGCGCCATCGCATATCGGTGTTTTAAGACACTTCAGCGTCTGCGATGTTTAAGGCATGCGATGTGATGAGGGTTTTTCGATACGCGATTTTGCATCGCAATTTCGCATTTTAGAATTCCGCTTGTGGGAAGGTATCCATTACCCATTTTTGCGATGCAACGCGCTTTAAGGAATGATTTTATTCTAACTCATCATAAAACTTAAGTCTTTTTATATTTTTGAGGGTATTCTCCTAAGTTTATGATAGTAAGTTTTATTGAAAAAGGAAATACAAGCATTAATCGATTTTTTAATTTTTTAATAAGGGTCCCCACTTATTTAGTATTAGTGATAACACTAAATAAGAAGGGGGGGTTGTTGCTGGCCACAAGACCTACCTACAAAGGCTTGTGTCAAAACATTCCTCAAACAATATTCATTCAAGGAATAATGGGAGGATACTAACTGCCTCACTATATTTGCTTTCATTTATAGCACACCTCGCCAAGCATACTTGGGAATGATGTTTACATTCTTAATACTGCTATGCAAGGATACAAAATATAAATAAGAGATTATGATGCATATGAAAAGAACATTGTCTTCCTTCTCTCGAATCATGCGCACACTAGGTCTCTTTGTTGATATTTTCCACATCTCTATCCAGTGGTTATCTTAGATCTCCACACTCCTATCATTTCTCACGGTCACAAATTTGAACAAAATAATTTTTATGTTATATCAAAGTTTAAAAATTCAATATGTGTGTTCAAACTAATAAGCCCAATAAACACAACAAAGATAAACTATGAATCTTACAGAGACCTTGAGGATACTCTATTGAACCTAATCACTACACAAAGTATTGCAAACACATTTTTCATGTATTTCTCATTTTTCGTGTAGCATGTTCCATCGAAAGTATGCAACATGGGTACTCCTTGGATGAGGAATTAAATTTTGCATCCAACAAGTACTCCCGCCCAAAATTTGAGTAAAACCTTAGGGAGATAAGTTGAAAATATGAGTTGAAAAGTAGTTTTATTGTTTTATTATTTTATTATTTTTTAATCTTTTTACTTTTTTACTCCAAAAATGGTGAATCATCCCACATGTTTGACATCATCATCTTGAATCCTATTGGTTCTTATAAATTTTATTTTGGTTGTACATTTTTCTTAAGAGGCCCATTTTAGACCTCAAAGTTCCCCGGATGCTTATCTCGAACTCAAATTTGCTAAGAAAAGAAGTCCACCTAGCCTGAAGAGCATTCAAATTAGGCTGATTAAAAAAATCGTTAAGCTACTGTGATCAGTCATTAAAACAAATTTCTTTCCCAATAGGTAATGTCACCAAACCTTTAACGTGTGAACCAGTGCAGTCAGTTCCAAATCATAAGCAAAGTATTGTTTGTCATGCTCCTTCAACTTACGAGATTAGTAAGCTATCACCTTTCCTTCCTGCATCAACACTCCTCCAACTCCTACTTGACACGCATCAATGCACATTGTGTACTCTTTTTTTGGATTCGTTTCCTTCAACACAAAGGTTGTGGTTAATGTATGTTTGAACTGCTCAAAGCTTTGTTGGCATTTGGCTGTCCAATTAAAAACGTTTCCCTTTTTCTGAAGTGAAGTAGGATACACAATCCTAGAGAACCCCTTTATAGAATGATGATAATATCCTACCAACCCCATAAAAGGCCAAATATTTGCAACATTTTTTAGGAACAGACCACTCCATGATGGTTTTGATCTTTTCAGGATCTGTTACTGTGCCTTCTGATGAGATAATGCATCCTAAATAGTGAACTTGATCCTTGTAGAAATCACATTTGTTGTATTTGGCATAAATTTGATTGTTACGCAATGATTGCAATACTATCCTCAAATGTTTCGTATGTTCCTCCATGATCTTTGAGTAGATTATAATATCATCAATAAAGATCAAGACAAACTTGTCTAAATACAGGTGAAATATACCATTCATAAGACTCATGAAGGTGGCAGGGGCATTGGTAAGCCTGAAGGGCAATACCACTAACTTGTAATGACCATAGTGAGTTTGAAACACTGCTTTGCAAATGTCTTTGTCTTTAATATGAATCTGATGATACCTTGAACGTAAATCAATTTTTGAGAACACACTAGCTCCTCTGACCTAATCAAATAGATCATTAATATGGGGCAGGGGGTATTTATTCTTAATGGTAAGCTTATTTAATTTTCTATAATCGATACATAGCCACAATGTACCATCCGTTTTCCTTACAAATAGTACAAGAGCTCTCCACGGTGACACACTTGGTCGAATATAACCTTATATAGAAGCTCTTGCAACTACATTTTGAGTTTTGTTAATTCAGGTATACTCATATGATGAGGGGTTTTGGACGCAAGGGTTTCTCCTAGAACTAATTCAATGATAAAATCAATATCTCATTTAGGTGGTAGCCTAGGTATTTGCTTTGGAAATACATCGATAAATTCTTGTATAATTGGCATATTTTCCAGGGAAGGAGTCTTATTTTTAGAGTTAGAATAGCCCACTTGCACAACATAAATTTGACAACCATTCCGAATACATTTTCCTAACTGATTGGTTGTGATTGGTCGTAATTTAAAAACTCTTTTAATCCCTTGAATTTCTTGCCTAATTCCCCCTTCATCAAGGAAATTAATAGTTTTCTCTTTACAATCCACTAGAGACCAATGTTTCTCTAACCAATCCATTCCAATCAATACATCATATGAGCCTAGGGGTAATATATTCAAATCCACTTGAATTTGTTGTTCTCCTATTTTAATAGAACAATTTTCAATCTTAGCATTCACTCTCCGCTTAGCTCCTGCAACTAATTATAACAACCAAGGAATTTTAAATTTAACCATTTGTAAAGACATTTTTCCATTATTTTTGGACTGACATAACTTAGACTTGCACCTGGATCCACCAAAATAGAAACATAGTGGCTAGATATAGTACCTTCTAGTTCTACCATGGTGCGTTGATATTTCACTTGATTATCATCCAAAGTTGCATTTTTATAGGCATGCTTCTAACTTCCTCACCCATTGTAGAGGCTTCTTCCACATTAGTAGCCTACTCTATTCAAGTACGATGAAGGGAATTTTTATAGTAATGGGGATCTCCACATCCCTAACATTGCAGAAGGGGTTTATGTTGTTGGTTATTTTTTGGTTTGCTTACCACCTACATCTGCCTAGTATCATCTTGTAATCCAAGTTTCTGCGGATTCCTTCCAGGAAACTTGGTCTGTTTTTTTCGATGCACATTCTTTCCATCAATTTTCACATTTCTATTGCTCGGAAAGCCTTTCTGTCCCTTTTTAAAGTGCCCATTCTGATTGTTTTCTTCTTTTTGTTTCATTTGCTGATAACAAATTCTAGCTTTCCAAATTGTTTCGTCCATTGTTTTTTGGTTATCAAATTCCATCTTTTCCCTCACAAAGGCAGGTAAAATACTAGTGAAACATTGCACCTTAGCCTTATCCTCTAGAATATATGGAACTTATCTCAATAAGGAGGTGAACCTGGTTACGAACTCATCTATTGTTAACTAACCCAACCTCAAGTCATGAAACTCCTTGTAACACTCTCCTCCCACATCTACCCAAGTAACCATCCAAACGGGGTAAACATGTGACGAGAGGCTACTATGATGGGATTCAACCTCCTATGTGACCTTAAGGAAGTGGAATCGACAAAAACAAAACATATAAACCTTCCACATTAGCTACTGGACTCCTAGGAACCATCCCAACCTTTTTGGTAACCAGCCCTTGGGTCCCACTGAGTTTTTAGACAATTAACCCCCAAACTCTCCCATGATATTGGCATGCTAGTGCCTAGAGGGCTATGGATGCTCCCACAACATGGCATGCCAATGTCTAGAGACTATTTTTCTTAGTGTTGTTCTAGCGTCGCTGGGATTTGAGCCACTTTTTCAGGCCCAAAGCCCAGGTCATTGCCCAGAATTAAATGACATCCTCAGAAGATAAAGATAACAAGGTAATGATGATACAAATGCAATTACTTGAACAAGGGCTTGACTATACCTGTCACGCCCCTACACCTGCGGTAGTCTTCCAACCGCTTGTAGTAAGGTGCGGCACCACCGAACGCTTTCTTTTCACCAATACTAACATTCGTGGACTACACCTACTTTCACATTAACATTACTTAGCTTGTGTTTCGCAACCAAGTAAACATACAATTATCCTTTATACTTAATGAAGCCCATACTCATTCATTATCATCATGCAATTATACCAAGAACAACAACAATTGCAACAAGTATAAAGGGGAGGGGCAACTCCCCGTAATGTGAGTCTGCCCGACAATATATTAAGAATATCAGTTTTACAATGTACAAGTGTGCCTTGCCAAACCAAGTCTACACTTAGCCAAATATTACAATAGAGAGGCAACCCTGCCTTCTACAATACATGTGCACCCTTACACAAAGAGTAGTGCTCACCCGAGCCACTTAAATCCTCTTCACCAAGTCCTGCACAAATCTGCACATATACCGAACCCCGGGCACACCTTGCCCACACCTCCAACCGGCACAAGACAGCTCCAAAACCGCACCTTAGATAGTGTGCATGAGCTATGCGCAGCTCCTATCCAAATCTGCGCAGTTCTGTTTTACCCCTTCCTCTTATGCGTAGAGAAGTGATGAGATTCGTTGGTTGAAATGAGCCTCAAGGCTCATTCATATATACACATCTTAGTGTGGGTTTACATGGGGTGTGCAGCCCCTTGGCCGACCCCCAAAGCCACCAACATGCGCCCCCTAAGACTCTTACTCAAGTCGGCTTTCAAGCCTTAGTCCAACGCATATATATATATATATATATATATATATATCTATATATATATATATATATATATATATATATATATATATATATATATATATATATATATATATTATGTCCAACACTTAGTCGCATAAGTGTCTCGCCTTTCGTCGCATCAATTGTCGCATATTGTCGCAGCACTGTCGCACGCCCGTGTCACCGCGCCTGCCCGTCGTGCAGCCCTCGCCCACCCGTCGTGCAGCTCGCGCCCACCTTGTGTGCCTGCGCCTGCCCGTGCGCCCACGCGCCCGCCCGCGCGCCCGTCAACCGCCCGTGCGCCCGCCGACTCGCCCGACGCCCAACCGTGCCCATGCTCGGGTAGAACTCGAGGACCTTACATCCTCCTCCACCTGAAATCGTTGTCGTCCTCGACAACATACCATCCCGGTAGCCCTCCACCAAGATCATCTCGATCCATGATCATCGACCCGTCTGCCACAATATCCACTGCAACATCTCGTGTCGACCCCATCATGTGTCCCCCTCCATGTAGTCTCCCTGTCAGATGCCAACACATATGTGTTACCATGTCTCGACTAATGCCAACATATATCTGCACATTGGTACCCCTCATGACTCGAACTAGTCGGGTGATCAGTCCAACCATACGCTCAAACCATAAGAATGCACATTCTTATGCCATCACAAGTCTTTCCCTGACTTCTGCTACATCTCAGACTCATCAAGAATCTATCAATCATCCCATGCTCAGGTCCATGGAAACTCCATCCCATCTGCAACATGCTCCACATAACCAACCTGATGTCCATGACTCTATTTGTCCATGATGTCCAACCCATGTAGACTCCATCCCAACCTTTGGCCATCTGCATCCAAGTCTTCACCTGTCATAAAGAAGCCTCCTCCAAGGCCCCTTGTAAAGTTGGTGTAGTTCCTCCCTACCAAGGCCTCCACACCAACCTTCCCCCAAGGTTATCTATAGAGAAAGGAAGGCCAGGAAGTTTCCTCCCTGACTCTCATCTACCCATGTGTCAGATTGATGTTGTGTCCTCAAGCATCTATGCACAGCCTCAATCTCCTCACATGTACATCCAAGCTCACCTAGCTTGTCCTTTGTCAACTGAAAGTCATATATGCCCATAGCATATCTACAAAAGTCCACTATCCCGGCAGGATCTCTACCTCCATAATCCTCATCAACCACTGCCTCTGAAGTAGCACTCGGGCTCCCTTCACTTGTAGCTCCATTGTGAAGATCATCAGTAGAAAATGCTCCCAACAAGTGTTTCCATGTTCATGAGGTTTTTCTCTCACTTCCTTCATTCTTCTTCCCAGCTCTTGCAACGAAGTCAACTAGCTTCCTTTCCTTCGTTGTTTGAGTCACATTCCCAAGTCTTCTTTGCTCCACATCCTCATGCTTCACATTCGGGTCTTTGGGATACAAAGTCATAGAAGCCATCCTTGGTCTATATCCCAAGCAACTTCTTCTATTCATCGGTATCATCATGATATTCCCTTCAACTGTGATCAAGAGAATGTCCCGGTCCACCATTGGTATGGCTTGTGCAAGCTCCATAAAGTCCAACCCCAACACCATAGAATGATCATCCATGTCCACAACTCTCAAGTCCAACTTTCCAAACCACGATCCTACTTTCACCTGAGTGTCCTTCAACACACCATCAATAGCTCTAATGGTAGAGTTGACTGCTTTGAAAGCACTCCATTCCCTCTCCATTTTTGCTTTCTTCCCAAAAGATTTTGCTGCCTTCCTGCTTACGAAGCTATGAGTAACCCCTGTATCCACCAAAGCTGCAAATCTCTTGCCCTTCACGGTCACCTGCACAAAACTTAGCTTCAAGGAATCAACTCCCTCTGTTGGCTTTGTCTTACGCCTCACATCAACAACCTTCTTCAAGAATTCGGCCTCAGAAGTGTCAATTGGCTCATGCTCCACCTTGACATTCCTCCTAAGGTACTTCACCTCCTTGCTTGGCTCCTCTAAGCAACCCGATCCTGGTCCAGCTTGACTCCCTCCAAGCTTGCCCTTCATCACATCTTGCTCAAGTGCACCAGCCAAGTGTCCACTGACCAAGTTCATAGAACTAAACTTCCGAATGTCCTCTGGATGCTCTCGGTAGTGAGTTCCCAACCTGTCAATGTAGTCAAGCTCTTCCTGCTCAATCACAACAACCTTCTTACCAAGAATCTTCTTCTTTATCTCTTCCTCAATTTGCTTGATTTCAGCTTCCACCCTGGAACTTTCCTTCCTCAACCGGGCTCTTTCATCAAAGAGCTCTTGAAGATCAAGACCACTTCGTTGGATCTCCTCATCAAGTTCCTTGAGTTCAACATCTGTCGTACTTCCACATTGGCTCTTGAGTTCTTCAAGTTCCCTCTTTAGTTCCGAACAGCTCTCTCGAATCTTCATGTTCTCGGCCTTCATCGAAACCCATTCAGAACTCCATCGACTCATATGTTCCAACACTTCGTACTGGAGAGCTTTAACTGCACTATGGCTAGATTCACCTTTCGTAGGTTCATCTACCATTACTGCCTTTTCAGCCTTCTCCATGTTCACTGAGTCACCTGCAACCTGAACCAACCCTTGTTCCACTTGTGTGAAACGGTTTCCTTCACCTGCAAGTACCTGTCACGAGCAACCTTGCTCACCACTTCAAACCGAAGCTCTGATACCACCTGTCACGCCCCTACACCTGCGGTAGTCTTCCAATCGCTTGTAGCAAGGTGCGGCACCACCGAACGCTTTCTTTCACCAATACTAACATTCGTGGACTACACCTACTTTCACATTAACATTACTTAGCTTGTGTTTCGCAACCAAGTAAACATACAATTATCCTTTATACTTAATGAAGCCCATACTCATTCATTATCATCATGCAATTATACCAAGAACAACAACAATTGCAACAAGTATAAAGGGGAGGGGCAACTCCCCGTAATGTGAGTCTGCCCGACAATATATTAAGAATATCAGTTTTACAATGTACAAGTGTGCCTTGCCAAACTAAGTCTACACTTAGCCAAATATTACAACAGAGAGGCAACCCTGCCTTCTACAATACATGTGCACCCTTGCACAAAGAGTAGTGCTCACCCGAGCCACTTAAATCCTCTTCACCAAGTCCTGCACAAATCTGCACATATACCGAACCCCGGGCACACCTTGCCCATACCTCCAACCGGCACAAGACAGCTCCAAAACCGCACCTTAGATAGTGCGCATGAGCTATGCGCAGCTCCTATCCAAATCTACGCAGTTCTGTTTTACCCCTTCCTCTTATGCGTAGAGAAGTTGATGAGATTTGTTGGTTGAAATGAGCCTCAAGGCTCATTCATATATACACATCTTAGTGTGGGTTTACATGGGGTGCGCAGCCCCTTGGCCGACCCCCAAAGCCACCAACATGCGCCCCCTAAGACTCTTACTCAAGTCGGCTTTCAAGCCTTAGTCCAACGCATATATATATATATATATATATATATATATATATATATATATATATATATATATATATATATAGATATATATATCTATATATATATATATATATATATATATATATATATATATATATATATATATATATATATATATATATATATATATAGATAGATATTATGTCCAACACTTAGTCGCATAAGTGTCTCGCCTTTCGTCGCACCAATTGTCGCATATTGTCGCAGCACCGTCGCACGCCCGCCCGTCGTGCAGCCCTCGCCCGCCCATCGTGCAGCTTGCACCCACTTTGTGCACCCGCGCGCCCGCCTGCGCGCCCATCGACCGTCCGTGCGCCCGTGCGCCCATCGACCGCCCGTGCGCCCGCGCGCCCGTCGACTCGCCCGACGCCCAACCGCGCCCGCGCTCGGGTAGAACTCGAGGATCTTACAATACCCCTACTATCCATGGCATGCATTTCGTCAAACATATCACAAATATGTAATCTACATGTGTAAACAACATATTTGAACATAGGGATCTCATACTTATTTGAGAATTGCTAAGAATAATTGTTCCCTTACATCATTAGCTACAGTACCATCTATTAGGTCATACATACATTGTTTATTCATTTACAGATAAAAACATGAGGAGAGACATACATCATCACTATCAGAATACATGCTCATAGCCAGCAAAATAACAACAGAAATACCATGAATACATCAACCATAGAATCCACATATAAGCCAGTACATTTACACATGGAAAACCACGGGAATAAATTTCTCACTAATGAATGTAGAAACCAACCGGGGATGGGATTACCACATTCCACCCAACCATAGATTGCCTGAGCCAAATATCTCTTCAGCTAATCACCTTCATGCCATATTCCAAGCATGAATGTGGGAATCATAACCAACCAAAAATAACCAAACAAGCATGAATGCTACCGAAGTTATCCACCTAAACCATGAGGAATTTTAGTGCCTTGTAGTCTCTCAGGCTTTACCGTAATCCGCAATTTGATCTAAGGATCACTAGGCCCTACACCAAGACCCAATCTTCAAGATTTATTGTACATCCCATCCTAGGACTACTAGGCCCAACAGAGAGAAATTCACATCTTGGCTTTACCCTATATCCCACCATTCATCGACAAGGATTCCTAGGCTCGCCAAGGCACACAATCTTGGCTTTACCGCAACCCATAGTTTGGCTCAGGGGTTACTAGGTCAGGGTCTTTACCGTGATCCACGAACTAGTTCAGGGACCACTAGGCCATGTGTTTGTCATTTCATAGATCCACCTCACTTAGCTTTGAATCCATATGGAAATCCAGCTCAAACAAAGTATTAGAATCCATATAATCGAGGCTATTTGAAAATCACAAGGCTAGGCTGAAAATGTTGTCACACCTGGCAAACCCATGCCATACCATGCATGCCAAATCTAGCAAGGAAATCACACATGCAATTCAATACCTGCAAAGAATATTGTTGTAGTTGCTTGATCTTGCTCTTCCTTGCTTGCTCCTTCCTTCTTCTTGCCTTCTTTTTCCTTTCTTGCTCTAATGTGAAAGTGCTCTAAGACAACTTTAAGTGTCCAAGAGTGTGAGAGAGAGAGAGAATAATGAGAGAGCTCCAAAAATGAACTTAAAAAAGGTATCAATTGATTTTCATAAGACTTTTTATTAATGAGGCCTCTATTTTCTTCATTTTCATCCTCACATGCAACCTGTGACCTTTCACCTCCCTTTTCTCCTAATTTCCATCATTTTCATAAATAAATGTGCTAAAAATGCCATTTTGCTTTTCCAAATCCTTTTCCTTTGCCTTTTTCAATTTCCTTAGCCATAATAAACCAAATGAACACCTGCTAGAATGTATTTCCAAACATTCAGCTTGGAATAAGTGTCCCATCAACCATGGTTATTATTTTTGTCTTTATTAACTTTTATTACCTGGAATTTTCACCATGGTTGTTACAGAACCCTCCCCCTTGGGGGACACTGCCTTCAGTGTTCAACCACACCTATACCTCAACAAAACCACTGAAAAGAAAACATGTTTGCCATGGAGCTTTATAACATATCTCAATGAAGTATTTACAATGCTCACCTTGCTGAAAAGAATTCCAACATGACAACGTAACAACATAACAACTATAATGACATGAAACCCATAACGCTTATTGGAGATTTATAACATAGCTCATGGCGGTATTTACACCCATATTCATATGTGCTTCTATCAAAACATCACGCCAAAACATATGCCAAAACATATACCAAACATCATACCAAAATAACTTTGCCTCAACCGGAAAACAATGAAGGATACGTACACCGCATCTGATCCGCCATCTCCAATGTAGCTTCATTGGGCCCAAAGTTCTTCCATTTCACTTTAACCTACTCGATTGCTCAGTTTCAGAGTATGAGAACCTTTTTATGCAATATACACTGAGGCTCTGGCTGGAATTTTCCATTTGGTTCCACCTGCAATATAGACCAGTCAATCACATGATCAACATATTTAACATACTTCTTAAGCAATGACACATGGAAAACATCATGGACTTTCACTATCAGAGGTAGTGTAAGTCAATAAGCTACTAGCCCAATCTGCTCAATAATCTTGAAAGGACCACAAAACTGGGGTGCCAACTTAGGACATGATCCAATCCGTAAGGAGCTCTTCTTTGGTTTGATGTGCAAGTACACATATTCCCCAACCTGGAACTCCTTGAACAACCTGTTACGATTTTCATAGCTCTTCTTTCTATCCTGTTTTGCTTTCAAATTCTTCTTGATTACCTACATTTCCTATTCCATTTCAGCCAACATGTCTAGTCCAATCAACACCTTGTTAACCGGATCACTCCAACTGATGGGAGTATTTCAACTTTGCCCATACAATGCCTCAAATAGACTCATCTTCAAAGAGTGCTGATACCCATTGTTGTAAGCAAACTCTACCAGTGGAATATATTCTTCTCACTTCCACTACTAATGCATCACATACATCATCGGCATGTCCTCCAATATCCTGTTGACCCTCTCAGTCTGTCCATGTGTGTGCAGATGATAAGTTGTACTGAAGGCCAACCTTGTGCTGAAACCTGCAAACAACTCCTTCAAAAACTTGGAAGTGAACGTTGCATCCCTTTCTGACACAATATTCTTTAGAACTCCATGCAATCTAGCCACATCTCTAATGAATACCTGTGCTACATCGCTAGCTAAGAATTTAGACTTCAATGGAATGAAGTGTGCAACCTTTATCAACATGTCCATGACAACCATGATGGAATCATGGTGTCTCATTGTCCTCGAAAATCCTGTAATAAATTCCATGGAAATGAACTCTCATTTCCACTATGGAATCACAATTGGATGTAGTAGTCCAATTAGATGCTTACACTTTGAATTAACCGTATGATAGTCCAAACACCTAGCTACAAACTCTGCCACATCCTTCTTTAGATTTTTCCGATAATAGAACCTCTTCACTGTAGTCAATGTCTTTTGATAGCCTGGGTGACCCGAATATGGTTTCGCATGAAACTCCCTTAAGATCGCTTTCTTGAACTCACTATTGTCCGACACACATATCATGTCTTTAAATCTGACAATCCATCTATCATGATACGATAGTCCAAATCCTATACATCGGCACCTGTCTTTGTACCTATACCTGTACTCTACTACAACCTATGAACAATCTCCATATACATGTCATCATGCGACCTGCCTGCAATATCCTATCCTTTAAATATGTCCCAGAGGAGCTCATAGCTTCCATGTGATTTACCTATACCTGCCTACTAAGAGCATTTGCAACCCTGCTCTCCTTTCCTTTGATGTACCTAATCTCGAAGTCAAACTCATTGATCATGGCCAACCATTTAGCTTTCCTGGCGTTCAGATTCAGTTTGTCAAACAAGTACCTTAACCCAATGTGATCACTAATCAGTACAAACCTCCTACTAAGAAGATAGTGCCTCCACATCTTCAATGCATGTATGATCGCTGCTAACTCAAGATCATGTCTCAAGTAGTCCTTCTCATGTTCATTCAGCTTTCGTGACTCATATCATGCCACATGTCCATCCTACATAAGGAATCCACCAATTCTTCTATTGCAAGAATTTGTACATACTACAAATTCTTTGTTTGGATCTACAATATTTAACACTAGTGCATGTGTCAACAACTGCTTGAGCTGCTCAAAACTAGCCTCACACTCCTCTGTCTATTCAAAATTATTACCTTTCCTATGTAATGATGTCATAGGATAAGAAAACTGTGAGAAGTTCCTGATAAACCTCCTGTACTAAACTGTCAATCCCATGAAAGATCTCATCTCATCCACATTCCTAGGAGTTTCCCACTCCATGATAGCTCTTATCTTCTCTGGATCCACTATTATGCCATCCTTGGAAACCACATGTCCCAAGTAGTGTACCTCAGTCTGAAAGAAACTGCACTTGCTGAGCTTAGCATACAATTGATGCTCTCTCAACAACCTCAACACTGTTTCTAAATGCTCAACATGTTCTTCCTCGTTTTTAGAATACACTAATATGTCATCAATGAACACAATAACAAACTTATCCAAATACAGACGCAACACACTATTCATCAAGCACATAAATGTAGTTTGAGAATTAGTCAAACTGAATGGAACTACAAAAAACTCGTAATTCCCATACCTGGTCCTAAATGCGGTGTTGTATATGTCCTCTACTTTGATGCGTACCTAATGGTATCCTAACCTTAAGTCGATATTAGAGAACACTATTACTCCCTTCAGCTGATCAAATAAATCATCAATCCTCAGTAATGGGTAACTATTCTGGATGGTCACTTTGTTCAACTGCATGTAATCAATGCACAATATGAGAGTAGCATCCTTCTTCTTCAAAAACAACATTGGTCCGCCCCATGGTGATACACTTGGCCTAATGTGTCACTTGTCAAGCATCTCTTTCAGCTGCAACTTTAATTCTACCAACTCAGGTGTACTCATCCTGTAAGGTGACTTTGATGTTGGAGCTACCCCTCATACCAACTCAATAGAAATGTCTACCTCTCTGTGAGGTGGAAACTCTAAAATATCTGCAAGAAATACATCCTGAAACTGTTGTAGAACTGGGTACCTTCTCAAAACATCTGCATCCTCAACTTCCTTACCCTTGTCACTATAGACATGAATTGCAAATAAAACACATCCTTTCCTGCGACTGTGCTTGGCCTGCATAGCTTTCACCATCCTAACTAATGTGTCTTTCTTCTTTCCCTATAAAACTCTTGGTTCCCCATTGTCATCCAAGCACTCAATATATTTTTCGTAGTAATCCACCTTGGTATTTTGAAGGTATAGCTAGTCCATACCCAATACATATTGTATGACCCCAATGGCAATATGTTGAAGTGTGCTGCTATAGGCATGCCACTAAAATCAAACGCACAATCTATTACCCAATGGTGAACTCTTTTCTTTGTACCTGTAACCAACTACACTAACCAAGATTTTGCATGCCTTTCCTTACTCAAACCACGTGTATCCACCTTCAGGACTAACATATATATAATTAGGTCCAGGGTCAATCAAAATAGAAACGACTTGCTCACAAAACTTATCGTCCATCTCAATAATAGATGTCTAGTGCTCTACCTATATGTTTTCCATGACTGCATAAATACGAGGAATGCTTTGCCCAACATCCCCAACAGTCTATGCCTCTTGTTCATTGTTTATCTTAGGCATACCACCCTGATTCTGTGGACATTATCTCCTAATGTGTTCCTCATTGTATTTCCATCACTCCAACCATCCAATACCATTACCACTATGCTACTGTTGTCATCCATGTCCCTATCTATCTGCATTAAACTTCTTTTGAGGTGCCACATTTTCTTTCTCCTCTACATTTTGAGGCCTTCCTCTCTTATGTTTCCATTTACCTTTACCTTTTCTTTCCCTTTCCATCCTTGTTGAGATTCATTCTTACGCTTTGACTGTTCATAGTAATGCTTCAATTTCCAAATGACTTCCTCAAGTGACTGAGGCTCATCATACTTAATCTGATCTCTAAATGCTAATGGAAAACCACTAACAAATTGAAATCTAGCCTTCTCATATTTAAGATATGGTACATACCTCAATAGCTCTAGGAACTTAGTTGTGTACTCTTCATTTTTCATTGACCCCATATTTAGCTCATAAAATTCTTTTGCCTTATTGATGTAGTACCTTTCTGACAAGTATTTCTTCCTGAAAAAACTATTGAACTCATGCCAACTCAAGTCCTTTGTACTGATGTCTCTAACCCGCTTCACATCTTCCCACCAAATGTCTACTTTACCTTTCAGGCTGAAGATGGAGATTATGGCCTTCATATTATTTGTGTACTCATGTAACTCAAAGAATTCGTTCATCCCAAGTATCCAAGCCTCAGCATCTTCAGGTTTCTTCAAGTCTCCATCAAAAGTAGGTGGCTTTTCTTTCTTAAATTCATAAGGAAAGTATCCCCTGTCACTTCTCCTGTACGGATGATAACGATGATGATCATGATGTCTATCTGAACCAAACCTAGAATAGTACTTGTACTCATCACCCCCCATATCTAGAGTGTCCAACAGTCTGCCATCTCTCACCATGTTAACTCTATTTGACCTGTGTCTACTAGGATACCTACTGCCATATGCCTCATTACTTCTATAATATTGTCCATGGTTGATCCGAAGTGACCCTTGTCGCTACAATTTTGACAACAATTTTGACAAACTTTGAAGAAGTATCGCATTAGCCTCAGTTGTTTCTCTTGTGCCTGCATGATCTTGTCATTGTCCACCTTACAACTCCTTATTTCTTCCTTCAAGATTATCAATGTGTCTGCCAAGAAGAGTTCCCACCATGTTGCTCATCTAATTCATGGGGAGAGTCTTTGTATTCTACCATCTTGCTATTTGTTTTGATCTTTCTCTTGCAAGGCATAATATGTCAGCTAAACCAAATCATAATAAACCAACGTACCTTAGCATAATTTGGGGACGATACCTCATTTGAAAGATCATCCAAATCAATGTGATACATGTATAAACACAATAATAACAACATATAAACATATAACAACTAAGTGTGCCAACACATAACATCATTCTAGCTAGAGTCCAGTCATCACTGCATGACCATATCACTACACATACTCTGACCTCGTGCATGAAGACATCAACCATACCAATGTACGTGGACAATACACAATCATAAACATGGACAATACACACACATAAACAAATATAATCAAGCACAAATGGACAATACTTATAACAACAGGTAGCAACATGTAACCAAGCATACAAGAACGATACATGTAAGCAACATATAACAACATGTAACCAATCATACACTCATGACGACACACTTCCCATCAACAACATCCTCTTTCACATGGCGACATCACTACAACCATAACTGACACCATGCATGTGCAACAAGCACATAGACCACAAGGATGAAAACACATGTGCAAACGACATGAATGCATGACCAACGCATCGCCCATCCAGTCCAAGGGGTGAATAATGCTCTGATACCACTCTGTAAAACCCTCCTCCCACATCATCTATAGGACTCCTAGGAACCACCCCAACCTTTCTATAACTAAATTTTTCTCCTTCTGCGCGCCCAATTCAACATTTCACATTCTACCCTTAGGCTTTCGCTTTGTGTCCCAACCTCCGAAATTGAAGTTCAATGATGAGAATTCGCAATTCTCTTCTCAGGTATATTGCTCAACATTGTTTTGGCTTGCGGGTTCTTCATTTTGGTTTTAATGGCACAAATTTAACCCTTCCCTGTGGCTACCTACAGGGGGTTACCAACAAAGGCTTCTTCCTTTTCTAGCCAAGAATAGTGATCGTGGCAGCATGACATAAGGTTCTTTATTACCCCCTTCATATTTTTATGATGTTTACTACATATTCAATGCTATGTTAGCTAATTTCTTTCCTCAATTGCAGAGTTCAACCGCTCCATTATAGACCAAGTTTTCCTCTGTTGTAGGTACTTTAACTGGTGTAATTTTTTTTTTATATGGCTGAGACGCTCGTCCTTGAAGACAAGTGCTCATTTTTGCCTTTTTTTGTTCTTGCATGTAAACTATAGGGTTTTTATAGTTCCTCTTAGGATTGGGGTTCAACAAACTTCCGTGAATAACTCTAATGGATATTTTTATTTATTTACCACGTTCTTACTTCTGTCAACCTCCCTTAAGCTAGGGTGTAACAACCCTGGTGAATATTTCATGTAATAAAAGTTAATAAAGGAAAAATGAGGCCATGGTTAAGGGACATTTATTCCAAGCTAAATGTTGGGCAGAGATATCCTACTGGGCATCACTAGATGTTTGTTTTGGCTAAGGAAAATTGACAAAGGCTAAGGCAAAGTCATTAAAAGGCAAAAGGCATTTTTGGCACATCTATTTATGAAAATAATGGAAATTAGGAGAAAAGTAAGGTGAAAGGTCATAGGTTGCATGTGAGGAGGAAAATGAAGGAAAATAATGGAAAATGAAGAAATTAGAGGCCTCATTAATAAAAAAGCTACTGAGGACTAGTGGGCTAGATTTTTCTAACCTTTTGTCAGTTCAAGTTTGGAGCTCTCTGATTATTCTCTCTCTCTCTCTCACTCTTGTTCACTTAGAGTTTTCTTGGAGCACTCTAGCTTTAGATCAAGGAAGGAAAAGCAAGCAGAGGGAAAGGAAGGAAAGTAAGGATCAAGGAAAGGAAATCAAGATCAGGGAGCTTCAACAGGAATACTTGCAGGTAAACTTTTGCATGTGTGCTTTCCTATCTGGTTTGGACATGCATGGCTTTGCATTTTGGTGTCTGGTTCTCTTGCTATCGGTGGCATGGTTTGATTGGGTTATGAAAATGGTTTTCAGCCTAGCCTTTCCTTTTTACGGATGCCATGGTATGTTGGGATTATTATCTTGGTATTGAGCTTTGGTTTGCCAGATGGATTTTAGAATCCAGGGGGCATGTGGTATCAAGGTTCATTCCCAAAGGCCTAGGAATCCCTTGACCCATTTTGGCGAGATACATGGTAAAGCCTGAGGGACAAGTCTTGGTTTAGGGCCTAGTGATCTAGGTTTGGATTGCAGTAAAGACTGATAGATTGGTCTCAGATTAGGGCCTAGTGATCCAAGATTGGATTATAGTAAATCCTAAGAGACAAGGAGAAGGAAATTTCCTCAAGGATAGTGATGGATTTTGGATGGCATTCCAAGTTCGGCTCAGTTGTGATCAAATCAATGGTTTTGGTGTGATCACAGTTTGATGAGGGTGGAGATGGTTTAACCCCTGGATTCCCTTTATTGTTCTTGGATTGGTTGTTCTACGATATCCCACATTCACGCTTGGAACTTGGCACGGGAGTGATTGGCTGAAAGAGAGATTTGGTTTAGCCATGTCTATGGTCGGGTGGTACGTGGAAGTCCCAAACCTGGTCGGATTTGCCTATGATTAATAAAAGCTAAGTTATCTTACTTTTTCACTGGTTTATATGTGGATTTAATGGTTGTCATATCTCTGATCTTTATATGGTTTTATGCTAGTTATAAGGATGGTTAAATGACTAGTTCATGCCATGGTTATTTCATGTATTTACTTGTAATTGTTTAACGGATGGATGAAAGACCCATTTGATGATATAATAGTTCAATGGAGAAGGAGGTGATCCTTCTGGTTATGTTTCATAAGTTCTTTTAGTCATTTATGCTTTGTCTTGTATCCTAGACCTGTAGGTTGCATTGATGCCAAGTGTTTGATAGAATGTCAATCCCAGTTTGGGATGCTCAGGCCTAGTCCTGAGGTTAATTTTGGTTTATCAACATTGTTATCATGTCTCCGATGGATTCTGAAGGTTGTAGCAAGTTCTAGTTAGAGGTCATGATTCTAGGCTAGAAAAGTGCCTCAAATCTCGGGGTCGTTGGCATAGGTTTGCTGAGAAAAGTCCACAGTCGCTAGCACATATGAGAGCGATTTTGGGTTACTAGATGCTATCATGCATATATCATGAGAGCGACTATGGGTTAAAAGGCTTAAATCATTAGTGGTACTTAGGGACAGGATGTCTGAGTGGCTAACATGTCTCCTGAGGGTATTCTTGTTGATGTGGATGAATTTGTTTGATATGTTCCGTCGGTTCCATTTCCTTAAGGTCACCAAGGAAGTTGAATCCCTTATAGTAGCCTCTCTCATCGCATGTTTACCTCGGCTGGCAGGTTGCTTGGGTGGACCTGGGAGGAGGGGGTGTTACAGATTGGTATCAAATCTTGGTTGCACTCTCCTTGAGTGAAGGTGCTTAGTCATGCATGCATGTCAGTTGCATGTGTGTCCCTTACACTTTCATTCCATGTACTTGTTGCATTGCATTATATTGATCATGATCGTAGTAAGGTTGTCATGAGGAATTTGATGTGATTTTGTGGGATGCAGCCTCGGAAGTATATGAGTGGTTGAATATGGTTATATGTCACTTACATGTTGATTATATGTCGCTTGAATACATCCTTGTATGCTAGGTGCATTCTTGAATGTTTTGACTACATGTATCATTCTTATAGGTTGGTTACAAGAATTGATCACTTATGCTCGACTACATGCATTCATACGTATGTGTAGTTGATTAGACATTGCTTATGCATGCTGATATTTTCTTGTGGCAATTTGTGCAATGGAGTAATGGTTGTTTTCATTCATGAGGTCATAGCATGAATTGTTGATATGGCCTTGTATTGATGACTGGACCCTAGCTAGAATGATGTTTATGCGTTGATACACTTATTAGATATATGTCTATATGATGTTGTAATTATGTTATACATGTATCACACTGATTTGATGATCTTGCAGACAAGGTATCCTCCCCGAATTATGCTAAGGTATGTTGGTTTATTGTGATTTGGTTTAGTTGACAAAGTATGCCTTGTAGCAAAGAGATCATATGACTAGCAAGGTGGTAGACTACATTGAATCTCCCTATGCATCAGATGGGAAGCACGGTGTGGGACACTCTTCTAACTTGGAAGACACATTGAGAAGCATGAAGGAAGAGATAAGGAGTTGCAAAGTAGATAATGACAAAATCATGTAGGCACAGGAGAAGAAAGCAGAGGTGAATACGATACTACTTCAGAGTTTGTCAGATTTTCAGTGACATGATCACTTCAGATCAACCATGGACATGAGGACAAAACTAATGGGGTATATGGCAGTAGGTCTCATGTTAGACATAGATGAGATAGATCTGACACGATTAGAGATGGCAGGTTGTTGGAAACTCTGGATAGGAGAGGTGATCGACACATGTACTATTCCAGCTCTGGTTCTGACAGACATCATGATCGTCATCGTCATCATCCTTACAGGAGGAATGATAGGGGATACTTTCTAGATGAGTTTAAGAAGGAAAAGCCACCTACCTTTGATGGAGAGATGAAGAAATCACAAGATGCAGAAGCATGGTTGTTGGGTATGAAGAAATTATTCCAATTGCATGATTATTTAGAAAACATGAAAGCAAAGATAGCCACTTTCAGTCTCAAAGGTAAAGTGGATATTTGGTGGGAAGACGTGAAGAATGTCAAAGGTATACATGAGGAAGATTTGACTTGGAATGCATTTGAAAGGCTCTTCAAGAAGAAGTACTTGTTTGAGAGGTACTATGATGATAGAGGTAAGGAGTTTTATGAGTTGTGGATGGGTTCTATGATGGATGATGAGTATACTAGTAGATTTTTGGAGTTGTTGAGATATGTGCCTTACCTCAAGGAGGAGAAGGCCAAGGTTCAAAGATTCATCAGTGGATTTCCAGTTGCATATAGAGACCGAATTGAGTTTGATGAGCCTAGATCATTGGAGGAGGCCATCTGAAAGTTGAAACATTGTTATGAGCAGTAAAAGCGCAAAGTTGAGTCTAATCAAGACTTGAAAAGAAATGAGAAATCTAAAGGAAAATGACCACCAAAGAGAGGAAGACCTCAAGATGCAAGTGAGAAAGAAAATGTAGTTCCTTACAAGAGATTCAATACAGCTGAGAAGGGACATGAAGAGAAGCAGGCTAGAGGCATGGGTAGGGAACCATTACAATCTGTATATGTGGTATGGATCATCATAAGAGGGATTGTCTGTAGTATCAGAGTGGTGGTAGAACCAGATCTACAGTGCTCAGGAGGTGCATATAGTTGGTGATGTTGGTCATAGCATTCATTGGATATATGCAGTTGTGGACAATATGCATGCAGATCATCAGACATCGATCATTGAGATGGATGGTAAGATTTATGATCAAGTTGTTTATATTTTGATTGATCCTGTATCTAAATATAGTTATATTAATCCTAACCTGGTGGATAAGTATGGTTTGAGAAAATAAGTGCATGCAGAATCTTGGTTGGTACAGTTGGCTACAAGTACGAAGAAGAGAGTTCACTATTGGGTAAGAGCTTTTGCATTTGAGTTAAATGTTAGGCCTACAAAAACACATTTGCATGTACTGTTGTTGGATTCATATAATATTATTTTGGATATGTATTGGCTATACCTTCATAGAACCAAATTGGATTTCTTCGACAAGGCCATTGAGTGTGTGGATGATAATGGGAAGAACATGACTCTGCAGGGGAAGAAGAATCCTACATCAGTGAGGATGGTTACTGCTATGCAGGCTAAGCGTAGTTGCAGAAAAGGTTGTGTTGTGTTTGTAGTAGACATTTTTAGTGACAAGGGTAAGGAGGTTGGGGATGCCGATGTGTTGAGAAGATACCCAATTTTGCAGCAGTTTCAAGATGTATTTCCTGAGGACATTATAGAGTTGCCATCTCACAGGGAAGTAGACGTTTTATTGAGTTGGTGCGAGGGGCAACCCCAACATCAAAAGCACTTTATAGGATGAACACACTTGAGTTGGTTGAGTTAAAGTTGCATCTGAAGGAAATTTTAGACAAGGGGTACATTAGGCCAAGTGTATTGCCTTGGGGTGCACTAGTGTTGCTCGTGAAGAAGAAAGATGGTACTCTTAGATTGTGCATTGATTACATGCAGCTAAACAAAGTAACAATCAAGAACAGGTACCCATTGCTAAGGATCGATGATTTGTATGATCAGTTGAAGGGAACAACAGTGTTCTCTAAGGTCTACTTGCGATCGGGATACCATTAGGTACACATCAAGGAAGAGGATATCTTCAAGATTACGTTCATGACCAAGTATGGGCATTATGATATTGTTGTTGTTCCATTTGGTTTCACTAATTCTCTAGCTACATTTATGTGTTTGATGAATAGTGTGTTGCGTCCTTATCTGGACAAATTTTTTATTGTGTTCATTGATGATATACTGGTATATTCTAAGAATGAGGAAGAGCTTGCCGAGCATTTAGCAGCAGTGTTGATATTGCTAAGAGAGAATTAGTTATATGCTAAACTTAGCATATGCAACTTCTTTCAAACTTAGGTTCATTACTTGGGGCATTTTGTCTCCAAGGATGACATAGCATTGGATCAAGAAAAGATAAGGGTCATCATGGAGTGGGCATCTCCTAAGAATGTGGATGAGGTGAGATCATTTATGGGATTGGAAGGTTACTACAAGAGGTTCATCAGGAACTTTTCATGCATTTCATATCCTATCACATCATTGCAGTGAAAAGGTAATAAGTTCGAATGGACAAAAGAATGTGAGGCTAGTTTTGAGCAGCTTAAGTAGTTGTTGACACATGCACCAATGCTAAAGATTCTGGATTCAGACAAGGAGTTTGTAGTGTGTATAGATGCTTGCAAGAGAGGACTTGGAGGAGCTCTCATGCAAGAAGGATAGAGTGTGCTATGAGTCATGAAAACTGAATGAGCACGAGAAGAACTATCCAGCCCATGATCCTAAGCTAGCAAAAATTATACATCCATTGAAGATGTGAAGGCACTACCTTCTTGGCAAGAGGTTTACCTTGATGAGAGATCATAGTGGGTTGAGGTATTTGTTTAATCAACCAAATGTAAATGCCAGGTAAGCTAGATGGTTGGTTACCCTTAGTGAGTTCGACTTCGAGATCAGATACATCAAAGGGAAGGAGAACCGGGTTGCAGATGCTCTAAGCGGGAAGGTACAAGGAAATCATAAAACATATATGAGCTCTTATGGGACATATTTACAAGATAAGATCTTGCAGGCATGAAAATGGGATAATAAATGCATGGAGATTATGCATAGGTTAGAGCAGAGCATAGGTACAGGTGCAGGTAGAGGTACCAGTGATCATGATGCAGACTATCATCTCACGATAGAAGGCTTGGTGAGATTTAGAGACCGAATATATGTGCGGAATTGTAGTGAGCTCAAGAAGCTTATCTTGAGGGAGTTTCACATGAAGCCATACTTGGGTCATCCAGGATATCAAAAGACGTTGACAGTGGTGAAGAAGTTCTATTATTTGCCGAATCTGAAGAAGGAAGTGGTAGAGTTCATGGCTAGATGCCTAGATTGTCAGCAGGTAAAGGCGGAATGTAAGCATCCAGGTGGTTTACTACAGCCTATAGCAATTCCAAAATGGAAATGGGAGGTAATTTCCACAGATTTTATCATAGGTCTACCAAGGACAGTAAAGCAACATGATTCTATTATGGTCGTGGTTGACAGTTGAACAAGGTAGCTCACTTCATCCAGTAAAGACTACATATTCAGCCAGTGAGATAGCACAGGTGTTCATTAGAGAGATAGTGAGACTGCACAGTGTTCTGAAGAAGATTATGTCAGATAGGGATGCAAAGTTCACTTCCAAGGTTTGGAAGGAGCTATTTGCAAGTTTGGGTACAGAGTTTGCCTTCAGTACAACTTATCATCCGGAGACAGATGGACAAATAAAGAGGGCCAATAGGATCTTGGAGGATATGTTGAGGATGTATGTGATGCACCAACAGAAGAAATGGGAGGAGTATATTCCATTAGTTGAGTTCGCATACAACAATAATTATCAGGAGTCATTGAGGATGATCCCTTTCGAGGAATTGTATGGGCAGAGTTGTAATACTCCCATCAACTAGAGTGATCTAGTGAACATGGTACTTATTGGACTGGATATGTTGGAGGACATGGAGCAGGAAATGTAAGTTATAAAGAAGAATGTAAAGGCAGCACAGGATAGCCAAAAGAGTTATGTGGATCAACACAAGGTGTTCAAGGAGTTTTACGTTGGGGAGCATGTGTATTTTTTCATTAAGCCCAAGAAAAGCTCTTTGCGGATTGGTTCATGTGCCAAGTTGGCACCACAATATTGCGGGCCTTTTGGAGATCCTTGAGAGGATTGGAATAGTGGCATATTGACTTGCACTACCTCCAACAATGAAGGTCCATGATGTTTTCCCTATTTCATTGCTTAAGAAGTATATAAAGGATGTTGACCATGTTATTGATTGGTCTGTATTACAAGTGAAGAAATAAGGAGAGTTTGAGCCAGAGCCTCAATGCATATTGCAGTGGAAACATCTCATGCTCGGGAACAAAAGCATAGAGAAAGTTAAAGTGCAGTGGAAGCACTTTGGGCCTCTAGAAGCTACATGGGAGATGGCAAATCAAATGTGGGCCATGTATCCTTCATTGTTTTTCGGTTGAGGCAAAGCAGTTTTGGTTTGATGTTGGCATATGTTTTAATGATGTTATGGTATATGTATGTATATGTATACGGATGTAAATATTTCCATGAGCTAAGTTATAAAGGTCTAATAAGCAGTATGGGTGTCATATTGTTATGGTTGTTATATTGTCATGATGTTTTTCTTTTGAGCAGGTCTTTCATTGTAAATACTACAACGAGCTAAGTTATAAAGCTGCAGGGGCAATATTTTTTATTTTTTGTGGTTTTTCTGAGGCCATGGTGTGCTTAAACACCGAGGATGATGTTCCCCAAGGAGGAGGGTTCTGTAACAACCCTTGTAAAGATTTCATGTAATAAAAGTTAATAAAGGAAAAATAAGACCATGGTTAAGGGACACTTATTCCAAGCTAATTGTTGGGCAAAGATATCCTAGTGGGCATCACTAGATGTGTGTTTTGGCAAAGCAAAATTTGCAAAGGCTAAGGCAAAGTCATTAAAAGGCAAAAGGAATTTTTGGCACATTTATTTAAGAAAATAAAGGAAATTAGGAGAAAAGTAAGGTGAAAGGTCATAGGTTTCCTGTGAGGAGGAAGATGAAGGAAAATAATGGAAAATGAAGAAATTAGAGGCCTCATTAATAAAAAGGCTTCTGAGGATCAGTGGGCAAGCTTTTGCTAACCTTTTGTCAGTTCAAGTTTGGAGATCTCTCATTATTCTCTCTCTCTCTCACTCTTGGTCACTTAGAGTTTTCTTGGAGCACTCTAGCTTTAGATCAAGGAATGAAAAGCAAGCAAAGGGAAAGGAAGGAAAACAAGGATCAAGGATAGGAAAGATGGATTAGGGAGCTTTAGTGGGAATACTTGCAGGTAACCATTTGCATGTGTGATTTCCTATCTAGTTTGGACATGCACGGATTTGCATGTTGGTGTATGGTTCTCTTGCTATTGTTGGCATGGTTTTGTCGGGTTATGATAGTAGTTTTCAGCCTAGCCTTGCCTTTTTCTGGATGCCATGGTATGTTGGGATGTTTATCTCGGTTTTGAGCTTTGGTTTGCCAGATGGATTTCAGAATCCAAGGCAGAGGTGGTCTCAAGGTTCATTCCCAAAGGCCTAGGAATCCCTTGACTGGTTTTGGCAGGATACACGGTAAATCCTGAGGGAGAAGTCTCAATTTAGGGCCTAGTGATCCGGGTTTGGATTGTGGTAAATCCTGAGAGATTGGTCTCAGTTTAGGGCCTAGTGATATGAGATTGGATTGTGGTAAAGCATGAGAGACAAGGAGACAGAAAATTCCTCAGGGATAATGATGGATTTTGGATGGCATTCCAAGTTCGGTTCGGTTGTGATCTGAGCACCGGTTTTGGTGTGAACATAGTTGATGAGGCTGGAGGTGGTTTAACCTTTGGATTCCCTTGGTTGTTCTATGAGATCCCACATTCATGCTTGGAAAATGGAACTGGGGTCATTGACTAAAAGAGAGATTTGGTTCAGCCATGTCTATGGTTGGGTGGTATGTGGAAGTCCTGAACTTGGTCGGATTTGCCTATAATTAATAAAAGATAAGTTCTCTTACTTTTACATTGGTTATATGTGGATTTAATGGCAATCATATATATGATATTTATATGGTTTTATGCTGGTTATAAGCATGGTTAAAATGACTAGTTCATGTCATGGTTATTTCAAGTATTTACTTGTAATTGTTTAATGGACCGATGCAAGACCTAATAGATGATATAATAGTTCAATGGAGAAGGAGGTGATCCTCCTAGTTATGTTTCATAAGTTATTTCAGTCATTTCTACTTTGTCTTGTATCGTAGACCTGTAGGTTGCATTGATGCCAAGTGTTTGACAAAATTTCAGTCCCGGTTGGGGATGCTTAGGCCTAGTCATGAGGTTGATTTTGATTTATCAGCATTGTTATCATGTCTTTGATGGATTCTAAAGGTTGTAGAAAGTTTTGGGTAGAGGTCGAGGTTTTGGGCTAGTAAAGTGGCTCAAATCACGAGGTCCCTGGCACAGGTATGCTGAGAAAAGTCCACAGTCACTGGCACATAGGCCTATGAGAGCGAATTTGGGTTTCTGGATGCTATCATGCCTATAACATGAGAGCGAATATGGGTTAAAAGGCTTAAATAATCATCGGGACTCAGGGACAAGATGTCTGAGTGGCGGGCATGTCTCCCAAGGGTGTTGTTTCTGATGTGGATGAGTTTGTTTGATATGTTCTGTCAGTTCCATTTCCTTAAGGTCACTAAGGAAGTTGAATCCCTTATAGTAGCCTCTCTCGTCGCATGTTTATCCTGGTTGGTAGGTTGATTGAGTGGACCTGGGAGGAGGGGGTGTTACATAAGGTTTAATTAAGACCAAAAGGCTTTGGTCATTTTAAGAGGTCCACTCTGTTACTGTAGAAATTTGAGCTCGGTTATGGGTAACGCCACCCAACCTTAGCCATGGTGTTTTCTTTAACAATTCATATTGTCTCGGTTATGTAATATTGTCCGATCATGTTGGGAAACTTATCTGTTTTCACTATCTGATTTATTTGTCACAAGAAGACTGTTCTCCCAACCACGAGTTTGGCAATGACATTCAAATTGTCCCCCGAGCTCCTTGCTCCAAACAGTTCCTTAGTTTTAAATATCAAGGTAACCCCTCTGAACCTCAAGACTGACTAGTCCAGTTTAGGGTTATTTTCTTCCTTAAGGTTCATGGCTAGCATCCAACTCAAGAACACTCTAGCCAAACAATACTCCACCTTTCTGTAGAGATCATTGCTGCCAAATCATTTTCTCGTTATCCTTTCTTTTTATTCTCCCTTTGAGGTTCCCTTTTTTCCTTCTTTTTTCCATCTCCAGGGAAAGAAAGAAAGTGATAACTGTTTTCTTCCAACTAAATTCAACGTATTGGAGGTTTCTTGGAATTCATTACTCACTATTCTTCTTATGATTTGTTTTTCACACATATTTAATTTTCAAACATTTCATGTCAGCTATAAAATTTTACTAGACTCTTCTCCAAGCCTCAAGGCCGATTACATGCATAGTTCAAAATATTTAAAAGCAAATAAAAACAAAGAAAGTTATTGTAGTAATTGATGCATGCAGGGGTGTTACACTTCTCTAGTTTAATTTTTCTTATGTCATATCCACCATTTTATATAAAAAGATACATTCTTATAAACTTGATTTTCCATACCAATGAATTACAAAAGTCAATTCATGATCTACCAAATAAATTGAGATGGTATGACATTATAAATGTATATAGTTTCATATTAAATTGAGCTTATTCAAAGGATATTAATGTTGCATTGTTGGTAAGTGAACACAAATTATTGACTTAAAGATTTTCGTAATTTTAAAAGAAGAGTTACGAATGTCACAATTTTGGGAGATTCCTTCCTGGTCCCAAAATTCCTTCCTGGTCATAAAGCACATGTGCTCCAAATCTCCTCCCTATAACAACAACTTAAATCAATTGCTTCAAGGGGCCCATGGAATTCTCCCTTTCTTTGTCAATTTTTGATTTTACCATATTTTAAGAGCAATAAACTCTGAGACGAATTTACAAGCTAATATGGGTTGTCAATTAAATGAAGGGAAAAAGGTTGTCAATCAAAACTATGGTTTTGTACCCATTGTACCCATCCCTTAGTTTCATTATGCAAGTTTCCTTATATTCCCGCCGCCCCCAAACCAGTCTTTTATTATAATCGTGAATTTATAATTTAACCCCTCCTCTATATGCCCCCTCCATGGTCCCTATATTCACCATAGCCCCCATCGACTCGTGTGGACTCTCCCCTCCGACACCTAGAAATGTTTGAGGTCTCATATTGCATTTCTTTTGACGCGAGGTGATATGAATACGGGCCAAGTGATGTCTCCTATGTTGAAGGACCCAATAAGCGTGAGAGCTCTCTTGTCCATATCTCGGATTATGGTTTCTCATTGGAATTTTGAAGCATTCCCCATGTGAGCTTCCTTTGAGAGCGAGCCGCATTTAATCCTCCTGGTTCAGATAGGACGGCTCAATTGCTCGAAGGAAAGGATGCATGAATTGAGGGTCAATTTTGGTTGCAGAGTAATCATGGAGCCAACATGGGATCCCGCGGGCACGCAACCCACTCCTCTGTGTCGTACAAGGCTCCTGTATGGCTCATTTTATATAACGTGGAGGTGAAAATTGAATTTATTCATACCCTTGGAGCACAACAGGCCGAGAAGGAAATTTGATAGATTTTGGCTCCTTTTGGGAGGCCTGGGTAGTCCCTAGCTGGTCGCAGCTATTTCACAGGACTCTTCGTTGGCATTGGATTGGGGTTTTCTTCTACCCATCCCTGAGTATCACTGCATTTGGTGAAGCGGTCAGAAGTTGTTAAGCAGCGGTCCATAGGTCCTCCACGATGGCTGCGGGTTCTTGGGGTTGTCATCGTCCTCCCTTAGGCAGGTTGGCAAGGGAGTACTCCCATGATTGGGTTAAGGTGCCATTTGAAAAAGGGAACACTTTATGGGGCTTTGGGGTTAACCCAATCATTTATCTAAATATTGTTGAAGATGAGGATCTTTCTTTTTGAAGCAAGCAACAAAGTTTCTTCTCTTAAGTTATTGTTAGACTTTCTATGCTACCTACCATCACAACTTTTAAATCTTTTTCCTTTTGAGATAAGTTTGGATGAAAATTTTGATAACTTATTCTTATTGAGTATTCATTTAATAATAAGTTTTTCGCTCACTTGAGTCCATCTTAATTCTCAAAGAAATAAATTTTTCTCTTAAATAAATTGTAGCTTAAATTGATTTCTCAAAAAAATACTTTTTCCCCTTGGATAAATTGTGGTTTATTTTGTTCATATAGCAAGATAAAGTTCCTTTAGAGAAATATTTTTGTTTCAATAAACTTGTAGAACCTAAAGTTGTGGTTGCATCCCTATATTTACTCGGTGAATAAACCCATTATCATTTATCTTCCTAGTTATAATTTTCATTTTTCCGCAAACTATCTCTCTCTATATATATAGAGAGAGAGAGTAAAATAAGTCAGTTACTTGCTCATAAAATGAAGATGTGTAATTCATTCAATTCTTAATATAAAATTGATATGTGGAATTTAAAAAATATTAATAAAAATAAAAATATTCAATGTGGGTTATAAATAAAATATTTCACCAAAATTAAGTGATATTGACATGTATTTAAAACTATATTAATAATAGACAAACATTTTAATATGAACAATATACTTCATAAATAAAATATTTTAATGTATATATTAAGTAAAATATTTTAATATCATTTATGCACATATGTATATGTTATAAAAGAAATTAAAAGAAATATAAATTCTTATGATTAAAATATTATGAAACATTTCAAGTAGTCTTACAATTTTACATTTTGGTCATTTTTCAAGTATATTTAAAGGTCAACTTATTCTCAAAATCTAGCAAAGACATGTTGAAATTGCAAATGTATGTTCTGTAGTGTGCATAACTCAAGTATCTAAGAAGACTTTCAAGGTATTATATTGTATATTGTGTATTCAAAACAGAAACATTCATCTTGTGTATTGTTGAGTTGGGCGGGAATGGAGACTCAAGTCGAGGAGGGATGGGTGAGGGGCACCATTATTGGGGTCGGAGCTGATGGGACAATAAGCCTCAACAAGAACAACTCTAATGGCCACATATTTGCAGTAAAATCCACAACTGGTTATAGTTCGGAATTGGATAATGAATACAAGATTTTGTGGTGTATGAATTCTCCATACATTGTTCACTGCCTGGGGCACAATTATAGCGTCGTGAATGGTGTTGGGACACACAATTTATTCATGGAGTACGTTCCAGGTGGTAGTGTGAGGGATCTTCTGGTTAAGTTTGGTGGGCAGCTCGACAAATCCATGATCAGAGCCTACACTCGTGGCATCCTACGTGGGATCGATTATCTTCACAGGCAGGGGATTGTGCATTGTGATATCAAGGGCAAGAATGTTCTTGTGGGTGCCAATGGTGTGAAGCTTGCTGGCTTTGGTTCTTCCAAGAGGCTTGGGGATAAGGAGGAGGGTCAAGAGAGATTGCAATTAAGGGGGACTCCTTTGTGGATGGCTCTAGAGGCAGTGAACCAAGTGGAGTAGGGGCCTGCTTATGATATTTGATCTCTCGGCTGTATTGTACTAGAGATAGCCACTAGTAGGCCTCCATGGAGTAATGTTTCCAATCCCCTTATCACAATGTATAATATTGGATGCACATAAGAGCTACTAGAGTTGCTTGCATCGCTTTCACTTCATATCTAGGATTTCCTAGAGAAATGTTTTTGGAGAGACACCAAGAAGAGATGGACCAATACAAAGCTTTTGAACGATCCTTTTCTAAAGGATGACTGCTCTACCATGAACGAAAAGTCAATTCATGATCTATTGTATACTATATATTTTTACTTTATAATTTGAGATGGTATGACATTATAAATGTAAATAGTTTCATATTAAATTGAGGTTATTCAAAGGATATATATGTTACAGTGTTGGTAAGGTGAATATGAATTATTGACTTAAAATTTATCATAATTTTAAAAGAAAAATTTAAAATCAAACCAGTTTAGATTCATTTTAATTCTAGATCTATCGAGTGATGAGAGGGATTGTAACACCCTGAGGTATTGTGAATATTTTCCATTTACCATTTCTTACTTTTATTATATAAGACTTAAACAAGTAAGGGCTTAGTTGAAAAGCTTAAATGGATCTTGATATTTAAGTAATTATTTTATTATTAAATGAATGAAAGGTTTTGGTGAAACTTGGAAACTCATGGGAAGGTCCAAAAACAAATTCTTGAACTTCCAAATGGTTACTAGCAGTAAAAATTCTCTCCTTCTCGGAAGGTTAAAAAAATCTCAGTGGAAAAAAGAAGGGGTTAGCTAGCAAAGGTTGAAATGCCTAGAGAGAGAGCATGAAAGACATTTTATCAGCTTATCTGAAGTTTTACAAGACACTACCATGGAGTATTTCTTAAGCTAGTCTAGAGCCAGTGGAAATCTCCTTATCTGACTTAAGTCTGTAAATTTTCAGTTGGATGGGGTCTTGATGGTTGAGAATTGACCAGAGATCTCCTGATTTGACTTAAGTCTGTAAATTCTTGGTAGGATGGGGTCTTGATGCCTGAGAATTGACTAGAGAGTCACTGTCTGTTTGACCTTTCTGGAAGCAAGGAGCTCAAGGGGAGAAACATACGTGATTGTCGTTCTTGTTGGAAGGGTGGTGTGACCTTTCTTGGTTGAGTTTTCGAGACAAGCCTAAGCTAATTTAGATAAGTGTGACTGTGATTTTCAGAATTTATGTTTTTCTGTGATTTTGTTTCTTTATTATGATTTGTTGGGAAATAATTAATTCTATGACTCGAAAATGAAGTTTATTATTAATTTTTAGAAATGGAAATATGCTTTACACATGATTGAACGTGAAAAGTAGAGAAATGGGTAGCCCTTGATCTATTTAAGGACAATGTTTTGCTGAAGGAATTGCATTGGGAGGAAACTATTTAGTTGCAGAAAGTAAAAAGAGAAAGAAAACTCGTAGTGAGTGGATCCATAATCGTACAGTGAAAAAACCTATAGAAATGGATGAAGGAAATTAGCTCTAAGAAGGGAGTTATGATTCTAGTTGAACTCTGAGTCTTAGCCCAGAGTGGTCCAAAACCGAGTTACAATGAAGTAAATACCCTATGGGCAGAGACAGGGTCAAGATCTCAGACCCATTACTATTGGGTATGTATAAAAATAAACATAAGAAAAAAAATAATAACAATAGTTTGAGTTAGAATGACCGACATTAAAGGTTATATATATAAATTCTAATCACAGCAGGAACACATATGTCATTTGAGTATTGCGCGAGATACAAACTCTGTTCATACCCTCATTATCCAGTTTACAAGAAAAAGATCAAAGAATAGTTAAACTAGAAAATAACATGGTAACGGTCAAACCCTGATATTCCATCGAAAAAGAAATGTTAAATGTGAATAGATCATGTCAAACAATACACACATTTGTATTATGAAGGGAAATGTTATACCATGGCCTGGTCAAGAACTACCATTATTCAAATGAGAGATATAATAAGAAACAATAAGAAATAGTGAAAATTCAAGTTAATATATATATGAGAAAAATTGTCAAGGACCTTTATATGAAACCCCATTTACACAACGGGTCAAGTGATATTTCAAATTAAATTTACAAACCAATGCTGGAATGTCCGTTCTTAGCAAGAAAAATTTCAAGGATGGAAATTTATCTTAAGTTTAGAAACGTTGGTGAATCACATTAGTCCCTAATATGCAAATAATAAAATGCTTGTTGTTATCAATGTAAGATTATTCAAATTTCTATTGATTTTATATAGATCCTCTATAACATTTTGGCAATTTCAAAAGTAAAGTACTTTTATACTATAAAATTTGGGCAAATATTTTTTTCGGGGAAATCACTTAAAATTAACCCACTTGCAAACATTAGCCCCTAAAATTTTCCTTGTTTCTTAAGGAAGAAATACAATAGCCAAAGTTCTAAATATATTATTCAACAACAACACAACAAATACCCGGGGTTGTGGGATGTAACTGCTGGGAAACTAGCGAATGTCTTCTGCTAATAACCATAACACATTAAATTCTTCAGGTTTTTCAATGATGACAAGAAAATGTCGAAATTCGGATTTTAACCAAAGGGGGAAAACCCTCCACAAGGGTAAGTGAATACATTCTAATAGAAACCCGCAAGCAAGGGTAAACTAAGAACCAACCTGGAAGAAGAAAACATCAGGGTAAGTGTAGGCCATGACAACCGTGAGCTCCAATTGTAAATTTATAAAATAAAAAAACAAATCCGAGTAGGAAGCGAACCTGCAAATAGCCAAGAAGGTACAAATGGGTTACTTCCATAGTAAGAAAAATATTATAAATTCACAAATAATCAGAAATTGTACTCAAGAAGGCCAGGGTTTCTTACCTTGGAAGAGGGAAGACTTAAACCTCTGCTCACTGCAAGCATGAGATAGAACATAATACCTTGTTAGCTAATATAAAAGGAAAGCTATTAACCGAGATTACACTAAGGAAATTATATGGTTTACCTAGTAATTGAGTGGATTCTCTTCCATGGCCTTGAGTAAATCATGACCGACCTTGGCACATTTGTGATAAACAAGACTATGGAATTATAACCTTGCAATTGTGCAAGCTTGTAGCAGACCCAAGGGTAAATGAATCGAGAGCGGTGAAGTTTACATGCAACTTGCCTAGAGGGAAAAACCCTAGATGCTGGAACGAAGTTGTAGACCAGCAGAACCCCAACCATCGAACGACAAAATGACCGAGTGAACCGTGAGGGTGCGAGGTAGGTAGTTACCCAAGAAGTTGAACTTTCTATCTCCACCGTTGGATGAGGCAGTCACACATCCATGGTCTCTTATAACCCATGTGTCATCTAGAGTGGTGGTATTGTGTCACATCAAAGGAATGTAGTGGTTGATCAAGAAGCTTCATAACACATAAGCTAGGGTGGGGGGAAAATCCTTATCTTAACCTTAGGATTGGAGAAATATTAATGATACAAATCAACCACCATTAAAGTTAAAAATTCTCACACACCAAACATTTATATCCTAACAATTTGAATATGGGAGCGACGGTCGATTGTACCAATCTATGTGTCTAAACTATTAATATCCCTTGGTTGCATAATATAAACTATTAAGTATCCCTATTACGTTACCAAGCCTATTGTCAACATTCAATATCGGTGTGTAATTGTGTTGTAATTTTTTTTTAGTATGATGTATGTAAGAACATGTTACAAGTGGTATCAGAGCGCCATGGTTATGACATTGTGGCCTATTGGGCAATTGTGAAATAAAAATATATAAATGATGCACAAAGAAGGAGAAACATGAGGAGGGGAGCGGGAATCACTCTACTTGGAAGATTAGCAGGAGGATCTGGACTAGAAACGCATACAAAAGCTAATCCTGAAATGTGGGTTCAGTTAAGGGGGGAAAGTCACAACACGAATGCACTCTTTTTAGAAACAATTCAACAATTGCGAGATCAAATGACGAACTTAAGGGCCAATAACAAGCGGTTAAGGCTAGAACAAGAGAGAATAATGAAAAGTATTTCAGATAGGAAGAATCAAAGAAATCCAAACCCCAATCTAAAAGATGGAAACATAGGAAAAATGCATCGACAAGGGGAGGACACTCGAAGGTTGAAGGAGGTAGAATTGATAATGAAGAGGAATTTGAAAATGCTTCTAGAGGAAAATGGAACAAGATACCTAGGTTAGAATTGCAAGGAGAGTTTAAGAAAATTAAACCTCCAACATTCGATGGAGAGGCAGAAGAAGCCATTGAAGCTTGATTAATTAATATGAACAAATATTTCTAGAATTATGAATATGATGACAACCTGGAGGCTCGGTTGGAAATCTATCAGCTTTATGGTAAAAGCCACTTTATGGTGAGAGGAGATTAAAATTGTTCGGGGAGTGGATGAGAAAGAGGTAACATGGGACAATTTTCAAAGGCACTTTAAAGATAAGTATCTACCAGAACGGTTCTATGACGACAAAGCAAAAGAATTTCATGACTTGAAGTTGGGCTAGTAGTCCATGGATGAATTTATAACCAAGTTTACCTCCTTATTACAATATATTCACTATATTCGAGAGGAGAAAGCTAAAGTGCAACATTTTATCAGCATTTTAACAATTTTCATGAAGGAAAGACTGGAATTTGACAATCCAAAGTCCATGGATGAGGCTATCTAAAAAGCTCAAATATGCTATCAGCAAATGAGACAAAAAGGTGATGCCAGCAAGGGAGGGCCAAATAGAAAAGGGAAGAAGGGTTTTCAAAATTCCAAAAGTGATAAAATGGTTGGAAATAAGGCTACACATAAGAAGCAACTGAATGGACCTTCCAGGAAAAATCCTCAAGGATTTTGATTACAAAGCAAAACCAAACAAACAGAGGCGTGTCCAACAATCAAGAACATAATCAGCTGCAGAAACCCCCTTATAGTGTTGGGGTTGCAGGGAGCCCCATTATTATAAAAATTTTCGTCACCATGCCAAAGGAGAGCCAAATCCTAATATATAGGAATCCTCCTACATTTGGGGAGGTGGAAAGGAACATATTGCGAATCAATGTTGCATTGGAAGATCCTTAGGCGGAATATCAGTCGGCGATGGTGGAATTTGAAGGTAAATTAGTTAATCGTCCTGTTTCTATTTTGATATATTTTGGTGCAAGCTTAAGTTATGTTAATCTAAAATTAGTTGAGATGTGTCATCTGAATAGTATTAAATTTAGGAACCCATGGTTAGTGCAACTTGCCACCGGAGAAAAGCAGAGAGTATTTGTCGAGGTGTCAGACTGTCTTGTTGAGATAGGAGGACAACAAATCAAGGTGAATCTAAACCTACTGCCTTTAGGATCTTATGATATGTTGATAGGGATGGATTGGCTAGAAAAGCATTGGTCCTTAGTAAACTGCAAAGAGAAAACCATCATTTTCCTCACTGATGAAGGTGTTAGACAAGAGATCCAGGGCATTAAAAGAGGCATAAAATTGTGACCAATTACAACCCATCAAATAGGGAATTGTATTCGGAAAGGTTTTCAAATTTATGTAGTGAAAGTGGGTTATACTAACTCTAGGAATAAAATAGCCACTCTAGAGAATATACCGATCATTCAAGAATTTGTTGATGTATTCCCAGAGGATATTCTCAAGGTACCTCCAAAGCGGGATATTGATTTTATGATAGAATTGGTTCCAGGAGGAACACCAATATCGAAAGCTCATTATCGCATGAGTATTCCGGAGCCAACAGAACTGAAAATACAGTTACAAGAATTACTTGAAAATGGGTACATACGTCTAAGTGGGTCACCCTGGGGACCCCTGTATTGTTTGTCAGAAAGAAGGATGGAACCTTATGATTATGCATTGACTATAGGCAAATAAATTAACTATTAAAAATAAGTACCCATTACCAAGAATTGATGATTTATTTGGCCAAGGGTGCTACCATGATCTCAAAAAATTATTTACGATTAGGATATCACCAAATAAGGATTAAAGAGGAGGATATATACAAAACAACATTCAAAACCCGTTATGGTCATTATGAATTTGTTGTTTTTCCATTCGGGCTCACCAATGCCCCAACAACATTTATGAGCTTGATGAATGGTATATTCCACCCCTATTTGGACAAGTTCGTTGTGATTTTTATTGACGATATTTTGATTTATTTGAAAAATCTGAAAGAACAAAAAGAACATCTCCAGATAGTGTTGCAAACCTTAAGAGAAAATCAACTTTATGCCAAATTCAATAAATGTGATTTTTATCAAGATCAAATTCAATGTTTGGGACACAATCCTTCTTTTGAAGGTTTAGATGTGGAACATGAGAATATTAAAACCATCATGGAATGGGTTGTTCCAAAAAATGTGGCTGACATACGGTCTTTTATGGTTATGATTGGTATTATCGCCACTTTATAGAAGGATTTGCTAGAATCACATATCCTATAACTTCCTTGTAGAAAAAGGGAAGACCATTCAAATGGATAGCAGAATGCCAACACAACTTTGAAAGGTTGAAGCAATTATTAACAACCACCCCTATGTTACAAATCAAAAACCAAGAGAAAGAGTTTACTGTGTGTAAGGAGACCTGTCAAGAGGGTGTGGGAGGTGTTCTAATGCAGGAGGGAAAGGTAATCGCTTATGAATCTCGTAAGTTGAAGGAGCATGAGCAAAAACATTTTTCTTATTATATGGAGTTGATTGTTGTAGTACATGCTCTAAAGGTTTGGTGACATTATTTGTTAGGGAAAACATTTTTATTAATGACATATCATAATAGTTTAACTAGCTTCTTTAAGAAACCTAACTTAAATGCACGCCAAGCTAGGTGGACTGCTTTCCTAGGTGAATTTGATTTTGACATGAAACACCTTAAAGGAAAGGAAAATTGTGTGTCTGATTTGTTAATTAGGAAGTTACACTACGTGTATGAGGTTTCCTACAATCAAGTGGAATTTGAATTTTCTGAAGAAATTAAAGAGGTTTCTTTAAAGGACCTTGATTACAAGTTTTTATGGCAGTAAAGCAAGCAAGCACAAAATAATGGAATGCAACCTGAAATTCATATAAATAGTAGCAATTTATTAACCTTTATAGATAGAATATATGTTCCTAACTAATGGTCAATCAAGCAGTTTATATTGGATGAGTTCCATCAATGCCCCTATGCTGCCCACCTCGGATATCTTAAATTATTTTTTGCAGTTAAAAAGGGGTATTTTTTGCCTGGCATGAGGAAAAATATTGTTGAGTATTTGGCCAAGTGTTTAGAATGTCAGCAGGTCAAATCTGAGCATCAACATCCTGCCAAACTGCCTCATCCCATACCCATACTTGAATGGAAGTGGGATATGATTACACTAGATTTTATAACTGGATTACCCATATCAAAGAAGAAAAATGACTCTATCATGGTAGTAATGGATAAATTGAGCAAGGTGGCTCATTTCATACCGATTAAATCATATACCAAACTGCCCAAATTGAAGATATATTTATGAAGGAAGTATTCTGATTACATGGGAAATCGAGAGTGATAATTTCTTATAGAGATGTTAAGTTTACATCTGCATTTTGGAAAGCTCTCTTTACTAGGTTGGGTACACATATTCAATTAGTATTGCATACCATCCGCAAACAGATGGGAAAACTGAACGGATGAATCAAGTGCTTGAAGATATGTTACGAATGTATGTGATGAAGCAACCAACAAAATGGGAGGAATACCTTCATTTAGTGGAGTTTGCATACAATAATAGTTACCATGAATCATTAAAAATGAGTCCTTTTGAAGTACTATATGGGAAACAATGTAGAACACCTACTTATTGGATCAGTCCAGAAGACAAACTAATGTTAGGACCTGACATGTTGTTGGTAATGGATTAGATAGTAAAGAAGGTGTGACAGAACTTAAAGGTTGTGCAAGATAGACATAAAATCTATGCAAATAGAAAAATGGCCTACCGAGATTTCCATGTAGGTTATCATGTATATGTAAAGGTTAAACCAAAGAGGAGTACTCTAAGATGGGGAAGTTGTGTGAAATTAGCACCCTGATACTGTGGACCTTTCCAGATATTGGAAAGGATTAGACCTGTGGTGTATCAACTCACCTTACCAAGTCACATATGAATTCATAATGTGTTTCATGTTTCCCTGTTAAAGAAACAGAATGTACAGGTAACTGCATGTTAAGTTTTAAAGTATATGTTTTGATCTGATGATTCAATGGACTAAAGAAGTGTTATGTTGTGGAATAGGTCGAACCAGACGGAGAGTTTCTGGTAGAACCTTTATGTATTCTTGACCATAGGGAAACAATGTTACAAAGGTGAGCTATCACCCAAGCTACAGTGGAATGGAGGCACTTTAGCTCGAAGGAGGTTACTTGGGAAGACGAAATTTCATGCAACAAGCATATTGTGATTTGTTCTCTGAACGATTATGAACACCGAGGATGGTGTTTCGCAGAAGGGGGGAAACATGTAACAGCCCCCAGTTATTATGACTATTTACCATTTTTTGTTTCTTACTTTTATTGTATAAGTCTTAAACGAGCAAGGGATTAGTTGAAAATCTTAAATGAATCTTGATATTTAAGTAATTATTTTATTATTAAATGAATGAAAGGTTTTGGTGAATCTTGGAAACTCATGGAAAGGTCCAAAATGAATTCTTGAACTTCCAGATGGTTACTGACAGTTACAATTCTCTCTTTCCCTAGAGGTTAAAAGAATCTAAGTGGGAAAAAGAAGGGGTTAACTAGAAAAAGTTGAAACAGCTGGAGAGAGAGCATGAAATATATTTTATCAGCTCATTTAAAGCTGGGAAGGACGTTGTCATGGAGTATTTCTTGAGTTCGTCCAGAGCCAGTGGAAATCTCCCGATATAACTTAAGTTTGTAAATTCTAGGTTGGACAGGGTCTTGATGTCTGAGAATTGACCAGAGATTCATTATTTGTGTTACCGTTCTGGAAGCAAAGAGCTCGGGGGAGAAAAAAATGTGATTTTCATTCTCGTTGGAAGGGTGGTGTGATCTTTCCTGGTTAATTTTCTGGGAAAAGCCTAAGCTAATTCAGATAAGTGTGACTGTGATCTTCAGAATTTATGTTTTTCCGCGATTTTGCTTCTTTATTGTGAATTGTTGGGAAATAATTAATTATATGACTCGGAAAGGAAGTTTATTATTAATTTTTAAAAGTGGAAATATGCTTTAGACATGATTGAACATGAAAAGTAGAGAAATGACTAGTCACCAACCTAAATAAGGAAAATGTTTTTCTATAGGAATCGCATCGGGACGAAACTATTTAGTTGTAGAAAGTAAAAAAAGAAAGAAAACCTACAGTGAGTGGATCCATAATCGTACAATGAAAAACCCTCTAGAAATGGGTGGAGGAAATTAGCTGTAAGAAAGGATTTAAGGATTCTAGTTGAACTCTGAGTCTTAGCCCAGAGTGGTTCAGAACCAGGTTACAGTGAAGTAATTACCTTATGGGCGGAGACAGGGCCGAGATCTTAAACCTATTACCATTGGGTATGTATAAAACAGACACAAGAAAAAAAAAAAACAATAGTTTGAGTTAGAATGATCGACATTAAAGGTAATATATACAAAATTATAATTGCAACAAGAACACATATGTCGTGTGAGTTCTATTTGAGATACAAAGTTTGTGCATACCCTCGTTATCCAGTTTACAGGAAAAAAAGTAGAGAATAGTTAAACCAGAAAATAACATTGTAATGGTCAAACATTGATATTCGATCAAAAAGGAAATAATAAAGTTGAATAGATCATGTCAAACAATACACACATGCAGTATGAAGTGAAATGTTATACCACGACCTGGTCGATAAATACCGTTATTCAAATGAGAGATACAATAAGAAATAGTGAAAATTCAAGTTAACATATAAATGAGAAAAATTGTCGAGGACGTTTATATGAAACCCCATTTACACAATAGGCCGAGTGGCATTTCAAATTAAATTTACAAACAAATGCTGGAATGTCTGTTATTAAGGAAGAAATACAACAACCAAAGTTCCAAATATAGTATTCAACAACATCACTACAAATACCTCGGGTCACGGGATGTAACTGTTGGGAAACCATTGAATGTCCTTTGCCAATAACCATAACACATTAATTTGTTCATGGTCTTCAATGATGACAAGAAAACATCTAAATTTGGATTTTAATGAAAGGGGGAAACCCTCCACAAGGGTTAGTGAATACATTCGAATAGAAACCCTCAAGCAAGGGGAAACCAAGAACCAACCTGGAAGAAGCAAACACCAGGGTAAGTGCAAGCCACGACAACTGTGAGCTCCAATTGTAAATTTATAAAATAAATGAAGTCGAGCGGGAAGCAAACCTGAAAATAGCCAAGAAGGTACAAAGGGGTTACTTCCATAGTAAGAAAAATATTGGAAATTCACAAATAATCAGACATTGTGCTTATGAAAGCCAGGGTTTCTTACCTTGGAAGAGGGAAGAGTCGAACCTCTGCGCACTGCAAGCTTGAAATAGAACATAATACCCTGTTATCTAACATCAAAGGAAATCTATTAGCTGAGATTACAATGAGGAAATTCTATGATTTACCTGGTAATTGAGTGGATTCCCTTCTATGCCCTTGAGTTAATCGTGAGTGACCTTGGCAAACCTGTGATGAACAAGACCGGGGAATTATAACATTGCATGAAGAAACTCTACAAGCTTATATCAGACCCGAGGGTAAATGAATGCAGAGCGGTGAAGTTTACCTGCAACCTACCCAAAGGGAAAAACCCTAGATGCTGGAAGCAAGCTATAAACCAATAAAACCCCAACTGTTGAATGAAGAAATAACCAAGCAAACCGTGAGGGTGTGTGGTACGTAGTTACCCAAGAAGTTGAACTTTCTATCTCCACTGTTGGATGAGGCGGTGATAGATCCATGGTCTCCCGTAACCCAGGTGTCATCCGAAGTGGTGGTATCGTGTCACATCGGAAGAATGAAACAGGTGATCAAGAAAATTCATAACACATAAGCTAGGGTGGGGAAAAGGTCCTTACGTTAACCTTAGGATTGGAGAAATATTAATGATACAAATCAACCACCACTAAAGTTTTTCAATGCTCACATACCACCCATTTATATCGTAACAGTTTGAATATGGGAGAGATAGACGTTTGTAACAATTTATGTGTCTAAACTATTAATAGCCCTCGACTGCATCATATAAACTATTAAGTATCCCTACTATGTTACCAAGCCTATTGTCAGCATTATTTTTTGGTCAAATAAGAGTGGAGCCTTCTATTAACTGCAAGAAAGATTACATATGTTACATGGCTTTACAATGTAAGGATCAACAAGGGCTAACCCTATGAAAGGTACCCAAATACATAACCTGAAGCAAACCCGAAACCATATAAGATCTTGTGAGATCCGATGATCACAAACACTATCATCTCAACAACATGCGCCCCTTTTACCCGGTTCATGGACCCGATAATGATTGTGAGCCATTGGTTTATAAATGTTCGGGTCCGTTTTGAAACTTAAGCTCCGATTACTTATAGAACCCGATGGTTGATTTGATGGTCCTCCGAGATATCGGAGCGGAAACCTGCACGGTCTTTAATTTCCTTTTCGGACCCGATGAGGATTATAAACCGCTAAACTAAAGAACATCGGGTCCGCTTTGGTGGTTAACCTTTGATTGCTTTTCCTTATGATGGCCATTTGATTATGAAGGCTATCAAGATCCGTGGCCAACGACCTACTAAGAGGTCTACTGTTTACCAAGTTCCTCTCCCCTATGGAAAGCTTTGTTTTAAGCATTTATCTTCTCCCTTTTTTCCTCTTTCTTTTTTTTTGGAAATCAACAGTTAAAAATGACTTACACTTCCACTTTCTCCTGCTTCCACTAGTCTTCCTTCTTGTTCAATCCTAATAGTTTGGAAGTTTTCCATGTCTTTGTCTACCTGTCTTTGACAATCCTCACGCAATTTCCCCGAGGGTGTCGAGTCCCATGCATACCTGTTGTAAATTTCTTTGCAAAACACTCCTTCATTCGCCAGACGATCAACTAGCATATTGGATTTTCTTCGCACATGAACAAAGCTAGTCATTCTTAGGGTTTGTAGGTGGGAATGAATGCGCTGAAAGACCTGCAAAAGTCGCCAATGTTTTGATACTTTTCCAGGTGCTTTTCCATTACAGATCTTCTTGGCCACATTAATAACCAATTCTGAGTCTGCTTCAATGATGACATTATGAGAATTTGACTCAATTAGTATTTCCAGGCACTGCTCTAAGGCCATGAGCTCCGCCATGTTATTTGTGGCAGTTCCCAGATGACTATGAAAGATGTCCTTTATGCACCCCTGCTCATCTCTGATGACCCCACCAAAACCAACCATCCCTGTGTTACCTTTAGAGGCTCCATCTATGTTAATTTTCAAGAAACCATGAGGAGGAGGTTGCCAAAAGTCTTTACCAACGTTTATCCGACTCACATCCTTGTGTATGCTCCGGGGAACTAGCGAATGGAGACCCAACTGCAGCAATATACGAGTGTCCTAGAGCAGAGTCGGGTTCTCAGGAGGTCTCCCTAACATGGCACCAACAGTATCTTTGAGCTATCTTAATATCTGTGCAATAGTGTTCTAGGTTGAGCCAGTTTTTCTCTTGAAAATCCTGCCATTGCGTTCTTTCCAGATGTCCCAGATTAAGAAGCTTGGAACCAGAGTCCAAGCATTGTTGATGATCTCATTTCCTGAGAAGTTCCTTCTCCAATTCCTCAAAGTGTTGGTAATACTAAGGCCATTCCTATCAGTTTGCCTGAAGACTGAGGCCACCCAATCCCACAATGTTCAGGTGAAGGGGCAAAGGTTGAGTAATTGTTCCATCATCTCATCTTGTGTACCACACAGATAGCATTTGGATGGGCCAACAAAACCTTTCTTCAGAAGATTTTCCCAAGTTAGAATTTTATTTTGTTGAACTAACCACATGAACAAATTTATTTTCATCCAATGCGGGTGCTGCCAAAGGTTCTTCCATGCCTTATCAGGGTTTTGATAATCGAACACTAGGCCTATTTGTTTGGCTTCTTTGAGGCTAAAGTTACCTTCTGTGTTTCTTCCCCATCTTAGTTGGTTAGACAAGGATGAAACCAAAATCTTCCTTTGTTCCAAGTCCATAGCAAGAGAGTTTGCCTGAGCTTTCAAAGGGCTCTCTTCCCTGTAGCCTAGATCCTTCCATATTCTCCATTTGCCATTGTTCCTTACCTACTCCTAGAAGTCACTTACCATGCACAAACCTTTGTTGTCAGTGTCATTCTTGAGATCGGTTAGTTCTTCCCTAAACAGGTTTGATTCTTGCTGCCAGTTGTCCTCCCAGAATATTGCCAGGTTCTCATCTTGGATCTCCCAGAAGCTGTGTTGTTGGACAATGCCTCTATTTTCCCAAGCAAGATTCCAATTTTGGGAGCCCTTGATAAGCCCAGACATTCGAATATGATCCCTATCCTGCCAATTTTTTTGCATATTTCTATTTCCAAAGCTTGGCCCATGGGGTTGTCGATTCCTTGAGCCACCTCCACCAAAGATTTGCACCTGAAACTCTGCTGAGGGTTTCGGGGTCTTGAAGCCCCAAACCCCCATGGGCCTTAGGTTTGCATAGCTTATCCCAAGCTGCCAAAACCCATTTCATTTTCTCTTCCCCTTTTCCCCAAAGAAAATCTCTTTGAATGTTCCTGATCTGTTGTAAAACTCCTTTAGGAACAGGAAGAGCTAACATCATGAAAATGGGTATGGGCTGCAGGATAGCTTTTGTGAGCACAAGGCACCCTGCTAAATTTAAAGATCTACATGTCCACTTCCTGACCTTATCCTAAAGTTTGTTAATGACCGCTCCCACACTCCCCTGCTTAGAGGTTTGTCTGTAAGGGGAATTCCAAGGTACTTAGAGGGTAACTGATCCTTTTGGAACCCTAGAATTATGGTAAGATTTCTCTGAATAGCAATGTCAGTGTTAAAAAAGAAAACTTTTGATTTGTCAAGGCTTACCTCTGTACCAGCAGCCATAGCAAAGTCATTCAAGATTTTTTTAAAAGATTTGGCTTCCTTGACCATGGGAATGCCCTGCAGCATAGTGTCATCCACAAATTGTTGGTGAGTTGAGGCCACTCCATTTGTGGTGAGTTTAAAACCCTGGATTCTTCCCTCAGCACTTTCTATTTTTATCGCTCTGCCTAGCCCTTCCATCATGAGCACAAAGAGGAAGGGGGGGAGTAGATCTCCTTGTCTTAGTCACCTAGAAGGCATGAAGGTTCTTGAGGGTGAGCCATTAAGAAAGATTGAAAAACTAGTCGTGGATGCATGGGCCATAACCCATTTGATCCAATTGTGGTAAAAACCATAAGCTTTCAACACTAACCTGATGTAAGACCAGCTTAGCTTGTCATAAGCTTTCACTAGGTCAAGCTGTATGATCATACCAGCTTTCTTATTACTCTTCAGAGAGTGTACCATCTCATGAGCTTGTATGATATTGTTGAGAATCTGTCTTCCTTCCACATAACTAGTTTTCTCCTCTGAGATAAGAGCTGGAAGAAGGGGCTTGAGTCTGTTAGCAATCACTTTTGAAATAGTTTTGTACACCACATTACATAAAGCTATGGGTCTGAATCTGTCTGGTGCGATGGCCCTTTGGAATCAAAGCTATGAAAGAGGCATTGAGAGCCTTCAAGGCCGATCTGTATCTTCTTGATTCTTCCACCACCTCAAGGATGTCTTGTTTGATTGTTTTCCAGCATGCCTTGAAAAATTCCACATTGAAACCATCCGGGCCAGGTGCTTTCCCATTTTGCATCTCGTTGATAACTTCACTGACCTCATCTTCGGATACTAGCCTATTGAGATTATGATTGTCTTCCCTTGTGACAAGCTTGGGAATGTACCTTGTGAATTTGTTAATGAACTGTGACCTGTCTAAGAGAGGCTCCTTTGCAATGCTAAGGAAGTGTTGTACTAGGACAGATTCCATTTCTTTGTGGGTGATGAGCTTTTTCCCTTGAGAATCTTTGAGTTTTTAAATGTTGTTGTGTGACTTGTGACTCAAAGTATACTTGTGAGAAAAAATTGTGTTTCTTTCCCCTTCTTTAATCCACTGTACTCTCGATTTCTGTCTCCAGAAAATCTCCTCTTGCCTGCACCTGTCATCCCATTCCTTCTGAAGAGCATCAACTTGAGATTTCCTTTCCTCGTTAAAGCCATCTATGATCATGAGCTGATTAATCCCCTAAAGTTTCTGTTCAACTTCTTTTTTGGCTTTGAAAATGTTACCAAACTATTTTTTGTTCCAATCTTTGAGTCTGACTTTGATGTGTTTAAGTCTTTGTTGTAGCATGTACATTTTAGTGCCTTGAAAGGGAAACTCTTCCATCCACCATTTATCAATATTGTTGGTGAAGTCAGGGTGAGAAAGCCAGACATTTTCAAACCTGAAAGGTATGTTCCTCGGTGTACCCATAAAAGTGGCTTCAAGCTGGACAAGCCAGTGGTTTGAGCCTCCAAAAGGAAGGATTAAAGCTGACATGTCAGGGCCTGTGAGAAATAGGTCCTTTGAGATCATGAATCTGTCTAGTTTAGAGGCAACTTGAGAAGCCCCTCCTCTCTTGTTGTTCCAGGTGAAAGTGCCATTTATTGTTTCAACATCCACTAATCTCATGTTATTTATGAAGTTCTGGAAGGCAATGGAGTCTCTGCCTAGTGTTCTGGTACCCCCTTTTTTCTCTGTAAGAGATTTGATCATATTGAAATCCCCTGCTAGAATCCAGGGTATATCAGGATATCTCTCTCTTAGCTCCTCAAGGGAAGTGAGAAGCTTGAGTTTGTCTTCTAGTTTTTGAGGACCATAGACATTTGTAATCATGTAAATCTCCTTATCACCCACAGGTTGTATTACCAGTGAAAGATAGTTCCTGGACGCTTCCGCGTCTAGGATTCCAAGTTTTTGGGGATCCCAGAGCGTAAGAATCCCTCCTGCCGAGTTGTCTGCCTTAACCTCTAGATACTCATACCTGCTTAACCATTTTCTATGTATTTCTCTGATTTTATCCATCGAGCATTTTGTTTCCTGAATGAAAACCATGTCTGGTTTTCCTTCTTTTATTCTACTGCTGAGATTTCTTTGTTTCCTTTTACTTCCTAGGCCCCTAATATTCCAAGTTGTAAAATTCATTAAGAAAGGTTTGTAAAAGAGTAACTGGTGAGATCTTTCATCTTACCTGAGTTGATCATGAGTTTTCCACATTTTGTCAGTAGCTCATTATGTCTTTTCCTTCCTCTTTTCCTACCCGGGTTCTTGGAAGAGTGCCCTAGTGTTTCCTCCATTGTCTTCATCCCTCTATTTTCCTGGTTGTCATGGTTTCTTTTGACTCCAGAACTCTTCGATTGGGATCTCCATAGGAAGAGTTATTGAACCCTATCAAACTCCTCTTTTGGCAAGGAGTCAACTCCTTTGGTAATACCCTACTCCAGAAACTTTTCTAGATCCAAGTTTTCCTTCTCAAGAATCTCCTGTAGTTCATGATCCTCCATTCCCGCCTCACTTGGGGTCATCTCATGGTCCCTGCTGAGCTCCACAATGCTCGGTAGATCATCCTATTGCTGGTTGTTCTCTGGTATGTCCTCCATGCTAGTATCCCTATCCTTCTCATTGGTTTTAGTCTTTGATTTCTGGTTTTCCCTGTTGTTTCCAATTTCTTCTTCTAAGATTTTGAAACTATTATGGCTCAGTTGTCCATCCTTGTTGATTTTCTTTTGGTTCCACTTTCCTCCTTTCCCCTTACCCCCCACCTTAGTGAAACCCTCAGGATCTTTGCTTGTGGTGGTTTTTTTGTTGCTTTCCAGTTTGTTTAATGGGAAGTCTCTATATAGGTGCCCATGTTCATGGCACTTACGACACCTAAATGGGACATGCTCATAGTCCATCGCTTGCACCCATTCTTCATCATAAACTTCTAAAATGATCTCATCTAGGAGTGCCCCAGATAGGTCCATTTCCACACAGATCTGGGCGAAGGAAGTGTATTTTCCTCTTAATGTCGCATCTGATGTCTTTATAAAATGCCCTAGTTTATTGCCAATAGCCTTTAGAGACTCTGGCAACCAATAATATAAAGGAAGGGAGTATACTCTTATCCATACCGGTACTGAAGTGAACCTTTCTTGTTCTGGGACAAAGTTCATCACCCATGCTCGCATGTATAGGCCTGCAATAGTGTAAAAATAAGGTCCTCCCTCGAACACTCTGTCTTTATCATCTAAGCTGGTGAACACCACCATAAAGAAACCCTTGGATCCAAGGTGAAGGTTTATTTCCCCTTTCAGTTTCCAGTGGTACCTTATCCATGCATGTAAGGCCTTCTCCATCGGCCAAGTCCCCATAAATTTTCATATGATCGCATGTTCCGCCATGTGATCTCTGTGCACCTGTAGCGCTGGGTCACTTAAAACGACCCGAGGAGTGATGATTGACTTGGGTTTGCATCCCCCTGTTGCCCTCAAAGGTGCAACTTTCTGACTGTTTCCCTCTTTCCTCTTCTCCCTGCTATCTTCCTTATGATTTGCTTTTTGTTCGTGAGGTTTGTTATTTCCTGTGTTAGTGTCCTCAGTTATCCCCTCTGTTGGTTTCTTGAAGCGATGCAAATCAGTTTCCTTGTTTCTATTCACGACTATTTGATTGTAGGAGGGAGTAGAACTCCCTCCTCCACAACCTGCCATGGTCACTATTAGCCCTGTTGGCATGTGGCCCAAAATGGACCCAAATCTGCTCTCTAAGTCTTCAAAGGCTAGTAAAAATCATGCCAAATATCAAAACAATCACAGGAGAAGAGCCCTTAGAATGGCGGAGAAACACTTTCGGGAGGCAAAAAACCAAGGAAACAGTGAAAAAACTGAGTATTGGCGGAGGCAACAATGAAATGCACAGTAGCTGCTAGATCTGGCTGATCAACGGTCCAGATCTGATCGGCGGGTCGTAATCGATGATGGTGATCGGCGGAGATCGGCGCGGACCATATGAAACTTGCAATGGTGACCAGCGGAGTCAACTAGGACCATCGATCAAGCGAGCAAATCAACGGCCCACGTTGCATCGCAGGATCGCTATCAGAAATTACAAAGAGCACTAGCAATGGCCCGCGGCATGAGCAATATGCGATTGCGATTAATCGCATCGCTATATCACATTGGAGCAACACCATGGAGCGAGGCCTATACACATGTATATGTGCGACCCGATAAACCAGACCCAACGGTATTCTAAATATTATTTCATAAGATTTAAGATCCGCAGAGAAGCCATTTTCAATGCATTTTCGCAGTTTTAACGTATTTATAAAATACAAAGGGGAACCTTGGAGCAGGCCCAGAGCGACTTGTGATATGCGATAATACCCGGACTCGAAAGGGTTCGAAAAGGGAAATATATAATATTTGAAGTCCATCATGATCCATTTTTAATGTATTTCCAATGTTTTGATGTATTTCTAAAAAACAAAAGGAACAGGCCATCTGCGACTTGCGACGGCGATAAGGACGGACCTGATAGAGGAATAGACAGTGTTTAAGGACTTTTGAAGTCCGAAATAAATAGAGCTTGGCGGGATTTCACAGTGTTGCAGCATTTTTCTATATAAAACATAAAAACAGTCATTGTTAGTATTTGAAAGGATTTCAAAGGCCCGAAGACCCATTCCATCATAAGACAGAGGCTGGGAGACAGAGACCAGGAGATAGAAGGTCGAAAGGGGAAAGGCAACAGCACAACACAACCAAACCAACAAATGATCATGGAGCATCGCTGGCACGAGCGAGCTCCCTAACAGCGCAACAAACTACCAGAATGCAGTTACTCTACTGTTAGAAGAAGAAACCTCTGAGCCCATGCGTGCCTAGTTAGGGCATCAAGTCGTTAAAGACAGAGGGGATAGATTAAGACCTCTCGAGCCTCAGAAGGCTCGAGAGCATTGTAAAAGGCCTATAAATATTTGAAAGTTTAGAGTAACAAGGGTTCAACTTTTGGAGACTGTGGATACTCTGCTACTCTAGCTTCTCATCTTCATTCCAACAATATAAGATTCTTTTGTTGTTACATGTTCAATTCCCATTTTCTCTTTTGTTCTAAGCTTGCACTTGAATAGGTTATTCATGTTTTCTTTTGTGTCTAATGCCAGATAACTGTCATCTTATCTCTGCGTTGATAAATTAGATTTGTAAGCTTCATTTACTTCCTGTAGCTGGCCATTCATATGTGTTTATGTATGCATCTGCTGGTATAGTCAGTATTCTCCATCTATCCATTGAATCTATAAACTATTGAGCATTAGTGGTTTAAAGCCTTGTAAAGCCGAGGGTGTTCATGCATGTCTTGAGTGAAAACAGTGTTGAAATAGTCATCTGACTTGATCCAAACCATCATCCATTCCAATAGTTCAGAGGACAATACTGAAGATTTATATGTTACTAGGCATCTATGAGCTACAACCTAGGAGAGCTTCTTGGAGTGATAACAGTCACTAGCTCCAAACCCTGACTCAAACCCTAGATCAGAATGCAAAGAAAATTCTCTTGAATGTTAAATTAACTTTTTCGTGGTCCAGCGTATTGTCAGCATTCAATATCAATATGGGTGTGTAATTATGTTGTAATTTTTTTTTGTATGATGTATGTAAGAAAATGTTACAAGGATTAAATCTATTCACTTTAAAAGAAATTTTCATGTCAAGAGATTTGATCCCTCTCATTTCTTTGTAGATCCGGAGTTAAGATGGATCTAGGCTTGTTTAATTTCCCCTTTAAATAAGCTATATTCCACATGAATACCATGGGTCATTTTTATTTTTATTTATCTTGATGGAATTGAAATGTTTACATTACATTACAACATCTCTACCTTATTAAACTAGAGAACGCCTCTAGGAACATTTAATTTAATACCAATTTAATTTCATTTTAAACTTAAATTTATTTAAACATTTATTTGCATTTATTTTATTATATAAAATTACTTTAAAAATATCTTAATAAAACAGAGAATAAATTTAAGTTAATCTTCAATAGACTTATAAATATAATTATATTAACTCAAATTAATTTTAAAAAAACTATTATTTTAAATATTTTTAAAAACATAATGATTAATTTATAAAGACTAATATTTTAATTAAATTTCTTCTATATTATAACATTTTTTTTTTCCTTTTTTTTTTTTTTTTTTTTCAGAAAGAAAAGCACTATATTATATTGAGGCAATATATACAAAATGTTCTGATGGATATGATAATAAAAAGTATAAAAACTTATGTGCTTTACTATTATTTAAAAAAGGGAAAACATAAAATGTAAACTCTTCCTATCTATAACTTAAAATTCATATAATTTTTTTCAAAACTAATATTCTAATTAACAAAATCAACCTAAGTGGTATTCCTAATAATTTATTCTCAATGACTAATTTATATTATCTTTATTAGAAAAACCTTATAACTTAAATACACTTTATTATTTTTTTCATTACATAACTTAAATACCATCTATACTATATTTTTAATTACATCTATTAAAAAAATAATAGCTTTCCAATATTCTTTATGGCAAAGTTAACTTGTCATTATTTCTCATTGTGAAATATAATGACAAAGAGATAGAATAGAACATGTTTTTCTAAAGTAAACTATTCTTTTTGAAAGAAGAATTTAATTATTATGGCTCGATATTTTTAATTTATTTTAAAATAATAATTATTTATAAAGTTATTATGGAATTTAATTTAAATTTTTAAATATATATGAAAATAAAATAAATAATAACTTTTTAATCTAAAATTTGATTGTGTTAATTATTTTTAATATAATAACTAATAATAAATTTTAATGTTGATGATGATAATGGTCAACATCCATTGAGACTAAATTTTGGTCTATTGGACCTAAAGAAACAAATTATTTAGTTTGATTTAAGATTTTATTCCTATGCTCAAAAAGCTTGGAGAGAAGCCTCCGGAGTGCACTGTAATTTTGACAACCTAAAAGGCTAGGAAAATTAGTATTGCAACAAAGATTTTGAAACTAAGATCTAATGTGGTTGTAAGTGGGGCACTCTAAGATGAAGTGATTTTCATAATAAAAATAATATTATTTTTAATTAATATAAAAATAATAATATAATTACAATTAGGAAATCTAATATAAAGTAGAAAATCTTTTTTATTTATTCACACAATTAAAATATATAAATAATACTATCAACACTATTAATTAAAATATACATACAATACTATCAACCATATATATATACATATATTTCAATAATCTCAATGAAGCAGAAAATTACTTAATACACTTTCAAGAATTTTGATTACTCTAAACTTTACCAAAAATTATGAAACTTATCACACTATTATTTAACATAATATGGAATGAAGTATGATAAATTGAATAATTTTGTAATTAGCTTCTTATTTTATATTAAGGAGAAAATATTAAATAATATAAATAATAAATTATAATAAATATATTTGTTTTAATTTAATGTAGTTTTATACATTATTTTTTAAATTATTTGATAAATTATAAAATTATAAATTTAATATTTTAATATAAATTTAATCTATTTAACAAAATTAAATTTAACCATAAATAATATAATTCTATATATTATTACAAGTTTTATACAAAAATATTATTTCTAATAATTTATTTACGAAAAATGATTATATTAAAATAATAAATAACATAAACAAAAAAATTATATTTTAAAAAGAAATTTGTGTAACTACTTCTAATACCACCAACCCAATTGAATTGGATCCAACTACACACAAATATTGATATCATATATTTAAAAGAAAAAACAAAGAAATAATGATTTATAGATCTTAAATTTAAAAGAAAAACAAAGAAATAATGGTTCATATATCCTGTATGTTCATTTCTGGGTCTATAGCATGTGTGCGGATGATGAAGAGGTGAAAGGAAAAGATGTGTGGTTAATTCAGTGCTAATTAAATTTTAATATAATTGTGTTTGCATTTTGTAAGAGTTCACTTTTTAATCATCTCTTAATCATGAATAATATGTAAAACGTAGGTCGTTGCATCCAATCTTATATTATGCGTTATTTATGTTTAAATTAATATAAATTAATAAAGTGTTTACAAATTTATACTAATTTTATTTATATTCCAATTACTACATATAAATGTCATTTTTATATATACATTTTTTTTTCACTAATTTTTTTTTAAACTAGTTTATCTAAACTTAGCCAAGCTATGACTTTTATTCTAGATTATCATATACAATGAGCAATCACATTTTGGAACTCTAAGTTTCTTTTGTGAAGTAGTAATGAAAGGAGAGAATGGTTAAACAATTCATGTACCACTTGAAAAATGGAACACTTGATGGGGCTCTAGGGCTCTCCCAACAATGAATCTAAATATTGTTGAGGATAAGGATCTTGTTTTTGAAGCCAACAACAAAGATTTTTATGAATCTAAATATTGTTGAGGATGAGGATCTTGCTTTTTGAAGCTAGCAACAAAGATTCTTAAGTTATTGCTAGACATTCTATCCCAACTACCATCACAAGTTTTAAATCTTTTTCCTTTTAATCTAAGTTTGGATGAAAATTTTGATAACTTATCCTTACTAAGTATTCATTTAATGATAAGTTTGTTTCTCAATTGAATCTCCAAAATATATTTTTTTCTCTTAGATAAATTATAGTTTAAATTGATTTCTCAAAAAAAAAATATTTTGTTCCCTTTGATAAATTGTGGTTTAAATTGATTTCATTTATATAAAAAGTTAAAGTTCCTTTAGAGCAATATGCTATAATCAACTTGTAAAACCTTAAGTTGTTATTGCATCCCTATATTTACTAAGAGAATAAATCCCTTGTCATTTATCTTCTAAGTTATAATTTTCATTTTTTTCATATATATATATATATATATATATATATGCAATGTCCATTTAAAGATCAATTGCATGCCATTTGATTTATGAAGCTTGACATAGGTATGGAAATTCATTTCACTGGTGGTGATCTTGGCATCCATAACAAATCAGTACTTGGACAAACATTACTCAAGGAGAAGCAGCTTGCTGCTCCTGCTGTAGTAATCTGTTCACTGCACAACTTTCTCATAGGTGTATGTTAAAAGGGAAATTCTACACAACTTTGTCATAGGTGTATGTTAAAAGGGCAATTGTACAGAATATATAATTAGATCATAGATGTATTACTTCCAATTGAGATGTATTCATATACATATAATGATTTCTTGATGGCTGATTTCAGTTTTGTTGGGTCACATATTTCATACTTCAACCAGAATGGTCACCTGTGCTCATATTCCTCACCTAAAGATAAAAAAATATTGTTTAATAAAAATATGTTTTAATTTTTAATTTTGAAATTCTAAACTCCCTTTAGTATGCGTTATTTTTGTATTTAAGTACTCCAACTCAATTACCATCAATAATTTTTCACTCAAAACAAATCACAATTTTATTTTGCAAATTATCTTTTCATTTCTCTAATCTAATTTAGTTTGGTGTATTCTTTTTCTTCTAGTTTAATTTTGTTTATGGTACTTTCTCTATGTTGTTTATGGTCATTTCTCTCTATGCTCGATATAGAGTTTTCTTAAGAATTTACAATTTTATTTTGCAAATTATCTCTTCATTTCTCTAATCTAATTTAGTTTGGTGTATTCTTTTTCTTCTAGTTTAATTCTGTTTATGGTGCTTTCTCTCTCTATTGTTTATGGTCCTTTCTCTCTATTCTGGATATAGAGTTTTCTTAAGGAAAATTCTTATTGATTAATTTTTTTTATTATCTTCATATTAAATAAATAATAATAATATTATTTCAAATAGAAATAAGAGTAATTTTTTGATAGATTAGATTTCTAATTTAAATATTAATTTTTTAATTTTATTTAGTTAATCTCAAAAATCACTCTAAATGTATCAAGAGAATTGAACTTATAATTTTTTAAATAGAAAAAGTATTAATTTTTAAAATATATATATTTTTGATTTTATCTAGTTAATCTTATAAGTCACTTCAAGAGTATCAAGAGAATTGAATTCATAACCTCGAATTCATGACCTCTTAATAGCAAAAGTCCTTTTATGACAAGGACTCAACCAATTAAGCTAAAATTAGAAACTGCATATAAAAATAATATTAAATAAAATATTAAATTTTAATTTAATGTTCATATAATTTAATTTAATTTATAAAAATATTAATTTAAATATATATGGGGTTTAAGTTATTTGACTCTTAAAATAATAAGCACAACTAATCTATACTTTGAGTAGGAGGTATTTAATGACGTAAAAATCCAACATAACTTGAACCACACCAACCCTATCTAGCTAAGTAAAATTTCTACTTCATTTACTAGATCTAGTTAGAAAGCAGATCTTTAAATTTTCATATTCCAATATTGATATGAGAAGATCTTTATAAGATTTACAAGGTTTGGATAAACTTGCTTTGTATTAAATACTTTTACTTTAGATAAGTAGGTGGATTTTTGAAATAACCTCGGCTATCTAAGTGCTTTAAAAAAGTAAATGCACGCCAAAAAAGAGTAATATCTTAGGTTCATCCTTGCCAAGAATAAAACTGAGAGGAAGACTAGCTAATTTTTTTTATAAATTTATTAATTTTAATATGCCAAATCGATTTCCAAATATTAAGAAAGTGTCAAGTACAACTAAAATGTATGAAAAACATTAGTTCGCAAAATGTCACGTGTATACGTGGCAAAACTAAACCTTCCTAACGACCCCCTCCGAATGTAGTCTATGGTAGCGACAAGTAATAAATATTTTGAAATATAACCTAGTTTGTTTTTGTGTAGTTTTACGTTTAAAGCCTAATTTCCTTAATTCAACGATCATTAAATCTACTTTTATTTTCAAAACAAAGTTAAAACACTAAATTTGATTTTGCAAACTCAATTTTTACCATGTACGCCTTGCATATATTACAGAGTAAAAGGAAAATATTAAGCTTTTAACTTTACAACATTTACTCAAAGAAATATTTGTATTTTCTAAATCACAAGGAATTTAAATATGTAGAGACACAATGACAATTAAGTTAATGTTATCAGTCACTTGAAAACACACCTAAACAACTTCTATCACGTGAAAGCACATCTAAACAACTTTAATCTCACAGTGCGCTACTTAAGGTTATCTTAATGGTTTATTGTAATTTCCATTGTTAACCCCAACCAATTAGCATCATACTCCCTCCTAACCCCAACCAATTAGAGCCAATCTCCTCTCCCTCCTAACCCCAACCAACTAGAGCCAATTTCATCTCCCTCTACACCCACTACTAAAAAAATAAAACCAAAACCAAGCCAAAACAAAAATTCAAAAATAAAACCAAAACCAAAAACCCAGAAAGAAACAGAGACAGAAACATGAAACAATTATTTAATTAAGCATGGTCATGCTTGAAAAACAACAAAAACAGAAAACAAGTGAAATCATCTAACAAATTCAGCTCTAATTTCTTCTGCCAACCTAATAAGCCCCACCATGTCCAATCCCCTGCTCAGCCAACTCACAAATTCCAGGGCATTAGAAATTGTGAAGCTCCACCATTAGCATCAGATGGAACAGTACCAAGTTACAGGCATAATTAGGGAATCGAAGGTAGAAAACAACGCCCACTCTCAAATGCCTCGCTCCTCTCAAATCCCGCACTCCTCTATACACTTATTTCCTGTCATAAGGACATGATGCCCAACCTAGCCTCACCTCACCTACACAACCTCCCAAATGTCGTCGACTTATTATACTAAATATATCAATATCGGATGGGATGGGATATTTATGTTTTAGGGATTTCATTTCATATGCTTAAAGATTTTGGAATTTGACAAGCTCGCACGAGGTGAAGTAGTTCATCACTCCTATAAAATTTGAAATGTGGTCGTTGAGTTTGAAATCGAAATTCACCAACATCTACCCCCACCACCCCCCCCCCCACCCCGCACCCCCTCACAAATCTTGCTTTGATATTAATGTTCTAATTTCTTCTTTAATTATTATTATTATTTGTTCATAAATATGATAAAGCTAAAAAAGACTAGTTTATTTATTTATGGATATTACCAAGTTAAAAAATATAATGTACTATATAAAATGGTTGGTTTAATATAATAGCTTAATATTATATTGGTGCACTTCATCTTTTTCTACAGACTTGCATATACTAGGAGTATTTGTTTGCATCATCAAGTTCATCTCCCCACTAGTCAATTCCAACTAACTTTTCACTTGCACATTAGTTCATTGCACTCAATACGCTTCTTTTACAAATGGAAAAAAATATTACGAGCAAACTAACTTGTTCTCTATCAATATCACTGAAAATGCTAACAAACTGTAACTGATCCAATAATCTAACCATGTTTTTAGAGGCACCTTCATACATAAGCTTGTTCCTTTCCTCCCTGCCTTTCATCACCTTATCTTGGAAGACAACACCTCATTTGTCTCACGTGAAAATGTAATAGCACATATATCCATCTCCCTGCATTTACAACATCTCGATTATTTTTGTACAAACTTAGAAGACAAAATATTAGAAAAGGCATATATCTAATACCTACAACTCTTTCTAGCTATAAATGCCTTTCTTTTCCTTCCAATCATCCATTAGTTGCACTACAATACTATTCCTCGCACTTCTTCCATCTTCCACATACTTTTCCATGGAATGAAGTATAACATGGTGGTCCTTGACTCGAGGCAATGGTATTCCCTAACCACATTGGAAAAAAGAAACGTGCTATTAATTCCTACATTGCTCATAGATTGCTAGGTTGTTGTGAAACATTTATTTTTGTCTTCTTTCAAACATAATACTTGTTTTCAATAACTCTAATAGCATCCATGCCAATACCGATTTTATCATTGATACACATTCTCTTTCCTTGGTATCACTAACAAGCACCATGACTTGATGCGTATTTTCAAAGGATTTTGTACAAATGTGTAATCTATTTTATGTTCTTGAGTTTTTGTTTGGGACAGAATACAAGACATCACATGCATACCATGATTCCTCACCTATATGTCTCTCCTAGACAATATTTCTAAACTATGGCATTGGGGGGAAATCATTGGCTTTTCTAAAACTGGGAATAATATGCTTTTCGATGGGCTAAAATACATTCTTTCTATTGGCAAAATTTGTGTCTCCCTCTTCTTTGCAAGAGTGGAGCCATTTCTTGAGAAATCATATCCCAACCTCAATTGCATGGATTTATGAATGTCACATTAAAACTCCATTAGGTTCTTCCACAGATTGTGAACTAACTCACTAATGTTGTCTTCATAGAGTTGGGACAAAGGCTATCTGAAGCATTCTAGCATTCACTCAATGCATTGGAGAAATTTGAACAAACTTTTCATCTTTTCAATAGTCGAGATATAGCACATATCCATCAATCTTGCATTTTTTGTACCTAACTACAAAGACTTGTGTCACAACATTCCTCAAACAATATCCATTCGAGGAATAACAGGAGGATACTAACTGCCTCGTTATATTTGCTTTCATTTATAACACAATTGGCAAAGCATACTTGGGAATGATGTTTACATTCTTAATACTGCATGCAGGGAGACAAAATGTCAACAAGAGATTATGATGCATATGACAGGAACATTGTCTTCCTTCTCTCGAATTGTGTGCATACTAGGCCTCTTTGTCAAGATTTTCCACATCTCTATCCAGTGGTTATCTTAGATCTCCACACTCCTCCTATAATTTCTTACAGTCACAAATTTGAACAAAATAATTAATATGTTATATCAAAGTTTAAAAATTCTATATGTATGTTCAAACAATAAGCCCAATAAACACAACAAAGATAAACTATGAACCTTATAGAGACCTCGAGGATAATTTATTGAACCTAATCACTACACAAAGTATTGCAATCACATTTTTCATGTATTTCTTATTTTTCATGTAGTAGGGTCCATCAAAAGTATGCAACATGGGTACTCCTTGGATGAGGAATTAAATTTTGCATCCAACGAGCACTCACGCTCAAAATTTGAGTAAAACCTTAGGGAGATAAGTTGAAAATACGAATTGAAAAAGTAGTTTCATTGTTTTATTATTTTTTAATCTTTTTACTTTTTTTACTCCAAAAATAGTGAATCATCCCCCATGTTTGACATCATCATCTTGAATCCTACTGGTTCTTATAAATTTTATTTTGGTTGTACATTTCTCTTAGGAGGCCCATTTTAGACCTCAAAGTTCCCCGGATGCTTATCTCGAACTTGAACTTGCTCAGAAAAGCAGTGCACCTAGCCCGACAAGCGTTCAAATTAGGCTGATTAAAAAAAATCATTAAGCTACTGTGATCAGTCATTAAAAGAAATTTCTTTCCCAATAGGTAATGTCGCCAAACCTTTAATGTGTGAACCGGTGCAGTCAGTTCCAAATCATAGGAAAAGTATTGTTTCTCATGCTCCAACTTACGAGATTTGTAAACTATCACATTTCCTTCCTGCATTAGCACTCCTCCAACTACTTCTTGACACGCATCAATGCACACTATGTACTCTCTTTTTTTGGATTTGTTGCCTTCAACACAACAGTTGTGGTTAATGCATGTTTCAACTCCTCAAAGCTTTGTTGGCATTTGGCTGTCCAATTAAAAACTTTTCCCTTTTTCTGAAGTGAAGTTATAGGATACGAAATCCTAGAGAACCCCTCTATAAAATGACGATAATATCCTGCCAACCCCATAAAAGGCCAAATATTTGCAAGATTTTTTAGGAACAGACCACTCCATGATGGTTTTGATCTTTTCAGGATCTATTACTGTGCCTTCTTATGAGATAATGTGTCCTAAATATTAAACCTGATCCTTGTAGAAATCACATTTGTTGTATTTGGCATAAATTTGATTGTCACGCAATGTTTGCAATACTATCCTCAAATGTTCCTTATGTTCCTCCATGTTCTTTGAGTAGATTAGAATATCATCAATAAAAATCAAGACAAACTTATCTAAATATGGGTGAAATATACCATTCATAAGACTCATGAAAGTGGTAGGGGCATTGGTAAGCCCGAAGGGAAATACCACAAACTCGTAATGACCATAGCAAGTTTGAAACATTATTTTGCAAATGTCTTTGTCTTTAATACGAATCTGATGATACCCTAAACATAAATCAATTTTTGAGAACACACTATCTCCTCTTACCAGATCAAATAGATTGTTAATACGAGGCAGGGGGTATTTATTCTTAATGGTAAGCTTATTTAATTTTCTGTAATCGATACATAGCCGCAACGTACCATCCTTTTTCATTACAAATAGTACAGGAGCTCCCCACGGTGACACACTTGGTCGAATATAACCTTTATCTAGAAGTTCTTGCAACTGCATTTTGAGTTCTATTAATTCAGGTATACTCATATGATAAGGGGTTTTGGACACAGAGGTTGCTCCTAGAACTAATTCAATGGTAAAACCAAAATCTCGTTTAGGTGGCAGCCCAAGTATTTTCTTTGGAAACACATTGATAAATTCTTGTATGATTGGAAGATTTTCCAGGGCAGGAGTCTTATTTTTAGAGTTAGTAGAGCCCACTTGCACAACATAAATTTGACAACCCTTCAGAATACATTTTCCTAACTGATTGGCTATGATTGGTCGTAACTTAAAAACTCTTTTACTTCCTTGAATTTCTTGTCTAATTCCCCCTTCGTCAAGTAAATTAATAGTTTTTTCTTTTCAATCCACTAAAGACCAACGCTTCTCTAACCAATCCATTCTAATTAATACATCGTATGAGCCTAAAGGTAATATATTCAAATCCACTTGAATCTGTTGTTCTCCTATTTTAATAGAACAATTTTCAATATTAGCATTCACTCTACGCTTAACTCCTGTAGCTAATTACACCAACCAAGGAATTTTAAATTTAACCATTTGTAAATGCCATTTTACATTATTTTTGGACTAATGTAGCTCAAAATTGCAACTGGATCCACCAAAATAGAAACATAGTGGCTAGATATAGTATCTTCTAGTTCTACCATGGTGGGTTGATATTTCGCTTGATTATCATCCAAAGTTGCATTTTTTCTAGGTATGCTTCTAACTACCTCACCCATTCTAGAAGCTTCTTCCACATTAGTAGCCTGCTCTATTCGAGTACGATGAGGGAAATTTTTATAGTAATGGGGATCTCCACATTCCCAACATTGCAGAGGGGGTTTATGTTGCTGCCTATTTTTTGGTTTGCTTACCACCTTTGTCTGCCTGGTATCATCTTGTAATCCAAGTTTTTGTGGATTCCTTCCAGAAAACTTGGTTTGTTGTTTTTGGTGCACATTCCTTCCACCAACAATTTTCACATTTCTATTGCTTGGAAAGCCTTTCTGTCCCTTTTTAAAGTTCCCATTCTGATTGCTTTCTTCTTTTTGTTACATTTTTTGACAACAAATTCTAGCTTTCCAAATTGCTTCGTCCATTATTTTTGGGTTATCAAATTCCAACTTTTCCCTCATAAAGGCAGGTAAAATACTAGTGAAACGTTGCACCTCATCCTTCTCCTCTAGAATATATGGAACTTATCTCAATGAGGAGGTGAAACTAGGTACGAACTCATCCATTGTTAACTGACCCAACCTCAAGTAATGAAACTCCTTGTAATACCCTCCTCCCACATCTACCCAAGTAACCATCGAAACGGGGTAAACATGTGACGAGAGGATACTATGATGGGATTCAACCTCCTATGAGACCTTAATGAAGTGGAATCAACATAAACACAACATACAAAACTTCCACATCAGCTACAGGACTCCTAGGAACCATCCCAACCTTTTTGGCAACCATCCCTTAGGTCCCACTGAGTTTTAAGACCAATTAACCCCCAAACTCTCCCATGATATGGGCATGCCAGTGTCTAGAGGGCTCTGGATTCTCCCACAACATGGCATGCCAATGTCTAGGGACTATTTTTCTTAGAGTTGTTCCAACGTCCCTGGAATTTGAGCCACCTTTTCAGGTCGAGAGCCCAGGTCACTGCCCATAATTAAATGACATCTTCAGAACAGAAAGATAACAAGGTAATGATGATACAAATGCAATTACTTGAACAATGGCTTGACTATACCCCTACTAGTCACAACATGCATTTCGTCAAACATATCAAAAATATGTAATATACATGTGTAAACAACATATTTGAATATAGGGGTCTCATACTTATATGAGAAACACTAAGTAGCATTGTTCCCTTAAATCATTAGCTACAGTACCATCTATTAGGTCATAGATACATTGTTAGTCATTTACAAATAAAGACATGATGGGAGGCATACATCATCACTGTCAGAATACATGCTCATAGCAAGCAAAATAATAACAGAAATCAACCATAGAATCCACATATAAGCCAGTACATTTACACATGGAAAGCCAAGGGAATAAATTTCTCACTAATGAATGTAGAAACCAACCAGGGATGGGCTTACCATGTTCCACGCAACCATAGATTGCCTGAGCCAAATCTTTCTTCAGCCAGTCACCTTCATGCCATATCCAAGCATGAATGTGGAACTCATAACCAACCAAAAATATACAAACAAGCATGAAAGCTACCAAAGTTATCCACCTACACCGTGAGGAATTTTAGTGCCTCCTAATCTCTCAGGATTTACCGTAATCTGCAGTTTGATCCAAGGATCACTAGGCCCTACACTGAGACCCACTCTTAAGGATTTATTGTACATCCCATCCTAGGACTATTGGGCCCAACGGAGAGAAATTCACCTCTTGGCTTTACCGTATATCTCGCCATTCACCAACAAGTATTCCTAGGCTCACCAAGGAACACAATCTTGGCTTTACCGCAACCCACAGTTTGGCTCAGGGGTTACTAAGACAGGGTCTTTATCATGATCGATGAAGCAGTTCAAGGACCACTAAGCCATGTGTTTGTCATTTCGGAGATCCACCTTACATAGCTTCGAATCCATCTGGAAATTCAGCTCAACCAAAGTATGAGAATCCATCTCATCAAGGCTATCTGAAAATGGCAAGGTTAGGCTGAAAATGTTGTCACACTTGGCAAACCCATGCCATGATAGAAAATAACCACATGCAATACCATGCATGCCAAATCTAGCAAGGAAATCACATATGAAATTCAATACCTACAAAGAATCTTTTTGTAGCTACTTGATCTTGCTCTTACTTGCTCGCTCCTTCCTTCTTCTTGCCTTCTTTTGCCTTTCTTGCTCCAATGCGAAAGAGCTCCAAGAAAACTTTAAGTGTCCAATAGTGAGAGAGAGAGAGAGAGAATAATGAGAGAGCTCCAAAATTGAACTAAAAAAAGGTATCAATTGATTCTCATAAGCCTTTTTATTAATGAGGTCTCTATTTTCTTCATTTTCGTCCTCACATGCAACATGTGACCTTCTGCCTCCCTTTTCTCCTAATTTGCATCATTTTCATAAATAAATGTGCCAAAAATGCCATTTTGCCTTTCCAAATCCTTTTCTTTTTGCTTTTCCAATTTCCTTAGCCATAATAAACCAAATGAACACGCACTAGGATGTATTTGCAAACATTCAGCTTGGAATAAGTGACCCATCAACCGTGGTTATTATTTTTGTCTTTATTAACTTTTATTACATGGAATTTTCACCATGGTTGTTATAGAACCCTCCCCTTTGGGGGACACTATCCTCAGTGTTCAACCACACCCATACATCAACAAAACCACTTAAAAGAAAACATATTTTCTGTGCAGATTTATAACATATCTCGATGTAGTATTTACAATGATCACCCTGCTGAAAAGAAAACTAGCATGACAACATAACAACATGACAACTATAATGACATGAAACCCATACCGCTTATTGGAGCTTTATAACTAGCTCATGGTGGTATTTACATCCATATACATATGTGAATACATCAAAACATCGCACCAAAACATATGCCAAAACATATACCAAACGTCATACCAAAATAACTTTGCCTCAATCAGAAAACAATGAAGGAGACATATACCACATTTGATCCACCATCTCCCATGTAGCTTCATTGGGCCCAAAGTGCTTCCATTTCACTTTAACTTGCTCGATTGCTCAGTTCCGAAGTATGAGAAGCTTTTTCTGCAATATACATTGAGGGCCTGGCTGGAATTCTCCATCTAGTACCACCTACAATATAGACCAGTCAATCACATGATCAACATATTTAACATGCTTCTTAAGCAATGACAGATCAAAAACATTATGGACTTTCACTATCGGAGGTAGTGCAAGTTGATAGGCTACTAGCCCAATCCTCTCAATAATCTTGAAAGGTCCACAAAACTGGGTGCCAACTTCGCACATGATCCAATCCATAAGGAGCTCTTCTTTGGTTTGATGTGCAAGTACACATATTCCCTAACCTGAAACTCCTTGAACAACCTATTATGATTTTCATAGCTCTTCTATCTATCCTATGTTGCTTTCAAATTATTCTTGATTACCTGCATTTCCTATTCCATTTCAGCCAACATGTCTAGTCCAATCAACACTTTGTTAGCTGGATCATTCCAACTGATGGGAGTATTGCAACTCCGCCCATGTAATGCCTCAAATAGACTCATCTTCAAAGAGTCTTGATACCCATTGTTGTGAGTAAACTCTACCAGTGGAAGATATTCTTCTCAACTTCTGCTATTGATGCATCACATACATCAACAGCATGTCCTCCAATATCCTGTTGACCCTCTCAGTCTGTCTATGTGTGTGGATGATAAGTTGTACTGAAGGAAAACTTTTTTCCCAAACTCGCAAACAACTCCTTCCAAAACTTGGAAGTGAACTTTGCATCCTTGTCTGACACAATATTCTTTGGAACTCCATGCAATCTAGCCATGTCAATAATGAATACCTGTGCTACATCGCTAGCTAAGAATGTAGACTTCAGTGGAATGAAGTGTGCAACCTTTATCAACATGTCCACAACAACCATGATGGAATCATGGTGTCTCATTTTCCTCGACAATCCTGTGATAAATTCCATGGAAATGAACTCCCATTTCCACTATGGAATCTAAACTGGATGTAGCAGTCCACCTGGATACTTACACTCTGCCTTAACCATATGACTGTCCAAACACCTAGCTACAAAATCTTCCACATCCTTCTTTAGATTCATCCAATAATAGAACCTCTTCATTGCAGTCAATGTCTTCTAATAGTTTGGGTCACCCAAATATGGTTTCGCATGAAACTCCCTCAAGATCACTTTCTTGAACTCGCTATTGTCCGACACACATATCATATCTTTAAATATGACCAATCCATCTATCGTGAGACGGTAGTCCAAATCATGTACACCAACACTTGTCTTTGTACCTATACTTGTATTCTACTGCAACCTATGAACAATCTCCATATACCTGTCATCATGTCGACCTGCCTAAAATATCCTATCCTATAAATATGTCCCATAAGATCTCATAGTTGCCATTGATTTACATGTACCTTCCTGCTAAGAGAATTTGCAACCCTACTCTCATTTCCTTTGATGTACTTGATCTTGAAGTCAAACTCATTGATCATGGCCAACCATCTAGCTTTCCTGGCATTCATATTTGGTTTGTCAAACAAGTAACTCAACCCAATGTGATCACTAATCAGTAAACCTCCTACTAAGAAGATAATGCCTCCACATCTTCAATGCATGTATGATCATTTCTAACTCAAGATCATGTGTCAGGTAGTTCTTCTCGTTTTCATTCAGCTTTCATGACTCATATCATACCACATTTCCATCCTACATAAGGAATCCACCAATTCCTCTCTTGCAAGCATCTGTACATACTACAATTTCTTTGTTTGGATCTGCAATATTTAACACTAGTGCATGTGTCAACTACTACTTGAGTTGCTCAAAACTAGCCTCACACTCCTTTGTCCATTCAAACTTCTTACCTTTCCTCTGTAACGATGTCATAGGATAAGAAAACTGTGAGAAGTTCCTAATGAACCTCCTGTAGTAACCTGTCAATCCCATGAAAGATCTCATCTCATCCACATTCCTAGGAGTTTCCCACTCCATGATAGCTCTTATCTTCTTTGGATCCACTATTATGCCATCCTTGGAAACCACATGTCCCAGGTAGTGTACCTCAGACTGAAAGAAACTACACTTGCTGATCTTAGCATACAATTGATGCTCTCTCAACAACCTTAACACTGTTTCTAAATGCTCTGTTATCACCTGGATTAAACATCAGGTTGAAGGAAGGCAATGCCAGGGTAACCACAAACCATTCTTAGCTAAGTAGCTAGCCCTACTAGGCTAGGAGAGGGCTCTCTCCATAAGGATCTCAACTAAGATGACTGGATTAAGAAAATGATATTAGGCTAGGTATAGTAGCACAAGGTTTGATTTGATTTTGAAGGGTTTTGCTGGATCAGGAGGAGCCAAACAGTTAGGGCAAGGAAATTAGGTCAAAATTGCAAGGTTTCGATGGGGCAAGGTAGGCACAAGGCTCAACACTCTAGGGTTTGATGGGTGAAGTGATTCAAAGACAAGTGAGGAGCTAGAAAGAGCATGTGAGCAACATGGATTCTTCCTAAACTGAAGAAAACATAGACTGTGAATATTTTCCCAAAACAAAGCATAAATATTATGGGTTCTGCCTATCAACTTGAAAACATCCACTTAAAGAGTATGAAATGATGAAATGGAGTCAACAATACATTTTAACACATGAAAACATAAGAAAAACTGAACTGAACATCATACCACATGGATCCCAAAGAAATAGCTGCAACTTTTCATTAATCTCCTGCTAAAACTGATACAAAATGATGTTTACTCAAAGCCTAAGCATCCAACTGAGTCCAACCTGTAAATGACTAAGAGAGTACATAATATAGGCTAACAACCAACTCATCCTAGGCTTAGGGGTCGAATCCATGTTACACTAAAAAATGTCACCATGACTATTTACAGTTAGTATGGCTCAATCAACAGTCGTACTATCCTCTTAGGCAAGTCTTATGCCTCTGCTCTCCATGTCAAACTCCGAAAGAGAGAAAGTCTTTTATAAATGTATTTATCTCTGGGGACGCAGGTTCTCTCAACCTTACCTGCGGGGACGCACCCAATGTTCACAAAAGCTGCGTCTTTGGACGCTCTGTATGTAAAGGGGCAGGTGCGTCCCCCTGTAAAGGTTAAAATGCGCAAGTTTCATCTTTAAAAAGTCACTTGTGGTCATTTCTAGAGCATTCTAGAAGGTTGTTCGACGTGTATTGAGCGCCTCCAGATGGTTCATGCACTCCTACCAAAGAGGAACTTATCCCATCAATAAGGGAGCTATCCCATCCAAAGAGGGGATTATCCCATTGATGGTGGACCTGATTAACTTCCTCTTGAGCACTATAAATACAGGCATTGGGCCAGAAGGAGGAGAGGTTAAAAGCTATACATTTCTAAGGGTAAATGCTGCAGGAATTAGGACTCCCATTTAGAAGCTTGTGAGGAGAGATTGCCATCTTTGCTTGTTCTATTTGGAAGTGGGTGAGCTTTGTCAAAGTAAAGGAGAACTCTTGATGGACCCTGGGAGGGACTTGCACAACACCAAGGCTCAGGTTGTATTTGTTCCTTTTGTTACCTATTAATGCAAATGAGTCCATTCTTCTCAATAACTTGTTATTTATGAGTTGTTTCATGTACTCCTTGGTCTATGTGTTAAATATGTTTTATTCTATGAGATTATCAAGTGCTATTTAATCGTTTGATTGTTAGTGTATGCAGGTTTCAAAGTGAAGGAGGAGCTCATCCGGATCAGAGGAGCTGGACTGCTACAACAGCGTTGGATTACAGGTAGGATCTAAACACTTGATTTCTTATATAGTAAATGCATATTTAGAGAAGGATTGCTCTTGTTTGTCTTGTTTGTCACTAGAGAGTCTTAGGCTCCTAGGGAGGTTGGTTGTGTCCGCACAATCGACTCTTTCCGCCTGACAAATTGGCGACTCCGCTGGGGACTCCATTAATGTGAAAGTCTTTTCCTTTGTATGAACTTTGCTCTGAGAAAATTGGTTTATTTTTCTGGTTTTTGGCTCTGTGACTTTGTTTTTGGGTGGGTTAGCTTAGGGTTAGATTCATTTTGGTTTTTCTTGAGTTTTTCAGTAGGACGCACCCTCTGAGCATTGCACAGTGCGTCCCTGGACGCACTGTCACTGTGTACACAGAGCGGGCCCGCACCTGTTCTAACGGGTTGCCTGCGTCCCCTGCTAAAATTTGAGAAAATTCCATTTTTTGCATTTTTTCTCTTAGATTTTGCTTTTTCTTAGTTTTTACTGCCCAGATTCATTAGTCTCTTGTCAAAAATATTCACCTGAACTGGTTTCGATAGCATTGAGTGTTTTAGTGGATTTCATAGAAGTTTAAGCCCTAGGGTTTGCTTTTTGAGTAGGTCTTGTAGTGACTTTGGCGGTAGAGGTTGTCAAGCCTTAGATCTCTCTGGTTTTGTCAACATTCTTAGAGGTCAGACCTGTCATAAAGTCTACCTGTGTGAGCAACTTACCATTGAGTTGTCTCTTTGGCAAATTTCGATGTACTTGTTGATTAAGTTTTGAATTCCATTTTACAAAAAGAACAAAAAGATTTGAGTTTTGTTTTGACTAGTCTTTTGATTCTGCATTAGCTGGTCCTTGATTTGATTATGGTCAAGTAAAACAACCTAGAATCATCTTTGTGAGCTTTTGCCTTGTTAGGTTTGCTTAGAGTAATTTCCTTTTTGATTTGCTTGTGAGTCAAGTTTTCATAGTTTTTATAACTTTTAAGATTGATTTTCGTTACAATAGATTTATATGCTTTATTAAAAAGAGAAAATACAAAAACATCTCCTTTGAAAAGTTTTGTTTCAAGTAGCTTTGAAAAGTTTTGAAAGAAAAAGAGTTTTTCGTGCACGTAAAGAGTGGTCATGTTTGTATGCTTGGAAAGATAAGAGAATTGTTTCTTTGATTGTCTTTATTAAGAAAGTTGTTTTCTCTAAAATTTGCATTCTCTCAACTCAGTTAAGAATTTCATTGAAAAAGGGAAAAGTAGCGTAAATCATCTTAGGTGCATCTTTGTAGTGGTTTGAGTCGAGTCTACACACCATTGGTTTCACTTCCGCTACCTTTTGTCTTTAAGAAAAACCATAAAATTAACGCTTAAAGTAAAATCGACGTAGTAATTTTTATTTACTAGGGCTCTGAAACACCAATTTAGATCAGGCTAGTGTCTTGGAGTAGGTGAGTAATTAACTCTCCAAAACAACAAAACCAAACAAGTAGCTTATCTTGTGATAGAATAAATCCAATTGTCTCATTTGTACTCTGGGAAAGCTCCTCTTAAAGGAGAAGCACGAGCTCGTGTCCGAACTAGTGAGGGGATCAATCCCCCCTCGTTGGGAACGACGCCAGACACGCACGTATTACAAACGGTAAACCTAGGATTAACCATTGTCGAGGAGCCAGGGGTCACTTGTCGGTAAACCTTGGATTATTGTCAAGGAGCCGGTAAGGGGATTGAGCTTGCTACTCTGCCCTTGCGTGCTGTCGGAGTTTAGACTGTTCCCCCAGGTGCATTTGTTACGGTTGGTAACCTTAGTGACCATTATCTTTAGGATTCTACCGAGGTGACGGTGGAGGGAAGGTCCCACTGTACCTGGAGCAGACGTCGGCTAGACTCACTTGGATTTTCTGGGGGGTTCACTTCACTCGAGACGGTTAAAGTGGAGGAACTTGGTCCAGTCTATTCATTAAGTAGGTTGTCGGGGTAACTGTTCCACCCGCCACTTCTGTACTGAATCCAGCGATGTTGGGCTTCATCACCAACTAGCGCTTTCGGTCTGGAAGGCTACTGTTTGTGCTTGGTTTGACGCCCTAGATTCTTTAGGCGTGTGATTCAAATTTGTTTGGTTCTTTAGAGACTTTAGGTGGTTTGATTTGAAATTTTATTTTGTTTTCGTGTGTAGTAGTTAAAAGTTTTTAGCTGTGGCGGAATTACCGAGACAATCCCGTAGACTTCGGGGCCAGTCTCCTGAAGTTGTTTCTGTGGCCGAATTGTTGAGAAGATCCCGTAGGCTTAGGGGATCACCTCCTCGAGACGACCCGGGTAATCTAGAAGGTTTAAAGGTCCTTGTAACTCCTCCTAGTGGCAGTAGAGTAGGTTCACCTGAAGAAGGAGAATCTTCCTTGGTAGTCCATTCAGATTACCAAGGTTTAGAGACAGGTTATAATCCCGAAGCTGTTACAGTTTCTGAGCTTGTTGGTAGTTTTTCGTCTGCTAGTGATACAGGCGAAGAACCTGAAATATCTGAACCTGTTACTCCGACTTCTAGTGTTCCTGATTCACCGAGAATAGAAAGAATTATCACCGAAAATCTTCCTACTGGTTTGATTGCTATCGAAGAACTTGCTCCAGAGGAAGAAATAGGCGTCTCTAACCTTGAAGATCAACTTACTATTGATCTAAGGGAGCGTGAATCTATCTTTTACAGTCCTCCTAGAAGTACTACTTGGTACCTTTCGTTAACCAATTATTTAGACAACTTTGGGCTAGGTTTTTCTACACCTCGTACTCCTTTTCCACCTGGAGGTATTCATACTCCTGTAAATATGTCTGGTCAGTCGTCCGTGTTTACTCAAAGTCCTGAATCTTTCTTACATGGCGGTCCTTCTGTTCCCACTGGGTATCAATCTCTTTCTGGTACCTTTGCGGGGGCATCTCCTCAACCCGTTGATCATGGGTTATTAGTTGGAAACAGTGGTAATATACCATTGGGTGTAGGAGACATTTACATGATGTCAGGTTCAGTTCCCGTTTCCCAACCTCAAGGTGGCCAATTACCGCCTGGGGGGCAGCCTCAGTTAACGCCTGGGGGGCAACCTCAAGGTACATCATTTGTGTCTGGGGGGCAACCTCAAGGTCAGTACACGCCTATGGTGCAATACATACCTCAAGGTCAACCCCAGCCTCAATATGTACCCCAGGGTCAACCTCAGTATCAATATCAACCTCAAGGATGGCAACCTCAAGGATGGCAACCCCAAGGATATCAACCCCAAGGGTATCAACCTCAAGGGTACCAACCTCAAGGTCAAGGTCAACCCCAGTATCCGTATTTACCTCAAGGTTATCAACCTCAAGGTCAATACTCAGGTCAAGGTTATCAACCACCTCAAGGTCAATCATATGTTCCAAGTATAGGAACTGCACCTTACAATTATCAATCCTACCCTCAATCCGGTTATGGATCTCAGTATCCTCAACCTGTTACGGGTCAATACCCTGGAATGTTAGTGTGGGATCCATCACAGGGTCAATAGGTGTTGCAGCCAAGTATACAGTCGGTACCTCAAGCTGGACAACCCGTAGTTTCTGGTCCACCCCAGCAACCGCAACCTGTCCAGTCAAATGTTCAAACTTCTGTAACTTCGGTAGTTACTCAGCCGCCAATCGCACCTAGTACTCCATCTCAAACGGCTGCTGCAACTACCGCCACATCTACCATACTTACTTCTGGAGTATCGACGGCTCCAGTTTCTACTGTCCCTGTGACCACTCCTCAGACATCTTTACCGTTGTCTGGATCTACGATTCAAACCACGGTTCAGATGCCTGTAGGTCAGCCTGGTATAAGTACGGTTGTCACTACTCAACCTCAATTTGTTCAACCTCCGTACCAGGGACAGTACCAACATGGGCAAGCTGTCCAACAGCCGGTTTACCAGTATCAACCGTATCCTGGGTACACTTATCAACAACCTCAACAACCCCAGTACGGTCCGGTTAATCCTGGTTTTCCAGGAGGATATAATATCCCAAATGCGACTCCTGTTCCTAGTTATCCTGGATATCCTCCTCCTGGGGCTGGTATTGTGACCCAGAGTTTTAGAGATCCTAACCGGCAGTTACCGTTTATCGCAACTTTGGATTTACCAGACTTGACGCGCCTAACGAACGATCCAATTCAATATCTTCAGTTCTGGCCGCCAATGCCAAATAAGTTTCCCAGTGATATACCCAAGTTCGAAGGTAAGTCTGGAGAGGATCCGTCCAATCACGTGATGACTTACCACCTCTGGTGTGCTTCAAATTCTATCTCGGATGATTCGATCCGCTTACGTCTTTTCCAGCGTACACTCATTGGTCTCGCGGCCAAGTGGTACATTGAGTTACCACGGGCCTCTTTTTACAATTTTAGCCAGTTAGCTACCTCGTTCTTAACTCACTTTCAGTTGCCGGTCAGATACGATAACGGCACGGAGTTATTAACTTCACTAAAACAATCGACGTCCACGTATATTTCTGATCACATTCATGAGTGGAGACGTCGAAGAAGGCTAGTGAAAGTTTTTATCCCGGACCAAATCTTAGCTGAATGGTTTGTTAAATCATTATTACCGAAGATTACTGAAGATGTAGCTAAGGCCGGAGTAGTTACTGAGGAGCAAGTCATTGCTCAGGCGCAATACCTTGACTTAGTTTATACTCAGTCGGGTACGTTACACGAGAAGATTCCGGATCTTCCAAAATCGAATCAAATTGCTGCTGCTCCTTCGGGATCTCATGCCGCTGATGGTATGATTGGTATCGTGAATACAAAGAGCAAGAAGAAGTCTTCCAAAGCTTCAACTACTCCTATTATCACTTTGCCTGATTCCCCGACAGGAGAGTCTTCTCCTGAACTTACCGCCGATATTCACGCTGTAGAGACATCTACGGCTAAATCAAAAAACGGTGGAAAGAAGAAAGGAAAGAAGAAGGCCAAAGCAGACAAGGCTCCGAAGGAGAAAACGGAAAAGTCGGAAACCAATGACGAAAAGCGCAAACCTCGATATCCTTGTCTTATTTGTGAAGAGGATCATTTTACGAGAGATTGCCCTCATCGGGCCGAGGTTGTGAAAATAGTCAAAGGTTCTCCCACTCCTGCTGTGTTAAAAAATCCATTCCCGGAGCAGGAGAATAAGATGATAGGTTCTTCCTCGAATGCCAGTGAAGAACCCATTTTGATGATGTCTCATGTGAGGATTGCGACTCGATCGCAAGATTATGGTAGTAAGGCTCCTGTTGATGGTAAGGAAGCAGAATCTTCTCACTCTAACCCATCAACTTCAGCTCCCGGTTCCGATCCACTACAGATCGAGAAACCTAACCCGGACTTAGTAATTAAACCGCCCGCCAAGGGTGTACTTCGAAGGTCTGCTTTCAATCCACATGCGAGAGCAGCCCAGAATTACAACATTGTTGAGGACTTAGCTGTTTCACCCTCAGCAATGTCGGCATTAGAAGTGCTGCAATCATGCCCAGCACAACGAAAATTACTTTTGTCGGCTATCGGAGCTGTTGATGTTCAGGACCCGAACCTGATAATCTTCGATCTAGAAAATAGTACACCACGTCTCCCCCATCAAATGGCTTTCCAAATTCCAGTGATAGTAAAAAACAGGCCTATTCATCGGACTGTGATTGATGAGGGAGCCTCTACGTGTATTATGTCGATTCAATGTTGGAGATCTCTTGGTTCTCCTTCGTTGAACCAATCCCCCACCATCCTTAAGGCCTTTGATGGCCGTGGGTTCCGTCCGTTTGGTATTCTACAGGAATTGCCTATAGGGGTCGAAGGTAAAACCGTTAGTCTGGATGTGGAAGTGGTTGATGCCCCTCTAGACTACAACCTTCTTTTGGGTCGAAGTTGGTCATATGCTATGACGGCGGTCGTTTCATCGGTCTTTAGAGTAATTAAGTTTCCACATAACGGTAAGATCGTGACTATTGATCAGCTGACATACTTTTCATCCGACCCAGCCTCTTCAGAGAGTATCCAGCATGTCGGTAAGACGACAATCCCTTATAGGGACGTTGGCGTAGGTTTAGTTAAAGATTCCGGTTTACTGGGAACTTTTCCTCTCCCTCCACTCAGCGTAGATCCTTCATTTGCAACAATTCATATGATTACATCAGAAAACATTATTTATGATGATCCTTGGATTGTCCCATCTGAATCTGAGATAGACTCATTCGGTGATGCTATGCCTTTGAGTCCATATGAAATTGCTTATGAAGCTGTCATGTCTTTTACCGACTCGCGTTCAACTGAAATCGACCAAATGAATGTGGTCAGTGAAGAATCACTTTTCACCTCAACCTTAGAACGGATAGCGTTTCCCGAAGTCGTGTCATCTGACGAACAACTTCGCGAAATCCTAAGTGTAGACGATCTACCATGGGAAGATCTCCATCACAGATCTTCGTTTTTACCTAAGGATGATGCTTTTGAAAATGATTTTTCATCTATCTTTACCGCTGAATATGTCAAAGACGCTCAGGATCCAACGAAACATTCTGATTCAGAGTTGAATTTAGGGAATATTTCTCGTACTATTCCCATTGATATTTCAGTGAAGCCCGGAATTGAGGAAAACATTCATATAGGTGCCGCATGTACAGAAGAAGAAATCCAAACTTACAAGGCCCTATTCCAAGAATTCCGCGATGTGTTTGCCTGGTCTTACGAGGAAATGCCAGGAATCGATCCTGCCATTGTTGTTCATGAAATAAAGACCTACCCGGATGCTAAACCCGTCCGGCAACGGTTGCGTCAGATTCACCCTCGAAAAGCGGCTGCGATTAAAGCAGAAGTCGAAAAGCTGTTGAAAGCAGGTTTCATTTATCCGATCCCGTTAACGGATTGGGTATCGAATATTGTTCCGGTCAACAAGAAACAAGGAACAATAAGAATCTGTATCGACTATAGGGATATAAATCGAGCTTGTCCAAAAGACAACTATCCTACGCCTTATATCGATCAAATTATTGATGATTGTGCCGGAAGTGAAATGTTTTCCTTTATGGATGGTTTTTCGGGCTATAATCAAATCAATATTCTACCTGCCGACCAACCAAAAACGGCATTCATTTGTCCATGGGGGACATTTGCTTATTGCAAATTACCTTTTGGGCTTAAGAATGCCGGGGCCACTTTTCAACGGGCGATGTCTTACGCATTTCATGACATCAAGCACATTGTGCAACCGTACCTCGATGATTTGCCTGCTCATTCTTTACATCGAGCTGATCACCTTGTCCACCTACGAGCAATCTTTATGAGGTGTAGGCATTATCGAATTCGGTTGAATCCCCACAAGTGTGTTTTCTGTATAGAAACAGGTCGATTGCTGGGATTTGTTGTTTCAAAAGCCGGCATTCGCGTCGATCCCTCGAAGGTCGAAGCTATCATCAAATTGCCTCCTCCTTCGAGTTTGCGCCAACTCCAAAGTTTGCAAGGGAAAGCGAACTTTTTACGCCGATTCATCCCAAACTACGCCGAGGTCACTAAAGGTTTTACACGGTTGTTGAAACAGAACGCTCAATTCTTTTGGGACGAGATTGCCCAACAATCTTTTGATGCACTTAAACACGCGTTGACCCATGCACCGTTGTTGCATCCTCCCAACTACAACCAGGACTACTTCTTATACCTCGCAGCTTCGCATTCCACCATTGGAATGGTGTTAGTTCAAGAAGATGAATTCGGAGCGGAACATGTGATATATTATCTTAGTAGGACCTTAAATCCCACTGAGTTAAAATATTCGCATGTGGAGAAATTGGCCCTGGCAGCCGTTCAAGCTGTCCAGCGTTTTCGTCACTACATTCTTCTCCGTAAAACTACAGTTATTTCGGATTGCAACCCTATGATTTATATTTTGACAAAACAACTGCTAGGGGGCAAGTACTCTAAATGGATCGTTATCCTGCAAGAGTTCGACTTGGAGTTCGAGAAGTCCAAGTCTAAGAAATCCTTAGTTTTTGCGGAATTGATGTGTGATTTCCCGTGTGCTGACACAGAGACTGTGGCAGAGGAGTCCATTGCGGACGAATCTTTGTTTCTTATCAGTACTTTAGATCCGTGGTACGGGGATATAATCATCTATCTCCAAACCCAAACCTTTCGGCCTGAAGCTTCCAAAGCGGAACGTCGAAAAATTCGGTTTCAATCCCAGCAATACAAAATTATTGGAGATACACTTTATCGCCGGGGGGCAGACTTAGTTTTTCGACGTTGTTTAACTCACGAAGAGGCTGAGAGGGTTTTGAATGATTGTCACTCTGGAGCATGTGGCGGTCATATGTCTGGGTATGCCACAGCTCAGAAGGTGTTGCGCGCTGGCTATTTCTGGCCGTCTATGTTTAAAGATTGTATCATTGCAGTCCGGAAGTGCCACAACTGTCAAGTGTTTGATCGCAAGATGCGCGCACCACCTGCTCCTCTCCACCCTATAATTGCCGTTGGTCCATTCGCCAAATGGGGTATCGACTTTATTACTTGTAACCCTCACTCGGCCGGGGGGCATGCGTATATCATCCTCGCGGTTGATTATTTTACTAAATGGGCCGAGGCGATGCCTACATTCGACGCAAGCGGCAAAACAGCTGCAGTTTTCGTATTCAATCATATTATAACTAGGTTTGGTGTCCCACAAGCAATCATTACTGACCATGGGAGCCATTTTCGAAACATCATGATGACTGAGCTTACAAGCCAGCTTGGTTTGCGCCACGATAGCTCTACTCCTTATTATCCGCAAGCCAACGGTTTGGTTGAGTCTATCAACAAAGTTCTGGTTATCATGATCCGACGAACCATTGGTATTCATCGGTCGAATTGGCACAACATGTTATTTTCAGCGCTATGGGCATACCGAACCTCAGTGAAAACTTCAACAGGGTTCACTCCTTTCCAGCTAGTTTATGGCTTGGAAGCTGTGTTACCCATTGAATGCGAAATCCCATCACTTCAAATGGCTGTCGAATTACTTCCAGCTACTTCCGAAGAGGAGAAACGTTTATTGTACTTAGCTAAATTAGATGAGACTCGACGTGACGCTACATTGGCAATCGAGACTCACGCGAAGCGAATGAAAGCTCAGTATGATAGAAATGTGACCCCTCGAAGTTTTTCGGAGGGAGACCTAGTGCTATTATATGATCAAGCTAACGATAAGCTAGGTGCTGGAAAATTCGTTCCTATGTGGCATGGACCCTACATTGTAAAGCGAAAGCTAGCAAAAGGGGCTTATGAGCTGGTAGATTTTGATGGGGACTCTTTGGGTAAACCCAGAAATGGACTTTACCTAAAGAGGTATTATGCTTAAATGGTGGGTATGGAGAATTTTTAGTTAGGTTAGGTTTTCTTTCTAGCTAGTATGTTTGTTAGTTAGTCAGTGTGCTTAGCTTAGAGAGTGTGTTTTTCGTCGTTATTCTGGCTTATCTTGGTTTTACTCTTGATATTGCAGATGTCGACGCCTCTCCAAACATACATTGGATTTGCTGATGGTGCTTGTCGTAGTACACGGAATATCTCTTCCGCAGCTTGGGTTATCTATTCGCCCTCTGACGAGTTAGTTTCTATGCATGGGGTAAGCCTCGGTCAAACAACGAACAACATTGCAGAATACAGTGCAGTGGTTGAATTATTATCCGAATCTATTTCATTTGGAATTCGACGTTTGATAGTGAGGTTAGATTCTGAACTTGTTGTATTACAGCTTAATAGAGTATATGCCATTAGAAATCCTGTGTTATTAAGGTTGTTTTTGAGAGTGCGTCTCTTGGAACGTGAATTTGATTACATTGAATATCAGCATATTCCAAGGTCTTTAAATACATTAGCAGATGCAATTGCTTCTCGAATGTTGGACAGACATTTACGATAATCATGCAAGTAAATTTAAAAACATTTCATCACATATGTTAAACAAGATAAGCCGGTAATAGTGATATATATATAGATAGGAGTGTGTCAAAAAATATACATCGTCTTCGATCATAGGTTGAAAAACACCTTATGATCGGCAAAAATGATAAAGTACAAAAAGTCAAAAATGTCACATGTGTCTACAAAGTGACTAGCCAATCACTGGTGGTGCTCCCTATACGACACCACTGCACGGGCTACCTTACGCAAAAATCTCCTAAACGGTCCAGGGACTGCGACTACATAGCGCTGAAGTCTGATAGGAATATCATCCATGGTAGTCTCAGGCATATCCGCCGTCAGACGCTCTAGATCATGCTCCAACTCAGCTAGTGTCTCTGCAGCCGCGTCCTGTGGGGCCGGTACCGGTGCAACTGGATGTCTCCTCTCAAAAGGCCGGAGGTTGGCTGGGCGCTGTGGACCAACATCTGCATTTTGAAAATTTTTACTGTCAGTTTTGAGACGATATATATAAAAAACAAAAAAATACATAATTTGAAAACTTGTGAAAAATAAAGTACCTCTGTCATCCCATTGTTCTCCCTGTGGAAGAACCATGTCCGGATCACCTCGAAAATCTACTCCGGCATACGGAAAGTCCTGGATCGAAAAAACCTGGTCCTCTAACCAGTGAAAATAACTATCAGTGAATCGAACAACCGCCGCGCCCTCGTCAGGATGCCGGGCCATCACCGCAACCCATCGTACCAGCTTTGGCTCCCGAGGACCCAAGATATCAACAGTGAGTTGCTGAGGGATCAGCATCGGAACTCTCTCTAAGGCAAAGCTCACGACTAGAGGCCCATATCCAAAGGTCTTCAGTCGTCCGTTCTTTGCCCTAGTCAGTTGGCTCTTCATATTAGCCGACACAGCATCACACCAGTTGAAAATGGTGCCTTGGTAACAGTCAATCGCCATCCGCATTTGGGACCCGGAAGCAATATGTAAAGCGGCTGCGCCGCAAATTCTGGTAACCGTGAAAGCTATAACTTTGAGTTCACGCAGAGAGATGTGTTTGATTTCTACGCCTTTCGCATGGTGTGCATTGGGTGTGCACCAATCTGCCCGGAGACTAGCAAGGGATTGGCCACCCGGCCTAGTCCCGGCTAGATTGAGTTGCTCGCCTCTATTTGGCAAGCCAGTGAGAAAGTATATATCAGAGGGCTCTATCTCGAGCTGGTGCCCTCCGATGTAAAAGCATTGCTCTTGAACGTTCCATCTCTCAACCAGCCATTCTAAGAATCTTACCTGAGCCCTCATGCCAGGTATGGCCCAGTATTTATATAACCCGCATGCTTTTAGGGCATCAATGGAAGGTTGATGTTCAATTGCAGCTAAATCAACGTCCTCGTGCTCTCTTTCTCTCCAATCCAACATGGTGAGTGCCCTACACACCAAGAAACAATGATTAGAATTAATTTGGGGAAATTTGAATGGTTATTTGTGAGGATTGGGGTTTCAAATTCCGCATTCCACGGAGGACGCACCCCGCGTTTAGAACACAGGGCGTCGGGACGCAGCTGGCCTGAAGGTGGGCTGCGTCCCCCGACCATTTTCCTGTATAGGAAAAAGTCGGGGGACGCAGGTCACCCGAAGGGCACCTGCGTCCACCGCAGAGCGCATTTTGAAACCTAAACCCCCCCAAAAAACAAAACTAAAACCTAAAATACAATTTTAATCGGATGAAATTGAAGAGTAGGATGTTGTAAAATACCTGGAAGAGACGGCGTTCGATTCTGACGGTCGGATTTTCCGCAGCGACCACGGGAAGTTTCTTGCCAAAAGCCCTTTTTTCAACCTCAACAGTAAAATGGTAAAAATGACATGGTAAAAAGTCTTTTTATAGGTTTTTTGGATGAATTTGTTCATTTTTCACCATGGAAGGATGTTTTTCGATGTATTTTTGCCTATCTTAAACAGGTATGAGTAATGTGTTGTTTTTGTGCAGGACAAAGGGACTTAGAGGGAAAATTGTCATTTTTCACAAACCAAAATATCAGAGTCATCTTTTAAGCCCTTTTCTGACTCCTAAAAAATGAAAAGATTGCCGAGCGTTTCTTTTACACTCGTTAAAACGGAATTAAAAGACGGTCCCCTTATAGCTCTTTTCTGACCGTAAAATCAGGAAAAGATTGCCGGGTTTTTGTCGTTTCAAACTCGATACGGAAATAAAACGACGTGTCCTTGATCGCTTTTTACTTTTCAGGTCAGTGGCACTAATTATGAAAGTACTCCTTGGTCGCAAGATCAAGCGGTTCCCCCAGGTATTATTTTATACTTTTTCGGGCTTGAGGGACACAAATCTACGAAAAAGTTCAACTTGGAGTCTTCTTAAGTTTTTCAGACTCTCTAAAATTGAAAAACGCCGAGTTTCTCCTATACTGGGCTCGTTAAACATTTCACAGTAAAGGACCTGTTCAATTACAAACAGGAACGAACCACTCCTTCCTAGGGTTCGAATCAAAACTAGGTTGGACTCATCCGAAGGATGAGCTTATAATCAAGCATATGTTATCCTCCTCAAGCTTGTTAAAAATAAAGAGGTACTTGCCAGAAATGGTGGGGGAAAAGAGAGAAGAATGAACCTGTTTGTTATCTTTTGTCTCAGAAGAAACTTTATTACCACTCTTGAACACGACACTTTTCATTCACCTGGGTTGGGAAATCCTTTACCTCACAGTTGATCAAACCACTTTGAAAGTCTTCAGCCGGGTTCCAGGGATTAACTTTGAGTTATTCATCACCAAGCCATCTGTCGTGTCGTTATGTGTTCAAGAGGTCTGCAAGCAAAACTTTCATCTGCAAAATACTTGTCATCCATTTGACCATCCCTGAGTCAGTCCTTACAGCAACATTTCTTCAACTTGAACAATGATTTCGTGTTGCGGGCTTGCCTGCAACGGGTCGCTTTCTATCGACATCAGCACATTATCTAGAGAGATGACTTAGAAATCGTCAGTACCTTGAAGTCTGCATGCATCAATGGCAGGTTTCTCGCCTTTGACGTCAGTTTACATCATTGACTTTCGATCGAAGGATTCCGTGAAATGTTCGACATCAACTCATTCATTCACATCTCATGGATTGTACTGGGTACTTTGAGAACCATTGACATTACTGGTGGTCTCTCTCACGCTTGTTAACAGTTTACATCATCGACTGGTAATCAAGTGGTTTCTACCATGTTCGACATCAACTCATTTATTCGCATGGCTAGAATCGTACCAATTCGAGAAGTAGAAATGAAGACCCTGGATCTAGTTTCCACCATCCAGGCTGCGAGGAGTTTTGTATTCATTATCTAAGTAGACTAATCATAAACAGATGGCTGCGCCCATACTGTGTCTACAAAAGTCTATGATTATGATGTACTGCAAGATCATTCCTGTATCAGAGTAGTTAGTCTGTTAGTTAAAGTTTTAATCTGAGTATGGGAATGCCTACCTCAGTGATGATATAATCTTATACATGTATTTTGTGTTGAAAATTGCAGGTTCTGACCAGGCTCTCCACGAGATAATCCTTGAAATGATAAAGCGCTTCACCCTTCCTAGATAATACAAAACCCTAATCTATTACAGGCTTCGCACTTTAGGGGGCAATCTGTTACACTAAAAAATGTCACCATGACTATTTACAGTTAGTATGGCTCAATCAACAGTCATGCTATCCTCTTAGGCAAGTCTTATGCCTTTGCTCTCCATGTCAAACTCCAAAAGAGAGAAAGTCTTTTATAAATGTATTTATCTCTGGGGACGCAGGTTCTCTCAACCTTACCTGCGGGGACGCACCCAATGTTCACAAAAGCTGCGTCTTTGGACGCTCTGTATGTAAAGGGGCAGGTGCGTCCCCCTGTAAAGGTTAAAATGCGCAAGTTTCATCTTTAAAAAGTCACTTGTGGTCATTTCTAGAGCATTCTAGAAGGTTGTTCGACGTGTATTGAGCGCCTCCAGATGGTTCATGCACTCCTACCAAAGAGGAACTTATCCCATCAATAAGGGAGCTATCCCATCCAAAGAGGGGATTATCCCATTGATGGTGGACCTGATTAACTTCCTCTTGAGCACTATAAATACAGGCATTGGGCCAGAAGGAGGAGAGGTTAAAAGCTATACATTTCTAAGGGTAAATGCTGCAGGAATTAGGACTCCCATTTAGAAGCTTGTGAGGAGAGATTGCCATCTTTGCTTGTTCTATTTGGAAGTGGGTGAGCTTTGTCAAAGTAAAGGAGAATTCTTGATGGACCCTGGGAGGGACTTGCACAACACCAAGGCTCAGGTTGTATTTGTTCCTTTTGTTACCTATTAATGCAAATGAGTCCATTCTTCTCAATAACTTGTTATTTATGAGTTGTTTCATGTACTCCTTGGTCTATGTGTTAAATATGTTTTATTCTATGAGATTATCAAGTGCTATTTAATCGTTTGATTGTTAGTGTATGCAAGTTTCAAAGTGAAGGAGGAGCTCATCCGGATCAGAGGAGCTGGACTGCTACAACAGCGTTGGATTACAGGTAGGATCTAAACACTTGATTTCTTATATAGTAAATGCATATTTAGAGAAGGATTGCTCTTGTTTGTCTTGTTTGTCACTAGAGAGTCTTAGGCTCCTAGGGAGGTTGGTTGTGTCCGCACAATCGACTCTTTCCACCTGACAATCCATGAGTGGAGGAGCAGTTGCAAGAAAGGTTGAACTGATAGCTGGAGTGTAGGGTCGTCAAAGTGACTCATCCCTCACTCTAGCAAACTGATTCATTACATGCCACATATGCCATCTAACTGATGTATCTACCCTAGGTAAAATAAAAAACATGATGATTACATCATCTAGATCAATTATATAGGTAAAACTTGAATTTCCCATACATAAAAGTCAACCTGGAATGAAACAGTGAAAATTGTGGAAAACTGTCAAACGCGCAGCGACCCTGGTCAAACGCACAGCGTCCTCTTCAATCTGACTTTTGACCGCCTTACCGATGTCCAAATCTAGCCCAGGATATCTCATTGGAAAGCTTATCATTTCTAGTTTCCGAAATTTCCTTGATTTTCAAAGGCTTCATTTACCCCTCCAAAATTGCAATCTCCCAAGACTTCTCAAACATGCAGCAACTAGGCTAGAAAAGAGGCAGAAAGGTGATTTTTTGGTAGTTTTTGACCCTTTTGGCTGACCAGTTTTGCTCCAAATTCTTAGAAAAAGTATAGGGTGCATGTCCTCATCATTATGAATCCAAAAATGCTGACCATTTTCTCATTGGATGCCCAAAAAAAAGCGCAGCGTCCTAGGTGTTGCGTGTTTAACCATGCTGATTGTGCCAAAATTTCTTAAAAAAACAAAGCAGAACACATCTTGCTAAAATTGTTCAAAAATGGCCAAATTTGGTGGGCTGTCAGATGGCTATATGTTTGAGGCATGGATTGATGCCTCAGCAAGGATATCCAACCTCTTTTTCTCCTCTTGCTCAGTCAAAGGCTCAATTTTTGCATGAGCTCTTTTGAGCTTGCCTCTTGCAATTTTGTCTCTCATAGCATAGTGCTTCTCCATCCTTATTTGAATATCATTGTCCTTCTAGGCCTTGCCTAGGAGGTTCTCCAGATGATCATTTACCTTCTCAAGCCAATATTCTCGGTTTTCATTTACCATCTTAGCAAATTGCTCATTCAAAGTGAGTTGATTGGCCATTTCTTCCTCCATTTTCCTTTCTTGCTCCAAGGCTATTTTTAGGCCTCTAGTCCTTGGCCTTCTTCTTGGCACCTGTTCATTAAGTGGCTCACCATACTGCCCATATGCCTCATCAAGTAAGGCCTTTTCCTTTTCAGCCTCTCTCTTTGCCTTTCTGAGCTGAATCTCCATGAGCTCATTTTTTACCTCAAACTGCCTATTTTCCCGCTCATAGTAGGAAATGATCCATTTGGCCCTTTGCAAGTTGACCTCGAGCTCTCCTATGAGTGAATTCTTCTCCTTGATGAAAATAGTTGTGCTTTTACTGTCATCATGTTCATCTGACTCAACTAACTGAAACTCATGCTCTATCTCACGGAGGTCTTCCTCCTGCTGCTGGACCTTTGCCTCTACAAATTTTTCCTTACCCTTCTATACCTGCTTTGTCGATGAAGAAGGCAAGGCCCCTCCCATAATCAATGGGGAAAACACTTGCCTATGCCCTCTCTGATAGGTATGTGCCAAGGTACCTAAACCAACCCTTTTGGGCTTGCTTCTCTCACCATGCTCAATATGCTCCTACTCAGTTCCTTTATCTCTGCCAGGTGAATGAATAGGCTGATGAAATGGTGATGATGGAGGTGATTGTGTGGCTGACTCATGAGATGAATATGAATGATGTATAGGCTAAGGTGGAGGAATGGAGGTGGGTGGATGAGAGGATGAAAGGGCCTCTTGGCCATGCTGAATAGGTGGGACTGTGAAAACCTCATTGGATATGAAAGTGTCCCATGGCATGTTAAGCTGATCAAGGTGGTGTAGTACTATCATTTTGATGAGAGAATGGTGAAATATGCTCTGCATTTGATGATCATGATCTTTCCTTTGGGAAAATTATGACATCTTGTTGATATCTCGGTAAAGATAGTAGGGCAGATTGAGCATTCTGACTCTTGTAAAATGCATGAGTAACCAAATATGATAGGAATAGAGCCTAGAAAACCTGCCCTCACATGTAAAGTACTTCATGATGATTTTCATCATAGGATCATATCTATCTAGGAGGTAAGAGAAAGGAAAAGTCCTCCTTAGTTCATTCTTATGGCTGGGTTTAAGGTATGGCTCATAATAGAAATAATCCAAATTTTCTTGTTTAAACCACTTTTCCCCAACATCTGGGATCTCAGTAGCAGCTGATATGATAACAGAAGATATGGTAAAGGTGACACCCACCAAGGTTGCTTGATTGTCATGGAGGTTGATAATGAACTGTCTGGTCAATTCAGAATGATGTTGTGTCCTTTCCACCTTCTCACAAAACTCAAAATAGCCCATATGTTTAAAGCTTGTGATAGTGATGGGAGATGCCATGAGCTCTCTGTAGGTTTTAACCCTATACAAAAATTACCTGCATATGAATTCTAAAACACATAAAATAAACAATGCGAGAGCATAACACATAAAACATATATACACAGAGATTTCCCCTGGATCCAAAAACTGAGACTACTAGCTTTATTTTTCATTATATTCCTTTCAATGTTACAATACATATTTATACATGTCGAAGCATCCAATACCATGGACCAAAAACCATCACGTCCAAAATCATGGACCGAAAACCATCGCGTCCAAAACCATGTGCAAAAATCATGCACAAAACCATAGGTGGGTCTGCCCAACCTAACATAGGGTCCAAAACCAAAATTTTAGAGTGGGGTTATGGGTACCCCTCATAACCCTGTGACCCCCCCTCTAACCGCCCGATTAACTACGTGGGCTAGTCGTGGAAAGAATATAACACAACCCAACATTCTCCTACTTGTTGTTTTCTTTCCACAACGGACCACAAGAGAGCTTAGTCATTTATCAACTACCATTGTTTCTCCACACCAAGAGAACTTCTCAGCGCTCACAAATTTTGTCAATGCATCTGCAGTATTCTTCAAAGTGTCCACCTTTACCAGCAACACCTTTTTGTCTTCTATCGTATCCCTTACAAAGTGATATTGAACATCAATGTGCTTTGTCTTTGAATGATATGCAAGGTTCTTTGCCAAGAAAATTTCACTTTGGCTGTCACAGTCTATCCTTATAGCTCCCTGTACTAACCCCATACTTGAACACAATCTCTGCAACCAAACTACTTCCTTGCTTGCGTGAGTGGCTGCCATGTATTCTGCCTCTGTAGTTGATAGTGCCACTACAGATTGTTTCTTACTCATCCAACTGACTGCACCTCCAAATAGGTTAAACACATACCCACTTGTAGATCTTCTTTGATCCAGATCTCCAGCCCAGTCTTCAACAAAGCCACGAATATCCAACACTCTGTCCAATCCTGGTCTTCCTTGGTAGCACAAACCATAATCACTAGTGCCACGCAAATACCTGAAAACCCGCTTTACTGTTGTCCAATGCTCCTTTCCTGGTTTTGACATAAACCTGCTCAATACTCCCACTGCATGTGCAATGTTTGGTCTAGTACAAACCATTGCATACATTAGGCTACCAATTTCACTTGCATATGGAACACGGGACATGTCCTCTTCCTCTTCTTGTGTATTGGGACACTGTTCAACATATAACTTTACACCTACAGGAATAGGAACCTTCACTGGTTTACTATCATGCATATTAAATCTGTGCAATATTGTCTCGACATACTTCCTCTAGTTTAACCAGAGTTTCCTCTTTGCCCGATCTCTTTTAATTTCCATGCCCAAAATATAGTTTGCAGCACCCAGATCTTTCATGTTGAATTTGGAGGAGAATTTGGTCTTCAAATCCTGGATAATTTCTTTGTCATTTCCAACCAGCAACATATCATCCACATACAAGACCAAGTAAATAACACGGTCACCAATTAATTTAAAATACAAAAAGTGATCTTCTTTACTTTTGGTGAAGCCAAGTCCCCATATAAATGTATCAAATTTCTGATACCACATCCTTGGTGACTGTTTTAACCCATACAAAGACTTCTTTAACTTGCATACCAATTCTTTGTTACCCTTCACTGCAAAGCCTTCAGGTTGCTTCATGTAGATTTCCTCTTCCAAATCCCCGTCAAGAAATGTTGTCTTCACATCCATCTGTTCTACCTCAAAATCAAAAGCAGCAGCAATAGATAAAAGTAATCTAATAGAAGTTACCTTGGCAACAGGAGAAAAAATATCACCAAAATCAATTCCCGACACCTGGGAATAACCTTTTGCTACCAACTGAGATTTGTATTTCTCCACTTTTCCTTCTGCATTTGTCTTCTTTTTGAACACCCATTTGCTACCAATGGGTTTCCTTCTAGCTGGCAACTCCACCAGATACCAAGCCTCATTTTTGTGCAAAGATGTCATTTCATCAACCATAGCCTCTTTCCAGAGTTTTCCATCCTCTGAATCCACTACTTCCTTCACAGTTTTGGGATCATCATCGATAACAGACAAAGCAAAATTTGAATAGAAAGCAGATGGAATATACCTTTCAGGCTGCCTCCTTTCTCGAACTGATCTTCTCACAGCTGGAGTTTGTGGCTCTTCATCTTCTAATTCCTCCTTTGCTGTAGAGTCTGATTCTTCCTCCTTTAGCTCAAACTCTATCTTCTCAGGTTCCTTTGGTTGGACTTCATGTTTAATAACATCTTTCACCTCTTTGAACACCACATCTCGGCTATACACAACCTTCCTTGTTACTTGGTTCCAAAGCTTATAACCCTTTAAACCATCCTTATACCCGATAAATATGCAATTTTCAGATTTACTATCCAACTTGGTTCTTTTCTCCTTTGGAACATGTACATATGCATCACATCCAAATACCCTTAGATGTGAAAGAGAGGGTTTCTTACTAGTCCATACCTCTTGTGAGTCTTATCCTCCAACGGTGATGAAGGTGACCTGTTGACCAGGTAACATGCAGTATCCACCGCCTTTGCCTAGAATTCCTGTCCTAACCCAACACCACTGAGCATTCTTCTTGCCCTTTCCATCAACATCTTGTTCATTCTTTCTGCAACTCCATTTTGCTGAGGTGTATATGGAGTAGTCTTCTGCCGTGCTATACCACACTTCTTACATAATTCTTCAAATTCCTTACTGCAAAACTCTCCACCGTTATCTATCCTCAACACCTTTATCTTCTTCTTTGTCTGGTTTTCTACCAAAGTCTTGAATTCTTTAAACCTGTTAAAGACTTCAGATTTCTTCTTAAGGAAATATATCCATGTATTCCTTGAGAAGTCATCTACAAATAATACATAGTACACAGACTTACCCAGTGATGGAACCTTCACAGGTCCAATCACATCATTGTGCACAAGCTCTAATATCTCTTTCGCCCTCTTACTACCAGAGGGGAAACTCACCTGATTCTGCTTCCCATATACACAATTTTCACAGAAATCAAAATCCAGAGAGCTATTACTCATACCTTCTACCATACCTTTACCATGAAGTATTCGAAGGCCCTTCTCTCCAATATTTCCAAGCCTTTGATGCCACAACATGCTCTTCTCTCCAGAGACCAATAGATTTTCTGCTCCACTTTCAGGAACCACAGAACTGTTGCACCCATCAAAAACCGTGCTACCTTGCAGCTTGTATAGAGTTCCAATTCGAACTCCCCGCATCAATACCAATGCTCCTCGAACTATCTTGCAGGTATCCTTCTCGAACACTGTTTTTACACCTGCATCATCCAACTTGCTTACAAAAATTAGATTTCTAGCTAATGCAGGAATATGCAAAACACCTGGAAGTGTTCTAACCCTTCCACCTTGTAACTTCAACTTTACTTTTCCGCGACCAATGATTCTAGACTTCCTATCATCCCCTAAGAAGACATAACCACCATCGTATTTCTCATACTCGCAGAACCACTCTCTATGGGGGGTGAAGTGAAAGGATGCACCTGAGTCAATCAACCATGCCTCATGATCTACATGTGTACTTGAAGAAGCCAAGTACACATCCCCACCTTCATCTGAGGTGGTTTTTGCCTCTGCAGAAGGAGCATCATCAGATCCATTTCCTTTATCAAGAGCTTTAGATTTACAGTCCCTTTTGTAGTGCCTTTCCTTTCCGCATTCCCAACACACCACCTTTACAGGTTTTCCCGGAGATTTAGATCTCCTTCTCGATGACTTATTTTTGTTTGTGTTCTGGGACCGTCCTCGTACAGACAAGGCATCACCATTCTGGCTCTCCATATTTTTCCGTCTCATATCCTCCGTCAGCAAGGTTGAGACTATTTCATCAAACTGCAAGGTAGTTGCATTGCTACCTATTGCAATAACTAGACTATCCCACGAATCTGGTAGAGAACACAAAAAACTGATCCAATTATCTTCATCTGAGATTTTAATATCAACAGATGCTAACTGACTTACCATAGTATTAAATGCTTTCAGATGCTTTGTCACTGAGTCTCCATCTTTCATCCTCAGGTTATACATTTGTTTCCACAGGAACAATTTATTCACCAGAGACTTAGATTGGTACAAAGTCCCTAACTTGTCCCACAAAGCCTTTGCCGTAGCTTCCCCTAATACATTCAGCAATACTAAATCTGAGACACACAATCGTATTGTGCTCTTTGCCTTCTGATCCAACTTCTTCCATTCTTCATCGGACACTCCCGTTGGTTTAGTACCCAGATCTACCACGATCCATTAATCTTTATCCACCAACAGATCCTCCATCTTGAGTTTCCATAACTCAAAACTTTGACGATTAAATTTCTCGATCTCTATCTTTCCACTACTCGCCATATTCTTTCACCACTAGAATCGATCTCACAGATCTCCCAATGAACAGGGTCTACCACAGGCCCGAGTGAAACCCCTCAGCAACAAAGACGTCCCCTTGAAGCCAAAACTGCTCTGATACCAAATGTAGGTTTTAACCCCGTACAGAAATTACCTGCATACAAATTCTAAAACACAAAATAAACAATGCGAGAGCATAACACATGAAACACATATAAACAGAGATTTTCCCCTCGATCCCAAAACTAGACTACTAGCTTGATTTTTCATTATATTCCTTTCAATGTTATAATACATATTTATACATGCTGAAGCATCCAATACCATGGACCAAAAACCATCACGTCCAAAATCATGGACCGAAAACCATCGCGTCCAAAACCATGTGCAAAAATCATGCACAAAACCATAGGTGGGTCTGCCCAACCTAACAAAGGGTCCAAAACCAAAATTTTCCAGGGAGTTGCCTCGGACCCCATAGAGTGGGGTTACGGGTATGCCTCCACCCCCTGTGACCCCCCCTCTAACCCCCCGGTTAACTACCTGGGCTAGTCGTGGAAAAAATATAACACAACCCAACACTCTCTAGTATTGGTTGGTTCATATCTAATGGTTTTCCCTCCTTTTTTATATTTCCTCTCTGTTGTTTTTCTCCATCATTATGACTTGTTTGTTCTTCTTCTGCCATGTTTCGTTGCCTTTAAAACCCTAGGGGAATGATAGAATGGATTGTGGGTATTGGAAATGTGGAATGATGTGAGGAGAGATGATGAAGAGGAGATGGGGATATGTGGAATGAGGGAGATGATAGGGAATAGTCGTTAAGTGAGGGAGGAATAGTGATGAAAACTAAGAAATGTGCTTGTGAGATGATGGGAATGAATGGCTAGGGTTAGATCTTAGGAAAAACAACAAACAATTTAAACCCTATGTAGGCAAACAAAGGAGGGTAGGAGTGAGTAATTCTTCCACCAACCTGATTTGCTGGAGTGAATGATGATTAACCTAGAAACTTGGTGGTGAGGAAGGGTTTTTAGAACGTTTGGCTCCTTCCAGGTGAACGCGCAGCGACCCGGGCAAAGGCGCAACGACCTGGTCGAATGCGTAGCGAATTCTAGGAGTGTAGCATAATTATAAATTACACTCTAAATTTTGACAAACGTGCAGCGACTGCTACAGGAGCGCAGCGACCAGGCTAAACGTGCAATGACCTTGTTGAATGCGTCCTCTTGCTCTGTTTTGCCCAATTTCACCTAAAAATCACCAATTTTCTTTTGCTAAGGATTTGTGAGAGTGGTAGAGTGCAAATGAGGCTTTCATGAGTGCATTGAGAGGCTTTATACTTGAATTGACTTTAATTTATGAGTTTTCATACCCACTTTCTAAAGTTCTTTGTCATTTTCAAATTCTCACTTTAATGCCTTTTTGACTTTCTGACCTTTTTTTCTCTTGACAGGTGGATGATGCTTTGGCAATCCTGATTTTTTCAATGGTTTCATTTTCTTGTAGCAAGGAGAAATGCTTGGGGTAGCTGGGAACACTTATTACATGAAATGACTTGAATTACATCAAAAAATATAAATCAACTAAAATACTCTGTATTACATTAGTGAAATAAGATCTTTGTATAATAACCATGAATTACTAGCAATCACTCTTTGTTTATTGGTCATCCTCATAACTTTGCTACCCTTTATTTACACTTGAAACTATGCTTTTGACCTTGGAAATGAACCCTAAGACCTAATGGAAAGACACCTTGATTCTAAAAATAACATAACTGAAACCATAACTGAATGCAACATGGAGATGGGTCAACAAATGTACCTCATGAGGGAAAATTTGATTTTCTGAGAAGAAGACAACCATCAGTGGACCATTTTGACATGACCTAGTGGAATGATCCAAAAATTTAGTATGAGACACCTAAAATGAAAATGCAAAGAGAAGATTTGATCCCTGATGGAAGTATGCATATACTGACACTAACATTGGCCTTATTGGGGATGGAAGCTCCTTGGAGGTGACAAGAACACCGTAGACCAAGTGCCTAGATGATTAGGCCAATACGGTCAAACCTTTTTGAAATTTTTGAAAAATGACTCGATGCAAACTAAAGACTAACTCACAACAGACTCTAAACTGACTCAAAAACCAACTAAACTCAACACAAAGCATTTAAGCTTTATAGCCTTCACTTCGGGCCCCAAGCTCAAATGACATTGTACTTCAAAACTTGCAAGGAAAGAAAACTGGTATATACAATGACAATGAAACAACGTCAAGCTGCATCAAAAATAATAATGTTTCAGGAGCCTACCATTCATTGGTCCTCCTGACCATTCTTGACCATCCATTTCCTTTAATAAAAATGCATTTTGTCCTTGATAGGCTAAGATTTTATAAGGTCCTTTCCATAGATTTTCAAACTTACCATGTTTCCCTTTTTCTTCATTTTGTGCATCCCATCGCAGCACTACATCTTCCAGCTGAAACTTTTCTGCCTTGGTTTTGCGGTCATAAATTTTCTTTATCTTCTCTTGTAGCCAGAAAGTGTTTTGAGAAACCTCTTCTCTTGTTTGTTTAAGGTGAATCATTTGATTGATCTGGCACTGAATATCATCTTCTTCACTGCTGACTTCTTGCAATAATCTCATGACTAGGACTGCAAGGGATGTGGGAAACACTGTATCAGTACCATAAACCAATTCAAAAGGTGACATACCTATTGATTTCTTGTTTCTCACTCTGTTGGCCCACAAAGCATTGATAAGCTTTCGATGCCAATTATTTTCGCTTGCCTCCAACATCTTCTTAATAATGTTTACCAAGGATTTATTTGAAGACTCAGCGAGTCCATTGCCTGCGGATAGTAGGCCATGGAATGACCCAATGTGATGTTGTATTTGTTGCAAAACTCAACCATTCTCTTCGACTTAAACATTGCTACATTATCTATAATAATCTTGTGAGGGAAACCAAAACGAGATAAGATATTGGACTCTAAAAATTGAATGATTACCGTGTCTGTAGCTTGACTTGTTGGAATGGCTTCAATCCATTTGGTGAAGTAATCAGTAGCTGTCAAAATCCATCTGTGTTGTGTTGATGATGTAGGATGAATTTCTACTATGAAATCGAGCCCCCACTGCTGGAACGATGCATTAACCACAACTGGTTTCAAAGGAAGAGGAAGCAACCTCCTTTTTCCCTAAAAAACTTGACATTCATGGCAGCTCATGACTGTTTTATACAAATCTGAAAACAAAGATGGTCAATAATACCCTACTCTCAAGATTTTGTTAGCTGTTGCTTTCTAAAACAAGTGACCCCCACAATCTCCTCTATGAAAATCATTCATTACTTGCTGAGCTTCATTTTCCACCAAACAATTAAGAAGAACCCTTCTTGGATCTTTTCAATAGAGAGCTCTATCTAAAATGTAGAATTTTGCAGACTTCAGCTTTAGTGATCTACCTTTACTTTTCGACATTCCAAGAGGAGGAGAAAGATGTTGAAGAACAAATACTATATCAGAATACCAAGGTGAGTTGAGAAACATCTATAATTCCTGAATGAATGTGCCACCATCTTCATCATCTGACATTGCTACAATAAGATTTATGTCTAGAGCATGAATATTTGACATAGCCATGAGTTTTGCCCAGCCTTGACCTTTGATCAGTTTCGTGGGCTTAATCTCAAGATCATACTCTAACATCACTGCTACCCACTTACCTCTTCTTCCTTCCATATCTGTTTGCATGAGAACATATTTGACAGCCGCGTTGGGAACATATTCTATAGTATGTGAATGCAAAATGTAAACTCGAAAATCCTTCAATTCCTTTATAAGAGCCAAAGGTTGTTTCTCAATGATGTTATAGTGTAGAGTAGCATCTCTGATATTCTGATTGAAAAATGCAATGGGTTGCTCCACCTGATTCTTCTTTTGCATCAACACCACAGCCAAAGTGTGCTAAGATGCAAATGAAAATATAATAAAATCATGAGTATAATCGAGACTGATCAAAACAGGGGTTGTGGTCAAAGCAAGCTTTACCAAGTTGAAAGATTTCATGGCATCTTCAATCCATTTCACAGTGCTATCCTTCTTCAACATATTAGTTAACTCACACAAATGCTCAGCCAAATTTGGTATAAATCTGCGTAAGAAATTCATCTTACTGTTGAAGGCTTGGATCTCCTTTTTGTTGCGTGGAAAGTCTATTTGCTGAATTGCCTCCACCCTAGAAGGATCAATGCAAATACCATCTTTGGAAATTATATGACCAAGGAGCTTACCTTCCTTCATGGAAAAAAGACTCTTAAGAAATTCCGAGCTCCCTGCACTTCTTAAAGACAATCCTCAGATGGTGTAAATGCTCATCATCAGAACCAAAAAATACTGTCAAGTCATCTAAGTAAACCACTAAAAAAATACCCTTCTCGTTAGTGAAAGCTATGTCCATGGCCCACTGAAAAGTGGCCCTGGCATTCTTCAGCCCAAATGGCATCTTGGCATACTAAAAAGTCCCCCATGGTGTTGTGAAGGAAGTTTTGTCTTGGTATTTTTCGTGCACCAAGATCTAATTGTAACCTGAGTAGTCATCTAGTAGTGACATCTGTGATGCTCCAACTACTCTTTGCAGAATATGGTCCATCTTCGGAAGAGGATAATTATATTTTAGGGATACTTTATTTAGGTTCCGGAAATCAATGCACAACCTTATCTCTCCGGTCTTTTTTTCGTACTGGGACCAAATTTGAAACCCAATCAGAGAATCTAATTGGAACAATGATACCAACTTTAAAAAATTTATTTACCTCTTTCTCGATGGATGGTAGCAACTTTGGGTTGATCCTCCTCAACTTTTGTCTAAAGGGTTTTTGATTCGGCTTGATAGGAATGGTATGCTGAATGATGTTCTTGTCATATACTTTCAAATTTGAGTAATCCCACGTGAAAAAATTAGAAAATTCAGAAAGCAACTTAACATACTTAGCCTTTAATTCGGGAGATAATGTTTTTGATAGCTTAACAAGCTTGGGTTGGTCTGCTATTCCAATGTTTACATCTTCAACTCCTTTGTCAGTAGGAACCAAGGTTGGTTTTCTCGCCACATCATCTTGACTAAACAACTCCTCTAAAGGTATAAGACCTCTAAGAATAACATTATCCTTCAGCTATAAAACATCCATCTGATTTGCCTCAATGTCTTGTTCATTAGAATCACAAACATCATCAATGAAAGCGTTCTTAAACTTCCCTTCATTCTGCAAAAAGGAATTAATTTCATAGCCATCCCAGAAAACTTGCCAATATCTCAGATTATCAGGAACAGTAGGCCTATGTTTGACATTAATTTCAAATTTATTGCTAGAATCCATTGGAATTTTCAGATTGCTCGTTGTTGTAGCAAGTGAATCAGTGATGATGTTTTGACTTTGCGGCACTGATGTCAATGTGTATTCTGGAAACATTTTCAAGATATCTAGGACTGCATTCCTATAAGCTCTCATCCGCAGATGCTTCGCTTGATATTTTCCTTTGACTTGTTTAATCTCTAGCTCACCATAAACAGAAATCCTTTTCGCACCCAACTTCTTCAAAATCTTTAGACCTATAATCAATGCTTCGTACTCCACTTCATTGTTAGAGAAATCGAAGGCTAATTTATAGGAACACACTCTAACACTGCTTGGAACTTTGTCTGGCTACAAAATAGGACTTCGAATCCAAATTCCAATACTTGCACCATCTTTACCCAAAGCACCATCGAATTCCATACTCCAAAGGTCGTCTTCATCTTCCAGATGTTGGAGTTCTGCTTTAATTTCGATCTTACCTTTTCTAGTTGCTTCATTTTTATGCTCTTCACTGACTTTCTGCTCATGTGGAGGCTGCTCAGAAAGAGTTGTTGTTTTTTCCTTTTCTTGATTAAGAACTGCTCTAAAATTTTCGGAAATTTCTGGTACATCATCTACTTCTACGAGCTGAATATCTACATCATTCAATCCACTATCAGTGTACAAAACAAAAGACTCTAAATCTGTATGTACAACATTTATTGGATGATTTATGGGCTTCTCTTTACTAGTGATCATATATTTCATCTTCTTTTCCCAGTACAACTTCCTCAATTGACCGAAAACAGGGATTGTAGCATAAGAGAAGTCAAGTTGTAAAGTGCCTTTGAGTTTGGCTCCCCACGATCTAGACAACAGCATACCAAATCGAGGTGGTATATCAGCTACTACCACGTCCATCAAGACATTCTTGGCTGGGATTTGATCTAAGGAAACCACCAAATATTTGATGAGACCAATGCAGCGAACTCTACCAGAATCAAATGAATACAAATCATGATATTTTCGAGTGATATCCAGGCCCAACTTTTCCATGATGGCCTTGGGCATCAAATTGTGGGAAGCTCCGGAATCAAGCATAGCATTATGAAGAATATACTCATGCAGTCTAAGACTCAAATAAAAGGGTGGGACTTCGCTATCTTCTAGCTGACCTTCTATAGCTGGACCAAAAATAAGTTCAGGATGATCATCCTCAACATTCACCATGTCAGACAAAGGATCAATTTGCAGTATTCTAGACACATGGTGTTTGTAATGGCTATTCTTAACAAGCTCGGTCAAAGGAATGGACACTTTCAATTTAGCAATTTCACTTTCTAAATTAAAAGATGTGACTTTTTCTACCTCTTTGACACTGATGTCCCTCTTATCTATTTGCTCCTTCATTGCACTATCCTTTTGCTAATTGTCTTTTTCTTTTGCAGCTGCACTTGTTGATGGTTGATTTACCTTGCTAGAATTCTAATCGGCATTCTCCTTTCCTTTTTTTCTGATTGTTTGAGAGATCATTCTTTGACTGAACATCCTTCCTCATCTGAATAGGAATGATAGGTACATCTCTTCTCCTCAAAGGATGTTGCCTCTATTGTGTGCTCAAAGCATTCATGTAACCATGCTGATAATCATCAGATTCAGCCTCCAAAACAACATCATTTTCTAAGATGTAGTCCTCATCCTTTAGAATGTCGGAACTTTCTGCATACTCCTCATCTTCAGTCAGAAATATAGGCATACCATCAGCAGTGAAGAAGTGATTTGTTTCAATTACTGGATCTTCCTCCTCTTCTTCTTCCACTCCTTGAACATAATTCTGCTATAAGGGAGTTTTGATCTGCTGTTGTTGTGCACTGGTTGTTCCGATGCTTTTTTCTCTCTTTTCTTGATTTGGAATTGGGGCTGTTGCTACCCTCTAAAGTTTGGGTTCCGGATCTACGGTTCAGGTCTGTCTGTGATGGAAAACCGGTCAACCATCCTTTCCATTGTTCAAATCAATGTATCCATTTTCACATTTGAAGTAGATGCTTCTTCTTTCACGGTCACTCTTTTCTCTGATCTCATTCTTTCTCTTTTGGCCAGCAAGTTCGCTTCTATGCTCACAACATTCTTTTGCATGTCTTCTAGAGTTGTAGGATCACGTTCACACAACTGATATGCCATATCAGCATCAAATCCATCTAGAAACTTAAGCAAAGCCAATCCCTCTGGTGGTTTGATATTTGTAGGGATAGCATTGTACACTGCATTAAATCTTACACAATAGTCTTGCACACTCTCGCCAACATTTCTTTTGATGTTCTCATATTCGGACAAAATCTGAAGGGGATTCTTCTTCACCTCCCACCGATCTAGAAACTGCCTTTGGAGAACGGGTAGAGTAGTGATAGAAGCTGTTGGTAGGGCTCTGAACCATTTCCGAACTTCTCCTCCAAAACTTTGTACAAACAGACTCATCATCACATCTTTGATTTCAACTTCATGGAGGTCAAAGAAATCATTCATGTTTTTTACGTGTTGTTGAGATGTGATGGTTTGGGTGTCATCAAATAAAGGTATTTTGGTTTGATAATCAGGGGGCATGGCACCAGGATTTTGAGGAAAAACAAGGGGTACATATCGGGCAGGCATAACTGGAGATGGGGGAGGTGGTGGATTTAAAACAAGGATTGAGATATTCAGTATACTCAAAGGGGGATTGACGATAGCTTGAGTGATGTGAAAAATATGTGAAGAAGAAGGCGAAGGGTGAGAGATAGTTTGAGTGGCACTAGATGCAAAGGAGGTATTTCGAAAATCAATAGATGGCCTATGAGTCTTATTTTGTACCCAAGTGTTTAAGTTTGAAGAGAGGTTTTGCAAATGATCAAGAGTATGAATAAGCTCTGACACTAATTTATTATGTGAAAACAAGTCTTCAACGGGGTTGTAAAGAGATATAGAAGAATCAACAACTATCTGATCAATCCAACTTAAATATTTACTTCGAAATAAACTTTGCTCAAAATTAATATCAAAATCAATGTCTTGCAAAGTGTCTAACCTTCCCGAGAGTGAATTAACTCGAGGAATGAAATCCTCGCTTGATTGTTCGCCAGCTAAACTAGATTTCTCTGCAAATTTCTTAGATTTTTGCCCAATTTTATGAGGATCACTGACAATGGTTGGAGGATTCGGATCTGGATTGGATCTGGTGTACTTTTGGGAAGCCAGTATGTCTAATTTTGAAATTTAATATATTTCTTTACAACTTTCCAATTCAGCCTATTAAATTCTAAAACTCATCATCCACAAGCTTAAGAATTCAAATGAAACAGCTTAGATCAGTCACACATCCATAGCATTGAGCAGCAAAATGAGAATAGCACAAGTCTTCAAATTAAGTCTTCAAACCAAAAGTATTACAGCATAAAAGTATAATAAGTCAATGTATGAGCCATCAAAGTTGTGGCTCTTAAATAAGGAGTCTCATGAAACAAACTGATCTACATTCACTCTAACAAACCCAGCTACTCTAATCCATCTATCCAAGTCGAATTCACTACCCTCATCCCAAGAAATATGACCAATATCATGGAATCTCAAAACTGCCCTATTTAGATGGGATTTCTGGATGACTAGTCATGATTGACTAGCTCCAAATAGGCATAATAAAGCTCGTTCTGTTGGAACCAAGCATAGGTGGCTTGGTCCTAGTTCCCAAGCTTTCCATTCATGTATCCCATTCGTGCTGAAGTGGCCTGCATCCATATCAACCATGAAGTGATTACGAGAATTTCTGAAATTGCCAAAATTGCACTTAAAATCAAACTTTTATAAAAACTTTAGAAATTGACAAATTAAAGCTAAATACCTGATTGGACATCAAATATTCATTAAAATGGAATGAATGGAGTGAAAATGGATGATAAATAGATGGTTAGGTAAGTTTCTTAAAGCAAAATAAGACCAAAACTAAGGCCCAACAGTTGTGTTGCGCTGTTGCCTTCCCCTTCTGACCTTCTGTCTCCTGGTCTCTGTCTCCCGACCTTTGTCTTGTGATGGAATGGGTCTTCAGGCCTTTGAAATCCTTTCAAATACTAACAATGACTGTTTTTCTGTTTTATACAGAAAATCACTGCAACACTGTGAAATCCCACCAATCTTTGTTTATTTCGGACTTCAAAAGTCCTTAAACACTGTATATTCCCCTATCAGGTCCGTCTTTATCACTATCGCAAGTTGCAAATGGCCTGTTTCTTTTGTTTTTTAAAAATACATCAAAACATTAAAAATACATTAAAACTAGCTCATGACGGACTTCAAAGATTATATATTTCCCTTCCCCAACCTTTTCGGGTCCAGGTCTTATCGCATATCGCAAGTCACTCTGGTCCTGCTCCAAGGTTCCCCTTTGTATTTTAGAAATACGTTAAAACTACGAAAATACATTGAAAATGGCTTCTCTACGAATCTCAAATCTTATGAAATAATATTTAGAATACCATCGGGTCCGGTTCATCGGGTCGCACATATACATGTGTATAGGTCCCGCTCCATGGTGTTGCTCCGATGCGATATAGTGATGCGATTAATTGCAATCGCATATCGCTCATTCCCCGAGCCATTGCTAGTGCTCCTTGTAATCTCCAATAGCGATCCTGCAATGCAACGTGGGCCGTCGATCTACGCGCTTGATTGACGGTCCTAGTTGACTTTGCCAGTTGCCATCGCAAGTTTCATATGGTCCACATCGATCTCCACTGATCGCCATCGCCAATTGCAACCCACCAATCAGATTTGGACCGTTGATTGGCCAAATCTGACGGCTATTGTGCATTTCGCTGTTGCCTCCACCGATACTCAGTTTTTTCATTGTTTCCTTGGTTTTTTCCCTCCCGATAGTGTTTCTTCGCCATTCTAAGGGCTCTTCTCCTGCAATTGTTTTGATATTTGGCATGATTTTTACTAGCCTTTGAAGACTTAGAGAGCAGATTTGGGTCCATTTTGGGCCACATGCCAACAGGGCTAACAGATAGTTGCATGTGGAAATTTGTGCAATAGAGTAATGGTTGTTTTCATTCATGAGGTCATAACATGCATTGTTGATATGGTCTTTCATTGATGACTGGACCCTAGCTAAGATGATGTTTATGCATTGATACACTTATTTGTTATATGTCTATATGATGTTATAATTATGTTATACATGTATCACGCTGATTTGATGATCTTGCAGACAAGGTATCCTCCCCGAATAATGCTAAGGTATGTTGGTTTATTGTGATTTGGTTTAGATGACAAAGTATGCCTTGTAGGAAAGAGATCATATGACTAGCAAGGTGGTAGACTACATTGAATCTCCCTATGCATCAGATGGGTAGCACGGTGTGGGGAACTCTTCTAACTTGGAAGACACATTGAGAAGCCTGAAGGAAGAGATAAGGAGTTGCAACACTGACAATGACAAAATCATGTAGGCATGGGAGAAACAAGAAGAGGTGAATGCCATACTACTTGAGAGTTTGTCATATTTTCAGTGACATGGACCACTTCGGATCAACCATGGACATGAGGACAAAACTAATGGGGCATATGGAAGTAGGTCTCCTGGTAGACACAGGTCAGATAGATTTGACACAATCAGAGATGGCAGGTTTTTGGACACTCCAGATAGGAGAGGTGATCGACACAGGAACTATTCCAGCTCTGATTCTGAGAGGTATCATAATCGTCATAATCATCATCCTTACAGGAGGAATGATAGGGCATACTTTCCAGATGAGTTTAAGAAGGAAAAGCCACCTACCTTTCATCGAGAGATGAAGAAATCACAAGATGTAGATCAAGGTTGTTGGCTATGAAGAAATTATTCCAATTGCATGATTATTAAGAAAACATGAAAGCAAAGATAGTCACTTTCAGTCTCAAAGGTAAAGCTGATATTTGGTGGGAAGACGTGAAGAATTTTAAAGGTATACATGAGGAATATTTGACTTGTAATGCATTTGAAAGGCTCTTCAAGAAGTACTTGTCTGAGAGGTACTATGATGATAGAGATAAGGAGTTTTATGAGTTGCAGATGGGTTCTATGACAGATGATGAGTATACTGGCAAATTTTTGGAGTTGTTGAGATATCTGCCTTACCTCAGGGAGGAGAAGCCCAAGGTTCAAAGATTTGTCAGTGGATTTCCAGTTGCATATAGAGACCGAATTGAGTTTTATGAGCCTAGATCGTTCGAGGAGGCCATCCGAAAGTTGAAACATTGTTATGAGCAGTCAAAGCACAAAGTTGAGTCTAATCATGAATTGAAAAGAAATGAGAAAGCTAAAGGAAAATGGCTACCAAAGAGAGGAAGACCTCAAGATGCAAGTGAGAAAGAAAATGTATTTCCTTACAAGAGATTCAATACAGCTGAGAAGGGACGTGAATAGAAGAAGGCTAGAGGCAGTGGTAGGGAACCATTGTAGTGTTGTATATGTGGTATGGATCATCGTAAGAGGGATTGTCTGTAGTATTAGAGTGGTGGTAGCCCTAGATATACAGTGCTCAGGAGGTGCATATAGTTGGTGATGTTGGTCATATCATTCATCGGATATATGCAGTTGTGGACAATATGCATACGGATCATCAGGCATCGATCACTGAGATGGACAGTAAGCTTTATGATCCAGTTGTTTCTATTTTGATTGATCATGTATCTCACTATAGTTATATTGATCCTGACCTAGTGGATAAGTGTGGTTTGAGAAAAGAAGTGCATGTAGAATCTTGGTTGGTACAGTTGGCCACAGGTACGAAGAAGAGTGTTCACCATTGGGTAAGAGCTTGTGCATTTGAGTTAAATGTCATGCCTTCAAAAACACATTTGCATGTACTGACGTTGGGTTTGTATAATATTATTTTAGGTATGGATTGGCTATACCTTCATAGAACCAAATTTGATTGCTTTGACAAGGCCATTGAGTTTGTGGATGATAGTGGGGAAAACAGGACTCTGCAGGGGAAGAAGAAGCCTACATTAGTGAGGATGGTTACTGCTATGCAGGCTAAGCATAGTTGCAGAAAAGGTTGTGTGATGTTTGTAGTACACATTTCTAGTGACAAGGGTAAGGAGGTTGGGGATGCCAATGTGTTGAGAAGATACCCAATTTTGCAGTAATTTCAGGATGTATTTCCTGAGGACATTATAGAGTTGCCACCTCATAGGGTGGTAGACTTTTTTATTGAGTTGGTGCGAGGGGCATCCCCAACATCAAAAGCACTTTACAGGATGAGCACACTTGAGTTGGTTAAGTTAAAGTTGCATCTGAAGGAAATGTTGGACAAGGGGTACATTAGGCCGAGTGTATCGCCTTGGGGTGCACCAGCGTTGTTCGTGAAGAAGAAAGATGGTATTCTTAGATTTTGCATTGATTATAGGCAATTGAATAGAGTAACAATCAAGAACAAGTACCCATTGCTGAGGATGGATGATTTGTATGATCAGTTGAAGGGAACAACAATTTTCTCTAAGATTGACTTACGATTGGGATATCATCAGGTAAACATCAAGGAAGAGGATATCTTCAAGGTTGCGTTCATGACCAGGTATGTGCATTATGAGATTGTTGTTGTTCCATTTGGTTTGACTAATTCTCTAGCTACATTTATGTGTTTGATGAATAGTGTGTTGCATCCTTATCTGGACAAGTTTGTTATTGTGTTCATTGATGATATACTGGTATATTCTAAAGAATGAGGAAGAGCTTGTTGAGCATTTAGCAACAGTGTTGACATTGCTAAGAGATAATTAGTTGTATGCTAAAAAGAGCAAGTGCAACTTCTTTCAGACTTAAGTACATTACTTGGGGCATTTTGTCTCCAAGGATGACATAGCATTGGATCTAGAAAAGATAAGGGCCATCATGGAGTGGGCATCTCCTAAGAATGTGGATGAAGTGAGATCGTTTATGGGATTGGAAGGTTACTATAGGAGGTTCATCAGGAATGTTTCACGCATTGCACATCCTATCACATCATTGCAGTGAAAAGGTAATAAGTTCGAATGGACAGAAGAATGTGAGGCTAGTTTTGAGCAACTTAAGTAGTTATTGACACATGCACCAATGCTAAGGATTGTGGATTCAGATAAGGATTGTGTAGTGTGTACAGATGCTTGCAAGAGAGGACTTGGAGGAGTTCTCATGCAAGAAGGATAGGTAGTGTGCTATGAGTCACGAAAACTAAATGAGCACGAGTAGAACTATCAAATGCATGATCTTGAGCTAGCAGAGATTATACATGCATTGAAGATGTGGAGGCACTAACATATTGGCAAGAGATTTACATTGATGAGTGATCACAGTCGGTTGAGGTATTTGTTTAATCAGCCAAATCTAAATTCCATGTAAGCTAGATGGTTGGCTACCCTTAGTGAGTTCGACTTTGAGATCAGATACATCAAAGGGAAGGAGAATTGGGTTGCAGATGTTCTTAGCAGGAAGGTACAGGTAAATCATATAGCATCTATGAGCTCTTATGGGACATATTTACAGGACATGACAATGGCATGACAAATACATGGAGATTATGCACAGGCTATAGCAGAGCATAGGTACAGGTACAGGTGCAGGTACAAGTACTAGTGATCAAGATGCAGACTATCATCTCACCTGCAGAAGGTTTGGTGAGATTTAGAGACTGGATATATGTGTGGAATTGCAGTGAGCTCAAGAAGCTTATCTTGAGTGAGTTTCACATGAAGCCATACTTGGGTCATCCAGGATATCAAAAGACATTGACGGCGGTGAAGAAGTTCTATTATTGGCCGAATATGAAGAAGGAAGTGGCAGAGTTCATGGCTAGATGCCTAGATTGTCAACAGGTAAAGGTGGAATCCAAGTGGTTTACTACATCCTATAGCAATTACAAAATGGAAATGGGGGGTCATTTCCATGGATTTTATCACAAGTCTTCCAAGGACAGTAAAGCAACATGATTCTATTATGGTCGTGGTTGACAGTTGAGCAAGGTAGCTCACTTCATTCCAGTAAAGACTACATTTTCAGCCAGGGAGGTAGCATGGGTGTTCATCAGAGAGATAGTGAGACTGCATGGTGTTCTGAAGAAGATTATGTCAGATAGGGATGCAAATTTCACTTCCAAGTTTTGGAAGGAACTATTTCCAAGTTTGGGTACGGAGTTGGCCTTCAGTACAACTTATCATCCAAAGACAGATGGATAGATAAAGAAGGTGAACAAGATCTTGGAGGATATGTTGAGGATGTTCGTGATGCACCAAAAGAAGAAATGGGAGGAGTATCTTCCATTAGTTGAGTTCACATACAACAATAATTATCAGGAGTCATTGAGGATGATTCCTTTTGAGGAATTGTATGGGCGAGTTGTAACACTCCCATCAACTAGAGTGATCTAGTGAACATGGTACTTATTGGACTAGATATGTTGGAAGACATGGAGCGGGAAATGCAGGTTATACAGAAGAATCTAAAGGTATCACATGATAGACAAAAGAGTTATGCAGATCAACACAAGGTGTTCAAGGAGTTTCAAGTTGGGGAGCATGTGTATTTTTGCATTAGGCCCAAGAAAAGCTCTTTGATGATTAGTTCACGTGCCAAGGTGGCACCACGGTATTGCAGGGATTTTGAGATCCTTGAGAGGATTGGACCAGTGGCATATCGAGTTGCACCACCTCTGAAAATGAAGGTTCATGATGTTTTCCATATTTCATTGCTTAAGAAGTATATAAAGGATGTTGATCATGGTATTGATTGGTCTGTAATGCAGGTGAAGCAAGAAGGAGAGTTCCAGTCGGAGCCTCAGTGCATATTGAAGTGAAAACATCTCATGCTCAAGAACAGAATCATAGAGCAAGTTAAAGTGCAATGGAAGCACTTTGGGCCTCTAGAATCTACCTGGGAGATAGTAGATCAAATGCGAGCCCTGTATCCTTCATTGTTTGTTGGTTGAGGTAAAGCAGTTTTGGTTTGATGTTGGCATATGTTTTAATGATGTTATGGTATATGTATACGGATGTAAATACTACCATGGGCATAGTTATAAAGGTCCAATAAGCAGTATGGGTGTCATATTATTATGGTTGTTATACTGTCATGTTGTCATGATGTTTTTCTTTTGAGTAGGTCTTTCATTGTAAATACTGCAACAAGCTAAGTTATAAAGTTGCAAGGCTAATATGTTTTCTTTTCAGTGGTTTTGCTGAGGTCTTGGTGTTGTTTAACACTGAGGATGGTGTTCCCCAAGGGGGAGGGTTCTGTAACAACCCTAGTGAAGATTTCATTTAATAAAAGTTAATAAAGGCAAAATAAGACCATGGTTAAGGGACACTTATTCCAATCTAAATGTTGGGCAAATATATCCTAGTGGACATCACTAGACGTTTGTTTTGGCTAAGGAAAATTGGCAAAGGCTAAGGCAAAGACATTAAAAGGCAAAAGGCATTTTTAGCACATTTATTTATGAAAATAAAGGAAATTAGGAGAAAAGTAAGGTGAAAGGTCATAGGTTGCATGTGAGGAGGAAAATGAAGGAAAATAATGGAAAATGAAGAAATTAGAGGCCGCATTAATAAAAAGGCTTCTGAGGGTTAGTGGGCAAGCTTTTGCTAATCTTTTGTCAGTTCAAGCTTGGAGCCCTCTCATTATTCTCTTTCTCTCTCACTCTTGGTCACTTAGAGTTTTCTTGGAGCACTCTAGCTTTAGATCAAGGAATGAAAAGCAAGCAAAGGGAAAGGAAGGAAAAAAAAGGATCAAGGAAAGGAAAGCAGGATTAAGCAGCTTTAGTAGGAATACTTGGAGGTAACCTTTTGCATGTGTGATTTCCTATCTAATTTGGACATGCATCGATTTGCATGTTGGCATATGGTTCTCTTGCTGTCAGTGGCATGGTTTTGTCGGGTTATGATAGTGGTTTTCAGCCTAGCATTGCCTTTTTCTGGATGCCATGGTAAGTTCGGATATTTGTCTTGGTTTTTAGCTTTGGTTTGTCGGATGGATTTCGGAATCGGAGGCAGAGGTGGTCTCAACGTTCATTCCCAAAGGCCTAGGAATCCCTTGACCGGTTTTGGCAGGATACATGGTAAATCTTGAGGGAGAAGTCTCGATTTAGGGACTAGTGATCCGGGTTTGGATTGTGGTAAATCCTGGCAGACTAGACTTGGTTTAGGGCCTAATGATCTAGGATTGGATTGTGGTAAAATGTGAGAGACAAGGAGACATAAAATTCCTCAAGGATAGTGATGGATTTCAGATGGCATTCCAAGTTTAGTTCGATTGTGATTGAAGCACCGGTTTTGGTGTGAACATAGTTTGATGAGGGTGGAGGTGGTTTAACCTTTAGATTCCCTTGGTTGTTATTGGATTGGTTGTTCTATGAGATCCCACATTCATGCTTGGAAAATGGCATTGGGGTGACTGGCTGAAAGAGAGATTTGGTTCATCCATGTCTATGGTCGGGTGGTATGTGGAAGTCCTGTACTTGGTCGGATTTTCCTACAATTAATAAAAGATAAGTTCTCTTACTTTTACAATGGTTTATATGTGGATTTAATGGCTATCATATCTATGATATTTATATGGTTGTATGCTAGTTATAAGCATGGTTAAATGACTAGTTCCTGTCATGGTTATATCAAGTATTTACTTGTAACTGTTTGATGGACTGATGCAAGACATAATTGATGATATAATAGTTCAATGGAGAAGGAGGTGATCCTTCTGGTTATGTTTCATAAGTTATTTCAGTCATTTTTGATTTGGCTTGTATCTTAGACCTGTAGGTTGCATTGATGCCAAGTGTTTGAAAAAATGTCAGTCCCGGTTGGGAATGCTCAGGCCTAATCCTGAGGTTGGTTTTGATTTATCAACATTGTTATCATGTCTTTGATGGATTCTAAAGGTTGTAGAAAGTTCTGGGTAGAGGTCAGTGTTTTGGGCTAGAAAAGTGGCTCAAATCATGGGGTTGTTTGCACATATATGCTGAGAAAAGTCCACAGTCACTGGCACATAGGCCTATGAGAGCAACTTTGGGTTTTTGGATGATGTCATGCCTATAACATGAGGACAAATATGGGTTAAAAGGCTTAAATAATCAATGGGACTCAGGGATAGGATATCTGAGTGGCGGGCATGCCTCCTGAGGGTGTTGTTGCTGATGTGGATGAGTTTGTTTGATATGCTCCATTGGTTCCATTTCTTTAAGGTCACTAAGGAAGTTGAATCCCTTATAGTAGCCTCTCTCGTCACATGTTTACCCTGGTTGGCAGGTTGCTTGAGTGGACCTGGGAGGAGGGGGTGTTACATAGGGTTTAATCAAGACTAAAAGGGTTTGGTTATTTAAATAGGTCCACTCTGTTACTATAGAAATTTGAGCTCGGCTATGGGTAAAGCTCCCCAACCTTAGCCATGGTGTTTTCTTTAACAATTAATATTGTCTCGGTTATGTATTATTGTCTGACCATGTTGGGAAACTTATCTGTGTTCACTATCTGATTTATCTGTCACAAGAAGACTATTCTCCCAACCATGAGTCTGGAAATGACGTTCAAACTCTCCCCCCACCTCCTTGATCCAAATAGTTCCTTAGTTTTAAATATCGAGGTAACCCCTCTGAACCTCAAGACTGACTAGTCTAGTTCAGGGTTATTTTCTTCCTTAAGGTTCATGGCTAGCATCCAAATGAAGAACACTCTAGCCAAACAATACTCCACCTTTCCATAGAGATCATTGTTGCCAAATCCTTTTCTCGTTATCCTTTCTTTTTATTCTCCCTTTGAGATTCCCCTTTTTCCTTTTTTTTCCATCTCTAGGGAAAGAAAGAAAGAGATAATTGTTTTCTTCCAACTGAACTCAACTGTTTGGAGGTTTCTTGGAATTCGTTACTCACGATTCTTCTTATGATTTGTTTTTCACACATATTTAATTTTCAAACATTTCATGTCAGCTATAAAAATTTACTAGACTCTTCTCCAAGCCTCAAGGCCGATTACATGCATAGTTCAAAATATTTAAAAGCAAATAAAAACAAAGAAAGTTACTGTAGTAATTGATGCATTTAGGGGTGTTACACTTCTCCTATTTAATTTTTCTTATGTCATATCCACCATTTTATATAAAAAGATACATTCTTATAAACTTGATTTTCTATATCATTTTCATACCAATGAATTACAAAAGTTAATTCATGATCCACCATATATGTTTAGTTTATAAATTGAGATTGTATGACATTATAAATTTATATAGTTTCATATTAAATTGAGCTTATTCAAAGGATATTAATGTTGCAGTGTTGGTAAATGAACAAAAATTATTGACTTAAAGATTTTCATAATTTTAAAACAAGAAATTAACTTAAAATTTATTATATGATCTTTTTTTTTATAAATTAAACTAGTTTAGATTCATCTTAATTTTGGATCTACAAGTGCTGAGAAGGATTAAATCTTTTTTCACTCTAAAATAAATTTTCATGTCAATAGATTTCATCCCTCTCAGTTCTTGGTAGATCTGGAGTTAAGATGGATCTAGGCTCATTTAATTCCCCTCTTTAAACAGGCTATATTCCACGTGAATACCATGGGTCATTTTTATTTTTATTATTATTTTATTTGTATAAGATTACTTTTATTTTATCTTAATCGAGTTGAAATGTTTACATTACATTACAACATATCTACCTTACTAGACAAGAGAGCATCTCTTGGAAACACTTAATTTAATATCAATTTGATTTCATTTTAAGTTTAGATTTATTTAAACATTTCTTCATTTATTTTATTACATAAAATTACTTTAAAACTATCTTAATATAACAAACAATAAATTTAAGTTAACATTTAAAAGAATTTTAAATATATTTTTCGAATTACTTTTAATCAAATTAAATGTAATTAAATGAACTCAAATTAGTTTTAAAAAACTATTATTTTAAATATTTAAAAAAACTTAATGATTAATTTATAAAAACTAACATTTTTAATTATTTTTAATTTGATTTCTTCTATATTATAACATTTTCTTTACTAAGATAAGGGGTGGGAGGAGAGAGAGTGATTCGCACTAATCCCGAAGGAATACTTGTCGACCAGTATGTCTGGGGCTTGGGAAAGAAGTCCAATAACCAGGCTGAAGTTTATGGCCTCTATCTAGGGCTCCTTTTGGCCCACCAAAGGGGGGTTATGAATGTCACAATTTTGGGAGGTTCCTTCCTAATCATAAAGCACATGTGCTCCAACTCCCCTGCCTAGAAAAACAACTTAAATCAACTGCTTTAGGGAGCCCATGGAATTCTCCCTTTCTTTGTCATTTTTTGATTTTACCATATTTTAAGAGCATTAAACTCTGAGGCGGATTTACAAGCTAATATGGGTTGTCAACTGAATGAAGGGAAAAAGGTTGTCAACGAAAACTATGGTTTTGTACCCATCCCTTAGTTTCATTATGCAAGTTTCCCTTATATCCCCCCCAAGTCTTTTATTATAATAATGAACTTATAATTTAACCCCTCCACTATATGCCCCCTCCATGTTCCCTATATTCACCATAACCCCCACCGATTCATGTGGACTCTCCACTCCGGCACCTAGAAATTTTTGAGGTCTCATATTGCATTTCTCTTGACGCGAGGCGATATGAATACCGGCCAAGTGATGTCTCCTATGTTGAAGGACCCAATAAGCGTGAGATCTCTGTTGTCCATCTCTCGGATTATGGTTTCTCACTAGAATTTTGAAGTGTTCCCCATGTGAGCTTCCTCTCAGAGCGAGCCACATTTAATCCTCCTGGTTCAGATCAAACGGCTCAATCGATTAAAGGAAAGGATGCATGAAGTGAGGGTCAATTCAGGTTGCAGTGTAATCATGGAGACACCATGGGATCCCGCGGGCACGCAACCCACTCCTCTATGTCATACAAGGCTCTTGTATGGCTTATTTTATATAACGTGGAGGTGCAAATTGAATTTCTTCATACCCTTGGAGCACAACAGGCCGAGAAGGAAATTTGATAGATTTTGGCTCCTTTTGGGAGGCCTAGGTAGTCCCTAGTGGGTCGCGGCTATTTCACATGACTCTTCATTGGAATTGGATTGGGGTTGTTCTTCTAGCCATCCCTGAGGGTCACTGCATTTGGCGAAGCTTACCCGGTTGGTATTGGTTTATCATGAAATTGGTGAAGTGGTCAGAAGTCGTTGAGCAATGGTCCATAGGTCCTCCACAATGGCTTTGGGTTCTTGGGGTTGTCATCGTCCTCCCTTAGGCAGGGTGGCAAGGGATTGCTCGCATCATTGGGTCAAGGTTCCATTTGAAAAAGGGAACACTTTATGGGGCTTTGGGGTTACCCCAATCATGTATCTAAATATTGTTAGACTTTTTATGCTGCTTACCATCACAACTTTTAAATCTTTTTCCTTTTGAGCTAAGTTTGGATGAAAATTTTGATAACTTATTCTTACTAAGTATTCATTTAATAATAAGTTTGTTGCTCACTTGAGTCCATCTTAATTCTCAAAGAAATAATATTTTCTCTTAAATAAATTGTATCTTAAATTGATTTCTTAAAAAAATATTTTTTCCTTTTGATAAATTGTGGTTTAAATTGATTTCATTCATATAGCAGGATAAAGTTCCTTTAGACAATCTTCTTGTTTCAATCAACTTGTAGAACCTTAAGTTGTGGTTGCATCCCTATATTTACTTAGAGAATAAATCCATTATCATTTATCTTCTTGGTTATAATTTTCATTTTTCCCCAACCTATATATAGATATATATATATATATATATATATATATAGAGAGAGAGAGAGAGAGAGAGAGAGCAATGTTCAAAAGAAAGAAGTAATAAAAAGTAAAATAAGTCAGTTACTTCCTCATAAAATGAAGATGTGTAATTCATTCAATTCTTAATATAAAATTGATATGTGGCATTTAAAAAATAATAATAAAAATAAAAATATTCAATGTGGGTTATAAATAAAATATTTCACCAAAATTAAGTAATATTGACATGTATTTAAAACTATATTAATAATAGACAAGCATTTTAATATGAACAATATACTTCATAAATAAAATATTTTAATGTCTATATTAAGAAAAATATTTTAATGTCATTTATGCATATATGTATATGTTATAAAAGAAATTAAAATATATATATAAATTATTATAATTAAAATATTATGAAACATTTCAAGTAGTCTTACTATTTTACATTTTGGTCATTTTTCAAGTATATTTAAAGGTCAATTTAGTCTAAAATCTAGCAAAGACGTGCTAAAATTACAAATCTATGTTGTGTAGTCTTCATAATTCAAGTATTTAAGAAGACTTTCAAGGTATTATACTGTGTATTGTGTATTAAAAAAAAACATTCATCTTTTGTATTGTTGAGTTGAGCGGGAATGGAGATTCAAGTCGAGGAGGGATGGGTGAGGGGCGCCATTATTGGGGTCAGACCTCATGGGATAGTAATCCTCACCAAGAACAATTCTAATGGCCACATCTTTGCATTCAAATCCACAACTGGTTATAGTTTGGCATTGGATAATGAATACAAGATTTTGCGGTGTATGCGTTCTCCATACATTGTTCACTGTCTGGGGCACAATTACAATGTTGTGAAGGGTGTTAGGACGCATAATTTATTCATGGAGTACATTCCAAGTGGCAGTGTGGGGGATATGTTGGTTAAGTTTGGTGGGCAGCTCGACGAATCCGTGATCAAATCCTACACACGTGGCATCCTACGTGGGATTGACTAGCTTCATAGGCATGGGATTGTGCATTGTGATATCAAGGGCAAGAATGTTCTTGTGGGTGCCAATGGTGTGAAGCTTGCTGACTTTGGTTCTTCCAAGAGGCTTGGGGATAAGGAGGAGGGTCAGGAGACACTGCAATTAAGGGGGACTCCTCTTTGGATGGCTCCAGAGGCAGTGAACCAAGTGGAGCAGGGGCCTGCTTATGATATTTGGTCTCTCGACTGTATTGTACTAGAGATGGCCACTAGCAGGCCTCCATGGAGCAATGTTTCCAATCCCCTTACCGTGATGAATAAGATTAGATGAACATAACAACTATTAGAGTTGTCTGCATCGCTTTTGCTTCAGATCCAGGATTTCCTAGAGAAATGTTTTCGGAGAGACACCAAGAAGAGATGGACCAATACAAAGCTTTTGAACCATCCTTTTCTAAAGGATGACTGCTCTACCATGAAGGAAAAGTCAATTCATGATCTATCGTATACTATATATTTTTACTTTATAATCTGAGATGGTATGACATTATAAATGTAAATAGTTTCATATTAAATTGAGGTTATTCAAAGGATATTTACGTTACAGTGTTGGTAAGGTGAATATAAATTATTGACTTAAAATTTATCATAATTTTAAAAGAAAAAATAAAATTAAACCAATTTAGATTCATTTTAATTCTAGATATATCAAGTGATGAGAGGGATTGTAACACCCTCAGGTATTGTGAATATTTTCGATTTACTTTTACTGTATAAGAATTAAACAAGGACTTAGTTGAAAAGATTAAATGAATCTTGATATTTAAGTAATTATTTTATTATTAAATGAATGAAAGGTTTTGGTGAATCTTGGAAAATCATAGGAAGGTCCAAAAACAAATTCTTGAACTTCCAAATGGTTACTAGCAATAAAAATTCTCTCCTTCCTTGAAGGTTAAAAAATTCTCAATGGGAAAAGGGAGGAGTTAATTAGCAAAGGTTGAAACGCCTGGAGAGAGCATGAAAGACATTTTATCAGCTTATCTAAAGTTTGACAGGATGCTACCATGGAGTATTTCTTGAGCTAGTCTAGAGCGCGGGGGATTCACTTAGGGAACCTCTGACATATCACGCGCATTCGTGGAATATTAAACAATACCCTTAATTTGAATACATATTGGAAAATCTCTCTAAAAATCACATTATTTAACCCCCTACCAATATGAACCCAGTACAACTTCTCAATTTAAAAAACCCATAATTTCACTAGATATTGTGGGTATCCATTTTTTCATTAACATTTTTTATAGCCCTTTATATTTTTTCATTAACTTTAAGCTCCATTTTTTATATTTTCCAATATAAAAACCCTTTACCCCCTATATATCCCCTAATATATTATGTCATTTTTTCCTCAATATATATCCCCCAATATGAACCCACGTGGTATTATATTTCTCCCCCAGTGAAGACCCCGTGGTCTAGAGCTAGTGGAAATATCCTGATTTGACTTAAGTCTATAAATTTTCGGTTGGACGGGGTCTTGATGGCTGAGAATTGACCAGAGATCTCCTGATTTGACTTAAGTCTATAAATTCTAGGTAGAATAGGGTCTTGATGCTTGAGAATTGACTAGAGAGTCACTGTTTGTTTGACCGTTCTGGAAGCAAGGAGCTCGAGGGGAGAAACATATGTGATTGTCATTCTTGTTGGAAGGGTGGTGTGACCTTTCCTGATTGAGTTTTCGATACAAGCCTAAGCTAATTCAGATAAGTGTGATCGTGATTTTCAGAATTTATGTTTTTCCATGATTTTGTTTCTTTATTATGATTTGTTGGGAAGGAATTAATTCTATGACTTGAAAATGAAGTTTATTATTCATTTTTAGAAGTGGAAATATGCTTTACACATGATTGAACATGAAAAGTATAGAAATGGCTAACCCCTGACCTATTTAAGGACAATGTTTTGTTGAAGGAATTGCATTGGGAGGAAACTGTTTAGTTGCAGAAAGTAAAAAGAGAAAGAAAACCCGTAGTGAGTGGATCCATAATCGTACAGTGAAAAGCCCTATAGAAATGCATGAAGAAAATTAGCTCTAAGAAAGTAGTTAAGGATTCTAGTTGAACTCCGGGTCTTAGCTCAGAGTGGTCCAAAACCGGGTTACAGTGAAGTAAATACCCTATGGGCGGAGACAGGGCCGAGATCTCAAACCCATTACTGTCGGGTATGTATAAAAATAAACATAAGAAAGAAAATAATAACAATTGTTTGAGTTAGAAAGATCGACATTAAAGGTAATATATATAAATTCTAATCGCAACAGGAACACATCTATCATTTGAGTATTCAACGAGATACAAAGTCTGTTCATACCCTCATCATCCAGTTTACAGGAAAAAGAGCAGAGAATAGTTAAACCATAAAATAACATGGTAATGGTCAAACCCTGATATTCCATCGAAAAAGAAATGTTAAAGGTGAATAGATCATGTCAAACAATACACACATTTGTGTTATGAAGGGAAATGTTATACCACGGCCTGGTCAATAACTACCTTTACTCAAATGAGAGATACAATAAGAAACAATAAGAAATAGGAAAATTCAAGTTAACATATAAATGAGAAAAATTGTCAAGGACCTTTATATGAAACCACATTTACACAATAGGTTGAGTGATATTTCAAATTAAATTTACAAAGAAATGTAGGAATGTCCATTCTTAACAAGAAAAATTTCAAGGATGCAAATTTATCTTAAGTTTAGAAACATTGGTGAATCGCATTAGTCCCTAATATGAAAATAGTAAAATGTTTGTTGATATCAATGTAAAATTATTCAAATTTCTATTGATTTTATATAGATCCTCTATAACATTTTGGCAATTTCAAAAGTAAAGTACTTTTATACTATAAAATTTGGGCGAATATTTTTTTTCAGGAAAATCACTTAAAATTAACCCACTTGCAAATATTAGCCCCTAAAATTTTCCTTGGTTCTTAAGGAAGAAATACAATAGCCAAAGTTCTAAATATATTATTCAACAAAAACAAAACAAATACCCGGGTCGTGGGATGTAACCGCTGGGCAACTAGCGAATGTCTTATGCTAATAACAATAACACATTAAATTCTTCAGGGTTTTCAATGATGACAAGAAAATGTCGAAATTATGATTTTAACCAAAGGGAGAAACCCTCAACAAGCGTTAGTGAAGACATTCTAACAAAAACCCACAAACAAGGGGAAATGAAGAACCAACCTAGAAGAAGAAAACATCGGGGTAAGTGTAGGCTACAACAGCCATGAGCTCCAATTGTAAATTTATAAAATAAAAAAGCAAAGCCGAGCAGGAAGTGAACCTGCAAATAACCAAGAAGGTACAAATGGGTTACTTCCACAGTAAGACAAATATTAGAAATTCACAAATAATCAGAAATTGTACTCAAGAAGCCCATGGTTTCTTACCTTGGAAGATGGAAGAGTTAGACCTCTGCTCACTACAAGCTTGAGATAGAATATAATACCTTGTTAGCTAATATCAAAGGAAAGCTATTAACCGAGATTACGCTGAGGAAATTATATGGTTTACCTAGTAATTGAGTGGATTCTCTTCCATGGCCTTGAGTGAATCATGACCGACCTTAACACATCTGTGATAAACAAGAGCAGGGAATTATAACCTTGAAGTTGTGCAAGCTTGTAGCAGACCCAAGGGTAAATGAATCGAGAGCAGTGAAGTTTACCTGCAACTTGCCCAGAGGGAAAATCCCTAGATGTTGGAACTAAGCTGCAGACTAGCAGAACCCCAACCACCGAACGACAAAATAACCGAGTGAATCGTGAGGGTGCGAGGTAGGTAGTTACCCAAGAAGTTGAACTTTCTATCTCCACTATTGGATGAGGCGGTGACACATCCACGGTCTCCCGTAACCCAGGTGTCATCTGGAGTGGTGGTATTTTGTCACATCGGAGGAATGCAGTGGTCGATCGAGAAGCTTCATAACACATAAGCTAGGGTTGGGGGAAATCCTTATCATAACCATAGGATTGGAGAAATATTAATGATACAAATCAACCACCACTAAAGTTTAAAAATGCTCACATACCACCCATTTATATCCTAACAATTTGAGTATGGGAGTGACAGTCGATTGTACCAATCTATGTGTCTAAACTATTAATAGCCCTTGGTTGCATAATATAAACTATTAAGTATCCCTATTACGTTACCAAGCCTATTGTCAACATTCAATATGGGTGTGTAATTGTGTTGTAATTTTTTTTTTAGTATGATGTATGTAAGAACATGTTACAAGTGGTATCAGAGCACCATGGTTACAACATTGGGGCCTATTGGGAAATTGGGAAATAACAAAATATAAATGATGCACAAAGAAGGAGAAACATGAGGAGGGGAGTGCGAATCACTCTACCTGGAAGATTAGCAGGAGGATCTAGACTAGAAACACATACAAAAGCTAATCCTAAAATGTGGGTTTAGTTAAGGGGGGAAAGTCACAACACGAACACACTGTTGTTGGAATCAATTCAACAACTAAAAGCTAAAATGACGAACTTAAGGGCCAATAACGAGTGGTTAAGGCTAGAACAAGAGAGAATAATGAAAATTATTTCAGATAAGAAAAATCAAAGAAATCCAAACCCTAGAAGATGGAAATAGAGGAAAAATGCATCGACAAGGGGAGGACAACTCGGAGGTTGAAGGAGGTAGAATTGATAACAAAGAAGAATATGAAAATGCTTCTAGAGAAAAATGGAACAAGAGACCTAGGTTAGAGTTGCAAGGAGAGTTTAAGAAAATTAAACCTCCCACATTCGACGGAGAGGCAGAAGAAGCCATTGAAGCTTGATTAATTAATATGAACAAATATTTTTAGAATTATGAATATGATGAAAACCTGGAGGCTCGGTTGGAAATCTATTAGCTGCAGGGTAAAGCCACTTTATGGTGAGAGGAGATTAAAATTGTTCGGGGAGTGGATGAGAAATAGGTAACGTGGGACAATTTTCAGAGGAACTTTAAAGATAAGTAGCTACCAGAATAGTTCTATGACGAAAAAGAGAAAGAATTTCATGGCTTGAAGTTGGGATAGTAGTCCATGGATGAATATATAACCAATTTTACTTCCTTATTACGATATTTTTCCTATATTCGAGAGGAGAAAGCTAAAGCTCAGCATTTTATCAGCAATTTATCGATTTTCATGAAGGAAAGATTGGAATTTGAAAATCCAAAGTCCATGGATGAGGCTATTTAGAAGGCTCAAATATGCTATCAGTAGACGAGGCAAAAGGGTGATGCCAGTAATGGATGGCTAAACAGAAAAAGGGAGAAGAGTTTTCAAAATTCCAAAAGTGTTAAAGCAGTTGGAAATAAGGCTACACATAAGAAGCAACTGAATGGACCTTCCAGGAAAAATCCACAAATATTTCGATTGCAAAGTGAAACCAAACAAATAGAGGTGTCCAATAATCAAGAACATAGTCAGCTGCAGAAACCCCCTTACAGTGTTGGGGTTGCGGGGAGCCTCATTATTATAAAAGTTGTCCTCACCATGCCAAAGGAGAGCCAACTCCTAATATATAGGAATCCTTTACATTTGGGGAGGTGGAAAGGAACATATCATGAATTAATGTTGTATTGGAAGATCATCGGGTTGAATATCAGTCGGTGATGGTGGAATTTGAAGGTAAATTAACTAATCGTCCTATCTCTATTTTGATAGATCTAGGTGCAAGCTTAAGTTGTCTTAATCCAAAATTAGTTGAGATGCGCCATCTTCATAGTATTAAATTTAGGAACCCATGGTTAGTGCAACTAGCCATCAGAGCAAAGCGGAGAGTATCTTCCGAGGTGTTAGACTGTCTTGTTAAGATAGGAGGACAAAAAATCAAGGTGAATCTAAACCTATTGCCTTTAGGATGCTAAGATATGCTAATAGGAATGGACTGGCTAGAAAAGAATTGGTCCTTAGTAAAATGCAAAGAGAAAACCATCAGTTTCCTCACTGATGAAGGTGTTAGACAAGAGCTCCAGGGCATTAAAAGGGGCATAAAAGTGCGACCAATTATAACCCATCAATTACGGAAATGCATTCGGAAAGGCTGTCAAATTTATGCAGTGCAAGTGGGTTATACTAACTCTAAGAATAAAATAGCTGCTCTAGAGAATACAACGATCATTCAAGAATTTGTTGATGTATTCCCAGAGGATATTCTTGGGCTACCTCCAAAGTAGGATATTGATTTTAGGATAGAATTGATTCCAGAAGACCCACCAATATCGAAAGATCATTATCGCATGAGTATTACGGAGCCAACAGAATTGAAAATACAGTTACAAGAATAACTTGAAAAGGGGTACATACGTCCAAGTGTGTCACCCTGGGGACCCCTATATTGTTTGTTAGAAAGAAGGAAGGAACCTTACGATTATGCATTGATTATAGGCAACTAAATAAATTAACTATTAAAAATAACTACCCATTACCAAGAATTGATGATTTATTTGACCAAGGGTGCTACCATGTTCTCAAAAAATGATTTACGATCATGACATCATCAAATAAGGATTAAAGAGGAAGATATATAAAAAACAAAATTCAAAACTCATAACGGTCATTAGGAATTTGTTGTTTTTCCATTTGAGCTCACCAATGCCCCAACAACATTTATGAGCTAGATGAATGGTCTATTCCACCCCTATTTGGACAAGTTCGTTGTGATTTTTATTGACGATATTTTGATTTATTCGAAAAATTTGAAAGAACAAAAAGAACATCTCTGGATAGTGTTGCAAACCTTAAGAGAAAATCAACTTTATGCCAAATTCAATAAATGTGATTTTTATCAAGATAAAATTCAATGTTTGGGACACGTTGTTTCTTTTGAAGGTCTAGATGTGGATCATGAGAAGATTAAAACCATCATGGAATGGGTTGTTCCCAAAATTTTTTCCAACATACGATATTTTATAGTTCTGGCCGGGTATTACCGCAGCTTTATAGAAGGATTTGCTAGAATTGCATATCCTATAACTTCCTGTAGAAAAAGGGAAGACCATTCAAATGGATAGCAGAATGCCAACACAACTTTGAAAGGTTGAAGCAATTATTAACAACCACCCTTGTGTTACAAATTGCAGACCCAGAGAAAGAGTTTACTGTGTGTATGAATAACTGTCAAGAGGGTGTGGGAGGTGTTCTAATGCAGGAAGGAAAGGTAATTGCTTATGAATCTCGTAAGTTGAAGGAGCATGAGCAGAAATATTTGGCTTATTATAAGGAGTTGATTGTTGTAGTACATGCTCTAAGGGTTTTGTGACATTATTTGTTAGAGAAAATATTTTTATTAATGACGGGTCATAATAGTTTGACCAATTTCTTTAACCAACCTAACTTAAATGTACGTTAAGCTAGGTAGATTGCTTTCCTAGGTGAATTTGATTTTGACATTAAATACCTTAAAGGAAAGGATAATTGTGTGTCTTATATGTTAAGTAGGAAGTTACACTACGTGTATGAGGTTTCCTACAGTCAAGTGGAATTTGAATTTTCTGAAGAAATTAAAGAGGTTTCTTTAAAGGACCTTGAATACACATTTTTATGGCAGCAAAGTAAACAAGCACAAAATAATGGAGCACAACCTGAAATTCATATAAATAGTAACAGTTTATATTGGATGAATTCCATCAAAACCCCTATGTTGCCCACCTCAGATATCTTAAACTATTTTTTGCAATTAAAAAGGGGTATTTTTGGCCTGGCATGAGGAAATATATTGTTGAGTATTTCGCCAAGTATTTAGAATGTCAGCAGGTCAAAGCTGAGCATCAACATCCTGCCAGACTGCTTCATCCCCTACCCATACTTGAATTGAAGTGGGATATAATTACACTAGATTTTATAACCGGATTGCCCAGATGAAAGAAGAAAAATGACTATATCATGGTAGTAGTGGATAAATTGAGCAAGGTAGCCCATTTCATACTGATTAAATCTACATACCAAACTGCCCAAATTGTAGATATATTTATGAAGGAAGTATTCTGATTACATGGGATATCGAGAGTGATAATTTCTGATAGAGATGTTAAGTTTACATCTACATTTTGGAAAACTCTCTTTACTAGGTTGGGTACACATATTCAATTTAGTACTGCATACCATCCGCAAACAGATGGGAAATTTGAATGGGTGAATCGAGTGCTTGAAGATATGTTACAGATGTATGTAATGAAGCAACCAACGAAATGGGATGAATACCTTCATTAAGTGGAATTTGCATACAAAAATATTTTTCATGAATCATTAGAAATGAGTCATTTTGAACTACTATATGGGAAACAATGTAGAAAACCTACTAATTAGAGTAGTCCAGAAGACAAACTAATGTTAGGACCTGACATGTTGTTGGTAATGGATCATATATTAAAGAAGGTGCGACATAACTTAAAGGTTGTACAAGATAGACAAAAAAATCTATGCAAATAAAAAAAAGACCTACCAAGAGTTCCATATAGGCGATCATGTCTATGTAAAGGTTAAATCAAAGAGGAGTACTCTAAGTTGAGGAAGTTATGTGAAATTAGCACCCTGATATTGTGGACCTTTTCAGATATCGCAAAGGATCGAACCTGTGGCATATCAACTCGCCATACTAAGTCACATATGAATTCATAGTGTAATTCATGTTTTCCTGTTAAAGAAATATGTGTATGATCCAAGACATATTATAAGTTGACAGAATGTACAGGTAATTGCATGTTAATTTGTAAAGTATATGTTTTGATTTGATGACTCAATGGACTAAAGAAGTGTTATGTTGTGGAATAGGTTGAACCAGACAGAGAGTTTCTGGTAGAACCTCTATGTATTCTCGACCATAGAGAAACAATGTTGTGGAGGTGAGCTATCACCCAAGCTACAGTGCAATGGAGGCACTTTCGCCCAAAGGAGGCTACTTGGGAAGACGAAATTTCATGCAACAATCATATCCTGATTTGTTCTCTGAACGAGTATGAACACCAAGGATGGCATTTCACACAGGGGGGGGAACATGTAACACCCCCGGTTATTGTGAATATTTACCATTTTTTGTTTCTTACTTTTACTGTATAAGTCTTAAACGAGTAAGGGCTTAGTTGAAAATCCTAAATGAAGCTTGATATTTAAGTAATTATTTATTATTAAATGAAAGAAATATTTTGGTGAATCTTGGAAGCTCATGGGAAGGTCCAAAAAGAATTCTTGAACTTCCAAGAAATTACTGATAGTTACAATTCTCTCCTTCCTTAGAGGTTAAAAGAATCTCAGTGGGGAAAAGAAGGGGTTAGCTAGCAAAAGTTGAAACACCTTGAGAGAGAGCATGAAATATATTTTATCATCTCATCTAAAGTTGGGAAGGACGTTGTCATGGAGTATTTCTTGAGCTGGTCCAAAGCAAGTGGAAATCTCCTAATCTAACTTAAGTCTCTAAATTCTATGTTGGATAAGGTCTTGATGTCTGAGAATTGACTAGAGATTCATTGTTTATGTTAGCATTCTGCAAGAAAAGAGCTCGAGGGGAGAAAAAAAAAACGTGATTTTCGTTCTCATTGGAAGGGTGGTGTGACCTTTCCTGGTTGATTTTATGGGAAAAGCCTAAGCTAATTCAAATAAGTGTGACTATGATCTTCAGAATTTATGTTTTTCCATGATTTTGTTTCTTTATTGTGAATTGTTGGGAAAGAATTAATTATATGACTCGGAAAGGATGTTTATTATTAATTTTTAAAAGTGGAAATATGCTTTACACATGATTGAACATGAAAAGTAGAAAAAGGCTAGTCCCCTACCTATTTAAGGAAAACTTTTGCTATAGGAATCACATTCGCACGAAACTGTTTAGTTGTAGAAAGTAAAAAAAGAAAGAAAACCTATAGTGGTGGATCCATAATTGTACAATGAAAAACCCTCTGGAATTGGGTGGAGGAAATTAGCTCTAATAAAGGACTTAAGGATTCTGGTTGAACTCCGATTCTTAGTCCAGAGTGGTCCAGAACCAGGTTACAGTGAAGTAATTACCCTATGGGCGGAGATAGGGCTGAGATCGCAAACCCATTACCGTTGGATATGTATAAAACAGACACAAGAAAAAAAAATAATAACAACAATTTGAGTTAAAACGACTGACATTAAAGGTAATATATACAAAATTCTAATTGCAACAGGAACACATATGTCGTGTGAGTTCTATGTGAGATACAAAGTCTGTGCATACCCTCGTTATCCAATTTATAGGAAAAAGAGTAGAGAATAGTTAAACTAGAAAATAACATTGTAATTGTCAAATCCTGATATTCGATCCAAAAAGAAATATTAAAGGTGAATATATCATGTCAAACAATACACACGTGTATTATGAAGTGAAATTTTATACCACGACCTGGTCAATAACTACCGTTATGCAAATGAGAGATACAATAAGAAATAGTGAAAATTCAAGTTAACGTATAAATGAGAAAATATATCGAGGACCTTTATATGAAACCCCATTTATGCAATAGGCCGAGTGGCATTTCAAATTAAATTTACAAACAAATGTTGGAATGTCTGTTATTAAGGAAGAAATACAACAACCAAAGTTCAAAATATAGTATTCAACAACATCACTACAAATACCTCAGGTCATGAGATGTAACCGTTGGGAAACCAATGAATGTCCTTTGCTAATAACCATAGCACATTAATTTGTTCAGGGTTTTCAATGATGACAAGAAAACATCGAAATTCAGATTTTAGAAAAAGGGGGAAACCTTCCATAAGGGTTAGTGAATACATTCGAACAGAAACCCTCAAGCAAGGGGAAACTAAGAACCAACCTGGAAGAAGCAAACACCAGGTTAAGTGCAGGCCACGACAACCATGAGCTCTAATTGTAAATTTATAAAAGAAACGAAGTTGAGCAGGAAGAAAACCTGCAAATAGCCAAGAAGGTACAAAGGGGTTACTTCCATAGTAAGACAAATATTGGAAATTCACAAATAATAAGACATTGTGCTTAAGAAAGCCAGGGTTTCTTACCTTGGAAGAGGGAAGATTCGGACCTTTGCTCATCGCAAGCTTGAGATAGAATATAATACCCTGTTATCTAACGTCAAAGGAAATTTATTAGTTGAGATTACAATGAGGAAAGTCTATGATTTACTTGGTATTTGAGTGGATTCCCTTCTATGCCCTTGAGTAAATCATGACCGACCTTGGCACACCTGTGATAAACAATACCAGGGAATTATAACATTGCATGAAGAAACTGTGCAAGCTTGTATCAAACCCGAGGGTAAATGAATGCAAAGCGGTAAAGTTTACCTACAACCTACCCAGGGGGAAAAACCTTAGATGTTGGAACCAAGCAACAAGCCAGCAAAACCCCAACTGTCGAATGAAGAAATGACTGAGTGAACCGTGAGGGTGTGTGGTAGGTAGTTACCCAAGAAGTTGAACTTTCTATCTCCATTGTTGGATGAGGTGGTGACAGATCCACGGTCTCCCATAACCCAGGTGTCATCCGAAGTGGTGGTATCGTGTCACATCGGAGGAATGAAACAGGTGATCGAGAAGATTCATAACACATAAGCTACGGTGGGGAAAAGGCCCTTTTCTTAACTGTAGGATTGGAGAAATATTAATGATACAAATCAACCACCACTAAAGTTTAACAATCTCACATACCAACCATTTATATCGTAACAGTTTGAATATGGGAGCGATAGACAATTGTAACAATTTATGTGTCTAAACTATTAATAGCCCTCAACTGCATAATATAGACTATTAAGTATCCCTATTATGTTACCAAGCCTATTGTCACCATTCAATATCAATATGGGTGTGTAATTGTGTTGTAATTTTTTTTGTATGATGTATGTAAGAACATGTTACAAGGATTAAATCTATTCATTCTAAAAGAAATTTTCATGTCAAGAGATTTGATCCCCTCAGTTCTTGGTAGATCCAGAGTTAAGATGGATCTAGGCTTGTTTAATTTCCCCTTTAAATAAGTTATATTTCACATGAATACCATGGGTCATTTTTATTTTTATAATATTATTTTTATTTTATCTTGATGAAATTGAAATGTTTACATTACATTACAACATCTCTACCTTATTAGACTAGAGAACACCTATAGGAACATTTAATTTCATCTTTTTTTTTTTTTTTTTTTTTTTTTTTTTTTTTTTTTTAACGAAGTCGATTGCTGTATTAGATCTGAAAAAGAAAGGCAGGAATTTGGATCCTGCAGTACATGACAATTTGGGATGGCTCAGGAGCTGAGGAGTTACAGAAAGAGATTTCCTCTTTAGTCCTGGAAGTCTTGGCTTTGAATATTTTTAAACTAAGATACACTCGGACAAATTGGAACAACAGAAATTTACATTTGCATAGCATTTTTAAAGTATGAGGATTTAGAGTGGAAGATTGGCTGAGTTGATTCCTTGGTCCTGTAGAGAACAGATGCAAGAGGGATCAAATCCGACGCTGGTGGAAGATCCGTCGCTGAAGGTTCTATCACTGTATTTGTCAGTGCTGTAGGTGGAGCGATAATGTACCAATATCCTTCGCTGGTGATGACCTGAGGGTAGTTTCTGTTGATGGCACTGTCAGGATTGTTGCTGAGAGAGATGTATCAATTCATGGCAATGGTTGCAGAGAAACTTTAGTGTTTCATAACAAACTTCCCATATCTGTCACAAGCGTTGTTGGCATGCCTATCTGCTTGCTTGTTAAAGGAGCGGAGAATGTGATGGAGCTGCAAGTTTTCCATTGCCTGATGCAATAGTTGGCAACGATGGATGATCTGCTGAAGGAGAACAGTTGGAGAACTTTTTTTCTGAGCCATCAGACTAATTACAATCGAAGAATCTCCAAAAACTTTAGCTGATCTAATTCCAAGTTTGATGAGTTGTTTTAGCCCTTGATATAGAGCCAGCGCTTCTACCCTGTTGTTGGAGATCTTCCCCAAACCCCATTCGAAATAGATGACACATTCCCCATTGGCGTTAGAGATCCAACCCCCTGCTCCAGCAATGCCTGGGTTTGACTTGGATGCCCCATCGAAAAACAGGCAGAAAACATTACAATTTTGTAGCCACGTTGCAAATTCCTGCTCTTTATACCTTATCTTCCAGCTATGGGTTTTTTGATTGCGCTGAACTCTCTTATTACTGTCCTTCTGAGTGCTATGGTTCTTATCCAGCATATAGCTGATAAAACTCCTTTCTTCCACACTGTACAGAGCTGCATCAATGCTGCCAACTGTTTTAACAACAATCGTTTCCATAGCTAGCATCTTGGCCTTACTGCAAGCGAATCTTGGAGTTGCGTTCTTATCCTTGAAGATTTTTCGATTTCTGACGAGCCAAATACTCCATAGCATGGTGTATGGAAGAGTGTTCCAGACCCTCTGCGCTAAGTTTCTCTTCTTATTTTTCCAAGGGCAATTCTTTTTCCAGTGATGAATCACGTCTCCTATAGAATGCTGGGAAATGCCTGGGAGGTTGACAGTGGGATACAACTCTTTCCAGCAGTCTAATGCAAAGGAGCAGTCCACAAAGAGGTGTATCATGGTTTCTTCCGCAGCGTGGCAGTTGGGGCAGCGTGATGGTCCATTGATCCCTCTCTTTTGTAAGTTCTCTGCTGTCAAAATTTTTCCTTTTAGCAGGGTCCAAACAAAGAACTTAATTTTTGGAAGAGCCTCCGACTTCCACACCATTTTCCAGTGATTCCATATTGGCATGGGATAGGTGTTATGGCAAATGTACTGGTGGGCTGCTTTCACTGTGTAATCTAAGCCAGTGGGATCCCATCAGAAGCCATCCAACTCGTTCTTTTTGACGGGAGCTTTGCCTTGAAGGAGAGATTTCAGAACCGAAAGACTTGGTCTGAGTTCAATGGGAACCTCAGGAAAAGACCAACCGAGCCAAAGATGGGATAGAGGATCCCAGCTGGAAATTTGATTCAGGTAATGGATACCTTTGTTGTTGAGATAGGAGAGAATGGGAATAGTTTCATCATGACTGTTTATAGGTTGTTGTCCCAATATTTTATCCTCTCCAATTTTAATGCTGGTTCCCCCTTTAGGTACTTTGGAAGTATTCTGGGCGATGAACGGGATGGATTTTTTGCAGATGCGCCAGATTTTTGATGAGTCTCTGATGGGAATAACTGAGTCTAACAGGTGCTGTCTCGGGCAGTTCAAGTATTTGATTTCCAGAACCCTTTTCCACCAGGAAGAAGAGCCAGTGATGAGCCTCCAAATGATCTTCCCTCCGAAAGCAAGATTAAGAAATTTGGGGGATCTAACTCCAAGACCTCCTCTGTCCTGGGTTTGGATGACTTGTTTCCAACTGACCAGATTGAATTTCTTTTTATCGGTTTTCCCTCCTTGCCAAAGGAAGTGGCAAAGGATTGCATCCATTTTATTGTGAAAGGAAGAAGGGGCTTGATATAAGGAAAATCGATAAAGGGGAAGAGAGGTAATACCAGATTTGAGGAGGATGAGCCGGCCTGCTGGATTGAGCCAGGTTGAACCCCACTGCTGCACTTTCCGCTTCACTTTGTCGATGATGATGTCCCACGTTCCTGCCTTCAGGGGTCCTAGGCTAACAAGCATACCCAAATATGAGAAATGCGTCCACTCCATATTGCAGGGGACTCCAAATATATTTGCAATATTATGGATGGCTTGATTTGATGCATTCCATCCATGAATACAGCTTTTTAACTGATTGACCAAGCCTCCTGAGTACCCCATAAATTGGTCAAGAAGGGTCTTAAATCTCCTTGCTATAGTGGTGGAGGCTCCTCCAATTAACAAGGTATCATCTGCGAACTGAGAGTGGTTGATGTTCTTGACTCCATTTCCGTATTTGATTCCAGTGATGAGACCCATTCTTCTATTGAAATCCAGAGCTTGGCTGAATGATTCAGCCATAAGGATGAATAAATACGGGGAAAGGGGGCAACCCTGCCTGAGACCCCGGGAGGATTGAAAGGCTTTTCCCGGTCTGCCATTAACCAAGGGAGAGATCCAAGGCCCAGAAATGCAAGCAGAGATGAGGCTAATGAAAGGCAGGTCAAATCCCATCTTTTTTAAAACGGCAATAAGGAAAGAATGCCTAACTCTGTAAAAGGCATTAGCAAGGTCGAGCTTAAGAATAAACCCTTTCTCCTTCCTAGAAAGGCTCGAGTGGATGGCTTCTTGGACTAAAATAATGGAGTCAGTAATTTGTCGGTTTGCCAAGAACCCTCCTTGATTATCCGAGATCAGAGATGGGAGAAGGGGCTTGAGATGGGAGGCAAGGATTTTCGACAAAATTTTATAGGAGGAGTTACAGAGAGAAATGGGTCTAAACCGAGAAAAGGAAGTAGGCCTGTTTTCTTTAGGGATGAGAGCCAGAAAAGTGGCATTGGTGTATCCTCCTATTTTGCCTTTTCTCTGGATCCATCTAATCATCTTTGTCAAGTCCTTTTTGATTAAACCCCAAAATGCCTTGTAAAAACAAATGGGGAATCCATCAGGCCCAAGGGCCTTATCAGGATTCATAGACCAGATCGTTCTTCTAATTTCTTCCTCTTCAATTTCCTTTGTTAGACTGTCGTTCATTTCTCTGGTGATTTCCTTGGGCAAGTATTGAAGAAGGTCCCCATAATCCTCTTCTCTTTTGGGTTATGTTAGAAGCTCTCTGTAATAGTTAGTGGCAGCTCTTTTGATGGCTTCTTCGGTATTTTACTGGGTGCCTTCATTGTCCAAAATTGAGCTGACATTATTCCTAAGTTTTCTTGTCGTGGCCTGTTTGTGAAAAAAGGCAGTATTTTTGTCACCGCCTTGAAGCCAGAGCTGTCTTGACTTTAGTCTCCATTTTAGCTCTTCTTCTTTGTTTATGTGACTCAACTGTGCATAGAGTGATCCTTCTTTCTCCTTGTTTTGTTGAGAGAGGCCCTGTACCTCTATTGTTCTTTGAATGCATTCAAGTTCAGTCTTAATTTTCTGTTTAATCTCCTCAGGTTCTTTGTAGTTGGTTCTAGCCCATTCCTTGATGACCTGTTTGGTTCTTTTCAATTTAGATTCCCAAATAAATCCTGGTGAGCCTTCGACGTGCTGGTTCCAGGATCGCTGTACAATTTCTCTAACCGCCGGATTCCAATTCCAAAGTGGACTGTATCTAAACGGGATTGGCCCAAGAGAACAGTGGGCTTCCAGCGTAAGTGTAATGGGGTAATGATCAGAGGCAGAGGTAGATAAAATGCTAGCGTACCCCACGGAGAAGGAGGAGAGGAACGTTACATTTATTAAGAATCTGTCCAGCCTTTCCATAATATTGTCGTTGCCAAGTCTGCGGTTGCTCCAGGTGTACCTGCGATTTTTAGGTACAATGTCCACCAGTTCATGGTCTCGGAAGGGTTTGGAAGGGTCTAGCGAAAAGCAACCTCCCCTTTTTTTGTTGGCGTGTAAGATCAGGTTGAGATCGCCAGCAACTATAATGTTTGAAGTCGTTTCTGTATCAATCATGGCCTTTAAATCGTCCCAACAGCTTTCCTTTTCTCTGTAGTGGTTGGGGGCATAGACATTATAGACAACTGCTGTTTGATTATCGATTTTGTTTTCCAGGACCATTCTAATCCAGTGCTGATGTAAATTTACTGCTGTGCAATTCCATTTGCTGTGGTTCCAAAGGGTGGCGATTCCACCGGAGGCTCCTCTTGAGTCACTGATACATCCTTTATATTGTTTTTGCTGATCAATAATTCCTCTTATTTCTTGCTGCTCTAGTTTTGTCTCCTGAATCAGAATAATGTCTGGTTTTTCACTATGTATAAGATCTCTGAGGGCTAATACTTTTGAGGGGTGCCCTAGTCCCCTGTTGTTCCAAGACAACATTTTCATCATTGGGTGACTGGTTTACGGAGAGGTGCTCGCCTCTCTTGTGTTGTCTCCTTCTCATGTTGCCCCATAATGAAAGCTTCTATAGGGGTTTGGGTGCCCATGGCTATGTCTTTCTGAGCGTTCTCGTCTCTGTGCTACTTGGCTGATTTTCTACCAGGACCTAGTTTTTTGAAGGAGTCGCCGGAGGATCCATGATCTTTAGACGAGCTTCTGGTGAGCCTAGGGAGAGGGGGATCGAGAGAAGCCTGCGAAGGGGTGATCAGGGAGGGAGAAGGATCTGAAGGTTCGGAGGGGATCAAGGGGAGCAGAGAGGGATCCTCAGGAGGGGGGTCAAGGGAAGATAAAACAAAGAAGGGGTTGGAAGAGGAAGGGAGAGGCGAATCAGGAGGGGGTTGAGCAGGAAGGGATGGGGAGGATGAGGAAGGGCGAAGGGTAGTGGGAACAGGAGGATCAGATTCCAGAGGAGCTTTGGATGTTGGGGCAGATTTCTTCTTTTTGACTGGTTCCCAATGGCCTTCTTGATCTTCGTTCTCTGCAACAACAAGATTAGGACATCTATTGGCAAAGTGGCCATATTCGTGGCATACCTTGCATTTAAAAGGAATCTGCTCGTAGTCGAGCTGCTGGATATGGCTCCATTCGTCCACTTTCAGTTTTATCGCTTCAGGGAGTCCTTTGCCGAGATCCACTTCAACACAGATCCTCACACAAGCCTGCATGTTCTCTTTCGGTTCGCTGCGATCTATATATTTACCAACTGCATTCCCGATGGCTCGGACAGATTCATCTCCCCAGCAATGGAGAGGGAGATGAGGAAGATGGACCCAGACCGGGACAGCGCTGGGGACATCAAGCTCAGGATCAAAATCTGGTGTCCATTTGTTCAGGTACAGGCCCCTGGAATCCATAAAATAGGGCCCATTTCTGAAAATTAGGTCTTTATCCTCTTTGGATTCGAAGTGGAATGTGAAATATCCTTTCCCATAGAACCTTATGGAGATCTTCCCTTGGATTTTATCGGCCCAGTTTCTTTCAACCCATCTTTGAACGGTTCGGGGAGAAGGCCAAAGGCCTGTGAATTGGCCAATGAGGCCCTTTTTAGCCAAAGACAGAGCTGCCATGCGGGGCAAGACTGGAGGCAGCTGCACCTCCTGAATTCCATCCAATTTTTTCACAAATTTCGATAGGGCTGGCCTGGGATGCTGCGGAGGAAGTGATTTAACCAAGGCTGAGAATGCGATTTGTTGGTCTAGCCCTTCCGAGGGGGGATCCGGAGGATCCATGGTTGGGCCGAGGCCCCAACGGCCGAAGACAGTCTCAGGGCACGCGTAGGAGTTAAGCTTCGAGCAGCGCAGAGCCGGTGCAAAGTATCAAAAAAAAAATAATAATTTCATTTTAAATTTAGATTTATTTAAAAATTTATTTGCATTTATTTTATTATATAAAATTACTTTAAAAATATCTAAATAAAACAGAAAATAAATTTAAGTTAATCTTCAAAAGACTTTTAAATATAATTTTAATAAATATAATTAAATTAGTTAAAATTAATTTAAAAAACTATTATTTTAAATATTTTAAAAAAATTAATGATTAATTTATAAAAACTAATATTGTAATTAGATTTCTTCTATATTATAACATCTGCTTTACTATTATTAAAAAAGAAGAAGCAAAACATAAAATGTAAACTCTTCCTACCTATGACTTAAAATTTATATAATCTTTTTCAAAATTAATGATGATGATGATGGTTAACGTCCACTAAGACCAAACTTTGGTCTATTGGACCTAAAGAAACAAATTATTTAGTTTGATTTAAGATTTTATTCCTATGCTCAAAAGGCTTGGAGAGAAGCCTCCTCAGCTCACTATAATTTTGACACCGTAAAAGGCTAGGAAGGTCACTATTGTGACAAAGATTATGAAACTGAGATCTAATTTAGTTGTACGCGGGGCACTCTAAGAGGAAGTGGTTTTCATCCTCGATGTTCTAATTTAAAAAAACTATTATTTTAAATATTGTAAAAAAATTAATGATTAATTTATAAAAACTAATATTTTAATTAGATTTCTTCTATATTATAACATCTGCTTTACTATTATTAAAAAAAGAAGAAGAAAAACATAAAATGTAAACTCTTCCTACCTATGACTTAAAATTTATATAATTTTTTTCAAAATTAATGATGATGATGATGATGATGGTTAATGTCCACTAAGACCAAACTTTGGTCTATTGGACATAAAGAAACAAATTATTTAGTTTGATTTAAGATTTTATTCCTATGCTCAAAAAGCTTGGAGAGAAGCCTCCTAAGCTCACTATAATTTTGACATCGTAAAAGGCTAGGAAGGTCAGTACTGTGACAAAGATTATGAAACTGAGATCTAATGTAGTTGTACGCGGGGGACTCTAAGAGGAAGTGGTTTTCATCCTCGATGTTCCTATTCTCACAGAGATGCAGACCCAGAGAAAGAGTTTACTGTGTGTATGAATGCCTGTCAAGAGGGTGTGGGAGGTGTTCTAATGCAGGAAGGAAAGGTAATTGCTTATGAATCTCGTAAGTTGAAGGAGCATGAGCAGAAATATTTGGCTTATTATAAGGAGTTGATTGTTGTAGTACATGCTCTAAGGGTTTTGTGACATTATTTGTTAGAGCAAATATTTTTATTAATGACCGATCATAATAGTTTGAACAATTTCTTTAACCAACCTAACTTAAATGTACGTTAAGCTAGGCAGACTGCTTTCCTAGGTGAATTTGATTTTGACATTAAATACCTTAAAGGAAAGGAAAATTGTTAAGTACGAAGTTACACTACGTGTATGAGGTTTCCTATAGTCAAGTGAAATTTGAATTTTCTGAAGAAATTAAAGAGGTTTCTTTAAAGGACCTTGAATACACGTTTTTATGGCAGCAAAGTAACCAAGCACAAAATAATCGAGCACAACCTGAAATTCATATAAATAGCAAAAATTTATTAACCTTAATAAATAGAATATATGTTCCTAACCAACGGTCAATCAAGCAGTTTATATTGGATGAATTCCATCAAAGCCCCTATGCTTCCCACCTCAGATATCTTAAACTATTTTTTGCACTTAAAAAGGGGTATTTTTGGCCTGGCATGAGGAAATATATTGTTGAGTATTTGGCCAAGTTTTTAGAATTTCAGCAGGTCAAAGCTGAGCATCAACATCTTGCCAGACTGCTTCATCCCCTACCCATACTTGAATGGAAGTGGGATATGATTACACTAGATTTTATAACCGGGTTACCCATATCAAAGAAGAAAAATGACTCTATCATGGTAGTAGTGGATAAATTGAGAAAGGTAGCCCATTTCATACCTATTAAATCTACATACCAAACTGCCCAAATTGTAGATATATTTATGAAGGAAGTATTCTGATTACATGGGATATCGAGAGTGATAATTTCTGATAGAGATGTTAAGTTTACATCTGCATTTTGGAAAACTCTCTTTACTAGGTTGGGTACACATATTCAATTTAGTACTGCATACCATCCGCAAACAGATGGGAAATCTGAATGGGTGAATCGAGTGCTTGAAGATATGTTACAGATGTATGTAATGAAGCAACCAACGAAATGGGATGAATACCTTCATTAAGTGGAATTTGCATACAAAAATATTTTTCATGAATCATTAGAAATGAGTCCTTTTGAACTACTATATGGGAAACAATGTAGAAAACCTACTAATTAGAGTAGTCCAGAAGACAAACTAATGTTAGGACCTGACATGTTGTTGGTAATGGATCATATATTAAAGAAGGTGCGACATAACTTAAAGGTTGTACAAGATAGACAAAAAAATCTATGCAAATAAAAAAATGACCTACCAAGAGTTCCATATAGGCGATCATGTCTATGTAAAGGTTAAATCAAAGAGGAGTACTCTAAGTTGAGGAAGTTATGTGAAATTAGCACCCTGATATTGTGGACCTTTTCAGATATCGCAAAGGATCGAACCTGTGGCATATCATGTAGCAATTTTGAATAATGTGGCACTGATTCACAGAGATTATCCCGATTATACACTATTGTAGAATACATGCATAATACATAACCTCCTCTACGTTGATCATCAATTTAGCAGCATCAAAAACAATGAAACATCAATAGCATGCACACATTAACACAATATGTAACCTGGGGAAAGCTTACAGCTGAAAACCCCACACTATCTGTATATTAATGATTGAGAACATGTAACAATACATAGTACAATACTCCTCACAAGCACTCAGTACTATCTCCACCTGTCACACACAAAACTAACTCAGATCCGAACAAGTCACAGGTTCAAATCTCCTCCACTGCTTTGCCTGCCTCCACTGCACAATGCTTAGTGAAAATCATCCACTCTGAAAATCACGTGAGCACAAGCTATAATTCCTTGGTATTGGCCCACATTGCGCAGTCTTCATTGGCATAACTCAATCCCATTGATTGTGCAAGATCTCATGCACAACTATAGTCACAACTGATAGCAATCTCAACCTCTAACACCTGTCTCCACTGAACTGTACATACACTGACATGCAACTGAGTTAACTAATGTATTCTTTAGTTGCTTTATGAGTTAATAATTAAGTCACACAACTCATCACTAGTCTATTTGCAGTTAGACTAATTACAACTAGTTCAACCAAGTCAAACTGAACACAACTTCATCAACTCCACATCCAACTCCACCAAACTCAATTGCTTGAGTTCTAACTGAAGTCCTACATGCAATAGCTCAAATGACCCACAAAGAAAGCGTATTTCCTTCTTACAGCTGCATGTGCCACATCTGTAGCTCAAACTGAAGTGCTCCAAGAGGATAAGATAATGTTTATAGTCTAAATATTATTATGAGACAATAATATTTGACTTTTCTATTTTTAGCCTGGCAGTCTAAAAATAAACTCCGATCACACCGCTGTGAACCAAAAATAGAAGTCCATCTATTTTTCCCAACATGACCAGTCATCCATAAACAGCATACTGCAACTCATAGACCATGATCCATATGTCTAAAAATAGAAATATTCTAAAATTAGACTTTGCACCATAATTTGCCTTCGGGCCCACTTAGTGAAGGCGAGTCCTTTCCACTAAGCTCCATCATCTTGTTGCATTCTCAACACTCCCTCTCAACAAGATATGGATTATCAGCAACCCCTATCCTACCTCGATGGTATTCGAATTTGCTCCTGGTGAGCGCCTTCATCAAGATATCAGCATCCTGATCCTCCGTTGGAATGTATGAAAGTAACATGATTCTCTACTGCACACAATCTCTGATGTGATGGTACCTGATGTCAATGTGCTTAGATCTATCATGAATTACAGGATTAGCTGAGAGTTTAATGCAACTCTGGTTATCACAGTAAATCACAGTAGGCTCCAAGTAAGAACCGAACAAACCGACCAGGATCTTCCTCATCCATATAGCCTCGCATGCAGCCAAACTTGCTGCCATATACTCGACCTCCGTTGAACTTAGTGCCACGGATCTCTGCTTCCTGCTGTACCAAGAAACTACTGTCGACCCGATACTGAAGACCCCTCCTGATGTGCTCTTTCAGTCCATTGGGCTCCTTTCCCAATCTGCATCCGTGAAGCCACATAGCTTCACCTCATCCTCCTGTCTGTACCACAATCCATATCCCGATGTGCCTCTCAAATAATGCAATACATGCTTGCCTGCCTTCCATAAGAGCTTGGTTGGCTTAACCATAGCTTGTGAAAGCTGGTTAACAACATAGCATATATCGGGTCGTGTATTGACCAGATACATAAGCGACCCCACCAACTGTCGATAAACAGTGGCATCCACTTCTTCTACCGAAGTGGCATCCTCCTTCCTCCAACCTTCAGGAAGAGGAGTATCAACAGGCTTGCAGCCATGCATGTTGAACTTCTCCAGTGTCTCCCAAGCATACTTACCCTGAGAAACAAATAGTCCATCACTGCGTTGCCAAATTTCCAATCCCAGGAAATAATGAAGGAGACCCAAGTCCTTCATCTCAAACTCCTTAGCAAGATCATCCTTGCATGAAAGTATCAACAGCTCATCACCCGTTAGAATCAAATCATCTACATAAAGTACAATGATAAGCAACTTACCCTCCACCACAATCTGGTATAGGTTAGGATCCACCTCACTCTTGGAGAATCCAAGTCCAGTGAAATAGCTGTCTATCCATGTGTACCAAGCACATGGTGCTTGTTTCAACCCATACAGTGCTCTCTTGAGCCTGCACACACGCGACTCGTTGCTGAAGATCTCGAAACCTTCGGGCTGCTCAATGTACACCTCCTCCTCAATGACTCTGTTGAGGAACGTAGTCTTCACATCCATCTGATGAATTTTCCACCCCATCTGTGCTAAGAGAGAAAGAATCGTCCGTATGGAAGAATACCTTGCGACAGGTGCAAAGGTCTCCTCATAATCAATCCCCTCTATCTGTGAAAAGCCTTGGGCAAAAGATCTTGCCTTGTACTTCTCCACACTCTCGTCAGCTGCCTGCTTAACTTTGTAGATCCATCTCGAACCCACCACTGATTTCCCTTCCGGTCTAGGAACAATCTCCCATGCACTGTTTCTGACAATCGAATCATACTCTTCCACCATGGCGTCTACCCATGCGGGATCCTCCACAGCTTCCTCGAAAGAGGATGGCTTAGTCACAACACATTTGCTCACAAGAGCCATGTATCCAGTGTACCGATCAGGTAACTGTCTCTGCCTACGTTGGGCTGTAGGTGGTCCTACAACTTTCTCTGCATCTTGAGCCAGTCGCTCAGCTTCTATCAAGCGCTTTCGCCCTCTGATGGTTGGCGCTGCATGAGTGGTCTCTTCCACTCCATGAACTTCATCCTGTGGCTGATCCACATCCTGAAGCTCACCTTTAGGAACTAATAGCTCCTCATCTACATGCAAGTGTGCCTCCCTCTCAAGCGAACACTTCATGGCTTTCTCCTCCTGAAATTTTATATCCCGTCACACAACAGTCTTGCCACTGTCTGGAAAATACACACGATAGTTGTGGGGCGTATCAGTGTACCCCACAAATATCCCAACCTTTGCGGTAGGCTCCAACATCTTTCTGGCATCCTTCGTCACATGCATGTAAACGTTAGCACCAAAAATACTCAAATGAGAAAGATCAGGCTTCTTACCAGAATAAGCCTCCTCGGGTGTACTCATGCCAAGTATCCTGTGAGGACAACGGTTCTGCACATATACTGCTGTATTGCATGCTTCCGCCCACAAGTGAAGGGGTAGGCTCTGATCATGCAACATCGCCTGTGCAGCACCCACGATCGTTCTGTTCTTCCGCTCAGCAACCTCGTTCTGCTGTGGGTTATGGGGAGCTATGAGCTCTCTTCGAATCCCTTTTGCACTGCAAAAATCCTTGAACTCGCCAGAGATGTATTCACCACCATTATCACTCCTAAGAGCCTTCACCTTCTTCCTCGGCTCCTTTTCGACCAGTACTTTGAACTCACAGAAGTTTGAGTATGTCTCGCTCTTCTTATGCATGAACAAGATCCAGCACTTTCTAGAGAAATCATCAACAAAAATCACATAATACCTGTGGTTTGCTGTCGAAGCTACTGAGAAAGGTCCACACACGTCTGTGTGAATTCTCTCAAGGATCGTCGTGGCGTGACTATCCTTCTTGTGAAAGGTGGCTTTCACAAACTTTCCCAAAGTACAACCTTTGCACTGATCTGACTGCGTAAGAGTGCCTTTAGGAAGCCCTGTAGTGATCTGTTGCAGTATCTTCAAGGCTCCATGATGAAGGTGACCCAATCTCCTATGCCACAGCTCGCCATCATTCCTGCTCACCAATCCTTCTGCCTTGCATGCCATTTCTGCACAACCATCTACATGCAACTGATAAATGTTCCTCACTCGAACCCCTATCTTTCGGGTTTCTCCAGTTGTCTTACTGCGCAAGAAAGCTTTTCCCTCGCTGAAAACAACATCATATCCCTTGTCTTCTAACATCGCCACAGAGATAAGATTCTTCTTCAATCCTGGAACATGCATCACTTCCTTTAATATGAAGGGTTCCGGTCGCACTGTATCTACCATCATCGCCCATCTCGATGTGCACTCCAAGATCTTTGTCCTCCAGATCAGAAAACAAATCTCGATCTCCTGTCATGTGAAAAGACGCACCACTGTCCAAGAACCACAGCGATCCCATCACACTTGAAACCAAGCATGCGATCAATGAAAAATTAAGCTTAAACTGCGAGGCTAGAGCCTCCCCTGCTGCAGATCCAACAGCGTGCTTATTCTTCTTCTTCTGCGGAAAATTAGTGGCATAGTGTCCGTGCTAGTGACAGTGAAAGCACTTCACCTTAGACATGTCCTGCTTCTTGCCTTTCGCACCAGACTGAGAAGCTTTCTTGCTCTTCCCCTTCTTTGCTTTGGCAGCCAAAGTGCAATTTTCTTCATCAGTTCCTTTTGATGAAGATCTGTCCCTAGTATTCCGCCTGATCTCCTCCTGCACAAGATCTGACGAAAGTATCTCCCATCCTGGCAGTTTCTCCCGACCATTGACAGAGTCTTGATAGGAATGCCAACTCTTCGGAATACCAAGTAGAGCCAAGCTCACCAAGTCCTCATCATCGACAGTCACCCCCACACTTCCCAGCTCATCCCGACACTGAGTGAACTTTGTGATATACTTGGGCACTCTGTCTCCCTTCTCACATTTGATGTTTCTGAGTTTATCCTTGAGCGCCAACTTCCTCTGATCGCTCTTGCTTTGGAATAGATCTGTTAACGCTTTCCACATCAAGTATGGAGAAGCCTTTCCATGCAGGCTGGACACAATGTGATCCTTCACGCCCTCCAACAAAATCCTTCGACACATTGTTGTCTTCTTTTGCCAAGCATCAACCTGCACAGTATCAGTCGGCTTTGGGACCTCAGCCTCTATGAACTCCTTCAGCCTGTTATCATCTAACACTGCCTCCATCCTGTCCTTCCATGAAATATAGTTCGAGCTGCCCTCAAGAGCATACTCCAATCGCAATCCGTTGAAAGACATTGCCACGTTGATACCAAGAAAACACTGCTGCAAATTCGAATTCCACCAGCTCCAAACTCAACCGCCTCCGATCTAGAATTCGTGAGAACAAAGTATTTCTCGTACAGAGATTGACTGTATGGGCTTTTATCGGATATCTCACCTTTTAAAGGAAGGATGAATCCAGAGGCTACCTGGCCCGATTACAGACTCTGCTTGAAGAAATAAGATGTAAACACTTTCTGAATAATAGATTTGATGATCAACAACTCTGATACCATGTAGAAATTTTGAATAATATGACACTTATTCACAAAGATTATCCCGATTATACACTATTGCGGAATGCATGCATAATACATAACCTCCTCTACGTTGATCATCAATCTAGTAGCATCAAAAACAATGAAACATCAATAGCATGCACACATTAACATAGTATGTAACCCGGGGAAAGCTTACAGCTGAAAACCCCACACTATTTGTATATTAATGATTGAGAACATGTAACAATACATAGTACAATACTCCTCACAAGTACTCAGTACTATCTCCCCCTGTTACTCACAAAACTAGCTCAGATCCGAACAAGTCACAGGTTCAAATCTCCTCCGCTGCTTTGCCTGCCTCCACTGCACAATGCTCAGTGAAAATCATCCACTCAGAAAATCATGTGAGCACATGCTATAATTCCTTGGTATTGGCCCACATTGCACAGTCTTCATTGGCATAACTCAATCCCATTGATTGTGCAATATCTCATGCACAATTATAGTCACAACTGATAGCAATCTCAACCTCTAACACCTGTCTCCACTGAACTGTACATGCCCCGAAATGCAACTGAGTTAACTGATGTTGCTTTATGAGTTAATAATTAATTCACACAACTCATCACTAGTCTATTTGCAGTTAGACTAATTACAACTAGTTCAACCAAGTCAAACTAAACACAACTCCATCAACTCCACATCCAACTCCAGCAAACTCAACTGCTTGAGTTCTAATTGAAGTCCTACATGCAATAGCTCAACTGACCCACAAAGAAAGCGTATTTCCTTCTGACAGCTGCATGTGCCACATCTGTAGCTCAAACTGAAGTGCTCCAAGAGGATAAGATAATGTTTATAGTCTAAATATTATTATGATACAATAATATTTAACTTTTCTATTTTTAGCCTGGTAGTCTAAAAATAGACTCCGATCACACCACTGTGAACCAAAAATAGAAGTCCATTATTTTTCCCAACATGACCAGTCATCCATAAACAGCATACTGCAACTCATAGACCATGATCCACATGTCTAAAAATAGACATAGTCTAAAAAGAGACTTTGCGCCATAATTTGCCTGTGGGCCCACTTAGTGAAGGTGACTCCTTTCCACTAAGCTCCATCATCCTGTTTCATTCTCAACATATCAACTCGCCATACCGAGTCACATATGAATTCATAGTGTAATTCATGTTTTCGTGTTAAAGAAATATGTGTATGATCCAAGACATATTATAAGTTGACAGAATTTACAGGTAACTGCATGTTAATTTGTAAAGTATATGTTTTGATCTAATGATTCAATGGACTAAAGAAGTGTTATGTTGTGGAATAAGCTGAACCAGACAGAGAGTTTCTGGTAGAACCTTTATGTATTCTCGACCATAGAGAAACAATGTTGTGGAGGTGAGCTATCACCCAAGCTACGATGCAATGGAGGCACTTTCGCCCAAAGGAGGCTACTTGGGAAGACGAAATTTCATGCAACAACCATATCCTGATTTGTTCTCTGAACGAGTATGAACACCAAGGATGGTGTTTCACACAAGGGGGGGGGGGGGAACATGTAACACCCTCGGTTATTGTGAATATTTACCATTTTTTGTTTCTTACTTTTACTGTATAATTCTCAAACGAGTAAGGGCTTAGTTGAAAATCCTAAATGAAGCTTGATATTTAAGTAATTATTTATTATTAAATGAAAGAAATATTTTGGTGAATCTTGGAAACTCACAGGAAGGTCCAAAAAGAATTCTTGAACTTCCAAGAAATTACAGATAGTTACAATTCTCTCCTTCCTTAGAGGTTAAAAGAATCTCAGTGGGGAAAAGAAGGGGTTAGCTAGCAAAAGTTGAAACACCTCAAGAGAGAGCATGAAATATATTTTATCATCTCATCTAAAGTTGGGAAGGACGTTGTCATGGAGTATTTCTTGAGCTGGTCCAGAGCAAGTGGAAATCTCCTGATCTAACTTAAGTCTCTAAATTCTAGGTTGGCCAAGGTCTTGATGTCTGAGAATTGACCAGAGATTCATTGTTTATGTTACCATTCTATAAGAAAAGAGCTCGAGGGGAGAAAAAAACATGATTTTCGTTCTCATTGGAAGGGTGGTGTGACCTTTCCTGGTTGATTTTCTGGGAAAAGCCTAAGCTCATTCAAATAAGTGTGACTATGATCTTCAGAATTTATGTTTTTCCATGATTTTGTTTCTGTATTGTGAATTGTTGGGAAAGAATTAATTATATGACTCAGAAAGGAAGTTTATTATTAATTTTTAAAAGTGGAAATATGCTTTACACATGATTGAACATGAAAAGTAGAGAAAAGGCTAGTCCTCGACCTATTTAAGGAAAATGTTTTGCTATAGGAATCACATTGGCACGAAACTGTTTAGTTGTAGAAAGTAAAAAAAGAAAGAAAACCTATAGTGGTGGATCCATAATTGTACAATGAAAAACCCTCTAGAAATGGGCAGAGGAAATTAGCTCTAATAAAGGACTTAAGGATTCTAGTTGAACTCTGAGTCTTAGTCCAGAGTGGTCCAGACCAGGTTACAGTGAAGTAATTACCCTATGGGCGGAGATAGGGCCGAGATCGCAAACCCATTACTGTTGGATATGTATAAAACAGACACAAGAAAAAATAATAACAACAATTTGAGTTAGAATGACTAACATTAAAGGTAATATATACAAAATTGTAATTGCAACAGGAACACATATGTCGTGTGAGTTCTATGTGAGATACAAAGTCTGTGCATACCCTCGTTATCCAATTTACAGGAAAAAGAGTAGAGAATAGTTAAACTAGAAAATAACATTGTAATGGTCAAATCCTGATATTCGATCAAAAAAGAAATATTAAAGGTGAATAGATCATGTCAAAAAATACACACGTGTATTATGAAGTGAAATGTTATACCACGACCTGGTCGATAACTGCCGTTATTCAAATGAGAGATATAATAAGAAATAGTGAAAATTCAAGTTAACATATAAATGAGAAAAACTATCAAGGACCTTTATATGAAACCCCATTTATGCAATAGGCCGAGTGGCATTTCAAATTAAATTTACAAACAAATGATGGAATGTCCGTTATTAAGGAAGAAATACAACATCCAAAGTTCCAGATATAGTATTCAACAACATCACTACAAATACCTCAGGTCATGAGATGTAATCGTTGGGAAACCAATGAATGTCCTTTACTAATAACCATAGCACATTAGTTTGTTCAGGGTTTTCAATTATGACAAGAAAACATCAAAATTCGGATTTTAACGAAAGGGGGAAACCTTCCATAAGGGTTAGTGAATACATTCGAACAGAAACCCTCAAGCAAGGGGAAACCAAGAACCAACTTGGAAGAAGCAAACACCAGGTTAAGTGCAGGCCATGACAACCATGAGCTCCAATTGTAAATTTATAAAAGAAACAAAGTCGAGCAGGAAGAAAACCTGCAAATAGCCAAGAAAGTACAAAGGGGTTACTTCCATGGTAAGACAAATATTGGAAATTCACAAATAATTAGACATTGTGCTTAAGAAAGCTAGGGTTTCTTACCTTAGAAGAGGGAAGATTCGAACCTCTGCTCATCGCAAGCTTGAGATAGAACATAATACCCTGTTATCTAACATCAAAGGAAAGTTATTAGCTGAGATTACAATGAGGAAAGTCTATTATTTACCTAGTATTTGAGTGGATTCCCTTCTATGCCCTTGAGTAAATCATGACCGACCTTGGCACACCTATGATAAACAATACCGGGGAATTATAACATTGCATGAAGAAACTGTGCAAGCTTGTATCAAACCTGAGGGTAAATGAATGCAGAGTGGTGAAGTTTACCTACAACCTACCCAGGGGGAAAAACCCTAGATGCTGGAACCAAGCAACAAGCCAGCAAAACCCCAACTGTCGAACGACGAAATGACTGAGTGAACCGCGAGGGTGTGTGGTAGGTAGTTACCTAAGAAGTTGAACTTTCTATCTCCACTGTCGGATGAGGTGGTGATAGATCCACGGTCTCCCATAACCCAGGTGTCATCCGAAGTGGTGGTATCGTGTCACATCGGAGGAATGAAACAGGTGATCGAGAAGATTCATAACACATAAGCTACGGTGGGGAAAAGGCCCTTTTCTTAACCGTAGGATTGGAGAAATATTAATGATACAAATCAACCACCACTAAAGTTTAACAATGCTCACATACCAACCATTTATATCGTAACAGTTTGAATATGGGAGCGATAGACAATTGTAACAATCTATGTGTCTAAACTATTAATAGCCCTCGACTGCATAATATAGACTATTAAGTATCCCTATTATGTTACCAAACCTATTGTCAGCATTCAATATCAATATGGGTGTGTAATTGTGTTGTAATTTTTTTGTATGATGTATGTAAGAACATGTTACAAGGATTAAATCTATTCACTTTAAAATAAATTTTCATGTCAAGAGATTTGATCCCCTCAGTTCTTGGTAGATCTAGAGTTAAGATGGATCTAGGCTTGTTTAATTTCCCCTTTAAATAAGTTATGTTCCACATGAATAACATGGGTCATTTTTATTTTTATAATACTACTTTTATTTTATCTTAATGAAATTGAAATGTTTACATTACATTACAACATCTCTACCTTATTAGACTAGAGAACGCCTATAGGAACATTTAATTTCATTTTAAATTTAGATTATTTAAACATTTATTTGCATTTATTTTATTATATAGAATTACTTTAAAAATATCTAAATAAAACAGAAAATAAATTTAAGTTTTTTTTTTTTTTAACATGATCGGATACTTATATATTATAAAACAGCTTGGAGCCAAATCCAGTTACATAAGTGGATGGAAATAGGTGAGGAGAAGTCCAAAATGGGTTCGCAGACCCTGACTTCTTATAGACAAACTTGAGTAGTGCAGATTGGAAAAGAAAACGGCTGTATAGCCTTACAAACAGACCTGCGAGAAGACAAAATTTGCTAGTCATTAGAAAGTTAACTAGAGCTGGTTGACAGAATCATCAATCTGGGGTTCTTTCTTGATGCTTGCTCTGGTTGAAGTCTCGGCTTGCATACTTTGAGTGATGGCTTTGATGTGGGCGACTGCCTCCTCCATGTGTTTGCATTTCTCCTTTAGGCTTTCTATCTCAGCCTTGTGTTTTTCCAGTTTCTTTCTCTTTGATCTGCTGTCCGCCTGGAAGTCCTCTTTGAGCTCATTAAAATGTTTAACAAACCTTGCAATCATAAAGCAATGAGCTTTGCACAACGTGCAGTTGGCGTTTCCCAGCACTCTGTCCAGGGGATTCTCGGGCAGCTCACGGTTTTCCTGGGCCTCAGTTTGTTCTCTGTTTTCAGGAATCTCTGCCATTTCTAGGGAGCTGATTTGGGTGCTGAGTGGGGACAGGGAAAAGGGGCTAGGGTGAAGAGGAAGGAGACCAGCGCGCCTGAGGAAAAGAGCCACGAAGAAGAAATAGAGCAGGGAGGAGAACATTGTTAAAGCAGAGAGCCAGGCACAGAGAGATACCAGATGGTCGGGGAGGAAAGGAGCAGCTGAACTGAAGGCGTAGTTCCGTTCTTTAGGATTGTTGATGTCCCTGGGGGAATTTGAGAGAGATCTTACAGCCGATCTGCACTGATGGTGGCCTCTCTTGATGCCAACCTTCCTTAGCTGGTTGCCTGGTAAAGATCCAATACTCTCCTGCGAAAAAAGAAACAAGTTTCTGATGTGCCCGGAAGGAGGAGGGCAGGTGATTATATATAGCGTGGAGGGAGGCTGAGCGAACCGAGGGTGCGACATAGGCACTGTGGTTTGGCTGGGATTAGCCACCAGCTTGAGATGTTTGCAGCAGTCTAAGGAGATCATGATAAGACTTCTACCTATAAACTGCATGTGATAGTCACGGGATAACTGGGAATTCAAGATCCTGAGATCTGATCAAGAAGAATGAGTGGTGGGAGTAAGGGAGGGAGGATCGAAGTTCCATGCCCGATGAGCAGCGTGCGGCGGGACTGGTTGAGGCCAGGGATCACAAGAATGAGGGTGGGAAGTGATTTGACGGGAGGTCGAAAGGCACCTGGGACAACTGATCGGAGATTTTGAGAGGCAGCTAAGCCAGTCACGGGACGGGATTTTCATAAATGTGATCATTTTCTTTGACTTGGCCGATCTGTCTGTTGGCTGCCTTGGTGGCGAATTGGTCCGCTTCAGTGTTGTTGTCTCTTAATACATGTTTGAAAGTCGTGTCTCCCATTTCTTTGACGTTTTCCTCGATCCTGAGCTTTACGTTATTTAGTGCCTCTTTTTTAAAATTTGTTCCCGCCACCATGGCTGCAATGACGATGGCTGAGTCTCCCACTATTATTGGGTTCCTGATTCTCAGCCGGTTCAGAATGAGGGTGCCTAGGTAGAGGCTGTAAGCTTCGGCCAGGTTATTGGACATTTGGCCCAAACCCCATTCGTAGCAGACCAGAGTTTTGCCATGGCTGTCCTTTATGATGCCCCCTGCTCCAGCTTCTCCCGGATTATTTTTGGAGGCCCCGTCGAAGTGCAAAGTAGGGCGATTCTGATCAAGGATCCATTGACTTACTTCTTCCCTTGTGCCTCTGAGCTTCCAGTTTATACTTCTCTTGCTAACTTTGGGGTGTGCTGGTTGGTTGTTGCTATGATTGATGCTGAATTTGTTATACCATTCCACCTCTTCTTTGTGCCAGCTTGATTGGTCTGGAGGAGCTACCCAATTTGCACTTACTGTTTCAGATATGAGCGCTATTGTTTTTGCCAATATGCGGACAAGGTTGGGCTTCTTGTCATTAAAGATACAGTTGTTCCTAGCTAACCATATTTTCCAACCGAGGGTAGCTGGGATGCATTTCCACAAACGAGTAATAATGTTTTTGCCTTTCTTAGGATAGGGGTAACACTTTGCCCAGTTTTTTTGAAGGGAGGATAGTTGTTCAAAGGTCTCATCAATTTTCATTGGGCTGACAATCTGAGTCCAACAACTTTGAGCGATGGGGCAATGGTAGAATAGATGATGGCTGCTCTCCTCCTCTGCGCGACAAAGGCAGCAAATAGATGGCCCCAAGATCCCTCTTTTCCTTAGATTTTCAGCGGTAAGCACCTTTCCTTTGAGTAGGGTCCAATTAAAGTGTTTGACCCTTGGGATGCATTCATATTTCCAGACTGTTGTGAAGAGGTTCCATTTGGCTGTCGTAGTGGATGCTTGGAGGAATTTGTAACCATCTCTGAGAGTGAATTTCCCACCACTTGAGTCCCATATATACCTGTCTTCAGCCCCACTAATGGTGGGTGCTGCGCCTGTGAGGGAGACCTTGAGATTGTGCCATTGTTCTCTGAGTTAATTGGGAATTTGCAGGTCCTTCCAGCCTTGCCATGTGTTCCGGTCCCAAGTTGAAATGTGATACAAGGAGGTTAATTTTTTAGCTTCCATCCATATGTGTAGAGGCCTCAGATTTTGGATGTGAATTCTTGGTCTGGTGCCCATGATTCTGTCATTCCATATGCTTACCTCCTGGCCGCTTCCAAGAACTTTGGAAATGTTCTCTCTGAACTGAGGAAGGACTTTTTTAATTAGCTTCCAGACAGGGGTGCAAGGTCTTTCAGCTATTGTTTCGGAAAGAATGTTAAAATTTGGTCCGTTCAAATATTTCCTCTTTAAAACTTCCACCCACCAGGAGCCTTTGCCAGTGAGAATTCTCCAAATTAGTTTAAAGCCCATAGCCCTGTTGGCTAAGCTCGAAATTTTGATGGCGAGCCCACCTTTGTCATAGGGAAGGATGACTTATTCCCATTTGAAAAGGCTGAATTTCTTGGTTTCTTGCTTTCCCCCCTGCCAGAGAAAGCTTCTCATTAATAATTCCATGTGCTTATGTATGCCGACAGGAGCCAATGTGACCGCATATTGGTAGATAGGGAGAGCAGAGAGAACAACCTTTATAAGGGTCGATCTGCCAGCCAGATTTAGCCAAGAAACTCCCCAACTTTGGAGAAGACCTCTCATCTTTTCTATGTGTTTGGCCCATATCTCAGCCTTAACTGTTTCTTTGGCTAAAGGCAGACCAAGGTAAGAGAAATAACTCCAGTTCCTCTGCATTGGAATATCCAGGATCAGAGAGATTCTTTGCCTTATTTGTTCAGGGACATTCCAGGTATAGATCTTGCATTTTTTATTGTTCAGAATCCCTCCAGAGGCAGCTAGGAAGGCATCCAAGACTTTCTTGAATCTTTTTGCCATAAGGCTTGAAGCTCCCCCAATGAGGAGGGTATCATCCGCGAAAAGCGAATGATTGATCTCTTTAGTTCCTCTTCCTATACCAATTCCAGTGATCTCTTTTTGTTTGCGGAGTTTTTCTAAGTGTATACTCAGAGTTTCTTCTATTATGATGTATAGGAAAGGGGAGAGAGGGCAACCTTGCCTCAATCCCCTTGTGCTTCTAAAATACCTGCTTGGTCGACCATTGATCAGAGGGGCAGTCCAAGGGTTGGAGATGCAACCGAAGATAGTGCTTATGAAGTTGTTTGAGATCCCGAACTTTTTGAGAATTGCAGTTAAGGAGTGGTGGTCGACTCTGTCGAAAGCGTTTGCCATATCATGTTTGATTATCATTCCTTGTTCCTTCCTGCTGATGCTGCTGTGGATTGCCTCTTGGATGAGTATGACATTATCAGTGATTTGCTTTGTGGGACAAATCCCCCTTGGTTCTCTCATATTAAATAGGGGAGGAGCTTTTTGAGCCTATTGGCAAGAATTTTGGTTACTATCTTATAGGAGACATTGCAGAGGGATTTGGGCCGGAAGCGGTCGAAAGAGCGAGGGTTGACTTCCTTAGGGATGAGAGCTAAGTGAGAGGATTTGGTGTTGTCTCCCATCTTGTGATTTTTGAAGATATTTTTGACCATCCGCACAAAGTCTTTTTTGATGGAGTCCCAGTGATTTCGGTAAAAAGCCACCGTGAAACCATCAGGGCCCGGAGCCTTGTCCTGTTGCATACTAAACACTGCCTCCCTAATTTCCTCTTCTGTGACCTCCTGATCCAGCTCTCTGTTTTGATGGTCTGAGACTTTGCTCTCGATTGCGCTCAGAAAGTCAGAGCTGTCCGACTGCTGCGGGGCTGCTGCTAGAAGAGATTTAAAGTGGCTGAAAGCCGCCTCCTTAATTTCTTCTTGGTCACTGTAAACCTGCCCTTCTGCCTCAATTTTATCTATCTGATTCCCTGCCCGCCTAAGCTTAATGCTGTTGTGGAAGAAAGAGGTATTTTTATCGCCCGCCCTCAGCCATAGGCACCTTGATTTTTGCCTTTGTTCTTCTTCCTCGACTCGGTTTTGTCTATATAGCTCCCTGTACATTTGATTTTCATGTATTATATCTTCGTTTGTGGATTGGCTGTTCTCCTTGTCTTTGTTCCACTGTTCCATTTGATGTTGCAAATCCATTTTGTTCCTCTTCTCCTTTGTTGCATATTCCTTGGCCCATTGTTTAATGACTGATCTCAGAGATTTTAATTTGGTTTCCCAAACGTAGTGAGGCGATCCCCACACTTCCTTTGCCCACTGACTTTGAACGAGAGAGCGAAATTCTTCTTTGTAATCCCAAACTTTGTTGTATTTGAAGGGGAGGGGCCCCAGATTTCTCCCTTTCTCCATACTCATCACCACCGGTTTGTGATCAGAGGCCGAGACTTGAATGATTTTGCTCTTGATGGTAGAGAAGCTTGCTGCAATTCTTTCCTGCACCAGAAATCTGTCTAACCTTTCCTTGATGTTGTGGCAGCCTGTCCTTTTGTTACTCCATGTGTATTTCCCGTTGAAGGGAGGTATATCAAGCAGATTATGAGACTGGATTATCGCCTCCAGCGCTTCTCTTGAGGGGTCCGGATGAAAATTCCCTCCTAGCTTTTCATCCACATTTCTAATGAGATTCAGATCTCCTCCCAGAATTATGTTGCTGTCGTGGGAGGACTGTAATTCTGAAGATAGAGAATCCCAGCATGTTGATTTGTCCCTGTAATGGTTTGGAGCATAGATGTTGTATATGCTGTAGACTTCTTGGGAGGCTTTGTTTCTGAGATCTGTTTTAATCCACCAATTGCAGGCTTGAAGGTTGGTGTGCGTCCATTTATTCTTGTTCTAGAGTGTTCCTATACCTCCTGATGCTCCTTCTGATCCTATTGAGTGACCTTCAAAATTTTTGAATCTTTTTACTTGCTTTTGGAAATCTAGATCTGAGATTTTGGTCTCTTGGATGAGGACAATGTCTGGCTGCTCCTGGTTTATTAAGTCCCGGACTGAGTTTATTTCTAAGGAGGAGCCCATCCCCCTACAATTCCAAGAGACCAGATTCATCATTTACCATTTTTTGGGTGAGTCCCGTTTCTTTCCTTGGCTTTATCTCCACTCCCTTTTTGCTTGTCTAGGTAGGAGTCCATTGGTTGTTGTGCTCCAGTAGCCATTTCTTTTGCTGCCGCCTCGTCCCTAAGTTCCTTGTTTGACTTTCTTCCTCCCTTTTTTGGGGGATCTAAGGGGAGGCTGGATTCTTTCAGTTTATTTTTGGTGAGTATTCTCTCTATTGTTGGGGGAGGGGAGGGCAGAGGGATTGAAGGTGATGAAATGACAGCAAGAGAGATGGTGCGAGGGGAAGGAGGAGGAGAGGAGGGGTCTTCAACTTCCAAGGATTCAAAGGGGTTGGAGGAAGAGGGGAAAGAAGGAGTTGAGATGGGAGGGGAAGGGGGGGGAGGGGGGGGGGGTTTTCTAGGTGTTATAGACATTTTTGTGCCTTACAGCATGAAGCATGAAATGTCCATAATCTAAGGGATCCAAAGTCCCTAAACATGTTGTTCCTACCCCTAGAGGAACAAGGTCAGCAAACCACAGCACTGAATATCAGTTCTCCACCTGAAAACACTCAAAAACAAGGCAATTCTGGATCATGTCAACTACTCCACTGAGCATCTGCGCTGAATGTCAAATGCTCCACTGTCTACCTGCGCTGAATGTCAACTGCAAAGAAGGCTACCTGCGCTGGGCGAGTTGGGACATGTGGCACAGTCATTCCTCAAGGTGTCAATGCCCAGGAAGCTTCCAAAATGACACTTGGATCAAGGAATTCGACTGGTGATGAGTAAGAGGGTCTAGATCTCCAAGTGGAAGCAAGAACCTCCAAGTGGACTCAAGAACTGAAGAATAACTGAAGTGGGAGAGGACACTAGTCAGCTTCATGCCAGCTTCAAGCTGACTCATCCTTTCTCCAAAACTCCTATATATAGAGCTCTCTCATGAGGTCTAGGGGGGCTGGAATCTTGTGAATGTAAGGAAGTGTTGTTGGTTTGAGTATAGAACTATTGGGTGATTTTCTTTGAAGGAGGTGAAGAGGAGATTTCTTTCTGCTGGGAGGTGATGTTGGATTGGGCCTCTTATGGTTGTTTCACTTCCTGAACTTTACTTTTTCCATTAATAAAGCATTTGAGGTTCTTTTATATACATGTGTCTCAATGATGTGTTGCTATACTTGTGTATTTGATTTATTCTAATCCTTGAATCAATTATGAATGTATGCTTCTTGTAGTTTCCCTCTCTTGCCATTTTGCAGGATCTTGTTGTAGTTGGGCCAGCGAAAGAGCAAGGAGCTGGGAGCAAGCAGCAAAGAGAGAAGATTGGATCAATCATTAGCGAAAGACATCGGTTAGTGGATCTCTTTCTCCCCTCTTTTACATCTCATAAAGAAGTAATCTCAAATAGCTTTGCTTTGATTGTTGCTGAGGTACTATCACCCTTAGAGTGGGATAGGGTCATTCCGTATTGGATACTTTTCCCAACAACAAATTGGCGACTCCGCTGGGGATCGTATCTTGTTGGTTGTTTGTGTTTTTGCTATTCATTTCATAAACACAGGGAGTACCGAATCGAACTGCATTTGGATCTTTCAAATGCAAAGTAGAGGGCAGCTACTCTAGCTCAGTTCCTGGGCATGTTTATGATTTGAAGAGCTGATCCACAAGGACTCTGAACAACTCTTAGTGATAGCTTTTCATCCTCCTTTTCATCCTTTAGTGGGTACTTGATTGATAGCTTCTGATTTGGCCAAAAACTGTGAATTTTTGAGCAATCTGTAACCCGGAAACTGAGAAAAACGAAAGTTTATCTCTTCATTGTAGGCACTGTGAAGGCAGTCTGCATTTCATCGCAGGTCCCGAAGGGGCTACCTGCGCTGAATGTCAAACTGACAGTGTACTACCTGCACTGAACCAGTTTTGCCTTGTGCAACTGGGGTTCCCTGCTGTTTATTGCCCTGTTTTCATCCTTGTTTTTGCAGCCTGTTACCAGTCAATGTACCTATCTGAAACCATCTTTCCTTGCCACTATTCCGCCTCAGTTGTATAAAGAAACTGTATTTGTTCTTTTTCTATTTCTTACATCATTTGCAGTTTCCCATAACAAAAGTGAACTAGTCTTGCTGTGACCTCTTAGATCTAGACCTGTGATAAGTGTCGTTCTGATCTTAAGAGTTAGTTTGTTTGTTGTTCATAGCTGATTGAGCTTTTGCTTTCGTCATATGGTTTGAATTTATGTATTTCTAGTGTTGAAACAAGTAAATCTTAAGGTGTCTTTTGATTTTGGACAAAAGCTTGTTTGCTTTCACTTGAAATTGAATTCAAAGTTATACAACAGCTTTCTTTTTGTATTACATCAACATTAAGAAAGAGAAAAGAAATACCTGCATTGTGCATGAACATTTTGACAGCTTGCATGTTGATTTAGGAAAAAGTGCATTAGTGTGTGCTCTATGATCTGTGTGAAAAGATGATGTCTTTCTTTTCCCTCAGTAGTTAAGATTTTCAAAGTTGAAAGATTGAAAAGCCTGCTTATCATCTTAGACTGCATTTAGGAAGTTGTATTATACATCTCGTGGTGATCCATAAAGGAAAACTGCTAAACAAGATCAACCTTAAAATAAATTGAATTTAGATAACAACGCATTGAAACATAACGCAAACACATAGAGGTCTAAGCTAGAGACGTGTTCCGACGTCGTTAAACGTGATATCTTAGCGTTGAGTGGTTGGGTGATTCCTCCACGGTGAAGCGATAAGTATCAATACGGACTTGTGCTCCCACGTACCGTCGCGTATATATTGGGAGACCCCTATAGGAACAAAGCCTTTATCCATAGGAAGCCGTGTCGGCCGCCCTACTGATCGCAATGTAGTGAACACAGCATTCACGAAGATCGACCACTCGTACCGTAAAACGTATTCTGTGGTTTTGCGAAAAGTTTGGCACACCCTCTGCCTAGAACTCCAGAGTAGTTTCTTTTGGCCTTTTTCAAACTCTATAACTGAAAAAGTCCATCTGAGCATTTGTCACTTCGGGCTCGTTAAAACATCGAAGGAGACTAGAGTCATCTTTAGCTTTTTCTCGACTCTTGAAAAGTGAAAAAGCAAGTTGTGTCTAAAGCGTCGTTATAAAATTTATTTTAAACGGAACATAATCACCTCCTATTCCTGCGTTGATCTGTAAGTTGAGAACATGGAACGCCCCAACCAAGGAATTCCACATGATGGAAATCCTAGTCCTTTCTCCTCTTGGGGAGAAGTTGGTGCGCCCCACATGGCCACATTGTCGCTTCCAGGACTGACAATTGGCCTGCCAATTTGGCTATTCTCAACCAATGTAGTTCAGAACACCATGGTTCCTGAACAGTCGAGTCAACAGTTAGATTAGTCTAGAGCTGCCCACCAGCCTTCTACTTCCTATAACTCTTCCTCCAATCCTTCATCTTCGCAAGGTAGAGCCGGCAAAAGCCAAGCTCCCATGGAGAAGAAGGAGAAGAAGAAGAAAGAGAAGAAGAAGAAGGAGCCTAAGGCGACTGGGGGCAAGCAAAAGACATCTGACAAAAATCCACACACAGCACAGACCAGGCCTAAATCGCCATGTGTCATATGTAGAGGAGACCACTTCCATAGAGATTGTCCCTGTATTCCCTGGATACTAAGGGACTGGTCCCCTCGTTTGCACAATTCGGGAGCATCAACCTATGATAGCCATGTTGATTGCTTACCGTCAACCAGCGAAAGTGAAGGTTCAAGACAAAGAGGGGGAGCAAGATCCCTCTGCAGACTGTGTAAAGGCGATCACGCCATCCACCGTTGTCCCTTCTTAGACGAAGCGAAGAGAGTTTTGGAAGATCATCCGGTTTCACCGTTGAGACTTCCTCCTGGATACAAAAAACTCGTGCCAAGTCCTTCGTTGGTTGAAAATACAGCTGGCCTGCTCAAGTGGTCAGCTGAAGCGTCAGTCATTGAAAATGAACCTACTGAATCCAGACCGGACGAAAGTCCAAAGGTCGATACGGCAGTTGACCCGGTTCTCCCTTCAGAAGTTTCATCTTCAAATGGCACCGTCACTGAAGATTCATCTTCAAATGACACCCTCACTGAAGAGAATAAGGATGACACCATCCAGATTCTTTTCATCAACACAGACTCTGACGAGCGTCAGGGCAATGCGCCCATTCCTTTATCGCAGGAAGGAACATCGTCAGGGTCATATCCGGCCGTGTATTCGGTCCCACCACCAAGCAACCTGGTTGTGTCCTTTGATTGGAACCAACTAGGCAGACCCCGGTTGCCAGCCAGTATACCATTCAGAATCATGGTCCAAATATACAGAATGGTAATGGCTGGAACTATCATTGATGAAGGGGCATCTGTGAGTATCCTTTCCTCTATTGCTTGGAAAGCACTGGGTTCCCCGACGCTTTTGCCTGAGATAAGAAATCTCTCGGGTTTCGATAAAGGAACCAGTCGACCATTAGGGATCCTCCCCAATGTGCCTGTTACATTGAAAGGGAAGACCGTTCAAATGAACGTGATGGTCGTTCAAGGACCCTTGGATTATAACCTACTCCTTGGACGAGACTATATATATTGCATGGGAGCTGTAGTCTCCTCACTCTTTAGAGTAATGTGTTTTCCACACGAAGGAAGAATGGTCAAGCTCGTAGACCAACTTTCATTTCCGGGATCACGCATCGCAAATAGTCACATACCAACCCTGAATGGTCTATTCAATCAAGAAATGTCTCCACCCCCAGTCCTCCTTCCTGATGAGTGCGAGTGATTCGGAAAGATGGGACTGGAACCCAGGGGGCATGCATCCTGGTCTGCTTAGGGCAGAGGAAACTTTGGGTATAAGATAGAATTTCCGCGAGAGAATATGACTAGTTCGTACCCCGTCCGTGGATGGAAGAGGGGTTGTTCTGGAATAGGATTCTTTTGTCAAGGTTACGTGTTTGACAAAGGTCATTCACCCTTGTCTATTTCGGTAGACAGTGCCGAGGAAATGTTTTGTTTGAAAGATTAACGAGACAATCTTTGGGTAACCAGAAAGAGGTAAGCCTCCCTCAATAACACCAATGTTTTGTCTTTGAGTAGTGTTCTTCTCTTGTCGCAAGTAGCTGCTCTCTTGTCACAAGTAGCTGTTCTCTTGCGATCTTGCGAAAGATCTGTTAAAAGTTGGGCTGACGAGAAGACAAGTATCACATAAGACCCGTTAAAAATAACGAGAAGACAAGTATCGTTAACATTAGACTGGCAAGACGACAAGTAGCTGTGAACACCCAAAGAAAAGCAGAAGTGGGGGAGAGGAGGGGCAGCCTTGAAATTGTATTTTATACCTGGGGGCATGCAAACCTTTTGGAGTGCAAGCAAAGAGCGGTTATTTATCTGTTTTTTGGATTAGTCGTTTCCGAACTTGCATAAAGAAAGGATATGGAGTAAAGCTTAGTGAAGATGAAACTCCTTAAAAAATAGAGATCTCACAGGGGACATTTCTTATCTTATGACTGGTATTTCGAGCAGTTTTAGCATAAAGTTCATGCTCGTTAAAAAATAAACGCAAGATTCGAGCAGTTTTGACACGGTCTTCATGCTCGTTAAAAAATAAATAAAAGCAGTGAGCAATGTTTCCCCCAGAGTTTAAGCTCATTTTTAAATAAAAAATGAACCTATTCCGGTAAATAACCTCTGTGATCGTAAATTTATCAGCCATAAAAAGCCTTGGTCGTGTTTGCACCTGCCACCTCCACCGTCATTTGGCCGATCGTTCACCTCCATATGATTGTTTACCCATTTTGAGGAACAGCTGCGAAGAGTGATTCCACCTAGCCATCCTTGTGACACTGCTGTGATTGGAAAATTCCAACCTGTACCTGGAATCTGTTGCTATCCCTGTTTATCACTCATTCCTCAAAAGACGAGTCTTCTTTGAGCTCTTTTCAACTGACTCGTAAAATATGAAAAGTTTGCCGAGTTTTGGCCTTCCAGCTCATTAAAGTGACCGGAAGAGCTATCCCTCCTCTAGATTTTAATCTTTTTGGACCCGAGGGATTATTGCACAAAAAGGTCGAGCGCTTGTTTTATTCGGCTCGTTAAAGTTATCGAAAACTCATCCCTTTCGTATTGTTTTATACTTTTTCGGACTTAAGGGATTAGATGACGAAAAAGGAATTGTGGAGTTGACTTTATGTATCTTTTCAGACTCTCTAAAAATGAAAAGGACCGAGTTTTCCTTGTCGTTAGACTCGTTAAAATGATTAAATAGCGACAAACTTGTCTATAGACGAGAACGAGTTTCCCTATCGCTAGGCTCATTAAAACATAGCGATGGGCTTGCCCGAAGGGCAGGTTATAGAACAAGCATATGTTATCCTCCTCAAGCTTGACAAAAATAAAGAGGTACTGGTCAGAAATGACTGGGGAAAAATTGGGAGAACTTCAAAGCTTTAATGGTAGCAAGTCGCTCTTGAACATGACACGTTTCTTCCGTATCACATCGGGTTGGGTTGTTTCATTCACCGGTCTCATCACCATGGTCTCGCCAAACCATCCACATTTGGGGTAATGCTACCGATCCATCGCATCAGTGTCGTTATATGTTCAAGAGATGTTGTTCAGAAAGAGTCAACCGTGTCCCATCCACTGCCATACATTATCCTTCATCCATCCGGGCTGCGATATATATTCAGGAAATATAAAGACATTTGATATGTACATCATTGCAGCAGATGATCATCCTACTCAAAGGATGGTAATTTCAGCAGAGAATTATCAGTCTATCATCAGACGATCGTTTGTTCTATGTACCAAAATGAATTTATAAAGCTAAGCATGGGAATGCCCGCCTCAGCTAGATCATGAAAGCAGAATGAAAAATAATGTATTGTATTGTATTTTATTACAGGTCACCTCTCAGCGATTGAATGAACTTCGGATCCTCCTGATAAAGCATTTCACCCGATAAACGGCCTCATACTTTAGGGGGCAACTGTTATAGACATTTTTTTGCCTTACAGCATGAAGCATGAAATGTCCATAATCTAAGGGATCCAAAGTCCCTAAACATGTTGTTCCTACCCCTAGAGGAACAAGGTCAGCAAACCACAGCACTGAATATCAGTTCTCCACCTGAAAACACTCAAAAACAAGGCAATTCTGGATCATGTCAACTGCTCCACTGAGCATCTGCGCTGAATGTCAACTGCTCCACTGTCTACCTGCGCTGAATGTCAACTGCAAAGAAGGCTACCTGCGCTGGGAGAGTTGGGACATGTGGCACAGTCATTCCTCAAGGTGTCAATGCCCAGGAAGCTTCCAAAATGACACTTGGATCAAGGAATTCGACTGGTGATGAGTAAGAGGGTCTAGATCTCCAAGTGGAAGCAAGAACCTCCAAGTGGACTCAAGAACTGAAGAATAACTGAAGTGGGAGAGGACACTAGTCAGCTTCATGCCAGCTTCAAGCTGACTCATCCTTTCTCCAAAACTCCTATATATAGAGCTCTCTCATGAGGTCTAGGGGGGCTGGAATCTTGTGAATGTAAGGAAGTGCTGTTGGTTTGAGTATAGAACTATTGGGTGATTTGCTTTGAAGGAGGTGAAGAGGAGATTTCTTTCTGCTGGGAGGTGATGCTGGATTGGGCCTCTTATGGTTGTATCACTTCCTGAACTTTACTTCTTCAATTAATAAAGCATTTGAGGTTCTTCTATATACATGTGTCTCAATGATGTGTTGCTATACTTGTGTATTTGATTTATTCTAATCCTTGAATCAATTATGAATGTATGCTTCTTGTAGTTTCCCTCTCTTGCCATTTTGCAGGATCTTGTTGTAGCTGGGCCAGCGAAAGAGCAAGGAGCTGGGAGCAAGCAACAAAGAGAGAAGATTGGATCAATCATTAGCGAAAGACATCGGTTAGTGGATCTCTTTCTCCCCTCTTTTACATCTCATAAAGAAGTAATCTCAAATAGCTTTGCTTTGATTGTTGCTGAGGTACTATCACCCTTAGAGTGGGATAGGGTCATTCCGTATTGGATACTTTTCCCAACAACACCAGGGGGGGCTTAGAGCTAGGCCCTTGAGAGGCAGAGGATTTTTTTTTTTAACTTGTTCCCATTGGCCATTCAAAGGTTCTTCGCTTTCAATGGGTTCATTTGATTTTGATTTGCTACATCTATTTGCAAAGTGTCCGTATTCGTGACATACCTTGCATTTGAAGGGCAGTTGCTCGTAGTCCAGCTGTCGGATGTGCGTCTATTGGTCGACCTTGATCTTGATTGCTTCTGGCAGGCCTTTCCTGAGATCTACTTCTACACAGATCTTGGCGCACGCATGCATGTTCTCCCTTGGCTCAGATCTGTCAATGTATTTGCCGACCGCGTTCCCTATTGCCTTTACTGATTCATCTCCCCAACAGTGGAGCGGCAAGTGAGGTAGGCGGACCCAGACCGGGACTGCGTTTGGGATGTCCATCTCCGGATCAAAGTCTGGAGTCCATCTGTTCAGATAGAGGCCTCTTGAGTCCATGAAGTAGGAATCCGTTTCTGAATATGAGGTTCCTGTCCTCTTTTGTTTCGAAGATGAATGTGTAATATCCCCTTCCGCAAAACCTGATAGCTATTTTCCCTTGTGTCATTGCAACCCAGTTGCGCTCCACCCATTTTTGGACAGATCTTGGGGAAGGCCAGAGGCCAGTGAACTGACCTACAAGGCCTCTTTCAGCTAGGGCGATTGCAGATTTCCTTGGCAAAGAGGGAGGAAGAGATACCTCGGGGATTTCATCCAGTTTCTTGATAAATTTAGAGACAGAGGGACGAGGCTTTGTAGAGGCGGAGTCGGGGATCAGGGAGGCGAAGAGCTCTGCATGGTTCTCAGGGTCAGGGGGGGGGGGGGGGGGGGGCGTTCCCAGCCATTCAAGACTGAGAAGCCAGCTTCAAGAGGGCGAGAACAGGGATGGGCCCCAGCGTGGAGCCGGGCAGGAGGCCCGAGGAAGAGAGCGCAGCGCGCAGGAGGGAGGCAGCAGGGCAGGAACCTGCCAGGCAGAGCCTGGGGAGCGCGACCAGACGGACGCGGGAAGGAGGATCGCCTGCAGCCGGCGTAGAGCAGTCTCCTTTCTCCGGTGAATCTTTTGAACTTCGACCAGAAAATAAATTTAAGTTAATCTTCAAAAGACTTTTAAATATAATTTTAATAAATATAATTAAATTAGCTAAAATTAATTTAAAAAAACTATTATTTTAAATATTCTAAAAAACTTAATGATTAATTTATAAAAACTAATATTTGAATTAGATTTCTTCTATATTATAACATCTGCTTTATTAAAAAAAAAGCAAAACATAAAATGTAAACTCTTCCTACCTATGACTTAAAATTTATATAGTTTTTTTCAAAATTAATGATGATGATGATGGTTAATGTCCACTAAAACAAAACTTTGGTCTATTGGACCTAAAGAAACAAATTATTTAGTATGATTTAACATTTTATTCCTATGCTCAAAAAGCTTGGAGAGAAGCCTCCTGAGCTCACTATAATTTTGACATCGTAAAAGGCTAGGAAGGTCAGTATTGTGACAAAGATTATGAAACTGAGATCTAATGTAGTTGTATGCGGGGCACTCTAAGAGGAAGTGGTTTTCATCCTCGATGTTCCTATTCTCACAGAGATGGCAGATCCTTTCCATCCATGGTGTTTTAGGAATTGCCCAACAACCTGTTTCACTATGGAGCTCATGAGAGTTCGTTCTAATCTTCGCTATATTAATTTTCTTCTTTGAGCTAGTTAAAACAGAGAGATACTTTTGAGCTTCTAGGGTGGGGTTGATGACCTTATAATAACTGAATTTTCTTTTAGCTTTTTTTTGAAGAATCTTCGGCGAAAATCACATAGAAAAACTTATGTCGACGCGTTTCGAACCATCCAGTGTGGTTCATCGTCAGGACAAGTTGAATGAGCAGATCACATTTAGCACATTAAATAGACAGGGTAGAGAATCCATGACTCAACGACTAAAAAATAATAGCTAGAAATGACATGATAACGGCTAGTTTGACCAAGACAAAGGGAAATTAATAATAATAATAATATTATTATTATTAATAATATTTTCTTTTAGTTTTTAAATCTTTCTCACACCACATTTTTTTTTTGAACTTAGAAGTAACAATATTTTTAATGTTATTAATGTTTTGCAAAGCATCATTCTCGTTGATCTCCCAAAGGTTTAACCAGGCCTTCCTGTTTTTATACCACCCCCGCTTGAGCCTTAGGTGGTTTTGGCTGGAATTTAAAGCTAGCTTAGGAAGTCTACGATCTCCTATGTTATTGAGTTTGTGCTTGTACAACATAAGCCTAGTCATAGCTAGGCTCTTGATAGGGGAAAGACCTACTTCTATAAGGAGAATAGGATAGGGTGTATTACTTTTAATTTTCAGGTTATACGTTATAAAACACTTCTGGATTTGTTCAATCTTTCTCCAGGATTCTCTATAGATGCTACAACCCCAAACCTCACATCCATATAAGATATTCTAATTAACAAAATTAACCTAAATAATATTCCTAATAATTTACTTTCAATGACTAATTTATATTATCTTTATTAGAAAAAACTTCTCATATACACTTTATTATCTTTTTAATTACATAACTTAAATACAATTTATACTATATTTTTAATTACATATCTATTAAAAAATATAATAGCTTAAATACACATATTTTAGCTTTCCAATATTCTTTATGCCAAAGTTAACTTGTCACTATTTCTCATTGTCAAAGTATAATGAGAAATAAAATAGAACATGTTTTTTTTAAGTTTAAACTATTCTTTTTGAAAAAAGAATTTATTTATTATCGAGATATTTTTAATTTATTTTAAAATAATAATTATCTATAAAGTCTTTATTGAATTTAATTCAACTTTTTAAATATATAAGTAAAAAATAAAATAAATAATAAAGAATTTAATTATTATCAAGATATTTTTAATTTATTTTAAAATAATAATTATTTATAAAGTTATTATTGAATTTAATTCAACTTTTTAAATATATAAGTAAAAAATAAAATAAAGGTAGAAAACAACGGTAGCTTGCAGAGGACTTAGTCGGCCAAGAAAGCTAGAAGTCGGCGGCTGATTTGAAAAGCAACGCCAGCATCTGAATGCCGCTTTGTGCGCCCGCCATTTTCTCACAGGCCCTCTATAACCTTACCACAGCACGCCGGAGAGTCTGCACGATTGAAAACACAAACATTCATCTTGTGTATTGTTGAGTTGGGTGGTAATGGAGACTGAAGTCGAGGAGGGATGGGTGAGGGGCGCCATTATTGGGGTCGGAGCTCATGGAACAGTAAGCCTCGCCAAGAACAGCTCTAATGGCCACATCTTTGCAGTCAAATCCGCCACTGGTTACAGTTCGGCATTGGATAATGAATACAAGATTTTGCGGTGTATGAATTCTCCATACGTTGTTCGCTGCCTGGGGCACAATTACAGCGTCGTGAATGGTGTGGGGACGCACAATTTATTCATGGAGTACATTCCGGGTGGCAGTGTGGGGGATCTGCTGGTTAAGTTTGGTGGGCAGCTCGACGAATCCGTTATCAGAGCCTACACTCGTGGCATCCTACGTGGGATCGATTACCTCCACAGGCAGGGGATTGTGCATTGTGATATCAAGGGCAAGAATGTTCTTGTGGGTGCCAATGGTGTGAAGCTTGCTGACTTTGGTTCTGCCAAGAGGCTTGTGGATAAGGAGGGCCAGGAGACACTGCAATTAAGGGGGACTCCTCTGTGGATGGCTCCAGAGGCAGTGAACCAAGTGGAGCAGGGGCCTGCTTCTGATATTTGGTCTCTCGGCTGTACCGTACTGGAGATGGCCACTGGCAGGCCTCCAGGGAGCAATGTTTCCAATCCCCTTGCCGCGATGTATAAAATTGGATGCACACAAGAGCTACCAGAGTTGCCTGCATCGCTTTCCCCTCAGATCCAGGATTTCCAAGAGAAATGTTTTCGGAGAGACCCCAAGAAGAGATGGACCAGTACAGAGCTTTTGAACCATCCTTTTCTAAAGGAGGACTGCTCTACCATGAAGGAACATGCCATTAGGGTTCCAGTGTCCCCAACCAGTAATTTGGATTTTGGGGATCAAGTATGGAATTCCTACCAGAGTAGTCCCATTCCATCACTTGGCATCCCAAGCCCAACAGGGGAAACCAATGCAGAGGTCAATACGTCAATTGAGCTTTTCCCAAGGCCTTCTCCTAGGCAGAGAGTGATGGGACTGGCCGCAGGTTGTAAATATGGAGATGTGGCCAACTGGTCTAATTGGTCTGCAATTCCCCATGGTCAATGGGTTGTTGTGAGTCTTGACCACTTGCAGAGGCAACTCTCTAACTTCAGATAAACCTTTGTCAAAATCAGACATTAGTACTGGTTGCTCCATCTAGGAGCTTCCATTCAGACCAGAAAAGTGCAGTGTCAACTTGGGAGCTGTCAACTGGGAAGATCTTTTTCCCATAGATCTGGCTTTGATATTAATGTTCTAATTTCTTCTTTAATTATTATTATTATTAATTGTTCATGAATATTATAAAGTTAAAAAGGACTAGTTTATTTATTTTTACGGATATTACCAAGTTAAAAAATATAATGTACTATATAAAATGGTTGGTTTAATAGAATAACTTAATATTATATTGGTGCACTTCATCTTTTTAGAGACTTGCATGTACTAGGAATATTTGTTTGCATCATCAAGTTTAGTCAATTCCAAGTAACTTTTCACTTGCACATTAGTTCATTGCCCTCAATATGTTTCTTTTACAAATGCCAAAAAAGATTACGAGCAAACTAACTTGTTCTCTATCAATATCACTGAAAATGCTAACAAGCTGCAATTGATCCAATAATCTAACCATGTTTTTAGAGGCACCTTCATACATAATCTTGGGCCTTTCCTCCTTTCCTTTCATCACCTTATCTTTGAAGAGAACACCTCATTTATCTCACATTCAAATGCAATAGCACATATATCCATCTCCCCTCATTTACAACATCTCAATTATTTTTGTACAAACTTAAAAGACAAAATATTAGAAAAGGCATACATCCAATACCTACAACTCTTTCTAGCTATAAATGCCTTTCTTTTCCTTCCAATCATCCATCAATCGCACTACAATACTATTCCTCTCACTTCTTCCATCTTCCACATACTTTTCCATGGAAAGTATAGCATGGTCGTCTTTGACTCGAGGCCATGGTATTCCCTAACCACATTGGAAAAAAGAAACATGCTATTAATTCCTACATTGCTCACTGATTGCTAGGTTGTTGTGAAACATTAATTTTTGTCTTCTTTCAAACATAATGCTTGTTTTCAATAACTCTAATAGCATCCACGCCAATATCGCTTTTATCATTGATACACATTCTCTTTCCTCGGAAGCACTAACAAGCACCATGACTCCATGCTTCCTTTCAAAGGATTTTGTACAAATGTGTAATCTCTATTTTATGTTCTTGAGTTTTTTTTTGTGAAGGAATACAAGAAATCACATGCATACCATGATTCCTCACCTATATGCCTCTCCTAGTCAATATTTCTAAACTATGGTATTGGGGGAAAATCACTTGCTTTTCTACAACTGAGAATAATATGCTTTTAGATGGGCTAAAATATATTATTTCTATTGGCAAAAGATTCGGTCTACTTCTTCTCTCCAAGAGTGGAGCCATTTCCTCAGAAATCATATCCCAACCTCAATCACATGGCTTTATGAATGTCACAGTAAAACTCCATTGCGTTCTTCCACAGATTGTGAACTAACTCGCTAATATTGTCTTCATAGAGTTGGGACAAAGGCTATTTGAAGGATTCTAGCATTCACTCAATGCATTGGAGAAATTTGAACAAACATTTCATCTTTTCAATAGTCGAGATATAGCACATATCCATCAATCTTGCATTTTTTGCACCTACCTACAAATACTTGTGTCACAACATTCCTCAAACAATATTCATTCAAGGAATAATGGGAGGATACTAACTGCCTCGCTATATTTGCTTTCATTTATAGCACACCTCGCCAAGCATACTTGGGAATGATGTTTACATTCTTAATACTGCTATGCAGGGCTACAAAATATCAACAAGAGATTATGATGCATATGACACGAACATTGTCTTCCTTCTCTCGAATCGTGTGCACACTAGGTCTCTTTGTCAATATTTTCCACATCTCTATCGAGTGGTTATCTTAGATCTCCACACTCCTCCTATCATTTCTCACGGTCACAAATTTGAACAAAATATTTTTATGTTATATCAAAGTTTAAAAATTCAATGTGTGTTCAAACTAATAAGCCCAATAAACACAACAAAGATAAACTATGAACCTTACAGAGACCTAGAGGATACTCAATTGAACCTAATCACTACACAAAGTATTGCAATCACGTTTTTCATGTATTTCTCATTTTTCGTGTAGCAGGGTCCATCGAAAGTATGCAACATGAGTACTCCTTGGATGAGGAATTAAATTTTGCATTCAACGAGTACTCTCGCTCAAAATTTGAGTAAAACCTTAGGGAGTTAAGTTGAAAAAGTAGTTTTATTGTTTTATTATTTTATTATTTTTTAATCTTTTTACTTTTTTACTCCAAAAATGTTGAATCATCCCCTATGGTTGACATCATCATCTTGAATCCTATTGGTTCTTATAAATTTTATTTTGGCTGTACATTTTTCTTGGGAGGCCCATTTTAGACCTCAAAATTCCCCTGATGCTTATCTCGAACTAGAATTTGCTTAGAAAAGAAGTCCACCTAGCCTAATGAGCATTCAAGTTACGCTGATAAAAAAAAAATCTTTAAGCTACTGTGATTAGTCATTAAAATAAATTTCTTTTCCAATAGGTAATGTCGCCAAACCTTTAACGTGTGAACCACTGCAATCAGTTCCAAATTTTAAGCAGAGTATTGTTTCTCATGCTCCTTCATCTTATGAGATTCGTAAGCTATCACATTTTCTTCCTGCATCAGCACTCCTCCAACTCCCTCTTGACACGCATCAGTGCACAATGTGTACTCTTTTTTTGGATTTGTTGCCTTCAACACAATGGTTGTGGTTAATGCATGTTTCAACTGCGCAAAGCTTTGTTGGCATTTGGCTGTCCAATTAAAAACATTTCCCTTTTTCTGAAGTGAAGTTATAGGATACAAAATCCTAGAGAAGCCCTCTATAAAACGATGATAATATCCTGCCAACCCCATAAAAGGCCAAATATTTGCAACATTTTTTGGGAACAGACCACTCCATGATGGTTTTGATGTTTTCAGGACCTATTACTATGCCTTCTGATGAGATAATGTGTCCTAAATATTGAATCTGATCCTTGTAGAAATCACATTTGTTGTATTTGGCATAAATTTGATTATCATGAAATGATTGAAATACTATCCTCAAATGTTTCATATGTTCCTCCATGTTCTTTGAGTAGATTATAATATCATCAATAAAAATCAAGACAACTTGTCTAAATACAGGGGAAATATAAGATTCATAAGACTCATGAAGGTGGCAGGGGCATTGGTAAGCCCGAAAGGCAATACCACTAACTCATAATGACCATAACGAATTTGAAACACTGTTTTGCAAATGTCTTTGCCTTTAATACGAATCTGATGATACCCTGAACGTAAATCAATTTTTGAGAACACACTAGCTCCTTTGACCTAATCAAATAGATCTTTAATAGGGGTAGGGGGTATTTATTCTTAATGGTAAGCTTATTTAATTTTATATAATCGATACATAGCCACAACGTACCATCCGTTTTCCTTACAAATAGTACAAGAGCTCCCCATGGTGACACACTTGATCGTATATAACCTTTATCTAAAAGCTCTTGCAACTGCATTTTGAGTTCTGTTAATTCAGATATACTCATATGATAAGGGGTTTTGGACATAGGGTCTGCTCCTGGAACTAATTCAATGGTAAAATCAATATCTCATTTAGTTGGCAGCACAAGTATTTTCTTTGGAAACACATCGATAAATGCTTGTATGATTGGAAGATTTTGTAGGGAAGGAATCTTATTTTTGAGTTAGTATAGCCCACTTGAACAACATAAATTTGACAACCCTTCCGAATACATTTTCCTAATTGATTGGTTGTGATTGGTCGTAACTTAAGAACTCTTTTAATTCCTTGAATTTCTTTTCTAATCCCCCCTTCGTTAATGAAATTAATAGTTTTTTTCTTTTCAATCCACTAGAGACCAATGTTTCTCTAACCAATCCATTCTAATCAATACATCATATGAGCCTAAAGGTAATATATTCAAATCCACTTGAATTTGTTGTTCTCCTATTTTAATAGAACAATTTTCAATCTTAGCATTCACTCTCCGCTTAGCTCTTGTAGCTAATTGCACCAACCAGGGATTTTTAAATTTAACCATTTGTAAATGACATTTTTCCACTATTTTTGGACTGACGTAACTCAGACTTGCACCTGGATCTACCAAAATAGAAACATAGTGGATAGATATATTACCTTCTAGTTCTACCATGGTGGGTTGATATTTCACTTGATTATCGTCCAAAGTTGCATTTATTCTAGGTATGCTTCTAACTACCTCACCCATTGTAGAGGCTTCTTGCACATTAGTAAACTGCTCTATTCGAGTACGATGAGGGAAATTTTTATAGTAATGGGGATCTCCACATCCCCAACATTGCAGAGGGGGTTTATGTTGTTGTCTATTTTCTGGTTTTCTTACCACCTATGTCTGCCTAGTATCATCTTGTAATCCAAGTTTCTGTGGATTCCTTCTAGCAAAATTGGTCTGTTGTTTTCGGTGCACATCCTTTCCATCAAAAATTTTCAAATTTCTATTGTTCAAAAAGCCTTTCTGTCCCTTTTTAAAGTGCCCATTCTTATTTCTTTCTTCTTTTTGTTTCATTTGCTGATAACAAATTCTAGCTTTCCTAATTGCTTCGTCCATTGTTTTTGGGTTATCAAGTTCCAGCTTTTCCCTCATAAAGGCAGGTAAAATACTAGCAAAATGTTGCACCTTAGCATTATCCTCCAGAATATATGGAACTTATCTCAATAAGGAGGTGAACCTGGTTACGAACTCATTCATTGTTAACTGAGCCAACCTCAAGTCATGAAACTCCTCGTAACTCCCTCCTCCCACATCTACCCAAGTAACCATCTAATCGGGGTAAACATGGGCTGAGAGGCTACTATGATGGGATTCAACCTCCTATGTGACATTAAAAAAGTGGAATCAACAGAAACACAACATACAAACCTTCCACATCAGCTACACAACTCCTAGGAACCACCCCAACCTTTCTAGCAACCAGCCCTTGGGTTCCACTGAGATTTTTTGCCAATTAACCCCCGAAATCTCCCATGATATGGGCATGCCAGTGTCTAGAGGACCCTGGATTCTCCCACAACATGGCATGCTAGTGTCCAAGGACTATTTTTCTTAGTGTTGTTCCAATGTCCCTCAGATTTGAGCCACTTTTTTCAGGCCCAAAGCACAAGTCACTGCCCATAATTAAATGACATCTTCAGAACAAAAATATAACAACATAATGATGATAAAAATGCAATTATATGAACAAGGTCTTGACTATACCCCTACTAGCCATGGCATTCATTTCGTCAAACATATCACAAATATGTAATCTACAGGTGTAAACAACATATCTGAACATAGGGGTCTCATACTTATCTGAGAATCACTAAGAAGCATTGTTCCCTTACAACATTAGCTGCAGTACCATCTATTAGGTCATAGATACATTGTTTATTCATTTACAAATAAAAACATGAGGAGAGACATACATCATTACTGCCAGAATACATGCTCATAGCCAGCAAAATAACAACAGAAATAACATGAATACATCAACCATAGAATCTACATATAAGCCGATACATTTACACATGGAAAGCCAAGGGAATAAATTTCTCATTAATGAATGTAGAAACCAATTGGGGATGGGATTACCACGTTCTAACCAACCACAGATTTCCTGATCCAAATCTCTCTTCAGCCAATCACCCTCGTGCCATATTCCAAGCATGAATGTGGGACTCATAACCAACCAAAAATAACCAAACAAGGATGAATGCTACCGAAGTTATCCACCTACACCGTGAGGAATTTTAGTGCCTCCTAGTCTCTCAGGCTTTACCGTAATCTGTAGTCCAATCCAAGGATCACTAGACCCTACACCAAGACCCACTCTTCAGGCTTTATTGTACATCCCATCCTAGGACCACTAGGCCCAATAGAGAGAAATTCACCTCTTGGATTTACTGTATATCCTGCCATTCACCGACAAGGATTCCTAGGCCCACCGAGGCACACAATATTGGCTTTACCGCAACGCACAATTTGGCTCAGGGGTTACTAGGCCACGGTCTTTACCGTGATCCAAAAACTAGTTTAGGGACCACTAGGCCATGTGTTTGTCATTTCGGAGATCCACCTCACTTAGCTTCCAATCCATCTGGAAATCCAACTCAACCAAAGTATGAGAATCCATCTCATCAAGGCTATCCGAAAGTGGCAAGGCTAGGTTGAAAATGTTGTCACACCTGGCAAACCCATGCCATGACAGAAAAGAACCACATGCAATACCATGGATGCCAAATATAGCAAGGAAATCACACATGCAATTCAATACCTGCAAAGAATCTTATTGTAGCTGCTTGATCTTGCTCTTCCTTACTTGCTCCTTCCTTCTTCTTGCCTTATTTTTCCTTTCTTTCTCTAATTCCAAAGTGCTCCAAGAGTGAGAGAGAGAAAGAGAATAATGAGAGAGCTCCAAAATTGAACTAACAAAAGGTATCAATTGATTCTCATAAGCCTTTTTATTATTGAGGCCTATATTTTCTTCATTTTCGTCCTCATACACAACCTGTGACCTTTCACCTCCCTTTTCTCTTAATTTCCATCATTTTCATAAATAAATGTGCCAAAAATTCCATTTTGCCTTTCCAAAGCCTTTTCCTTTGCCTTTTCCAATTTCCTTAGCCATAATAAACCAAATGAACACCCACTAGGATGTTTTTCCAAACATTCAGCTTGGAATAAGTGTCCCATAAACCATGGTTATTAATTTTGTCTTTATTAACTTTTATTACATCGAATTTTCACGGGGCTGTTACAGAACCCTCCCCCTTAAGGGACACCATCCTCGGTGTTCAACCACACCTATACCTTAGCAAAACCACTGAAAAGAAAACATACTGCCCATGGAGCTTTATAACATATCTCGATGCAGTATTTACAATGATCACCCTACTGAAAAGAAAACCAACATGACAACATAACAACATGACAACTATAATGACATGAAACCCATACCGCTTATTGGAGCTTTATAACATAGCTCATGGTGGTATTTACATCCATATACATATGCGCATATATCAAATCATCACACCAAAACATATGCCAAAACATATACCAAACATCATACCAAACAACTTTGCCTCAACCGACAAATAATGAAGGATACATAGAGCGCATCTGATCCTCCATCTCCCATGTAGATTCATCAAGCCCAAAGAGCTTCCATTTCACTTTAACCTGCTCGATTGCTTAGTTCCGGAGCATGAGAACCTTTTTCTATAATATAAACTGAGGCTCTGGCTGGAATTCTCCATATGGTTCCACTTGCAATATATACCAGTCAATCACATGATCAACATATTTAACATACTTCTTAAGCAATGACACATGGAAAACATCATGGACTTTCACTGTCGGAGGCAGTGCAAGTCGATAGGCTACTAGCCCAATCCTCTCAATAATCTTGAAAGGTCCACAAAACTGGGGTGCCAACTTGGCACATGATCCAATCTGTAAGGAACTTTTCTTTGGTTTGATGTGCAAGTACACATATTCCCCAACTTGGAACTCCTTGAACAACCTGTTATGATTTTCATAGCTCTTATGTCTATCTTGTGCTGCTTCCAAATTCTTCTTGATTACCTGCATTTCCTATTCCATTTAAGCCAACATGTCTAGTCCAATCAACACCTTGTTAGCTAGATCACTCCAACTGATGGGAGTATTGCAACTCTACCCACACAATGCCTTGAATGGACTTATCTTCAAAGAGTCCTGATACCCATTGTTGTAAGAAAACCCTACCAGTGGAAGATATTCTTCTCACTTCTGCTACTAATGCATCACATACATCAATATCCTATTGACCCTCTCATCCTGTCTATGTGTCTGTGGATGATAAGTTGTACTGAAGGCCAACTCTGTGCCCAAACCTGCAAACAACTCCTTCCAAAACTTGGAAGTGAACTTTTCTTCCATGTCTGACACAATCTTCTTTGGAACTCCATGCAATCTAGCCACGTCTCTAATGAATACCTATGTTACATCGCTAGCTAAGAATTTAGACTTCACTGGAATGAAGTGCGCAACCTTTATCAACATGTCCACAACAACCATGATGGAATCATGGTGTCTCATTGTCCTATACAATACTATGATAAAGTCCATGGAAATGACCTCCCATTTCCACTCTGGAATCACAATCGGATTTAGGAGTCCACCTAGATGCTTACACTCCGCCTTAACCATATGACAGTCCAAACGCCTAGCTACAAACTCTGTCGCATCCTTCTTTAGATTCGACCAATAATAAAACCTCTTCACTGTAGTCAATGTCTTCTGATAGCTTGGGTGACCTGAATATGGTTTCACATGAAACTCCCTCAAGATCACTTTCTTGAACTCACTATTGTCCGACACACATATCATGTCTTTAAATCTGGCCAATCCATCTATCGTGAGATGGTATTCCAAATCATGTGCACCGAAACTTGTCTTTGTACCTATACCTGTACTCTGTTTCAACCTATGCACAATCTCCATATACTTGTCATCATGCGGACTTGCTTGCAAGATCCTATCCTATAAATCTGTCCCATAGGAGCTCATAACTGCCATGTGATTTACCTGTACCCGCTTTCTAAGAGCATTTGCAACCCTTCTCTCCTTTCCTTTGATGTACTTGATCTCGAAATCAAACTCATTGATCGTGGCCAACCATCTAGCTTTCTAGGCGTTCAGATTCGGTTGGTCAAACAAGTACCTCAACCTAATGTGATCAATAATTAGTACAAACCTCCTGCTAAGAAGATAGTTCCTCCACATCTTCAATGCATGTATGATCACTGCTAACTCAAGATCATGTGTCAGGTAGTTCTTCTCATGTTCATTCAGTTTCTGTGACTCATATCATATCACATGTCCATCCTACATAAGGAATCCACCAAGTCCTCTCTTTCAAGCATCTTTACATACTAAAAATTCTTTGTTTGGATCTACAATATTTAACACCGGTGCATGTGTCAACAACTGCTTGAGCTGCTCAAAACTAGCCTCACACTCCTCTGGCCATTCAAACTTCTTACCTTTCCTTTGTAACGATGTCATAGGATAATAAAACTATGAGAAGTTCCTCATGAACCTCCTATAGTAACCTGTCAATCCCATGAAAATTCTTATCTCATCCACATTCCTAGGAGTTTCCCACTCCATGATAGCTCTTATCTTCTCTGGATCCACTATTATGCCATCCTTGGAAACCACATGTCCCAAGTAGTGTACCTCGGTCTGAAAGAAACTGCACTTGTTGAGCTTAGCATACAACTGATTCTCTCTTAACAACCTCAACATTGTTTCTAAATGATCGACGTGCTCTTCCTCATTTTTAGAATATACCAATATGTCATCAATGAACACAATAACAAACTTATCCAAATACGTACACAACACACTATTCATCAATCACATAAATGTAGCTGGAGCATTAGTCAAACCTAATGGAACTACAACAAACCCGTAATTCACATACCTGGTCCTAAATGCGGTGTTGTAGATGTCCTCTACTTTGATGCGTACCTAATGGTATCCTAACCTTAAGTCGATCTTAAAGAACATTGTTACTCCCTTTAGATGATCAAATAAATCATCAATCCTTGGAAATGGGTACCTATTCTGGATGGTCACTTTGTTCATGTGCATGTAATCAATGCACAATATGAGAGTACCATCCTTCTTCTTCACAAACAACACTGGTCTACCCCATGGTGATACACTTGGCCTATTGTATCCCTTGTAAAGCATCTCTTTCAGTTGCAACTTTAATTCTACCAACTCAGGTGTACTCATCTTGTAAGGTTCTTTTAATGTTGGAGTTTCCCCTGGTACCAACTCAATAGAAACATCTACCTCTCTATGAGGTGGAAATTCTGAAATATCTACAGGAAATACATCCTGAAACTGTTGTAGAACTGGGTACCTACTCAAAACATATGCATCCTCAACTTCCTTACCCTTGTCACTAGAGATATGAACTGCAAATAGCACACACCCTTTCCTGCAACTGTGCTTGGCCTGCATAGTTGTCACCATCCTAACTAATGTGGCTTTCTTCTTTCCCTGTAAAACTCTTGGTTCCCCATTGTCATCCATGTACTCAATAAATTTTTCGTAGCAATCCACCTTAGTGTTGTGAAGGTATAGCTAGTCCATACCCAATAGCAACATGTATGACCCTAATGGCAATATGTTTAAGTGCATTGTTGTAGTCATGCCACTCAACTCAAATGCACAAGTTCTTACCCAATGGTGAACTATTTTCTTCGTACCTGTAACCAACTGCACTAACCAAGATTCTGCATGCATTTCCTTACTCAAACCACACATATCCACCTTCAGGACTAACATAGCTATAATTAGGTCCAGGCTCAATCAAAATAGAAACAACTTGCTCACAAAACTTATCATCCATCTCAATAATAGATGCATAGTGCTCTTCTTGTATGTTTTCCACGACTACATAAATACGAGGAATGCTCTGCCTGACATCCCCAATAATCTACACCTCCTATGCATTGTTTACCTTAGGCATACCACCTTGATTCTGCAAACAATCTCTCCTAAGGTGTTCCTCACTGCATGTCCATCACTCCAACTGTCCAATACCATTACCACTATGCTACTATTGTGATCCATGTCCCTATCTATCTACATTAAACTTCTTTTGAGGTGCCACATTTTCTTCTCCTTTACATTTTGAGGCCTTCCTCTGCTAGGTTTCCATTTACCTTTACCTTTGTCTTTCCCTTTCCATCCTTGATGAGATTCATTATTACGCTTTGACTGTTCATAGTAATGCTTCAATTTCCCAATGACTTCCTCAAGTGACTGAGGCTCATCATACTTAATCTGATCTCTAAATGCTAATGGAAAACCACTGACAAATTGAATTTTATCCTTCTCATCTTTAAGATATCGTACATACATCAATAGCTCTAGGAACTTAGTCGTGTACTCTTCATTTGCCATTGAACCCATATTTAGCTCATAAAATTCTTTGGCCTTACTGTCGTAGTACCTTTTTGACAAGTATTTCTTCTTGAAAAGCCTATTGAACTCATGCCAACTCAAGTCCTTTGTCCTGATGTCTCTAACCCACTTCACATCTTCCCACCAAATGTCTGCTTTACCTTTCAGGATGAAGATAGCAATTATGACCTTCATATTATCTGTGTACTCATGCAACTCAAAGAATTTGTTCATCCCAAGTATCCAAGCCTCTGCATCTTCTGGTTTCTTTAAGTCTCCATCAAAATTAGGTGGATTTGCTTTCTTAAATTCATCAGGAAAGTATCCCCTATCACTCCTCCTGTACAGATGATAACGATGACGATCATGATGTCTATCCGAACTAAAACTAGAATAGTACTTGTGCTCATCACCCCCCATATACGGAGTGTCCAATAGTCTTCCATATCTCATTGCATCAGCTCTATACGACTTGTGTCTACCAAGAGACCTATTGCCATATGGCCCATTACTTTTGTCCTCTTTTCCATGGCTGATCCAAAGTTACCCTTGTCACTACAATTCTGACAAACTTTGAAGAAGTATTGCATTAACCTCTGCTTGTTTCTCTTGTGCCTGCATGATATTTTCACTATCCACCTTACTACTCCTTATTTCTTCCTTCAATCTGATCAATGTGTCTACCAAATTAAAATAGTACCCACCATGCTGCTCATCTAATTCATGGGGAGAGTCTTTGTAGTCTACCATCTTGCTATTCATTTTGATCTTTCTCTTGCAAGGCATAATATGTTAGCTAAACCAAATCATAATAAACCAACGTACCTTAATATAATTTGGGGAGGATACCTCATCTACAAGATCATCCAAATCAATGTGATACATGTATAAACATAATCATAACAACATATAAACATATAACAACTAAGTGTGCCAACACATAACATCATTCTAGCTAGAGTCCAGTCATCACTGCATGACCATATCACTACACATACTATGACCTCATGCATGATGACACCAACCATACCAATGTACGTGGACAATACACAATCATAAACATAGACAATACACCAACATACACGCGGACAACACAATGTCATGCATAAACATGGACAACACACATGCATAAACACATATAATCAAGCATAAACGGACAATACTTGTAACAACAGGTAGCAACATGTAACCAAGCATACAAGAACGATACATGTAAGCAACATATAACAACATGTAACTAATCATACACTCATGATGACACCCTTCCCATCAACGACATCCTCTTTCACATGGCGACATCACTACAACCATAACCGACACCATGTATGTGCAACAAGCATATAGCCCACAAAGATGAAAACACATGTGCAAATGACTTGAATGCACGACCAACACACCACCCATCCAGTCCAAGGGGTGAATCATGCTCTGATACCACTCTGTAAAACCCTCCTACCACATCATTTGTAGGACTCCCAGGAACCACTTGAACCTTTCTATAACTAACTTTTGCTCTTGATGCGCACCCAATTTAGCATTTCACATTCAACCCTTAGGGTTTCACTTTGCGTCCCGACCTCTGAAATTGAAGTTCAATGATGAGAATTCACAATTCTCTGCTCAGGTATATTGCTCAACATTCTTCCGGCTTGTTGGTTCTTCATTTTGGTTTTAATGGCACAAATTTAACCCTTCCCAGTGGCTACATACAGGGGGTTACCAATAGAGGCTTCTTCCTTTTCTATCCAAGAGTAGTGGTCATGGCAGCATGACATCAGGTTCTTTATTACCCCATTTCATCTTGCTATGATGTTTACTACATATCTGGTGCTATGTCGGCTAATTTCTTTCCTCAATTGCAGAGTTCAACTGTTCCACTATAGAACAAGTTTTCCTCTGTTGTAGGTACTTTAACTGGTGTAATTTTTTTTATATGGCTTAGACGCTCGTCCTTGAAGACAAGAGCTCATTTCTACCTTTGTTTGTTCTTGCAGGTAAACTCTAGGGTTTTCATAGTTCCTCTCAGGATTGGGGTTCAACAAACTGTCGTGAATAACTCTAAGGGATATTTTTATTTATTTACCACGTTCTTACTTCTGTCAACCCTCCTTAAGCTAGGGTGTAACATCCCTGGTGAAGATTTCATGTAATAAAAGTTAATAAAGGAAAAATAAGACCACTATTAAGGGACACTTATTCCAAGTTGAATGTTGGGCAGAGATATCCTAGTGGGCATTACTAGATGTGTGTTTTGTCTAAAGAAAATTGACAAAGGCTAAGGCAAAGTCATTAAAAAGAAAAAGGCATTTTTGGCACATCTATTTATGAAAATAAAGGAAATTAGGAGAAAAGTAAGGTGAAAGGTCACAGGTTGCATGTGAGGAGGAAAATGAAGGAAAATAATGGAAAATGAAGAAGTTAGAGGCCTCATTAATAAAAAGGTTTCTGAGGACTAGTGGGCAAGATTTTTCTAACCTTTTGTCAGTTCAAGTTTGGAGCTCTCTCATTATTCTCTCTCTCTCTCTCTCACTCTTGGTCACTTAGAGTTTTCTTGGAGCACTCTAGCTTTGGATCAAGGAAGGAAAACAAAGCAAAGGGAAAGGAATGAAAGCAAGGATCTAGGAGAGGAAAGCAAGATCAGGCAGCTTCAACAGGGATACTTGCAGGTAACCTTTTGCATGTGTGTTTTCCTATCTGGTTTGGACATGCATGGCTTTGCATGTTGGTGCATGGTTCTCTTGCTATCAGTGGCATGGTTTTGTGAGGTTATGATAGTGGTTTTCAGCCTAGCCTTGACTTTTTATGGATGCCATGGTATGTTGGGATGTTTATCTCAGTTTTGAGATTTGGTTTGCTAGATGGGTTTCAGAACCCAGGGTAGAGGTGGTATCAAGGTTCATTCCCAAAGGCCTAGGAATCCCTTGACGCATTTTGGCGAGATACACGGTAAAGCCTGAGGGAGAAGTCTCGGTTTAGGGCATAGTGATCTGGATTTAGATTGCAGTAAATCGTGAGAGATTGGTATCAGTTTAGGGCCTAGTGATCCAAGATTAGATTGCAATAAATCCTGAGAGACAAGGAGAAGGAAAATTCCTCAAGGATAGTGATGGATTTTGGATGGCATTCCAAGGTCAGTTCACTTGTGATCAGGGAAATGGTTTTGGTGTGATCACGGTTTGATGAGGGTGGAGGTGGTTTAACCTCTGGATTCCCTTTGTTGTTATTGGATTGGTTGTTCCATGAGATCCCACATTCATGCTTGGAACATGGCATGAGGGTGACTGGCTGAAAGAGGGATTTGGTTTAGCCATGTCTATGGTCGGGTGGTACGTGGAAGTCTCGAACCTAGTCGGATTTGCCTATGATTAATAAAAGCTAATTTATCTTACTTTTTCACTGGTTTATATGTGGATTTAATGGTTGCCATATCTCTGATCTTTATATGGTTTTATGATGGTTATAAGCATGGTTAAATGACTGGTTCATGCCATGGTTATTTCATGTATTTACTTGTAATTGTTTAATGGATGGATGAAAGACCTAATTGATGATATAATAGTTCAAAGGAGAAGGAGGTGATCCTTCTGGTTTTATTTCATAAGTTCTTTTAGTCATTTATGCTTTGTCTTGTATCCTAGACCTCTAGGTTGCATTGATGCCAAGTGTTTGACAGAATGTCAGTCCCGGTTGGGGATGCTCAGGCCTGGTCCTGAGGTTAATTTGGTTTATCAACATTTTTATCATGTCTTTGATGGACTCTGAAGGTTGTATCAAGTTCTAGGCAGAGGCCAGGATTCTAGGCTAGAAAAGTGGCTCAAATCTCGGGGTTTTTGGCATAGGTCCGTTGAGAAAAGTCCACAGTCACTAGCACATAGCCCTATGAGAGCGACTTTGGGTTGCTGGATGCTGTCATGCCTATATCATGAGAGTGACTCTGGGTTAAAAGGCTTAAATAATCAGTGGGACTTAGGGACAGGATGTCTAAGTGGCTAACATGTCTCTTGAGGTGTTCTTGTTGATGTGGATGAGTTTGTTTGATATGTTCCATCAGTTCCATTTCCTTAAGGTCACCAAGGAAGTTGAATCCCTTATAGTAGCCTCTCTCGTCGCATGTTTACCTTGGTTAGCAGGTTGCTTGGGTGGACCTAGGAGGAGGGGGTGCTACAGATTGGTATAAAAGCTTGGTTGCACTCTCCTTGAGTAAAGGTGCATAGGCGTGCATGCATGTCAGTTGCATGTGTGTCCCTTACACTTTCATTCCATGTGCTTGTCGCATTGCATCATATTGATCATGATTGTAGTAAGGTTGTCATGAGGAATTTGATGTGATTTTGTGGGATGCATCCTCGGAAGTATATGAGTGGTTGCATATGGTTATATGTTGCTTACATGTTGATTATATGTCGCTTGAATACATTCTTGTATGCCAAGTGCGTTCTTGAATGTTTTGATTACATGTATCATTCTTGTAGGTTGGTTACAAGAATTGATCACTTATGCTTGACTACATGTGTTCATACGTATGTGTAGTTGATGAGGAATTTCTTATGCATGTTGATAGTTACATGTGGCAATTTGTGCAATGGAGTGATGGTTTTTGTCATTCATGAGGTCACAGCATGCATTGTTGATATGGCCTTGCATTGATGATTGGACCCTAGCTAGAATGATGTTTATGCGTTGATACACTTATTCGATATATGTCTATATGATGTTATAATTATGTTATACATGTATCCCGCTGATTTGATGATCTTGCAAACAAGGTATCCTCATCGAATTATGCTAAGGTATGTTGGTTTATTGTGATTTGGTTTAGCTAACATAGTATGCCTTGGAGGAAAGAGATCATGTGACTAGAAAGGTGGTAGACTACATTGAATCTCCCTATGCATCAGATGGGAAGCGTGGTGTGGGGCACTCTTCTGACTTTGAAGACACACTGAGAAGCCTAAAGGAAGAGATAAGGAGTTTCAAAGCAGACAATGACAAAATCGTGTAGGCACAAGAGAAACAACCAGAGGTGAATGTGATACTACTTCACAGTTTGTCATATTTGCACCGACATGGACCACTTCGGATCAACCATGGACATGAGGACAAAACTAATGAGGCATATGGCAGTAGGTCTCCTAGTATACATAGGTCAGATAACTCTGACATGATCAAAGATGGCTAGTTTTTGGACACTCCGGATAGGAGAGGTGATCGACACAGGTACTATTCCAGCTTTGGTTCTGATGGGCATCATGATCGTCATAGTCATCATCCTTACAAGAGGAATGATAGGGGATAATTTCCAAATGAGTTTAAGAAGGAAAAGCCACCTACCTTTGATGGAGAGATGAAGAAATCAAAAGATGAAGAAGCATGGTTGTTGGGTATGAAAGAATTCTTCCAATTCCATGATTATTCAGAAAACATGAAAGCAAAGATAGCCACTTTCAGTCTCAAAGGTAAAGCGGATATTTGGTGGGAAGACGTGAAGAATGTCAAAGGTATACATGAGGAATATTTGACTTGGCATGCGTTTGAAAGGCTCTTCAAGAAGAAGTACTTGTCTGAGAGGTACTATGATGAAAGAGCTAAGGAGTTTTATGATTTGTGGATGGGTTCTATGACGGATGATGAGTATACTAGAAGATTTTTAGAGTTGTTGAGATATGTGCCTTACCTCAAGGAGGAGAAGCCCAAGGTTTAGAGATTCATCATTGGATTTCCAATTTCATACAGAGACCGAATTGAGTTCGACGAGCCTAGATCGTTGGAGGAGGCCATCCAAAAGTTGAAACATTGTTATGAGAAGTCAAAGTGCAAAGTTGAGTCTAATCATGACTTGAAAAGAAATGAGAAATCTAAAGGAAAATGGCCACCAAAGAGAGGAAGACCTCAAGATGCAAGTGAGAAATAAAATGTAGTTCCTTACAAGAGATTCAATACAATTGAGAAGGGATGTGAAGAGAAGGAGGCTAGAGGTAGTAGTAGGGAACCATTGTAGTGTTCGATATGTGGTATGGATCATCATAAGAGGGATTGTCTACAGTATCAGAGTGGTGGTAGCCCCAGATCTACAGTGTTCAGAAGGTTCATATAGTTGATGATGTTGGTCATAGCATTCATCGAATCTATGTAGTTATGGACAATAGGCAGGCGGATCATCAGGCATCGATCATTGAGATGGACAATAAGCTTTGTGATCAAGTTGTTTCTATTTTGATTGATCCTGTATCTAACTATAATTATATTAATCCTAACATGGTGGATAAGTGTGGTTTGAGAAAAGAAGTGCATGCAGAGTATTGGTTGGTACAGTTGGTTGCAAGTACGAAGAAGAGTGTTCACCATTGGGTAAGAGCTTGTGCATTTGAGTTAAATGTCATGCCTACAACAACACATTTGCATGTACTATTGTTGGGTTCGTATAATATTATTTTGGGTATGGATTGGCTATACCTTCATAGAACCAAATTGGATTACTTTGACAAGGCCATTAAGTGTGTGGATGATAGTGGGTAAAATATGTCTTTGCAGGGGAAGAAGAAGCATACATCAGTGAGGACGGTTACTGCTATGCAGGCTAAGCGTAGTTACATAAAAGGTTGTGTGATGTTTGTATTTTTGCATCAAGCCCAAGAAAATCTCTTTGAGGATTGGTTCATGTGCCAAGTTGGCGCCATGGTATTGCGGGCCTTTTGAGATCCTTGAGAGGATTGGACCAGTGGCATATCGACTTGGATTGCCTCCAACAGTGAAGGTCCATGATGTTTTCCATATTTCATTGCTTAAGAAGTATATAAAGGACGTTGATCATAGTATTGATTAGTTTGTATTGTAGGTGGAGCAAGAAGGAGAGTTCCAGTCGGAGCCTCAGTGCATATTGCAGCGAAAACATCTCATGCTCAGGAATAGAACCATAGAGAAAGTTAAATTTCAATGGAAGAACTTTGGGTCTCTAGAAGCTACATGGGAGATGGTGGATCAGATGCGGGCCCTATATCCTTCATTGTTTGTCGGTTGGGGCAAAGCAGTTTTGGTTTGATGTTGTAATATGTGTTAATGATGTTATGGTATATGTATGTATATGTATATGGATGTAAATAATGCCATGAGCTAAGTTATAAAGGTCCAATAAACAATATGGGTGTCATATTATTATGGTTTTTATATTGTCATGTTGTCATGATGTTTTGCTTTTGAGTAGGTCTTTCATTGTAAAGACTGCAACGAGATAATTTATAAAGATGTAGGGGAAATATGTTTTCCTTTTAGTAGTTTTGTTGAGGTCTTGGTGTGGTTTAACACCGAGGATGGTGTTCCCAAAGGGGGAGGGTTTTGTAACAACCCCGATGAAGATTTCATGTAATAAAATTTAATAAAGGCAAAATAAGACCACGGTTAAGGGACACTTATTCCAAGCTGAATGTTGGGTAAAGATATCCTAGTGGGAATCACTAGATGTTTATTTTGGCTAAGGAAAATTGGAAAAGGCTAAGGCAAAGACATTAAAAGGAAAAATGCATTTTTGGCACATTTATTTATGAAAATAAAGGAAATTAGGAGAAAAGTAAGGTGAAAGGTCATAGGATGCATGTGAGAAGGAAAATGAAGGAAAATAATGGAAAATGAAGAAATTAGAGGCCTCATTACTAAAAAGGCTTCTAAGGATCAATGGGCAAGATTTTTATAACCTTTTGTCAGTTCAAGTTTAGATCCCTCTCATTATTCTCTATCTCTCTCTCACTCTTGATCACTTAGAGTTTTCTTGGAGCACTCCAGCTTTATATCAAGGAATGAAAAGCAAGCAAAGGGAAAGGAAGGAAAATGAGGATCAAGGAAAGGAAAGTAGGATCAGACAGCTTTAGCAGGAATACTTGCAGGTAACCTTTTGCACGTGTGATTTCTTATCTAGTTTGGACATGCATGGATTTGCATGTTGGTGTATGGTTCTCTTGTTGTCGATGGCATGGTTTTTTCGGGTTATGATAGTGGTTTTCAGCCTAGCCTTGCCTTTTTCTGGATGCCATGGTATGTTGGGATTTTTATCTCGGTTTTGAACTTTGGTTTGCCAGATGGATTTTGGAATCCGGGACAGAGGTGGTTTCAAGGTTCATTTCCAAAGGCCTAGGAATCCCTTGACCGGTTTTGGCGGGATACATGGTAAATCCTAAGGGAGAAGTCTCAATTTACGGCATAGTGATCCGGGTTTAGATTGCAATAAAGCCTGAGAGACTAGTCTTAGTTTAGGGCCTAGTGATCTGGGATTGGATTGCGGTGAAGTGCGAGAAACAAGGAGACTGAAAATTGATCAAGGATAGTGATGGATTTCAGATGGCATTCCATGTTTGGTTCGGTTGTGATCAGAGCACTAGATTTGGTGTGAACACAGTTTGATGAGGGTAGATGTGGTTTAACCTTTGGATTCCCTTGGTTGTTATTGGATTGGTTGTTCTATGAGATCCCACATTCATGCTTGGAAAATGGCACTGGAGTGACTGGCTAAAAGAGAGATTTGGTTCAGACATGTCTATGGTCAGGTGGTATGTGGAAGTCCTGAACTTGGTCGGATTTGCCTATGATTAATAAAAGGTAAGTTCTCTTACTTTTGCATTGGTTTATATGTGGATTTAATGGCTATCATATCTATGATATTTATATGGTTTTATGTTGGTTATAAGCATGGTTAAATGACTAGTTCATGTCATGGTTATTTCAAGTATTTACATGTAATTGTTTAATGGAATGATGCAAGAAGTAATTGATGCTATAATGGTTCAATGGAGAAGGAGGTGACCCTTCTGGTTATGTTTCATAAGTTATTTTAGTCATTTATGCTTTGTCTAGTATCCTAGTCCTGTAGGTTGCATTGATGCCAATTGTTTGACAAAATGTTAGTCCTGGTTGGGGATGCTCATGCCTAGTCCTCAGGTTGATTTTGATTTATCAACATTGCTATCATGCCTTTGATGGATTCTAAAGGTTGTGGAAACTTATGGGTAGAGGTCGGTGTTCGGGGCTAGAAAAGTGGCTCAAATCACGACATTGCTAGCACAAGTATGCTGAGAAAAGTCCACAGTCGCTGGCACATAGGCCTGTGAGAAAAACTTTGGGTTTCTATATGTTGCCATGCCTATAACATGAGAGCGAATATGGGTTAAAAGGCTTAAATAATCAGTGGGACTCAAGGACAAGATGTCTGAGTGGTGGGCATGTCTCCTGAGGGTGTTGTTGTTGATGTGGATGAGTTTGTTTGATATGTTTCGTCGGTTCCATTTCCTTAAGGTCACGAAGGAATTTGAATCCCTTATAGTAGCCTCTCTCGTCGCATGTTTACCCTAGTTGGAAGGTTGCTTGAGTGGACCTAGGAGGAGGGGGTGTTACATAGGGTTTAATCAAGACTAAAAGGGTTTGGTTATTTTAAGAGGTCCACTCTGTTACTGTATAAATTTGAGCTCGGATATGGGTAAAGCTCCCCAACCTTAGCCATGGTGTTTTCTTTAACAATTAATATTGTCTCGGTTATGTAATATTGTCTGACCATGTTGGGAAACTTATATGTGTTCACTATCTTATTTATCTGTCACAAGGAGACTATTCTCCCAACTACGAGTCTGGTAATGATGTTTAGACTATCCCCCAAGCTCCTTGCTCCAAACAGTTCCTTAGTTTTAAATATCGAGGTAACCACTCTGAACCTCAAGGCTGACCAATCTAGTTTAGGGTTATTTTCTTCCTCAAGGTTCACGACTAGCATCCAATTCAATAACACTCTAGCCAAAAATACTACACCTTTCCGTAGAGATCATTGCTTCCAAATCCTTTTCTCGTTATTGTTTCTTTTTATTCTCCCTTTGAGATTCCCCTTTTTCCCTTTTTTTTCCATCTCCAAGGAAAGAAAGAAAGTGATAATTGTTTTTTCCAACTGAATTCAATTGTTTGGAGGTTTCTTGGAATTTGTTACTCATGATTCTTCTTATGATTTGTTTTCCACACATATTTAATTTTCAAACATTTCATGTGAGCTAGAAAATTTTACTAGACTCTTCTCCAAGCCTTAAGGTCGATTACATGCATAGTTCAAAATATTTAAAAGCAAAGAAAAACAAAGAAAGTTATTGTAGTAATTGATGCATGCAGGGGTGTTACACTTCTCCAGTTTAATTTTTCTTATGTCATATCCACCATTTTATATAAAAATATACATTCTTATAAACTTGATTTTCTATATCATTTTCATACCAATGAATTACAAAAGTCAAATCATGATCTACCATATATTTTTACTTTATAAATTGAGATGGTATGAAATTATAAATGTATATAGTTTCATATTAAATTGAGCTTATTCAAAGGATATTGATGTTGCAGTGTTGGTAAGTGAACATAAATTATTGACTAAGTTAAAGATTTTCATAATTTTAAAAGAAGAAATTAACTTAAAATTTATTATATAATATATTTTTTTTTATAAATTAAACCAGTTTAGATTCATCTCAATTCTAGATCTACAAGTGCTAAGAAGGATTAAATCTTTTTTCACTCTAAAATAAATTTTCCTGTCAATAGACGTCATCCCTCTCGGTTCCTGGTAGATCTGAAGTTAAGATGGATTTAGGCTCATTTACTTTCCCTCTTTAAATAGGCTATATTCTACATGAATACCATGGGTCAATTTTTTTTTTATTTTTTTTTTATTTGTATAGGATTACTTTTATTATTATTTTTATTTTATCTTAATCGAGTTGAAACGTTTACATTACATTACAACATATCTACCTTACTAGACGAGAGAGCGGCTCTCTGGAGCAATTAATTTAATATCGATTTGATTTCATTTTAAGTTTAGATTTATTTAAACATTTTTTCATTTATTTTATTATATAAAACTACTTTAAAACTATCTTAATAAAACAAACAATAAATTTAAGTTAACATTTAAAAGAATTTAAATATATTTTTTCATTTACTTTTAAAAAAATTAAATATAATTAAATGAGCTCAAATTAGTTTTAAAAAGCTATTATTTTAAATATTTAAATAAACTTAACGATTAATTTATAAAAACTAACATTTTTAATTATTTTTGAATTGATTACTTCTATATTATAACATTTTCTTTAATAAAATAAGGGGTGGCAGGAGAGGGTGTGAATCTCACTAATCCCAAAGAAATGCTTGTCGACCAGTATGCCTAGGGCTTGGGAAAGAAGTCCAATAACCATGCTAAAGCTTATGGCCTCTATCTATGGCTCCTTTTGGCCCACCAAAAGGGAGTTATGAATGTCACAATTTTGGGAGATTCCTTCCTGGTCATAAAGCACATGCGCTCCAACTGTCCTGCCTAGAACAACAACTTAAATAAACTGCTTCAGGGAACCCATGGAATTCTCCCTTTCTTTGTCAATTTTCGATTTTACCATATTTTAAGAGCATTAAACTCTGAGGCGTATTTACAAGCTAATAAGGGTTGTCAATTGAATGAAGGAAAAAAGGTTGTCAACGAAACCTATGGTTTTGTACCCATCCCTTAGTTTCATTATGCAAGTTTCCCTTATATTCTCCACCCCCCCCAAGTCTTTTATTATAATCAAGAACTTATAATTTAACCCCTCCTTTATATGTCCCCTCCATGGCCCCTATATTCACCATACCCCCCACCGACTCATGTGGACTCTCCCCTCCGGCACCTAGAAATGTTTGAGGTTTCATATTTCATTTCTCTTGACGCGAGGCGATATGAATACGGGCAAAGTGATGTCTCCTATGTTGAAGAACCCAAAAAGTGTGAGAGCGCTCTTTTCCATTTCTCGGATTATGGTTTCTCACTAGAATTTTGAAGCGTTCTCCATGTGAGCTTCCTTTGAGAGTGAGCCACATTTAATCCTCCTGGTTTAGATCGGATGGCTCAATTGCTTGAAGGAAAGGATGCATGAAGTGAGGGTCAATTACAACATCGTGAATGGTGTTGGGACGCACAATTTATTCATGGAGTACATTCCAGGTGGCAGTGTGGGGGATCTGCTGGTTAAGTTTGGTGGGTAGGTTGACGAATCCGTGATCAGAGCCTACACTCATGGCATCCTACATGGGATCGATTACCTTCATAGGCAGGGGATTATGCATTGTGATATCAAGGGCAAGAATGTTCTTGTGGGTGCCAATGGTGTGAAGCTTACTGAGTTTGGTTCTTCCAAGAGGCTTGGGGATAAGGAGCAGGGTCAGGAGACACTGCAATTAAGGGGGACTCCTATGTGGATGGCTCCATAAGTAGTGAACCAAGTGGAGCAGGGGCCTGCTTATGACATGTCCTCACTCGGATGTATTTTATTGGAGATGGCCATTGGCATGCCTCCATGGAGCAATGTTTCCAATCCCCTTACCGTGATGTATAATATTGGATGCACATGACAGCTACCAGAGTTTCTTGCATCACTTTCACTTCAGATCCAAGATTTCCTAGAGAAATGTTTTCGCAGAGACACCAAGAAGAATCAAAGAAATGTTTAGGTCCCTATACTACTAGTGTAACCCATTATTGTCATTAGTACAACCCCCTTATTATATTGTTGTTCTCATGTAGTCCCCATATTGTTATTATTGTGCCCTTACATTATTATTGTTATGTCGGCTCTGATTATATTATGACCCCTTAGGCTCCTATATATAGAAAGGAGGTCTTGTCTAAGGTGTTGGTCTATCTTTTTTACCTTTTTGTGAGCTAGTTTCATAACAATTGGTATCAGAGCTTTGGATTCTAGGGTTTCGTTGTTCCAAACAGGTCATCGTGGCATTTTCACTATAACTAGTTTTATGCAATGTTTAAGAAGCTAAACAAAAAACCCATTTGAGCCGAAATTATTTTGAACTTCAGGTCTGAATTTCAGAGCTTGTCACGCTATATTTGCGGAGATATGATCTAAGGAAGTTAGGGTTTTTGCAAACCCTCGAATTACATTACAAACAAGTGACCTGGGTAAAATCATCATAACTTTTGTTCTGAGCATCAGATTGAAATTTCGTAAGAAGTTTCAGAAATAGGACGGCATGTAGTTTTCTGTATATCAGTTTCAGGTACTAAGGTCAAAATAATGACACGTGGAATGTCATACAAGTTTTCTCTACAGAAACATTATATAATCAAGTTATCTTAGGAAATTGGGCATAACTATTTCTTGGAGAATCAAATTCTGATCACACTTGCGGGGTTAGAAAGAGGACTTAGAGGGCTACTTCAGGACACAATTCCAGAACTTGGAGAATTGAAAGTACAGAGTCACAGTCGTTTCAAGATCAAGCTCCTAAAATCAAGAAAAGGCGATATGAGGAAGTTTGATGGCAAGGATCCGATAAATTGGATACTACAGATGGATAAATATTTTGATCTACATGAGGTTCAACTCTTACAAAAGGTACATATAGTATCTTTATTTAGAACCGAATCAATTTTTATGGTATAAAGGGCTTTGTTCTCATAAAGAACTTGTCACTTGGTCAATTTTCATGGAAGAAATGATAGCACATTATGAGGATACAAAGAGTAACACCTTCTTTAGCCAATTGATAAATATCGAACAAAAGGGTTCAATGGCAGAGCACATTGAGGACTTTCAAAAATTGAATATAAGGGAAAATGATATTCCAGAGAAGCAGAGGATTGATGTCTCCATAGGGACTTTAAAGGATAACATTCAACATGAGGTTCGTCTTTGGGAACTTGATTCATTGGAGAAGGAATTCAGGCTAGCAAGAAAAGTGGAAAGGAAAATTATCGCAATAAGGAAGTCTACCCATCACAACTATAAAGATGGAAGTGTTGTTTCTCCTACCCTTCCACAACCTACAAGGTTGACACCACAATAATTGGAAGAAAAAATAGCAAAAGGGCTTTGTTACAATTGTGATAACAAATATATTAAAGGTCATAAGTGCGCTGAGAAGAAATTATTTTACATTGATTGTATAGAGGAGGAAGAAAAGGATCAAGAAACATCAAAAGAAGAGGATATACACCAGGAACCAACCCCAGAGAAAGAAGAAATGAACCCGACCATATCTTGTAAAGCATTGGAAAGAATTACCACTCCTCAAACTCTTAAGATAGAAGGACATACCAAGAAGAAAAAGGTTCAAGAAGTGAAAGATCACATCAAGAAAGAAGAAATGAATCCGACCATATCTTGTAATGCATTGGCAAAAATTACCACTCCTCAAACTATCAAGATAGAAGGACATATCAAGAAGAAAAATGTTCAAGAAGTGAAAGATCATATCGAGCATCAAGAAATGAATTTGACCATATCTTGTAATGCATTGGAAGAAATTACCACTCCTCAAACTCTCAAGATAGAAGGACATATTAATAAGAAAAGGATTCAAGTAGTGAAATATCACAGCGAGCATCAACAACAAGTTCTCCAAGTTTTAAAGGATAACGCCACTTTGGTGCAGAATCGAATGAAACAACAGGCAGATCAACATCGCAATGAAAGAAGTTTGATGTAGGCAATTGGGTATTTTTATGGTTACATCCATATTAACAAATGTCCCTCAAGAAAGCTATTTATGAGAAGGAAATGTTGGCAGTACTACATGCACTTAAGAAATGGCAGCCTTACCTAAAGGGAAGACACTTCAAGGTAAAAATGGATCATGATAGTCTGAAATACTTTTTAGAACAAAGATTATCTTTAGAAGAACAGAAAAAATGGGTCACAAATATGTTGGGTTATGACTTTGAAATCATCTACAAAAAAGGCAAGAAAAATGTTGTTGCAGATGCACTCTTAAGAAAGGATAAGGATGTGGAAGCATTATTTTGTGCTATTTCTATTATCCAACCAGATTGGATAAACGAAGCAAGGGACGAATTGAAGAAGGACGAAGAAGTGTGGCCACTCATTCAGAAGTTGCAGAAGATCCCAGTTCAAACAATATTTCCAGAACTTGATGAGGAAGGAAAAATCATATTGGAACCTGGAGAAGTCACAGAAATAAGAACCTGACAACTACGAAATCGATCAATTTCAGAGTATCTCATCAAGTGGAATAACTTACCTGCTGAAGATTCCACATGGGAGGACAAGAATTTTATACAGAAGCATCAAGAACTACTCAAGCGTTGAGGAAAGCACTTTTTGAAGGAGAGGGCCATGTTAGGTCCCTATACTACTAGTGTAACCCCTTATTGTTATTAGTACAACCCCCTTATTATATTGTTGTTCCCATATAGTCCCCATATTGTTATTATTGTGCCCCATAGAAGCCCACTATTGTTATTATTGTGCACTTACATTATTATTGTTATGTTGGCTCTGATTATATTATGACCCCTTAGACTCCTATATATAGAAAGGAGGTCTTGTCATTTGTATCATCCAAGAATTGTTCATTTGTGTAATGTAAAGGAGGTTTCCCCTTAAAGAGGTTGGTTTCTATGGCGTTTGTGTATCTTTTCTATCTTTTTGTGAGCTGGTTTCATAACAGTACAGAGCTTTTGAACCATCCTTTTCTAAAGGAGGACTGCTCTACCATGAAGGAAAAGTCAATTCATGATCTACCATATACTATATATTTTTACTTTATAATTTGAGATGGTATGAGATTATAAATGTAAACAGTTTCATATTAAATTGAGGTTATTCAAAGGATATTTACATTACAGTGTTGGTAAGGTGAATATAAATTATTGACTTAAAATTTATCATAATTTTAAAAGAAAAAATTAAAATTAAACCAGTTTATATTCATTTTAATTCTAGATCTATCAAGTGATGAGAGGGATTGTAACACCCTCAGTTATTGTGAATATTTTCCATTTATCGTTTCTTACTTTTATTGTATAAGACTTAAACGAGTAAGGGCTTAGTTGAAAAGCATAAATGAACTTTATTATTAAATGAATGAAAGATTTTGGTGAATCTTGGAAACTCACAAGAAGGTCCAAAAACAAATTCTCGAACTTGCAAATGGTTACTAGCAGTAAAAATTCTCTCCTTCCACGAAGGTTAAAAAAATATCAGTGGGGAAGAGAAAGGGTTAGCTAGCAAAGGTTGAAACACCTGGAGAGAGATCATGAAAGACATTTTATCAGCTTATCTGAAGTTTGACAGGACGCTACCATGGAGTATTTTTTGAGCTATTCTAGAGCTAGCGGAAATATCCTGATATGACTTAAGTCTGTAAATTTTTGGTTGTAAGGGGTATTGATGGATGAGAATTGACCAGAGATCTCCTAATTTGACTTAGGTCTGTAAATTCTAGGTAGGACTGGGTCTTAATGCTTGAGAATTGACCAGAGAGTCACTGTTTGTTTGACTGTTCTTCAAGCAAGGAGCTCGAGGGGAGAAACATATTTGATTTTCATTCTCGTTGGAAGGGTGGTGTGACCTTTCCTGGTTGAGTTTTCGAGACAAGCCTAAGCTAATTCAGATAAGTGTGACCATGATTTTCAAAGTGTATGTTTTTTCGTGATTTTGTTTCTTCATTTTTTTTGGGAAATAATTAATTCTATGACTCGAAAATGAAGTTTATTATTAATTTTTAGAAGTGGAAATATGCCTTACACATGATTTAATGTGAAAAGTAGAGAAATGGATAGCTCCTGACCTAGTGAGTGGATCCATAATCGTACAATGCAAAACCCTATAGAAATGGATGAAGGAAATTAGCTCTAAGAAAGGAGTTAAGGATTTTGGTTGAACTCTAATTCTTAGCCTAGAGTGGTCTAGAACCGGGTTATAGTGGAGTAAATACCTTATGGGTGGAGACAGGGCCGAGATCTCATACCCATTACTGTCAGGTATGCATAAAAACAAACATAAGAAAGAAAATAATAACAATAGTTTGAGTTAGAATGACCAACATTAAAGGTAATATATATAAATTCTAATCACAACAGGAACACATATGTCATTTGAGTATTGCACGAGATATAAAGTCTGTTCATACCCTTGTTATCTAGTTTACACGGAAAAGAGTAGTGTTGGGTCCCTATAATACTAGTGATTACCCCATTACTATTGTAGTTATACCCCTTATTAATATTGTTGTGCCCCTATTGCCCCCATATTGTTATTACTATGTCCCATAGAATCCCTCTATTGTTATTTTTGTGGCTTTATATTATTATTGTTAGGTCGGCTGGATTATATTGTGACTCCTTAGACTCCTATATATAGAAAGGAGGTTTTGTCATTTGAATCATCCAAGAATTGTTCATTTATGTAATGTAAAGGAGGTTTCCCCCTCGAAGAGGCTGAATTCTAAGGCGTTGATCTATCTTTTCTATCTTTTCTTGAGCTGGTTTCATAACATTTGGTATCAGAGCTTTGGATTCTAGGGTTTCGCTGCTCCAAACAGGTCATCGTGGCATTTTCGCTATAACTTTTTTTCTGTGATGTTTCAGAAGTCTAAAAAAAAACCCATTTGAGAAGAAATCACGCTGAACCTTGGGTCTGAATTTCAGAGCTTTTCGCGCGATATTTGCGGAGATATGATCTGAGGAAGTTGGTCTTTTTGCAGACTCCTGAATTACATTCAAAACAGGTGACCTGGGGAAAATCGTCATAACTTTCTCTCTGGGGATCGGATTGAAATTTTGTAAGAAGGTACAGAAAGAGGACGGACTTTAGTTTCTTGTATGCATGTTTCAGATCCAAAGGTCGAAACAGTGACACGTGGCACGTCGTACAAGTTCGCTCTACTGAACTAGTCTATAAGCAAGTCACTGTGGGAGATTTCACATAACTCTTCCTTGGAGAATCCAATTTGGGTCAGACTTGTGGCATTGGAAAGAGGACACAGAGGCTACTACAGCTCACAAATTCAGAACTAGATGATTGGAAAGTACAGAGATACATCAGAGGCAATATTGAGGTCCTACAAAGTGAAAAAAGGTGTGTAGATTTTCTTAAATTTTTGCTTAAGCTTGGTTTGAAAATTTATTTTGAAGGAATTCAAAGGGCATAGTAGAGCATTATTATCGGTAACTGATGCCCCGAGGAAAGAAAATGCAAACACCTAGTAAGGAACCTGAAAGCTCTAGCATGACTCATGAAGAAGAGGAAGAAATGCAACATGATATATCAAAATTACAAGACCAAGTGCAACAACTGTCCCTTGCACAAAAAGGAACAGAATCTAAGATGGATGGTTTAAAGAAAGATGTAGAAGCTAAGATGGATGGTTTAAAGAAAGATGTAGAAGCTAAGATGGACTGTTTAAGGAAAGGTGTAGAAGCTAAGATGATTGATGTGGAAGCTAAGATGGATGATTTGAAGATAGATTTGAGGACAAACATGGACGAATTGAAGATAAATATGAATAAGTTGCTACAAGAAATGGTCCCTAAGGGTGAAAGGGTACTAAAGGAAAATCATGATGAGAACAAAAGAAATGTTAATCATGATTCCATAGATCTAATGTTGGATCGAAGACTCACCATATTCCAAAAATCGATATGAGGAAGTTTGATGGCAAGGATCCTGCAACATGGATATTACAGATGGAGCAATTCTTCGATCTCAATAATGTGCAAAACACACAAAAGGTACGTATGGCAACTTTATATTTGGAACCAAATCAGTTTGTATGGTATCAATGGCTTTGCTCTCGTAAACAATTTATCACTTGGGCAATTTTTACGGAAGAATTGATAGCACATTATGAGGATACAAAAAGCAACACTTTTTTTAGCCAATTGATAAGTCTCAAACAAAAGGGTTCAATAATGGAGCACATTGAGGAGTTCCAAAAATTGAACATAAGGGTAAAAGATATTCCAGAGGAGCATAGGATTGATGTGTTCATAGGGTCTTTAAAGGATAATATCCAACATGATGTTCGCCTTTGGGAACCTGATTCATTAGAGAAGGCATTCAGGTTAGCAAGAAAAATGGAAAGCAAAATTATGGCAACCAGGAAGCATACCACTCACAACTATAAAGACGGAAGTGTTGTTGCCCCTAGTCTTCCACAACCTATAAGGTTGACACCACAACAATTGGAAGAAAAAAGAGCAAAAGGGCTTTGTTACAGTTGTGATAGCAAATACACTAAAGGTCATAAGTGTGCTGAGAAGAAATTATTCTACATAGATTGTGAAGAGGAAGAAGAAAAGGAGCAAGAAAGGTCAAAAGAAGAGGATATACTCCAGGAACAAAGCCTAGATGAAGAACAAATAAATCCGACCATATCTTGTAATGCATTGGCGGGAATTACCACTCCTCAAACCATCAAGATAGAAGGACAAATCAAGAAGAAAAAGGTAATAGTGTTGATTGATTCAGGAAGCACCCACAATTTTATTCATTGTAGGGTAGCAAAAGAATTGAATTGCTTCCTATATCCAGCACCAGAGTGTCAAGTGATGATTGCAAATGGAGGAACAATAAATTGCTCTGGAAAGTGCCATAATATCAAGCTATCCATGGGAGAATATGTATTGACTAGCCCAATGCTTTCCATTCCAATGGGAGGTGCTGATGTTGTACTAGGAGTCCAATGGCTACAATCCTTGGGTACAATAGCTTTTAATTTTCAAGAACTTTTCATCAAATTTTCTGTGGAAGGAAAGGAAGTTGAATTAAGGGGTATTGCAGGGAAACCAGGAAAGATAATCAGCTCTAATGGTATGACAAAGCTTCTAAAAAAGGAGCAAAGAGGTGTAATTGCACAATTATGTTCGCTAGATGTTTCCACATTGGAATCATCTATTTCTCCAGATCTCCAAAAAGTCCTGGACAATCATTCCAAGGTATTTGAGACTCCCAAAGGTCTCCCACCTATGCGTGATCATGATCATGCTATTCATCTGATTCCAGGAAGTGTTCCTCCAAACATCAGGCCGTACAGATATCCCTATGTCCAAAAGAGTGAAATTGAACGTATGGTTGCAGAAATGCTAGAGGCTGGTATAATTCAACCGAGTCAAAGTTCTTTCTCTGCTCCAGTAGTATTGGTGCACAAGAAGGATGGATCATGGCGCATGTGTCCAGATTATAGGGAGCTCAACAAGCTCACTATTAAAGATAAGTTCCCCATTCCTGTCATTGATGAATTACTGGATGAATTGCATGGATCAATTTACTTCACCAAGTTGGATCTTCGTTCAGGATATCATCAAATCAGAATGAAGATTGAAGACATTCCGAAAACAGCATTTAGAACTCATGAGGGTCATTATGAATTTTTGGTCATGCCTTTTGGCCTTACCAATGCACCTTCAACATTTCAAGGTTTGATGAATTCAATTTTCAAACCATTCCTTAGAAAATTTGTGTTAGTATTTTTTGATGATATACTAATCTACAGCAAGTCTTGGAAGGATCATGTTGAACATGTTGACAGGGTGCTACAACTATTGGAGGAGAAACAATTATATGCAAAAAGATCCAAATGTTTCTTTGGAGTCCAGGAGGTGGAATATTTGGGTCATATTGTATCTCATGAAGGAGTTAAGGTAGACCCTAGCAAAATTAAAGCCATTAAGGAATGGAAAATCCCCACATCCATAAAGCATCTGCGAGGATTTCTTGGGTTGACAGGGTATTATCGCAAGTTTGTTAAGAATTATGGGAGAATAGCAGCACCTCTAACAACATTATTGAAGAAAGATGCATTTTCATGGACTCCGGAAGCAACAAAGGCCTTTGAACATCTTAAAGAGGCAATGTGCCAAGCACCGGTCTTAGCTACACCGGACTTCACAAAAACCTTTATTGTGGAATGTGATGCTTCAGGAAATGGAATTGGTGCTGTTCTAATGCAAGATGAAAGACCCATTGCTTTTGAAAGTCGTCCAATCAAGGGAAAGTTTTTAAGCAAAGCTATTTATGAGAAGGAAATGTTGGCAATACTCCATGCACTTAAGAAATGGCGACCCTACCTAATGGGAAGACACTTCAAGGTAAAAACGGATCATGATAGCCTTAAATACTTTTTAGAACAAAGATTATCCTCTGAAGAGCAACAAAAGTGGGTCACAAAGATGTTGGGTTATGACTTTGAAATCATCTACAAAAAAGGGAAGCAAAATGTGGTGGCAGATGCACTCTCAAGAAAGGATGAGGATGTGGAAGCATTGTTGTGTGCCATTTCTATTATCCAACCAGATTGGATAAACGAAGCAAGGGAGGAATGGAAGAATGACGAAGAAGTGTGGGCACTTATTCGAAAGCTACAACAAGATTCCAGTACGTCTGATACATTTAGCTGGAAAAATGATTCGTTATGGTACAAAGATCGCTTATACCTCTGTAAGAATTCCCAGCTAAAACAAAAGATTCTTATGGAATTGCACACTTCTCCCTTAGGAGGGCACTCAGGATTTTTAAAAACTTACCACAGGGTTAAGAAGGAATTTTTTTGGGATGGCCTTAAATCAGATATTCAAAAGTTTGTGGCGGAATGTTTGGTTTGCCAACAAAATAAAGTTGAAACAATTAAGACACCGGGTCTATTACAACCTTTATCCATTCCAAGCCAACGTTGGGAGGAGGTTTCAATGGATTTTATCACAGGTTTACCCAAGTCTGAGGGAAAGAGTGTCATCATGGTGGTAGTTGACAGACTTACCAAGTATGCACACTTTTGTGCATTATCACATCCATTTAAAGCCAGTACAGTTTCTACTGCATTTATGGAAACAATTCAAAAGCTACATGGAAACCCAAAGATTATTGTAAGTGACAGAGATCCCATTTTCACTGGAAATTTTTGGACAGAATTATTTTCTTGTCTTGGTACTCAGTTAGCTCATAGCTCATCTTATCATCCTCAATCTGATGGGCAAACTGAGATAGTAAACAAATGTTTGGAAGGATATCTTCGTTGCTTTGTATCTGATAAACAGACACAATGGGTCAAATGGTTGCCTCTGGCTGAATGGTGGTATAACACTTCCTTCCATACAGCAACAAAAATGACCCCATTTATGGCACTTTATGGGTATCAACCACCATCCATCACATCATATTTAAGAGAAAATTCTAAGGTTCAGGCAGTGGAACATCACATCGAACATCAACAACAAGTCCTCCAACTCTTAAAGGATAACCTCGTGTTGGCACAGAATAGAATGAAACAACAGGCAGATCAACATCGCAGTGAAAGAAGTTTTGATGTAGGTGATTGGGTATTCCTACGGCTACAACCATATAAGCAAATGTCCCTCAAGCAAGCTAAGAAGGATAATAAATTATCACCAAAGTATTATGGTCCGTACAAGGTGTTGCAAAAGATTGGTACTATGGCATACAAATTGGAGCTTCCTGCAGCTTCTCGATTGCACCCAGTTTTCCATGTTTCATGTTTAAAGAAGGTTATAGGCGACAAGCTCCCAGTTCAAACAATATTGCCAGAACTTGACGAGGAAGGAAAAATTATATTGGAACCGGAAGCAGTCACAGAAACAAGAACTCGACAGCTACGAAATCGATCAATTTCAGAGTATCTTATCAAGTGGAAGAACTTATCCGCTGAAGATTCCACATGGGAGGATGAGAATTTTATGCAGAAGTATCCAGAACTACTCAAGCGTTGAGGACAACACTTTTTTGAAGGAGAGGGGCATGTTGGGTCCCTATAATACTAGTGATTACCCCATTACTATTGTAGTTATACCCCTTATTAATATTGTTGTGCCCCTATTGCCCCCATATTGTTATTACTGTGCCCCATAGAATCCCTCTATTGTTATTTTTGTGGCTTTATATTATTTTTGTTAGGTCGGCTGGATTATATTGTGACTCCTTAGACTCCTATATATAGAAAGGAGGTTTTGTCATTTGAATCATCCAAGAATTTTTCATTTATGTAATGTAAAGGAGGTTGCCCCCTCGAAGAGGCTGAATTCTAAGGCGTTGATCTATCTTTTCTATCTTTTCTTGAGCTAGTTTCATAACAAGTAGAGAATAGTTAAACCAGAAAATAACATTGTAACAGTCAAACCCTGATATTCCATCGAGAAAGAAATGTTAAAGGTGAATAGATCATGTCAACAATAGACACATTTGTATTATGAAGGGAAATGTTATACCACGACCTGGTCGATAAATACCATTATTCAAATGAGAGATACAATAAGAAACAGTAAGAAATAGTGAAAATTCAAGTTAACATATAAATTATGAAAATTGTCAAGGACCTTTATATGAAACCCCATTTACACAACATGTCGAGTGATATTTCAAATTAAATTTACAAACAAATGTTGGAATGTCCATTCTTAACAGGAAAAATTTCAAGGATGGAAATTTATCTTAAGTTTAGAAACGTTGGTGAATCGCATTAGTCCCTAATATGAAAATAGTAAAATGTTTGTTGATATCAATGTAAAATTATTCAAATTTCTATTGATTTTATATAGATCCTCTATAACATTTTGGCAATTTCAAAAGTAAAGTACTTTTATACTATAAAATTTGGGCGAATATTTTTTTTTTTAAATCACTTAAAATTAACCCACTTGCGAATATTAGCCCCTAAAATTCTCCTTGGTTCTTAAGCAAGAAATATAATAGCTGAAGTTCTAAATATATTATTCAACAACAACACAACAAATACCTCAGGTCGTGGGATGTACCGTTGGGCAACTAGCGAATGTCCTTTGCTAATAACCATAACAAATTAATTTCTTCAGGGTTTCCAACGATGACAAGAAAATTTCAAAATTATGATTTTAACCAAAGGGGGAAACCCTCCACAAGGGTTGGTGAAGACATTCTAATAGAAACACGCAAGCAAGGGGAAACCAAGAACCAACCTGGAAGAAGAAAACATCGGGGTAAGTGTAGGCCACGATAGCAGCGAGCTCCAAATGTAAATTTATAAAAGAAAACAAAGTCGAGCAAGAAGCGAACCTGCAAATAGCCAAGAAGGTACAAAGGGGTTACTTCCATAGTAAGACAAATATTGGAAATTCACAAATAATCAGAAATTGTACTCAAGAAGGCCAGGTTTTCTTACCTTGGAAGAGGGAAGAGTTAGACCTCTGCTCACTGCAAGCTTGAGATAGAACATAATACCCTATTAGCTAATATCAAGGGAAAGATATTATCCAAGATTACACTAAGGAAATTCTATGATTTACATAGTAATTGAGTGGATTACCTTCCATGGCCTTGAGTAAATCGTGAACAAACTTGGCACGTCTATGATAAAAAATACCAGGGAATTATAATCTTGCAATTGTGCAAGCCTGTAGCAGGACCAAGGGTAAATGAATGGAGAGCGGTGAAGTTTACCTGCAACTTGCCCAAAGGGATAAACCCTAGATGTTGGAATCAAGTTGCAGACAACCAGAACCCCAACCACTGAACAATGAAATAACCGAGCGAACCGTGAGGGTGCGAGATAGGTAGTTACCCAAGAAGTTGAAATTTCTATCTCCACCATTGGATGAGGCAGTGACACATCCACGGTCTCCCGTAACCTAGTTGTCATCTGGAGTGGTGGTATTGTGTCACATTAGAGGATGTAGTGGTTGATTGAGAAGCTTCATAACACATAAGCTAGGGTGGGGGGGAATCCTTTTCTTAACCTTAGGATTGGAGAGATATTAATGATACAAATAAACCACCACTAAAGCTTAACAATTCTCACATACCACCCATTTATATCCTAATAGTTTGAATATGGGAGTGATAGTCGATTGTACCAATCCATGTGTCTAAACTATTAATAGCCCTTGGTTGCATAATATAACTATTAAGTATCCCTATTATGTTACCAAGCCTATTGTCAACATTCAATATGGGTGTGTAATTTTGTTGTAATTTTTTTTTAGTATGATGTATGTAAGAACATGTTACAAGTGGTATCAGAGCGCCATGGTTATGACATTGTGGCCTATTAGTCAATTGTGAAATAAAAAACATATAATGATGCATAGAGAAGGAGCAACATGAGGAGGGGCACATGAATCACTTCACCTAGAATATTAGCAGGAGGATTTGGACCATAAACGCATACAAAAGCTAATCTTGAAATGTGGGTTCAGTTAAGGGGGGAAAGTCAAAACATGAACACATTGTTGTTGGAAACAGTTCAGCAGCTACGAGCTGAAATGATGAACTTAAGGGCTAATAATGAGCGACTAAGGCTAGAACAAGAGAGAATAATTAAAATTATTTTAGATAGGTAGAATCAAAGAAATACAAACCCCAATCTAGAAGATGGAAACATAGGAAAAATGCATCGATAAGGGGAGGACAACTCAGAGGTTGAAGGAGGTAGAATTGATAACGAGGAAGAATCTGAAAATGCTTCTAGAGGAAAATGGAACAAGAGACCTAGGTTCAATGGAGAGGCGAAAGAAGCCATTAAAGCTTGATTAATTAATATGAACACATATTTCTAGAATTATGAATATGATGACAACTTGAAGGCTCGGTTGGAAATCTATCAGTTGTAGGGTAAAGCCACTTTATGGTGGGAGGAGATTAGAACTGTTCGAGAAGTGGATGAGAAAGAGGTAACATGGGACAATTTTTAGAGGCACTTTAAAGATAAGTATCTGCCAGAACGGTTCTATGACGAAAAAGTGAATGAATTTCATGACTTGAAGTTGGGATAGTAGTCCATTGATGAATTTACAACCAAGTTTACTTCCTTATTACGATATGTTCCCTATATTCAAGAGGAGAAAGCTAAAGCTCAACGTTTTATGAGTAGTTTATCGATTTTAATGAAGGAAAGACTGGAATTTCACAATCCAAAGTCAATGGATGAGGCTATTTAGAAGGCTCAAATATGCTATCAGCAAATGAGGCAAAAGGGTGATGTCAGTAAGGGATGGCCAAATAGAAAAAGGGAAAAGAGTTTTCAAAATTCCGAAAGTGTTAAAGTGGTTTGAAATAAGGATGCACATAAGAAGCAACTGAATGGACCTTCCAGGAAAAATCCGCAAAGATTTCGATCACAAAGCGAAACCAAACAAATAGAGGCGTCTAGCAAGCAAGAACATAATTTGTTACAGAAATCCCCTTACAATGTTGGGGTTGCGGGGAGCCCCATTATTATAAAAATTGTCATCACCGTGACAAAGGAGAGCCAACTGCTAATATATAGGAAGCCTCTACATTTGGGGAGGTGGCAAGGAGCATACTGCGAATCAATGTTGCACTAGAAGATCATTAGGTTGACTATTAGTCGGCGATGGTGGAATTTGAAAGTAAATTAACTAATTGCCTTGTCTCTATTTTGATAGATCTCTGTGCAAGCTTAAGTTATGTTAATCCAAAATTAGTTTAGATGTGTCATGTACACCGTTACATTGAATTTAGGAACCCATGATTAGTGCAACTGGCCACCGGAGCAAAGCGGAGAGTATCTGTCGAGGTGTCGGGTTATCTTATTGAGATAGGAGGACAAAAATCAAGGTGAATCTAAACCTACTGCCTTTAGGATGCAGCGATATGCTAATAAGAATGGACTGGCTAGAAAAGCATTCATCCTTAGTAAACTACAAAGAGAAAACCATCAGTTTCCTCACTGATGAAGGTGTTAGACAAGAGATCCACGACATTAAAAGAGGCATAAAATTCGACAAATTACAACCCATCAATTACGAAAATGAATTCGGAAAGTCTGTCAAATTTATGCAGTGCAAATGGGTTATAACAACTCTAAGAATAAAACAGTCGCTCTAGAGAATATACCAATCATTCAAGAATTTTTTGATGTATTACCAAAGGTTATTCTTGGGCTACCTCTAAAGTGGGATATTGATTTTAGGATAGAATTAGTTACAGGAGAAACACCAGTATCAAAAGCTCATTATCGCATGAGTATTCTGGAGCCAATAGAACTGAAAATACAGTTACAAGAATTACTTGAAAAGGGGTACATACGTCCAAGTGTCACCTTGGGGACCCTTATATTATTTGTCAGAAATAGGGATGGAACCTTACGATTATGCATTGACTATAGGAAACCAAATAAATTAACTATTAAAAATAAGTACCCATTACCAATAATTGATGATTTATTTGACCAAGGGTGCTACCATGTTCTCAAAAATTGATTTACGATCAAGATATCATCAAATAAGGATTAAAGAGGAAGATATATACAAAACGACATTCAGAACTCATTGCAGTCATTAGGAATTTGTTGCTTTTCCATTCTAGCTCAACAATGCCCCAACAACATTTATGAGCTAGATAAATGGTATAATCTACCCCTATTTGGACAAGTTCGTTATGAATTTTATTTACGATATTCTGACTTATTCGAAAAATTTGAAAGAACAAAAATAACATCTTCGAATAGTGTTTCAAACCTTAAGAGAAAATCAACTTTACACCAAATTCAGTAAATGTGATTTTTATCAAGATCAAATTCAATATCTGGGACACATTATTTCTTTTGAAGGTCTAGTTGTGGATCCTGAGAAAATTAAAACCATCATGGAATGGGTTGTTCCAAAAAATGTGACCGACATATGGTCTTTTATGGTTATGGCTAGGTATTACCACCGCTTTATAGAAGGATTTTCTAGAATTGCATATCCTATAACTTCCTTGCAAAAAAAGGGAAGACCGTTCAAATGGACAGTAGAATGCCAACAAAACTTTGAAAGGTTGAAGCAATTATTAACAACTATCCCTATGTTACAAATTGTAGACCAAGAGAAAGAGTTTCCTTTGTGTATGGATGCCTGTCAAGAAGGTGTGGGAGGTGTTCTAATGCAGGAGGGAAAGGTAATCACTTATGAATCTCATAAGTTGAAGGAGCATTAGCATAAATATTTTGCTTATTATATGGAGTTGATTGTTGTAGTACATGCTATAAAGATTTGGTGACATTATTTTCTAGGGAAAATATTTTTTTTAATGACGTATCATAATAGTTTGAATAGCTTCTTTAAGCAACCTAACTTAAATGCACATTAAGCTAGGTGGATTGCTTTCCTAGATGAATTTGATTTTGACATTAAACACCTTAAATGAAAGGAAAATTGTGTGTCTGATGTGTTAAGTATGAAGTTACACTATGTGTATGAAGTTTCCTATAGTCTAGTGGAATTTGAATTTTCTGAAGAAATTAAAGAGGTTTCTTTAAAGGACCTTGAATACAAGTTTTTATGGCAGTAAAGCAAGCAAGCACAAAATACTAGAATGTAATATGAAATTCATATAAATAGTAACAATTTATTAACCTTCATAGATAGAATATATGTTCCTAACCAACAATCAATCAAGCAGTTTATATTGGATTAATTCCACCGAAGCCCACCTCGAATATCATAAACTATTTTCTGCAGTTAAAAAGGGTATTTTTGTCTTGACGTGAGGAAATATATTTCTGAGTATTTGGCCAAGTGTTTAGAATGTCAACAGGTTAAATGTGAGCACCAACATCCTACTGGATTGCTTCATCCACTATCCATACTTGAATGGAAGTGGGATATGATTACACTAGATTTTATAACTGGATTTATGATATCAAAGAAGAAAAATGACTATATCGTGGTAGTAGTGGATAAATTGAGAAAGGTATCTCATTTCATACCGATTAAATCACATACCAAACTTCCAAAATTGTAGATATATTTATGAAGGAAGTATTTCAATTACATGGGATATCATAAGTGATAATTTCTGATTGAGATGTTAAGTTTACATTTGCATTTTGGACAGCTCTCTTTACTAGGTTGGGTACATATATTCAATTTAGTACTGCATACCATCCACAAACAAATGGGAAAATTGAACAGGTGAATCAAGTGCTTGAAGATATGTTACGAATGTATGTAATGAAGCAACCAACAAAATGGGAGGAGTACCTTCATTTAGTAGAGTTTGCATACAATAATAGTTACCATGAATCATTAAAAATGAGTCCTTTCGATGTACTGTATGGGAAAAAATGTAGAAAACCTACTAATTGGAGCAATCCAGAAGACAAATTGATGTTAGGACCTGGCATGTTGCTGGAAATAGAGCAGACAATAAAGAAGGTGTGACAGAACTTAAAGGTTGTGCAAGAGAGACAAAAATCTATGCAAATAAAAAAATGACCTACCGAGAGCTCCATGTAGGTGATCATGTCTATGTAAAGGTTAAACCAAAGAGGAGTACTCTAAGATGGGGAAGTTGTACGAAATTAGCACCCTGATACTGTGGACCTTTCCAGATATTGGAAAGGATCGGACCTATGGCATATCAACTCACCTTACCAAGTCACATATGAATTCATAATGTGTTTCATGTTTCCCTGTTAAAGAGATATGTGTATGATCCCAGACATATTATAAGTTGGCAGAATGTATAGGCAACTTCATGTTAAGTTGTAAAGTATATTTATTGATCTGATGATTCAATAGACTAAAGGAGTTATATGTTGTGGAACAGGTCAAACCGGATGGAGAGTTTCTGGTAGAACCTCTATGTATTCTCGACCATGGAGAAACAATGTTGTGGGTGTGAGCTATCACCCAAGCTACTGTGAAATGGAGGCATTTTAGCCCGAAGGAAGCTGCTTGTGAAGATGAAATTTCATGCAAAAAGCATATCCTAATCTATTCTAAGAACGAGTATGAACACCGAGGATGGTTTTCCACACAAGGGGGGGGAATATGTAACACCCCCTAGTTATTGCGAATATTTTCCACTTTTTGTTTCTTACTTTTACTGTATAAGTGTTGGGCATGGAATCCCCCCAAGACATGTTTTGGGGCTTACAGCCCAAGTTTTGACCAAGTCCATTGTAAAGACTCCGCAATTTGTGGGTGCAGAGCGCGAAGTCATAATAGAGTCACAGGGTTGTCCGCCCTTGTTTTTATAATGTAATGTCGGCTTGAAAGATCCACCCATGGTTCGCAGACCATGGGATTGTATAAATAGAGCGAGGCTCTAAGTGTAGAAGATATTCAAGTTAAGGAAAAAAGCATGATGAGTCTAAGAGCTTGAGTCGAAGTGTAAAGTGTGTCTTGGGTCATAGAGTAGGAGAAGGCTCTGCAACTGTGTGTGCAGAGGCCTAGTAGTCTGCAGCTGAGTGCGCGGACCCCTGCAGCTGAGTGCGCAGGGAAGGTCGAGTCTGTAACTGTGGGAAGAATTAATAAAGAGAAGTTTACCATATTTCTGTGTATCTTTTCTTGCTTTATGTATTATTGGGTATAATTTGCAAGTTTACTGTTTATTTGTTGCACGAACTTATATGCATGAACTGTATAAATAAATATAACACAAGGCTTCTACTTATGTGAAGATAACTAACTGGTGTAAGAAGGTAAGTAAGATCTCGGGTGTGATTTAGGGAAATAGTGCAGAATGCTACTCCAGCAGCGCGGAAGCCCCACAACCCCTGGTTAGGGCTACACGAAGGTGAATCTATCAGGGTGCGAAGGCCAGGGAAGTGCGCGAAGCAACCTGCACATAGAGACTAGCAGTTGGACCAAATCAAAACTCTCAGACATCTCAAGGGTGCGGAAACTTGGTTCCAGAACCCCCCCATACTACTTCGAGTGAGACCTCAGTCTGCGCTCCGTGTATTGTTTCTGAAAGGGCCAGTAGTACAGGGATTTTTTTGGCTAATTAACTCCGAACCTGGGTCAGGCCCCTATAAGCCAACAAATGGTTCCATTGCCGGGATCGGGATCTACATAGAGATGTCTGATGTCGTATCACTGGAATCCAACAAAGAAAGGAATTGAAGATAGGTTGGATAGAAATATTCACGATTTCGCCGCGTAGGAGAACATGAATTTGTGACTATCAAAAGAAGAGTGGTTAGATTGCTACTTATACACAGAGATCCACAAAATTTTCTTCGCATCCTTCCCTATTGAGCTATACGAGTGGATCGCGAAGCTAGCAGATAGCCAAGGAAGGTGCCAGCTCGACGGACCTATTGTGTGGACTCCAGAATTGGTGCGCAGATTGGAAGCATCGAAGGATAAGATCATGCGCAATATTGATCACTGGCTCGATCGAGTTATAGGAGGATTCATCACCAAGTTCACGGTAGATACTTCAGTAAGCTATAGCGAGGCAAAACGACACTTCCTTAAAGGACCACGAGGTAAGTACGTTAAATCTTTTAACACTTGGATTAAAATGCTATTGTATAAAAAGCGGGTTATGTGAATAAATTGATGTTTGGGGCTACGCAAAGTGGGAAAATCTACAGAAACAAAGGTAGTATAGAACTAGAAATTGGTCCCTTGATTTCACCTCCGCAAGGGGACAAGGAAGAGCTCGTGAAGGTCTTCGCCCCAACCAAACTCACCACCTCCGCCACCACCGCGAGTAAATATGGCAAGCGCGATAAAGTTTCCAGTGTTCAAGGGAGTAGGAAGTGAAGATCCGGACCAATTTTGGTTCATGATAAAATCTGTATGGGAAGTGTAGGGAGTTACGGATGACAATATAAAGAAAGCGACGTTGGTCAGCGCTCTGCAGGATCGCGCACTAACCTGGTACATTAAGCATTCTAATGATAATTCGAATGCGGGGATTGTAGATATTCAAACTGTGCTAAACAAAGAATTTAGCAGGCTGAAGTCAAAGGCGCAATCAATCATTGGGTTCAAGGAAATCAAAATGCTACCAGGTGAGACCCCTTGGGAGTTAGATCAGAGACTGAAGTGTACAATTTGCGAAGCTAACATGACGCTGACGGATGGACAACATCGCAAATAGTTTGTAACATCGTTAACGCCACATTTATGGAACGCACTGTCACAACAGAGACTAACAACTCAAGCCGAGACCTTGGAGGTCACGATGAGATTGCACAAGACCCCGATACAGGATCCCAACTTAGGGGTTCAGCAGATTCACGCGCAGTTGAAAAACTTGTGCCTTGAGATGCAGAGTTTGAAACAAGACATGACGGCTCACCCAAAAGTGTGCGACGAAGTATGGTGCATAAAGTGCAAGGGTCAATGACATGACAAGGATCACTACCCGATGTTCGCAAACTACCTCGCGGGAGGAGGACAAATTCCATTGAGACCGGAGGCACAAGCAGGACCAAGCATGGTGCCTACATTATGGTGCGCAATTTGTCAGATAGGAGGAAAGCATGCTACAGATAACTGCCATTTATTGCAAAAGTACACGCAAAATTCATAGCAGTTGTTCTGTAATTTTTGTATATCGGTGGGACATGATGAGTGCACCTGTAGAAGTTATGAACTGATGATGGATCAGACTCCTACCTATAGAGTTCAGGCTGAAATGTGGTCCCTTCACGAGAACACAGGGATGGCGTGAACCGGACTTCAAGGGCACGGACGAGGTCGAGGTGGAGGAGGGCCTAGAAGAGGTCACAAATAGCTGATATGTTACAATTGCGGAGGGCTAGGACATTATGCCCGCGATTGTACAAATCCAACGCGGCCATCATGCTTGTATTGTACATTGTTTGATCATGAGACGGAGGATTGTCCCACACTAATAGCGTGGTTGCGCGATAAAGGAGCACTCCAACCTCCCCCGACTCAGAACTTGCAAATGATGAGGTTTGAGCTGTGCGAGGAAGACCCTAATGTGAATATTGTGCTCCGAAGTGGAATTACGATAGGAGATGACAAAGGCAAGCAACCTAAAGAAAGTACTTGGGTTCGCAAGGCTCCAACGAAGGAACCTGAGTTTGATTTGGAACACGCTAAGGAAACCTTCATGGAAGCCAAGAAGAACTTCGCTGATGCCTCCACTTCAGGAAGTAAAGACAGACCGGAGCCGAAAATGGACCCGTCGATGCTCACAACGTTCCTGGAAACATGCATGAAGCTGCTACACGACAGCAAGGCTATAAAGGGGCTACAGGAACTCATAAATAGATGCGCTGGGACCATGCTAAGAGAACCGTGCGTAGTCCAAAAGGTTGGAAATCACATGACGCGAACAGGAAGGGAAATGAGATTGACTGCACAGATTGGGGAATATGAGATGGACCAAGTGATTTTGGATCTAGGATCGAACGCGAACGTTCTGCCTAAGCAAACATGGGAGCACATGGGAAGGCCTACGCTACAATGGTCTCCTATCCAACTGCGAATGGCGAACCAACAAAAGATCCTACCTATGGGGAGATTACCAGGAATCACAGTGGATATCGAAGGAGCAAACGCGCTAGCAGACTTCGAAGTAATAGAGATTGTTGATGACAACAATACCTACCCTGTGCTATTAGGAATAGATTGGGCCAGTGACATAAATGGGGTGATAAATGTAAAGAAGTGTAAGATGATTTTTGAGAAAAAGTATTTGCGCATATTTGTACCTTTAGACCCTGCAGAAGGATCGCGCTACACAGAGCCAGTGCGCGACTATGAAAGCGACGACGACTTGGATTGCATCTACAAGATAACTGTGCAGGAGAAAGACTGGGTAAATCCAATCGCGGATGGACGAATCTCATGGGAGCGTGAAAGCTCCTACACATCGAATTCTAACGAGGAGATAGAACGATGGCAAAATCGGTTACACGAGGTAACCATGTTGAATTGTAACATGATGACAAGATCGTTGCGTTGTGTATCAACGGAAGGAAGGGATCTGCCTATGTATGATGGGTTAAGTGAGGTGGATGACTTCCTGAACAGATTTGAAAGAGAAGTGTTTGAACAACAAGGTTTCGAAGCTTTGAAATGGGTACTACACGCTACACCCACGAGGTGGTGGGGTACGCACCAAGGAAGCTTCGGGGACTGGCACAAATGTAGAAGAATGATGGGCATACGATCTGGGAAGCCTCAGATGCAATTAACAGACAAGATTTCCAAACGAAATGGTCCATGCGCCCACCTATCCAGATGGATACAGGTATATGGTTTGAAACCTGCGCGGATGTACACAGTCTTCACGTTAGGAGACACGGTCAGTAAGAATGTGCAGGCAAGGAAATGGCGCAAAAAACCCCTCCAGTTGGAACCACAAAGTATGGAAAGATCAAGTGCACAGAAGGTTACCCATGAAAAAGCCTTTAACGAAGTATGCAAAGCACTGAACAAGGTCCATAATGCGCAACGGACTAACTGGGACCTGCACATACTAGTGGTTCTATGGGCTTATAGGACCACGTGTAAGAAACTAACGGCGCAGATGCCCCAAGGCTGGAGTATGGAGCGAAAGTTGTAATTCCCATAGAACATAAAATTCCTAGTCCGCACATGATAGTATCGACAGGTACGACGGTTCGCAGAACCTTGGAAGACGGTGTAGCACAGCTGAACGAAGCAAAATACGTGGGACATAACAAGGAAATCTGACAGGGTGACCTTAGTCTTCGAGAACTTATGAAAGATAGGGTGCGATTAAGGGAGAAAATCACTCTGATTATCTTTCTACTAGCCCTTTCGAAAACAGTTCGCGGAGCATGGACCGAGGTCTCACCCGAAGTAGTATGGGAGGGTGCTAGAACCAGGTTTTCGCACCCTAGAGATGTCTGATGATTTAAAGTGGTCCATGGTTTGACCCTGCGTGCACATCGCTATGCACACTTATCAGTGCCTCGCAGCCTGCGATGATGCCCTCTCGCAGCCCTGCTCGGGGCCCGAATAGTGTTATTACCCAAATCCTCATTAGTAACCCATTATTTGTTGATCAACTTAGCTTATCTGTATGCTTTCAGTTATACTTAACAATATTCACCATTCATATATGTACGCACAGTAAATAAATAGTATAATTGCAAATGATATCAAACAAGAAATAAAACAAGAACAAATGCACGAAATTCAGATAAAACTTCTCTTTATTATTCTTCTTCCTTGGTTATAGACTCGACTCCCCCCTGCGCACTCAACTACAGGGGTCTGTGCACTCAGTTGCAGACTCTACTAGGCCTCTGTGCACTCAGCTGCAGAGCCTCTTCCTACTACTACAACCCGAGACACTTAGAATCTTACTCTATGCTCGCTATCTTCTAGACTCCATCCATTTGTTAATTTCCTTCCTTTACAACTTAGAGCCTCGCTCTATTTATACAATCCCATGATCAGCAGACCATGGGTATGTCGACACTACATTCAAAACTTAGGGCGGACAACCCTATGACTCTAACATACAATTCGCGCTCCGCGCCCACAATTCACGGAGTTTTTACAATAATACCAACTCAAAAGTTGGGCTTTAAGCCCCAAAACATGCTGTGGGGGGATTCCATGCCTAACAGGCCCCCAACACAAACATTGTGACTCGCCCTTGAGTCACTCTGTCGGCATGGCGATCTTGGTGCGGAGTCCCTCCAACTGTTCCCATACGGTGCTGATGTCTGCCGCACACTGAGATGTTGCTTGTTGAACCTGCTGCATTCGTTCCTCCATGTCTGAATTGTGTCCTTACATCTGTACCAGCATTCGATGCGTATGTTTATAGTCTTGTGCCCTTGTTCGGCTCCTCGGGTCGCAAAGACTGTACTTCGGCCAGTTAGTCAGATAGCCAGCCCACCCGTGTAGGGCTTCAAGTGGCTATCATTTACTTTGCCTGGGAAGGGTTCTCCATTTAGTTTTACTAGCTGGACCGCGCCTCCATTTGTGAACTCCTTAACCACATATGGTCCCATCCATTGCATTCTGAATTTTCCCAGAAATTTTTCAAACTTACTGTCATACAGTAGCACTAAGTCGTTTACCTTGAAGGTGCACAACTTGATATGGTAGTCATGCCAGGATTTTCACACTGCTTTTGCACCTGCTGATGAAATCCAACAAAAAACCATTCTTCCTCGAGTTATTTTAATTGCGCGAGCCTTTCCTCCAGATCTTCGCGGTCCATCATGCTTGTAAGCACTGCTATTCACATACTAGGTATGATATATTCCATCGGCATGACAGCTTCCACACCATAAACTAACCGGAAAGGTGCCTATCCCATCAGTTTCTTGCACGTTGTTTTGTAAGCCCATAGCACGACAGGTACACGCAGGTCCCAATTGCTTCACTACGTGTTGCATACTTTGGTCAGCGCAGTCTCCAGTATTTTTTTGAATGCCTCTACTGTCCCATTAGCTTGTGGGTGGTACGGTGTACTTTTCTGATGATACACCTGGAACTCTTCTGTGAGCGCGTTGATGGTTTCATTCAGGAAATGTGTTCCGCGATCACTCATTAAGATTTTTGGACAACCAAATCGGGTCAACACATTTTCGAACAAAAACTTCGCAACCATGGAAGCCGTGCAGTCTTTGACTGGCTATGCTTCCGCCCATCGTGTTAGATACTCCATCGCGGTGATGATGTAGTGTGCACCCATATTTCCCTGAGGTTTGATCGGTCCCACAGAGTCGATTGCCCATTTATCAAATGAATGCAATGTCATTTGTTGATTCAATGACATCTTGTCCCTCTGTGATGGTTTTCCAGTCCTTTCACATATATCGCAGGCCTTACAATGCACTTTTGAATCCTGTTATAGGGTTGGCCACCATAACCCTGTGCGAAGAATCTTCTGTGTGGTCGCACATCTTGCATAATGTCCTCTTGCAACACCCCCATGTGCTTTCGCAAGGATCTGGCTTTGTTCGAATTCAGGTATGTATCTTCACAATATCTCATCATTTCCCATTTTGTATAGGTGCCCTCCGATGACAGAAAAATTCGCTGCACGCACCACCAATTCCTTTTTCTATTGGACGGATTATTCCTTCGATGTAGTCCCTGTTGTCAAAAAATGGATTATATCTCCGAAGTGCCCATCCGTGACACGCACCGCAAAGAGTTGTACATCAAGTAGTCCCTCCTCCAAATTAGTGGGTTCCTCGCCCGTCTCAATTCATGACAAGTGATCCGATCCTGCGTTCAGGCATCCCAGCTTGACCATGACCTCAAAATCATATTCCTGGAACAATAAGAGCCACCTACATATGTGCCCCCCCAACACAGGCTTATTGACTAGGTATTTCAGCGCAGAATGGTCGGTATACATCTTGAAATGTCCTCCGAGTAAATAGTGTCGGTACTTTTGGAGTGCATACACCATCGCTAACCCCTCGCGCTCGGTGGTGGAATAGTTCTTATCTACTTTGGACAACCTTTGGCTTGCAAATGACAATGGAACCATTTTTTGGCTTGTAGGGGCCTGACCCAGGTTCAGAGGTGATTTAGCCAAACAAATCCTGGTACTACTGGCCCTTTCAGCAACAGTCTGTGGAGTGCAGACTAAGGTCTCACCCGAAGTAGTATGGGAGGGTGCTAGAACCAGGTTTCCACACCCTAGAGATGTCTGATGATTTCAAGTGGTCTGCAGTTTGACCCTGCGTGCACGTCGCTACGCGCACTTATCAGTACCTCGCAACCTGTGATGCTACCCTCGCGCAGCCCTACTCAGGGCTCGAACAATGTTATTACCCAAATCCTTATTAGTAACCCGGTATTAGTTGATCAACTTAGCTTATCTGTATGCTTTCAGTTATACTTAACAATATTCACCATTCATATACGTACGCGCAGTAAATAAACAATATAATTCCAAATGATATCAAAAAGGAAATAACACAAGAACGGATGCATGGAATTCAGATAAAACTTCTCTTTATTATTCTTCTTTCTTGGTTACAAACTCGACTCCGCCCTGTGAACTCAGCTGCAGGGGTCTGCACACTCAGCTTCGGACTCTACTAGGCCTCTACGGACTCAGCTGCAGAGCCTCTTCCTACTACTACGACCCAAGACACTTAGACTCTTACTCTATGCTCACTATCTTCTAGACTCCATCCGTTTGTTAACTTCCTTCCTTTACAACTTAGAGCCTCACTCTATTTATAGTAGGCCGACACTTCATTCAAAACTTAGGGCTGACAACCCTATGACTCTAACATACAATTCGTGCTCCACGGCCGCAATTTATGGAGTTTTTACATTAATACCAACTCAAAACTTAGGCTTTAAGCCCCAAAACATGTTATGGGGTATTCCATGCCCAACACTGGAGGACGGGATAAAGAAGGATTTTCTCGATAAAGAACCTAGGATGACAAAGAAAGGTGCACATGATCACATTGATGAATTTGGGGACTATCGCAAAGAATTGAACAGCCTGATGCCTTGGATTGGACCACATATTACCAAACAGATCAATCGTGGTGGCGCAATGCTGATGATAAAGTGCACAACGCGGCCAACAACAATAAAAAGTGGGTATGTTCCATGAAAAGTGATGGATGACCGAATGAAACCCTATACAAGTGGCGCGGCCACCTAATTAACGGTAGGAGGTATAGTCCTAGTTCTCTTGGTAGTTGGAAGGGGGCGCGGGACTATAAACTACTTTGCCCGGGAGCTACTCAATGTTGGAGTTGCGCGCAGGGGTAAAGTGTCACAAGGTCTGTGACCACACAAGGGGGGTTGCGCTGTCGCGCGGGTTGGCCAGAAAGTGACCATTGGAGTCACTATTCATGATGTGATGCTCGACTTAAGACCAAATGGAGTGGGCGGCAGGGATTTAAGACGCGCTTTATGGGAAAGATTTGGGAAAATTTGCTACCAAGGGAGCATTAATGAACCAAATTTGGGGGGGAATGGTCGAATTCAAATTCAAAAGGCACTATAAATTACAAAGGGCTACCCAGCAAACAACACTTGGTCGTTTGCGAATTGAGCTGTTGTATGGGGGTGTAGCCTGAGAAGAGCCTTGTTTGACCTATGCAGAGCATTCATTGAACCCCTGATTACACAAGTGATAGATTTCTAGTCGGACACGATAGCAACATCTGAGGAAGTTATGCAAATTACAGAAATGACCACCGAAGAGGCCGCACAGGCCCTGACTATGGGGGATGCCCCTGAAGGTGCCGAGATTGTGGTGGAAATCCCTAAATCATTGTGCATGCCAAGGCCAAAGAAAGACAAACAGATGATGGTTCCCATACGTGTGTCCCCGTGAAAACCGTTGCGCACCAGGTTAAAGATGGAGGAGAAAGGGAAAGTCGTTAACGTGGAAACTGACGAGGAAGATGAGACCTGGAGGACCTTATCATCGAAGAAGACAGGGACAAAGGCATGGAGGAAGAAAATGAACCTACACACCCTCCAACAAAGCTACCCACCTATATGCCCCCGCTAAAGGGGAAGGCTAAAGTGCCCAAGGATCTTGACGAGAGCAAGAGCTCTCTCCAGACTCCGCTCCGCTGGGACAACATCATTTTTGAGGGTGTGCACCTGGGACAAGTGCCTAGCTTGAAATTTGAAGATTGGGATCTCACTAACCACGAGAAGTTCCCTCACCTAGAGACCGCATAGCTCATGAAGCCCAAGCAAAACATTGCGGCAGGGGTTACCGAATTAGAGCCGCAAAAGTGGTTACGCGGAGTGGAAAAGGCAGGGTTACTAAACCTGCTCTGGGTGTTGCATTTCCACCGCGCCCCAATAACAATTTTCATCATCAGGTAGCTGCTCTTCCTAGTGCATGGTGGGTGTTTGTGGCTGGAGGAGCCCATCCCTATCACAGACCACTTGATTCACTGTATCACTCGGCTCCCATGCAAAGGTGAGGACCCCATAGATATCTCAAAGGGGAAGAGCAGTGACTTGGCCATCGCGGAGGCCATGAAGAAGAAATATAAACTGGAGAAGAAGAAAAGGGGCTACGCCATATCTAGCATCAACAACAAAGCAATAAAAGTGGCGACCCAAATAGTGGCAAGTAAGGTTATGTGCAAGTGCCGTGCGAACAAGGTACCCGCACCGGTGGTAGCACTTGCTGAGTAGTGTGTGAAGGGGGTCCAGTTTAATTGGTCCGAGTTCCTCTGCAATGAGTTCCTCGAAAATTTTTGCGAGGCTCAGGAACAAGGCAAAACGTTCCACTATGCATGGCTTCTGCTGTCCATGGTGCTCGTGGTAGGGAAATTGTCGGAGGACAGTCAATTCCCCATAATTGACAGGGATCTGCCGGAGGCCGCGAAGAAGGCTTCGCTCTGGGCCACGAAGGATGCAAACTAGGTCTGCAACAGTAAGATCTTCTGGGTATTCATGGAAATGAACATCAAAATGGGGATTAACCACAAGTCGCGGTTATCACCCACTATCTACAACAGCGTGCAAAGCTTTGCAGAATTTAAAGCAGACCTCCACAACATCTATATCAGAGCACGCAAGGACCCGACCAAGCAATGGAGAGAGCTACCCTTTGTAGCCACGGACGATGTAATCTTTGATGTACTAGAGACATGGTCGCTAGAGTGGCGTGCCCCAGACATCACAGCAATGGAGAAGTCTGTGGCACAAAAGAAGAAAGAAGAGGCCAAACTGTGCATGGCGCAGTTGGCAGAGAAGAGAGGGTAGGAAGCAGCTGCAGCAAAAGTGCAGGAGGCGCAGGACGCTGCACAGACAACAACAGAAAAAAAAGGCTGCAGCAGCAGCAGCAATGTAGGAGGCAGCCAAGAAGGCACGCGAGGGAAAAAAGTCACCTTCGCATGGGCAGGAAGCAGAGGAAGAGGAGGCAGGCACAGAACCATAAACCGCATCAACACAACTGAAGCACTAGCGCCCGAGCGAGTGGACAGGGCCACGCAAAAAGGTCAAGGCATCAAAGTTATATATTGACTCGATCACTCTTACTGAGGGTGATATGCATGACATCGGCGAGATGGTGTGCGATGTCACCTTTGAGGCCCTCCAGAATTTTGTGCAAGAGAACCAAATTGTGTTGGGGGCCCTCAAAGCGTAGCTGCAGGAGTTGCAGGTGCGCACTCCTTAGGCTGGTACCCTTTTGACCAACCTCGTAGTAGGGACAACTGTAGCAGAGCAGATGTTGCGCGCTCAGACAACAAATACAATAGTGTTGCTGGAAGGGGCATTGGTGATGACAAATGAGGCCGACAGGCCTACGATTAGTGCACTAAAAGGTATCGGGATCAACATGGCTACACTCCTGCGGGAGACACTATATGTTCTGCAGGATGGGATTACTACAGAACTGCAGGCTAGGGAGAGCCGCACGCTGCAAGTACTAAGCAAGCAAAAGATCAACATGGAGTAGTTGGGCTTGCAGCGCGACGAAGTAGTGTCGCAGAATCGGCAGGTGGTACAAGTACTGGAAGAAGGCTGTCAAAGCGTCCCTGAGTTGGCCATCCCAGCCAATACACCAGTAGAGGCGCGCATCCACAAGCTAGCAGCAGGGGTGCACGAGGCACGAGAAGAAATGAATAAGGTTCAGCTAGAGCTAAACCTTCAAATAGCAGAGTTATGGTTGAAGGTGTAACCGTCCACCCCTCTGGAAGTAAGAGAACAGTGCGCCAACACTATTACATCAGGGCTGGAAGAGATCAGAAGTGCAATAGGGAACTACACCAAAATGTTGGAGGAGTCATTTGAGGTCCTCACGAATTTGCAAGAGGACCCCAACATCCAGCGCTTATAAATAGAGGTGCGTGACCTCCAGCAGTAGTACGACAATGTCAAAGGGACCACGCAGACGGTGGCACTCACTGAGAGGCTCGTGTGGATGCAACAAGCCAAAGTGCTGAAAGAATAGGTGGACGCAGCACAACACAAAGAAGTAGTCCTGAAAGCATGCATTCAGCCTTGGATCGACGAGGCCTTCACCATCACGGCAACAATTGAAGGCAAGCTCGCACAAATGCAGGGGATGCAGGAACAGATGCAGGGAAGCAGTTCTGACACCGCGGTCTCGGAACAACGTGTATAGGAAATCCAGCAGGCAGCCGCTCAGTGCGCTTCCGACCTTGCAGTGGTTCAAATAGAGTTGGAGGGACTCCACGTGAAGATCTTCGCGCCAACAAAGTGACTCGAGGGCAAGTCACGATGTTTGTGTTGGGGCCCTATTGGGCATGGAATCCCCCCAAGGCATGTTTTGGGGCTTAAAGCCCAAGTTTTAACCAAGTCCATTGTAAAGACTCCGCAATTTGTGGGTGCAGAGCGCGAAGTCATAATAGAGTCACAGGGTTGTTCGCCCTTGTTTTTATAATGTAATGTCAGCTTGAAAGATCCACCCATGGTCTGCAGACCATGAGATTGTGTTAGGGTCCCACCCTAACCCCCTTATTTATGTCATGGGACCACAGTTAGTTGCAAATGGGTCGTAGTATTAGATAGATGGTATTAATAAAACCCATGGTATTGGCCCGTGGTATTGCATGTATGAGTCATATATAAAGGATAGAGACTCCCTACGAGGAGTATCGTGTCTTATTTTGTAATCGAGCTCTGCTCTATTGGAGGTTGCCCCCTCGAAGAGGCAAGTGAACATTACTCTCTGAATAATAAAATCATTGCTATTTTGTGTTCTGGGTATCTTTTCTTCGCATATTCTGTATTTGGGTATCATTTTGCAGGTTAAGAGCATAACAAGTGGTATCAGAGCACTTTCCAGGGCTGGTGGGATCTCCAATTCTTAGCAAAAAAATTTTTTTTTTGGCTAGAGACGTGTTCCGGCGTATTTAAACCACGGGATCTGTCATTGAGTGCATAAACTTGTGGATTTGGGGAGGCATGCACGTAGGAAATACAAGAGGTGGTCACATCTGTTGGACTCCCTTGTAACCCCTGTGGGTACCCCTTCGAGTAGTAGCGCATTAGACAGAACCGCGCACGGACTGTCTTCTACGTACCCTCTGGGTATATCGGAAGCCCCTAGGCTCCCTTGAAACCTCGCCATAGATAAACCGTCGGCCGTCTTGTGGCTACAGTACACCAAGAACAACACTCGGAGAGATTACTTGCCCGTACGATAGGGTAGTCAGGTTGTACGGCTAAGGGTACGGTCAATCCTCCTTAGTTAGAGCCCTGAAACATTGGGCCGAGTACTACTGCCAGACCCTTATGTATATTGCGATCTGTAGCACCTGACACTGCTCAAGACCATAGTTCCCTTTTCTATCGGGGGATCGCACATCAGTCTCGAGTTCGCAGATCAGTCATTCTGATCTATTAGATCCAGCCGATCCGCAGCAGCAGTCTGTTCTGCCACCCAGAGCTATCTGATCCGCCATTCAGATCCACCAGATCGGAGTTGTTGTGAAGGGTTCCTATACCGAGGTATAAATTTCGCAGGACTTTTGGCCACATTGACATTTTGAGGATTTGGTGACTGCAGTATTGATCAGGAAGGAGTAAAACTCCGTTAGGAGTTTTCAAAAAAAAAGGAGTTTGAGATCTTCCGGGGCACTTAGTGGTGATCTAGCCCATCAGAATAAGGACGACGAGCTGAGCATGGTGGTACCATTCAATTATTAGTGAAAATTTTTAGGCGGTCCCAATTTTTCATCAGGTTGGTGTATGGTAGAAACTAGAGCTCAAGCAATGGCCAACGAAAGAATGGACAAACTTGAAGAATCCCTCCAATCCCTCAATAATCAGCTTACCAGACTATCTCTCCAGGTCCAGCAATTAATCCCGAAGGGCAAGGAGCAAGCCCACGAGGAGGCGTATAATGACAATGAATACAATGAGGGTGAGTCTAGCCACTCTCCTCACGTCTAGCACACCCACCCACCACCCAGTCAGCGACCTCCCAAGTTGGATATGCATAAATTTGACAGTTCTCACCCGTCCGCATGGATAGCCCAAATGGAGCAGTATTTCAAACTGAATCGTATCTTAGATGATGCGACTAAGCTTATGTTGGGGAGCATGTACTTGGACAATGAACGGTGGAAATGGTGGGAATGGCATCAACGTTGCAATGGACCTTTTAAGACTTGGACCCAATTTACCAAAGCTCTTCGAGACCGCTTTGAACAGGAGGACTCTTTTTTGGGTCGTCTTACTAAGCTCCGACAGACAGGTACAGTGGATGAATATATTACAGCTTTTGAAGCCTTAGCCTTCCGCACTTGGGGTCTCTCAGATGTGTTCTACACGGAATGTTTTATCAGTGGTCTTAAAGAAGCCATCAAAGATCAAGTCTTACTGCACCACCCTCCCACTTGGACAGAGGCTTGCAAGGTAGCCTGTAACGTGGAACGTGCATTAGCAGCCCAATACAGTCGCCCAAATTTCCCCGCTAAAGGTCGTCCCCCACAGGCTCACAACAAGACTCAAACACTTAAGGTCCAAAAGGTGTCACCTGTGGAAATGGCCAAAAGAAGGAAGCAAGGACTATGTTACTACTGTGATGAAAAATACTCCCTAGGTCATAAATGCAAGGAGCCCAAATTTTTTCAAATAGATGCCACTGACTACAGCTCAACAGAGGAAGATCCACCACTTGAGGAACATGAGGTGCTAGAAGAAGACAACCAAAAGGAGAATGTCTGTGACGAACCAGTTATTCCGCTGCATGTGTTGGCAGGGATTTCTTCCCCTCAAACTCTCAAAATCCGGGGTTTTCTTAAACATCGCCCAGTGGTAGTCTTGATTGATAGTGGAAGTACCCATAATTTCATCCATCAAAAAATCGCAGAAGCAGTGCATTGTTTTGTACGAGCAGTTTCTAACTTCCAAGTCCAAATTGCGGATGGGGGCACAATGAAATGTGAAGGCCGCTGTGAAAATGTCAAACTTCAAATGGGGGATTATCAGTTGAAAACCCACATGTTTGCCATACACATGGGGGGTTGTGACATTGTCCTCGGCGCTGAATGGCTCCGCACTCTTGGGCCAATCACAATGGATTTTCAGGAGTTATATATGAGTTTTAAGCAGAACACCTACACACATACCCTCCGTGGACTCCAGGCGGGCGCCCCCTCTATCATCAGCTCGCATCGGATGGAAAAATTGTTAAAAAAGGGCAATCATGGAGTGGTAGCTTAATTTTAATGCCATCCAGGTCGTCGAAACCAAGTCTCTGCCAATTCATCCTGAGATGCAACAGATTTTAAATAACCATCTGCCGGTCTTTGACAAGCCTCATGAGCTTCCACCCTCGCGAGGGGAACATGATCATAGCATCACCTTGGTTCTAGGGGCCCAACCCCCAAATGTGCGGCCATACAGATATCCGTTCACCAAAAAGAATGAAATAGAAAAAATAATCAAGGAACTTTTGGAAGCAGGTGTCATTCGTCCCAGCATTAGTCCTTATTCATCCCCAGTGGTCATGGTGCTCAAGAAAGTTGGGGAGTGGTGGATGTGTCCCGACTTCAGGGTCCTCAATAAGTTGACAGTCAAAGATAAATTTCCCATTCCGGTGGTTGACGATTTGCTGGACGAACTCAATGGGGCTCAATTCTTCACTAAGCTGGATCTTCGCTCAGGCTACCACCAAATTCGCATGAAGGAAGTCGACATTCCCAAGATTGCTTTCCGAACTCATGAAGGCCATTATGAGTTCCTGGTCATGCCATTTGGTCTTTGTAATGCCCCCTCTACTTTTCAGAGCCTTATGAATCACATTCTCAAACCATATCTCAGTAAATTTGTCCTTGTCTTCTTCGATGACATCCTCATCTATAGTGGCACTTGGGCTACACATCTTCAGCATGTAGATCTACTCTTACACCTGCTCCGCAAGCATAAATTATTTGTCAAGATGTCCAAGTGTTCGTTTGGCATGGAAGAAGTTGATTATTTGGGCCACATTGTGGGGCGTGAAGGTGTCAAGGTGGACCCCAAAAAGATCCAGGCAATATAAGAATGGCCTCAACCTAAGACCTTGAAGAGCTTGAGAGGATTTTTGGGTCTCACAGGCTATTATCGTAAATTTTTCCACAACTATGGCCGCATAGCAAAGTCCCTCACTCAACTCCTCAACAAAAATTCCTTCTTCTGGAATGAGGAAGCACAACAGGCATTTACCGCTCTAAAAAACGCCATGTGTTCCACTCCAGTCTTAGCACTACCTGACTTCACCAAATCCTTTGTCATTGAATGTGATGCTTCGGGGACCGGTATTGGGGTGGTCTTAATGCAGGAAGGGCGTCCTTTGGCCTTCACAAGCCAACAACTAAGTGGGAGGAATCTGGGCCAATCTACCTACGAAAAAGAAATGATGGCCATCTTACATGCCGTCGAGACCTGGCGACCTTACTTATTGGGGCGACGTTTCCAAATCCACACAGATCATCACAGTCTTAAATATTTTTTGGAGAAACACCTATCCTCCCCACAACAAAATAAATGGCTCGCCAAAATGCTGGGATATGATTATGAGATCATTTACAAGAAAGGGAAAGACAATAGTGTAGCAGATGCATTATCTCGCCAATTTGAGGAAGAAAGTACTCTGCTAGAAATTTCCCTCCCCATTCCAGAATGGATTGAAGAGGCTCGCAAGGAATGGTTTTCACACCCCGGGCTATCCCAACTCATTTCTCAATTCCAGGTAGATCCAAATTCCACCAAGGGCTACTCGTGGCAGGATGATATTCTTCGCTACAAGGACAGAGTCGTCATATCCCCAACATCCACCCTCAAAAGTCGCATTTTGGCAGAATTGCACTCATCGCCCATTGCAGGACATTCCGGCTTTCAGAAGACGTATGCTCGCACTAGAAGATCATTTTTTTGGACAGGCATGAAAAAGGACATCCTTACTTTTGTAGCAGAATGCGATGTCTGTCAACGCCACAAAGGGGAAATCGTCAACACACCAGGCACATTACAACCATTGCCCATTCCGACATCAATTTGGACGGAAGTTACTATGGATTTCATTACAGGTCTTCCAAAGTCCGAGAACAAGTCAGTCATCATGGTGGTTGTGGACCGACTATCGAAGTTTTCTCATTTCTGTGCCCTACCCCACCCATTTACACCAACTTTGGTCGCTCAATATTTCATGGATCAGATTTTCAAATTGCATGGCATGCCCACTTCTATTGTGTCCGATCACGACCCAATCTTCACCAGTAATTTTTGGCAGGAACTCTTCAGGATACAAGGCACTCAACTAAAACTCAATACTTCCTATCATCCGCAAACGGATGGTCAAACTGAAGCCGTCAAAAAATGTCTAGAAACCTACCTTAGGTGTTTCACTTCAGAAAAGCAACACCTTTGGGTACAGTGGTTACCTCTGGCTGAATGGTGGTATAACACCAACTATCATGCCACCACCAAAATGACTCCCTATGAAGCAGTATATGGTCAACTTCCGCTTTCCCCTACTTCTTATCTCAAGGGGTGCTCCAAAGTACAAGCAGTGGGTCAACTCCTACAACACCGCGCAACCATGTTCGCCCATCTTAGAGAGAATCTTCATCAAGCTCAGAACCGCATGAAGCAACAGGTAGACCAGCATCGCTCAGAGCGCCAATTTCAAGAAGGGGATCAGGTCTTTTTGAGGCTGCAACCATATAAGCAAACATCACTCAAAGACAAGGGTTGTCAGAAGCTATCTCCAAAATTCTACGGACCATACCAAGTACTTCAGCGCATTGGAGAAGTGGCTTACAAGTTGGCTTTGCCACCTACTGCAAAAATCCATCCAGTTTTCCATGTATCGTGCCTCAAGAAAGTGATCAGGAACAATTTCTAAGTTCAAACCAGTCTACCTGAATTGGACGAAGAAGGGTCAATCTGGCTTCAACCCGAACAGGTGCTAGACACAAGAGACAAACACCTACGCGGCCGCATGATTAAGGAAGTCCTCGTCAAATGGAAAGACACCTCTCCGGAAGATGCAACTTGGGAACCAGCCACTATTCTTCAGCAGTTTCCGCAGCTTCAGCCTTGAGGACAAGGCTAGTCTTAAGGGGGAGGGCATGTTAGGGTCCCACCCTAACCCCCTTAGTTATGTCATGGGACCACAGTTAGTTGCAAATGGGCCATAGTATTAGATAGATGGTATTAATAAAACCCACGGTATTGGCCCGTGGTATTGCATGTATGAGTCATATATAAAGGATAGAGACTCCCTGCGAGTAGTATCGTGTCTTATTTTGTAATCGAGCTCTGCTCTATTGGAGGTTGCCCCCTCGAAGAGGCAAGTGAACATTACTCTCTGAATAATAAAATCATTGCTATTCTGTGTTCTGGGTATCTTTTCTTCGCATATTCTGTATTTGGGTATCATTTTGCAGGTTAAGAGCATAACAGATTGTATAAATAGAGCGAGGCTCTAAGTGTAGAAGATAGCAAAGTTAAGGAAAAAAGAACGATGAGTCTAAGAGCTTAAGCTGAAGTGTGAAGTGTGTCTTGGGTTGTAGAGTAGGAGAAGGCTCTACAGCTGTGTGCGCAGAGGCCTAGTAGTCCGCAACTGAGTGTGCAGACCCCTGCAGTTGAGTGCGCAGGGAAGGTCAAGTCTATAACTGTGGGAATAATTAATAAAGAGAAGTTTACCATATTTCTGTGTATCTTTTCCTGCTTTATGTATTATTGGGTATAATTTGCAAGTTTATTGTTTATTTGCTGCGCGAACTTATATGCATGAACTGTATAAATAAATATAACACAAGGCTTCTACTTACGCGAAGATAACTAACTGGTGTAAGAAGGCAAGTAAGATCTCGGGTGTGATTTAGGGAAATAGTGCAGAATGCTGCTCCAGCAGTGCGAAATCCCCACAGCCCCTGGTTAGGGCTGCGTGAAGGTGAATCTATCAGGGCGCGAAGGCCAGGGAAGTGCATGAAGCAACCTGCATGTAGGGACTAGCAGTTGGACCAAATCAAAACTCTCAGACATCTCAAGGGTGCAGAAACCTAGTTCCAACACCCCCCCATACTACTTCGGGTGGGATCTCAGTCTGCGCTCCGTGGATTGTTGAAGAAAGGGCCAGTAATATAAGAATTTGTTTCGCTAATTAACTATGAACGTGGGTCAGGCCCCTATAAGCCAACAATAAGTCTTAAACGAGTAAGTGCTTAGTTGAAAATCCTAAATGAAGCTTGATATTTAAGTAATTATTTTATTATTAAGTGAATGAAAGATTTTGGTGAATCTTGGAAACTCACAGGAAGGTCCAAAAACAAATTCTTGAACTTCCAGGCAATTACAGACAGTTACAATTCTCTCCTTAGAGTTTAAAAGAATCTTAGTGCGAAAAAGAAGGGGTTAGCTAGAAAAAGTTGAAACGCCTAGAGAGAGAGCATGAAATATATTTTATCAGCTCATTGAAAGCTGGTAAGGACGTTTCCAGAGAGTATTTCTTGATCTGGTCCCGAGCCAGTGGAAATCTCCTAATATAACTTAAGTCTGTAAATTCTAGGTTGGACGGGGTCTTGATGTTTGAGAATTGACCAGAGATTCATTGTTTGTGTTATTGTTCTGGAATTAAGGAGCTCGGGGGGAGAAAAAACATGATTTTCATTCTCGTTGGAAGGGTGGTGTGACCTTTCCTGGTTGATTTTCTGGGAAAAGCCTAAGCTAATTCAGATAAGTGTGACTGTGATCTTCAGAATTTATCCTTTTCCGTGATTGTGTTTCTTTATTGTGAATTGTTGGGAAATAATTAATTATGTGACTCGGAAGGAAGTTTATTATTAATTTTTAAAAGTGGAAATATTCTTTACATATGATTGAACATGAAAAGTAGAGAAATGGTTAGCCCCCGACCTATTTAATGAAAATGTTTTGCTATAGGAATCAAATTGGGACGAAATTGTTTAGTTGCAAAAAGTAAAAAATGAAAGAAAACCTATAGCGATTGGATCCATAATCGTACAGTGCAAACCCCTCTGGAAATGGGTGGAGGAAATTAGCTCTAAGAAAGGATTTAAGGATTCTGGTTGAACTCTAAGTCTTAGCCCAGAGTGGTCCAGAACCAGGTTCCAGTGAAGTAATTACCCTATGGGCAAAGACAAGGCTGAGATCCCAAACCCATTGTTGTTGGGTATGTATAAAACAAACAAAAGAAAAAAAATAATAACAACAGTTTGAGTTAGAATGGTCGACATTAAAGGTAATATATACAAAATTCTAATTGCAACTGGAACACATATGTCGTGTGAGTTCTATGTAAGATACAAATTATGTGCATACCCTCGTTAACCAGTTTACAGGAAAAAGAGTAGAGAATAGTTAAACCAGAAAATAACATTCTAATGGTCAAACCCTGATATTCGATCGAACAAGAAATATTAAAGGCGAATAGATCATGTCAAACAATACACACATGTATTATGAAGTGAAATGTTATACCACAACCTGGTTGATAACTATCGTTATTCAAATGAGAGATATAGTAAGAAATAGTGAAAACTCAAGATAACATATAAATGAGAAAAACTGTTGATGACCTTTATATGAAACCCCATTTACACAATAGGCTGAGTGGCATTTCAAATTAAATTTACAAACATATGCTGGAATGTCTGTTCTTAAGTAAGAAATACAACAACCAAAGTTCCAAAAATAGTGTTCAACAACATCACTACAAATACCTCGGGTCACGGGATGTAAATGTTGGGAAACCAATGAATGTCCTTTGCTAATAACCATAACACATTAAATCATTCAGGGTTTTCAATGATGACAAGAAAACATCGAAATTCTGATTTTAACTAATGGGGGAAACCCTCCACAAGGGTTAGTGAATACATTTGAACATAAACCCTCAAGAAAGGGGAAACCAAGAACCAACCTGGAAGAAGAAAACACCTGGGTAAGTGCAGACCATGAGAACCATGAGCTCCTATTGTAAATTGATAAAAGAAACGAAGTCGAGTGGGAAGCGAGCCTGCAAATAGCCAAGAAGGTACAAAGGGGTTACTTTCATAGTAAGACAAATATTGTAAATTCACAAATAATCAGACATTGTGCTTAAGAAAGCCAGGGTTTTTTACCTTGGAAGAGGGAAGAGTCGGATCTCTGCTCACCACAAGCTTGAGATAGAACATAATACCCTATTATCTAACATCAGAGGAAAGCTATTAACCAAGATTACAATGAGGAAATTCTATGATTTACTTGGTAATTGAGTGGATTCCATTCTATGGCCTTGACTAAAGTGTGACCGACCTTGGCACACCTGTGATAAACAAGACCAGGGAATTATAACATTGCATGAAGCAACTGTGCAAGCTTGTATCAGACCCGAGGGTAAATGAATGGAGAACAGTGAAGTTTACCTGCAACTTGCCCAGAGGGAAAAACCCTAGATGTTGGAACCAAGCTACAAACCAGCAAAACCCCAACTGTTGAACGAAGAAATGACCGAGCGAACCGTGAGGGTGTGTGGTAGGTAGTAACCCAAGAAGTTGAACTTTCTACGTCCACCATTGGATGAGGCAGTGACAGATCCACGGTCTCCCGTAACCCAGGTGTCATCCGAAGTGGTGGTATCGTGTCACATTGGAGGAATGCAGCAGGTGATCGAGAAGCTTCATAATACATAAGCTAGTGTCTGGAAAAGGTCCTTATCTCAACCTTATGATTGGAGAAATATTAATGATACAAATCAACCACCACTAAAGTTTAACAATGCTCACATACCGCCCATTTATATTGTAACAGTTTGAATATGGGAGCGATAGCTGATTGTAACAATCTATGTGTCTAAACTATTAATAGCCCTCGACTGCATAATATAAACTATTAAGTATCCCTACTATGTTACCAAGCTTGTTGTCAGCATTCAATATGGGTGTGTAATTGTGTTGTAATTTTTTTTGTATGATGTATGTAAGAACATGTTACAAGGATTAAATCTATTTTCACTCTAAAAGAAATTTTAATGTTAAGAGATTTGATCCCTCTTAGTTCTGGTAGATCCCTGAGTTAAGATGGATCTAGGCTTGTTTAATTTCCCCTTTAGATAAGCTATATTCCACATGAATACCATGGGTCATTTTTATTTTTTTTATTATTTTATTTTTATAAAATTATTTTTATTTTTATTTTATCTTGATGGAATTGAAATGTTTACATTACATTACAGGATCTCTACCTTATTAGACTAGAGAATGCCTCTAGAAATACTTAATTTAATATCAATTTAATTTCATTTTAAATTTCGATTTATTTAAACATTTTTTACATTTATTTTATTATATAAAATTACTTTAAAAATATCTTAACAAAACAGACAATAAATTAAGTTAATCTTCAAAAGACTTTTAAATATAATTTTAATAAATATGATTAAATTAACTCAAATCAGTTTTAAAAAACTATTATTTTAAATATTTTTAAAAGCTTAACGATTAATTTATAAAAACTAATTATCTAATTAGATTTCTGCTATATTATAACATTTGCTCTACTATTATTAAAAAAAAATCAGAAAAACATAAAATGTAAACTCTTCCTATCTGAGATATACGTAAATCTATGATTTAAAATTATATAAAAAATTTTAAAATTAATATTCTAATTAACAAAATTAACTTAAATGGTATTCCTATTAATTTACTTTCAATAACTAATTTTTATTATTTTTATTAGAAAAGATTTATAACTTAAATACACTATTATTTTTTAAATTACATAACTTAAATACAATTTATACTATCTTTTTAATTAAAAAATATTATAGCTTAAATACACTTTATCTATATATCTCTATAGTTGTTTATTGGATTATGTTCCACACATATTTTAGCTTTCCAATATTCTTTATGCCAAAATTAACTTGTCATTAATTCTCATGGTCAAGTATAATGAGAAAGAAATAGAATAGAACATGTTTATTGGATTATGTTCCACACATATTTTAGCTTTCCAATATTCTTTATGCCAAAATTAACTTGTCATTAATTCTCATGGTCAAGTATAATGAGAAAGAAATAGAATAGAACATGTTTTCTTAAAGTTTAAACTATTCTTTATGAAAAAAAATTCAATTATTATTAAGATATTTTTAATTTATTTTAAAATAATAATTATTTATAAAATTATTAAATTTAATTTAACTTTTTAAATATATATTTAAAAAATAAAATAAATAATAACTTTTTTAATCTAAAATTTGATTGTGTTAATTATGTTTAATATAATAACTAATAATAAATTTTAATATAATTTTAATAATATAAGTATAATTAAGAAATCCTAATATAAAGTAAAAAATATTTTCAATTTATTCACAAAATTAAAATATATAAGCAATATTATCAACACTATTAATTAAAATATACATACAATACTATCAATTATATATATACATATATTTCAATAATCTCAATTAAGTAGAAAATTGCTTAATACACTTTTAAGGATTTTGATTACTCTAAACTTTACCAAAAATTATGAAACTTATCACACTGTTATTTAACCCAATGTGTAATGAAATATTATAAATGGTATAATTTTTTAATTAGTTTCTCATTTTATATTAAAGAGAAAATATTAAAAAATATAAATAATAAATTATAATAAATATATTTGTTTTTAATCTAATGTGATTTTGTATATTATTTTTAAAATTATTTATTATCTAATAAATTATAAAATTACAAAATTAATATTTTAATATAAATTTAATTCATTTAATAAAATAAAATTTAATAATAAATAATAAAATTCCATGTCACATATATTATTATAAGTTTTATACAGAAATATTATTTCTAATAATTTATTTATGAAAAATGATCGTATTAAAATAATAAATAACATAAAAAATTGTATTTTAAAAAGTAAATTCGTGTAATTACTTCTAATACCACCAACACAAATGATAAGAATAATGGTATTACATATTTAAAAGAAAAAACAAAGAAATAATGGTTTATAGATCTTAAAAGAAAGAACAAAGAAATAATGGTTCATATATCTTGTAGGTTCATTTCCGGGTTTATATCATATGTGTGGGGATGATGAAGAGGTGAAAGAAAAAGATTTGTTGTTAATTTAGTGTTAATTAAATATCAACATAGTTGTGTTGCGTTTTGTAAGAGTTCAGTTTTTAATCATCTCTTAATCATGAATAATATGTAAAACGTATGTTGTTGCATCCAATCTTATATATGGTATTTATATCTAAATTAATATAGTGTTTGCAAACTTATATTAACTTTATTTATATTCCAATTACTACATATAAACGACATTTATATATATACATTTTTTTTTCACTAATTTTTTCTTAAAACTCGCTCATCCAAACTTAGCCAAACTATGACTCTTATTTGGACTATCATATACAATGAGCAACCACATTTTGGAACTCTAAGTTTCTTTTGTGGAGTAATGAAAGGAGAGAATGGTTAAGCAATTCATGTACCATTTGAAAAAGGGAACACTTGATGGGGCTCTAGGGCTCTCCCAACCATGTATCTAAATATTGTTGAGGATGAGGATCTTTCTTTTTGAAGAAAGTAGCAAAGATTCTTAAGTTATTAAGTTATTGTTAGACTTTCTATGGCAACTACCATCACAAATTTTAAATCTTTTTCCTTTTGAGCTAAGTTTAGATGAAAATTTTGATAACTTATCCTTACTAAGTATTCATGTAACATCTAAACTTAAAAAAAATTGTAATAACCATAGTAAAAAGAAAAATCTTTTAATTAATATACATTTCAATGTTTCGTTCCGTTAACTATTGAACATATATACATATATATAGGCATATTAAATGGCATTAACCACCGAGGGATACACTGCCTAATTGCTGTACCTATCCCTTAAATGTGATTAAACATTTATTAAACAACAGGTGTGGAGATCCGAATTGGGATGCTCCTAGGTAGACATGCACATGACTTTATGCTTTACCATGTTGCGTTGGCCCTTGTCCGTAGCTCCACGCGGTGGTCGTATGCTCCGAAGGACAGAACCTTGGGGTGCTCACGCCATCTGTTGTGGCTCTCCGTCGTCGATCTCTACTCCGCGATCTGACGGCAGAGATTGGCTAGAGTTTAACCTAACCAACTGCCCATGCCGAATCTTGTCGTTCTCATTGTTTCTGTCATTCTTCTGTGTCGTGCTGCTCTGCGAGGGTTCGGGTTATGGTGCTTTGTGAAGCCTTGGTGATGGTGCTCTGTGAGGATTGAGAGCAGGAGAGTCCACCCATCATATCAAAATAGGTAGCCCCTTTCTCTGCTATTCCATTTGTTTTTGCTTGCTCGAGCAGGAATACTGTTATCAAAACTGTTAATGACTTAGGAACGATTTGAGGGTTTTCTTACTGCTATATAGGGGTGACTAGAGGAATTTCAGAGATGGTTGAAGGCAGCAAGTACCCCAACTCATCTGCAGCCGGTAAGTAATTATCCTATCAGGATAAAATGAGATTTGTCGACCTTTGTTCAGATTCCTTTATGGACCTTCGCTATGATTTTCCTTGTATGGTGTATTCTTGGTTTTAACACAGGGCTTTAATCCTCTTTTGCAGGTGGGCGACTCATCGAAGGCATGCCCTCATCTCAGGTAAGCCCTTGACTATTTTAAGTTGAGTTCATAATTATGAGCCGCAGGCTTTGGTCCCATTAGCAATGACTAACTTTGCCTTCTCTGGATTACAGGTACGCTATACTCAGAAGGGTTTAGAATTTGAACTTACAACTCATAATTGTCTAGTATCTCATAGTGTGGCCACTACTTTTTAGGTTGGAGCTAGACTCTGGTCTCTGGTCGTAATAGGATAATAAGGTTTCTTTTCTGAAAGGGTTTATTCTTGCTAGTGTTAGAACTGTAATGTTGAGACACAAGCTTCCCTTGATCTTTTTTTTTGTTTAGTTATTTGACCGGCTATTGCCGTTGGTCATCTCTACGGTTGGAACTGTAATGATAATGAATTTGAAAGGCCTTCGAGCCGGTTTCTTTTGTTTAAAGTCTGCATGTATAACTGATTACAAATCCTACTGGAAATGTCGTTGTTCAGTTGTCCGAGGGCTTTGTTTTAATGCATGTCTATTACATTTTATCCACATAATTGTTTTGGTTTATGCTTATATGAGGTATGCGAGAGGCTTAGGCTAAATACGCCTGAATCTTCATGCATAGTCTTTTGGATAAGGAATGTAAACATTAGTTATTAAGCTGTAACAACTTATAAAGAAGACTCGCATATTACTATCTTGGTTTTAGTTTCGATATATATAGATTTTGTTATGTATTCGGTTGACTCATTGAAGCTACTCTATCCTGAGACTGTTTACTGCCTTTCTTTGAATTTCGATGGTAATTATATAAATCAGCATATTGCATCAAAATAAGGTTACTTTTTTTTTTCTAATAATAACAATTATATGCTCATAGTATTCAAGAATTCTTGTAAGTATTCTAGTTTTACTCTATTCTAGACTGTAATTTCTATTTTATTTCATACTCATCATTTATTTAGTTCTGCTATTAGAGGGTTCGTCTTCTGTGGAGTATTTTAGAATCCTTCATAGTTGTTAGTAATTAGTTTACTACCTTAATAACATTCCTGTGTATTCAAACATTAACAACTACAATTCAGTATGGTTAATCTATTCCACAGATATTAATAGTTACTGCATGAGGTTATATTTACAGTTCAGCAATGATTCTTTTGATAGCTTACTACTTCGGTTTTCGATTAACTTATAAAACAGATAATAATGACTATTGTACATAATCATATTTATGGTTTAACAATAAGTCTGTTAAGGAGCTTGCTACCTCAGTTTATCTGTTAACCTATAAAAACAATATTTTTGAAAGGTCTCTCCTCCCAGCCACGAGTCTGGCAATCATGTCCAGACTCTCCCTCGAGCACCTTCTATCTTTTCCATGCTAGATCTAGTCCAGTTATAGTCAGTACTAAGGGCCTCAGGACTCCAGTCCAACCTCAAATCTTGTACTCTTTTGTCAACTATACTGAGCAAGTTTTTCCCACTGGTTTATTCCACCCAGCTCTAGGAACCCCTTTTTGCTCTTTGCCCCTCTCTATATTACCTTTCTCAGGTAGAGGGTAACTGCTTCTTGGCAACCGTTTCTTTTAAATGAACCAACAATTTTATTTTGTTAAAGTATTACTACCTATAATTTAGGTAATTACCATATGTGTTTCTTGGCTCCTCAACCTATATCAGTTCATATTCCTCATCAAATTAAATAACATTTAAAAATATCTTTTTAGTAAAAACAAACATTCACTTAATAATCTCAGTAAATCTTTATGCAACTTGGGGGTGTTACATCCCTCCCCCCTCATGAGGAACATCGTCCCTGGTGTTCTCTTCCTCTTCAGAAAATAATGTGGGATAAGCCTTTCACATGAATTCCTCCTCTTCCCAAGTGGCCTCTTCCGGGCTAAAGTGCTTCCATTGCACTTTAACCTGGGTGATGGCTCGCTTCCGCAAGTTGGTTTCCCACTGATCGAGGATACGAAGAGGTTTTGCTAGGAACTCTCCTTCCGGTTCAACCTGAATATTTTCCCAATCAATAATGTGTTGAGGGTTATACACATATTTCTTTAGTAAGGATACATGAAATACATTATGGACCCGAATGTGGCTTGGTAGCGCAAGTTTATAGGCCACCGGTCCAATTCTTTCTAAGACCTGAAAGGGCCTGCAATATCGGGGCGCTAATTTAGCACAACCCCGCCACTGCAAGGAAATTTTCTGAGGCTTCACTCTCAGATAGACATGATCTCCTGGTTGAAATTCCCTGTAAGTCCTTTTTTTATCTGCATACATCTTCTGTCTATCTTGGGCTGCCCTTAAATTTTGTCGGACTTTCTTAACAACCTCCTCCATTTCTGCTAGCATGTCAGGACCCAGTGCTAGCTTATTTACTGGATTATTCCAGTCTATGGGTACTCTGCACTTTCTTCCGTACAACACCTCGAAAGGGCTCATGCCTAGCGATTCGTGATGTCCGTTATTATATGCAAATTCCACTAGATGGAGGTAATCCTCCCACTTGTGTGGTTGCTGCATCATGAACATGCGTAGCATGTCTTCTAACACCTGATTTACTCGTTTAGTTTGTCCATCCGTTTGAGGATGGTAGGCAGTACTAAACTGGACTTGAGTACCTAGTCTTGCAAAAAGAGTCTTCCAGAAGGTGGATGTGAATTTCACGTCTCTATCTGAAATCACTACCTTGGGTATCCCATGTAAGCGAAATATCTCCTTCATAAATATTTCTGCGATTTCCACTGTTTTAAATGTGGATTTCACAAGTATGAAGTGAGTTGTTTTACTCAACTTGTCTACCACCACCATAATTGAATCATGTTGCTTCCTTGTGTGGGGTAAACCAGTAATGAAATATAAGGATATAGTCTCCCATTTCCATTCCAGAATGCACAATGGTTGTAACAATCCATTGGGGTGCTGGTGTTCCGCTTTAACCAGTTGACACTCCAGACATTTGGACAAATATTCTGCAATATCCTTCCTCAATCCGGGCCAAAAGTACCCTTTCTTAATGGCTAAAAACATTTTCTGATAGCCTGGGTGGCCAGCACAAGGTTTCTTATGAAACTCATCTAATATCAATAGTTTAATCGAGGTTTGATTTGGAATATAAATTATGTTTTTAAAAGTGAGAAGATTATCAAAATTTATTCCAAATTCTGATTCTTCCTTTTTCCGTAGAGCTTCTTTCATTTGTTGTCAGAGGAAAGTATATTTTGGACCCCTATTAGCTGCTCCTTTATGATTTCAAGAATATTTGTAGTTGCTTGGCTCATTTGAACCTCATAAATACAATGCAACTTTCTACTCAGTGCATCATCCACACGGTTTTCTTTCCCTTTTAAATGTTTCATTTCAAATTCGAATTCGTTTAAGAAAGTTGTCCATCTGGCCTATCGGGTGTTTAATCTAGATTGGTTGAAGAAATTGGTAAGGCTGCTATGATCTGTTAGCAACAAAAATTTCTTCCCCAAAAGGTAATGCCTCCACATTTTAAGTGCATGCACTACTGCTGTCAATTCAAAGTCATAAGATGAATATTGTTGCTCATACTCCTTCAAATTTCGAGATTCATAAGCAATCACTTTCCATCCTATGTCAGCACCCTACCAACACCCTCCTTGCTTGCATCCATGCAAACCACAAAAGATTTTTCTGGATCTTCTACTTGTAGTACTGGTGCAGTGGTGAGAAAATGCTTTAATTTTTCAAAGCTTTGCTGACAATCTATTGTCCATTGGAAATCACATCCATTTTTTGGCAAAGATGTCATTGGAAAAGTGATCTTTGAAAACCCCTCAATGAATCTACAATAATATTCGGTTAATCCCAAGCATGATCTGATATCAGCGACATTGTTAGGGGTTGTCCATTCCATGATCATTTTGATCTTTTCTGGGTCTACTGCAATGCCTTCTGTGGATGTAACGTGACCCAAATACTGGATTTGATCCTGGAAGAAATCACACTTGCTGAATTTGGCATACAACTGATTTTCCCTTAATGTCTGCAACACTATTTTCAAGTGTTCTTTGTGCTCCTCCTGGTTCTTAGAATATATTAAAATATCATCTATGAAAATCAACACAAATTTATCCAGGTAAGGCTGGAAAATACCATGCATAAGACTCATAAATGTGGATGGAGCATTTATGAGGCCAAACGGCAATACCACAAATTCATAATGACCATAACGAGTACAGAAGGTTGTTTTGTAAATGTCTTCATCTTTTATTCTTATTTGATGGTAACTAGATCTTAGATCGATTTTCGAGAATACCTTAGCTCCTTGTACCTGATCAAATAGATCATCAATACGTGGTAAAGGGTACTTATTTTTGATGGTTAGTTTGTTTAATTGTCGATAATTGATGCACAATCTGAGGGTCCCATCCTTTTTCTGTACAAATAATACGGGAGCTCCCCAAGGGGACACACTGGGGCGAATATATTTTTTATCTAGAAGCTCTTGTAACTGCATTTTGAGCTCTGTCAATTCAGGTATGCTCATGCAATAAGGAGCTCTAGATATGGGGGCTGCACCTAGAATTAACTCAATGGTGAAGTCAATATCTCGCTTTGGCGGTAAGCCGGGAACATTTTCCGAAAAGACATCTACAAAGTCTTGAATTACAGGGATACTTTCTAGCGAGGTCATTTTATTTTTAGAGTTTGTAAATCCCACCTACACAGCATAAATTTGACACCATTTTCTAATGCATTTTCCTAATTGATTGGCAGTAATAGGATGGAGTTTGGTGTTGGTTTTTATTCCTTGTAATTCCTTCCATTGACCTGATTCTGAAACAAAACTTACAGTCTTCTATTTACAGTATACCAGAGACCAACTTTTTTCCAACTAGTCCATCCCAAGTAGTATGTCATAAGAACCCAAGGGTAGTATATTAAGATCAACATAAATAGGCTGCCCATAAATGGTTATGGGACGATGTTTTGTCTTGGCATTAACTCTTCTCTTTGTCCCAGTGGCTAGTTGAACTAGCCAAGGTTTTGAAAATTTTCTGCTTACTAACTGACAAATTTCAACCACTTTAGGATTGGCATAGCTTAAGCTAGCACCTGGATCAAATAAAATAGAGATAGTTTTCTTAGCAATCATACCTTCACATTCGATCATTGTGGGTTGTAATTTGGCCTGATGATCATCCAAAGCAGCATTAATTCTAGGTATGCTCATGACCACTTCCCCAACTATGTATGCTTCTTGCATTTTTGATAATTGTTCTGTTCTATCTCTTTGTGGACAGTTTTTTGTAATAATGGGGTTCTCCGCAACCCCAACACTATAGTAGCAGTTTTGATTATTGATCGTTGGCAGATTTTGTAACTCCTTCTGTTGGTCTGTTCTCAGAATATGCAGTTCTTGGTTGATTTCTAGCTGGAAACTTGTTGAACGTATTTTGTTGTGCATTCCTATGGTTAGCAAATTTTGGGTGTCTGTTTGGGATCGGGCTTCTACCCTTCTTACTTAATCCTCCTTTTGGCCCTTCATTCCTTTGTTTCATTTTCTGATAGCAAATGCGGGCCTTCCTCACAACATCATCCATTGTCTTAGGGTAGTCAAATTCCAGTTTTTCCTTCATAAAGTTTGGTAAGTTGCTAATAAAATGCTGAATTTTGGCCTTTTCCTCTTGCATGTAAGGCACGTAGTGGAGTAAGGATGTGAATCTAGTCACATATTCATTGATGGTTAAGGTTCCCAATCTTAGCTCGTGGAATTCTTTCGCTTTTTATTCATAATAGCATTCAGTTAGATATTTATCCTTGAAATCTTTTTGAAATTCATTCCATGTAACATGTTCTTCATCAATTTTCCTTACCATCTTGATTTCTTCCCACCAAAGAGTCACTTTTCCCCTCAGTGAATAAACTATCAATCGTGCCTTCAGTTTATTAGTATATTCATAAATCTGAAAGTATTTTCCCATATCGATTAACCAGGCTTCCGCAGCCTCTTCAGATTCTCCCTCAAAGAGGGAAGGCTTAATTTTCTTGAATTCTCCATGTAATTTTGTCCTTGGTTCCGACTTTTGTTTCTTGGTTTTCTGTTGGTTAGATACATTTTCTGAGCGTCCCTCATCATCCTCTCTATTTCTTTCAGCTGATTCAATGTTTTCTTCCCCATGCTGAGCGGTCGGGGTCTTTTCCCGATCTTCTGCGCTAGGATCTGGGTGGCACTGATTTTGTCGATTGGACAAACTTCTTAGGATTCTTTCTTGTTCTAGACGTAGTCGTTCATTATCTATTCTCAAACTAGTCATTTCCGCATGCAACTGCTGCACAGTTTCAAGTAACATTGCATTAGCTTGCCGGGATTCCTCGCCCAGCTATATCCAAATATCTGGGTTAGCATTCACATAAGTTGCTCTGGGTGATTCAGGTGGTCTTGAGTTCCTCTGCATGGTGAACTTGCTTTTTCCTTTGCTGGTGTGATCTTTTTTGTTATCTGTATTCACACATAAGTGGTTTTAGTTAAAACGTAAGCACATGGTTCCTGTACATAGCTATTCCCAAAGGGCTCCAGTGTACAAACCTGGCTCCGATACCATTTGTAACATCTAAACTTAAAAAAAACTATAATAACCAGAGTAAAAAAAAAAAAAAAAAAAAATCTTTTAATTAATATACATTTCAATGTTTCATTCCGTTAACTATTGAACATATATACATATATATAGGCATATTAAATGGAAATAACCGCTGAGGGATACGCCGCCTGGTTGTTGTACCTATCCCTTAAATGTGATTAAACGTTTATTAAACAGCAAGTGTGGAGATACGAATTGGGATGATCCTGGGTAGACGTGCACATGAGTTTATGCTTTACCATGTTGCACTAGCCCTTGTCTGTAGCTCCATGCGGCGGTTGTATGCTCCGAAGGACAAAACCTTGGGGTGCTCACACCATCTATTGTGTCTCTCTATCGTCAATCTCTACTCCGTGATCTGATGGCAGAGATTGGCTAGAGTTTAACCTAACCAACTGGCTGCGCTGAATCTTTCCGTTCTCATTGTTTCTATCATTCTTCTACACGGTGCTGCTCTGCGAGGGTTTGGGTTATGATGCTTTGTGAAGCCTTGGTGATGGTGCTCTGCGAGGATTGAGAGAAAGAGAGTCTGCCCATCATACCGAAACAGGTAGCCCCTTTCTCTGCTGTTCCATTTGTTTTTTCTTGCTCGAGCAGGAATACTGTTATCAAAACTGTTAATGACTTAGGAATGATTTGAGGGTTTTCTTACCACTGTACAGGGGCAACTGGAGGAATTTTGGAGATGGTTGAAGGAAGCAAGTACCCCAACTCATCTGCAGCCGGTAAGTAATTATCCTATCAGGATAAAATGAGATTTTTCGACCTCTGTTCAGATTCCTTTATGGACCTTCGCTATGATTTTACTTGTATGGTGTATTCTTGGTTTTAACACAGGGCTTTAATCCTCTTTTGCAGGTAGGTGACTCATCGAAGGCGTGCCCTCATCTCAGGTAAGCCCTTGACTATTTTAAGTTGAGTTCATAATTATGAGCCATAGGCTTTGGTCCCATTAGCAATGACTAACTTTTCCTTCTCTGGATTACAGGTACGCTATACTCAGGAGGGTTTAGAATTCGAACTTACAACTCATAACTGTCCAGGATCTCACAGTGTGGCCACTGCTTTTCAGGTTGGAGCTAGACTCTGGTCTCTGGTCGTAATAGGATAATAAGGTTTCTTTTCTGAAAGGGTTTATCCCTGCTAGTGTTAGAACTGTAATGTCGAGACACAGGCTTCCCTTGATCTTTTTTGGTTTAGTTATTTGACCGGCTATCGTCGTTGGTCATCTCTATGGTTGGAACTGTAATGATAATGAATTTGAAAGGCCTTCGAGCCGGTTTCTTTTGTTTAAAGTCTGCATGTATAACTGATTACAAATCCTACTAGAAATGTCATTGTTCGGTTGTCCGAGGGCTTTGTTTTAATGCCTGTCTATTACATTTTATCCACAGAATTGTTTTGGTTTGTGCTTATATGAGGTATGCGAGAGGCTTAGGCTAAATATGCCTGAATCTTTGCGCATAGTCTTTTGGATAAGGAATGTAAACATTAGTTATTAAGTTGTAACAGCTTGTAAAGAAGACTCACATATTACTATCTTGGTTTTATTTTCGATATACATATTTTGTTATGTATTCGGTCGACTCATTGAAGCTACTCTATCATGAGACTGTTTACTGCCTTTCTTTGAATTTCGATGGTAATTATATAAATCAACATATTGCATCAAAATGTGGTTACTTTCTTGTTTTCTGATAATAACAATTATATGCTCAGAGTATTCAGGAATTCTTGTCAGTATTCTAGTTTTACTCTATTCTAGACTGCAGTTTCTATTTTATTTCATACTCATCATTTATTCAGTTTTTCTATTAGAGGGTTCGTCTTCTGTGGAGTATTTTAGAATCCTTCATAGCTGTTAGTAATTAGTTTACTACCTTAATCACATTCCTGTGTATTCAAACATTAACAACTACAGTTCAGTATGGTTAATCTATTCCACAGATATTAATAGTTACTGCATGAGGTTATATTTACAATTCAACAATGATTCTTTTGATAGCTTACTACTTCAGTTTTCGATTAACTTATAAAACAGATAATAATGACTACTGTACATAATCATATTTATGGTTTAACAATAAGTCCGTTAAGGAGATTGCTACCTCAATTTATATGTTAACTTGTAAAAACAATATTTTCGAAAGGTCTCTCCTCCCAACCACGAGTCTGGCAATCACGTCTAGACTCTCCCCCAAGCACCTTCTATCTTTTCCATGCTAGATCTAGTCCAGTTACAGTCAATACTATGGGCCTCAAGACTCCAGTCCAGCCTCAAATCTTGTACTCTTTTGTTGACTGTACTGAGCAAGTTTTTCCCATTGGTTTAGTCCACCCAGCTCTAGGAACCCCTTTTTGCTCTTTTCCCCTCTATATTACCTTTCTCAAGTAGAGGGTAATTGCATCTTGGAAACCGTTTCTTTTAAATGAACCTGTTGGATACCTATAGTAATAGGTTTCATATTTCATGATTGGCAAGAGAAAAGCCAAATATGCTCTGCTTTGGTATCCCAAAGATCCCATATTTCCTAGAAAGCAAGAGCTGGGTAAGTGTTTCAAGTATTGAGGACGTTATTTCAATTTTTGTGGATGATTCAACAGTTTAATCTGGATCATGCCATGTTTCAATTTTGAGTTGTAGAATAGAGAAAGAGCTCTGTCCAAACAGCTTAATCTTGGCAGACAAGTAGCTCAGGTAGAGAAGCAAAGGTTCCCAAAAGTTTAATCTGGGACCTTGGAGGACATAAGGGTAGAAGTAGATAGAGAAAAAGAGGAAAAATCCAAAGAAAAGAAAAGGCAATTGAGGGTTGCAAGTTCAAGTGCCCCTCCAAGAAGAAACAAAAAATGCTAGGCAAAATAGTTGGGTAGGCAGTTGTGGTTGCAGAAAGAATATGATCACCATTACACAAGTATCAATAGGTCTCTTGCCAAGGCAATTGATCTATCAGCAAACAAAGTGGTGAATTCCATGAAATTACAGCAAAGAGCATCACTAACTTCTTCCCTTTCCCTCTCTACTCCATCACTAACACTCCCTTTCTAAATCCCCCTCCTTCATTCATATTAACTCCTAATTCTACTATATAACATCCCTTATCTTACCCCTACCCCTAATAGTATTAACACTAAGGTGTATAAAACCCCAATCATAGTATTTCCCTCAGGAGAATTAGATACAGACTGGGCAACTATGCACATAAAAGACAACCGGAAATAGAAAAGTATGCCAATGCACTAGATTGGGAAGAGGGTACACTAATAGAACAACTCACTGAGGTAGAATTGCTTGAGAAAGAAGCCAGGAATGTACAAAAGGAAACTGACTTGGAAACTTGTGCACAGGTGCCCCACTCCTACAGAAAGCAAAGTGGAACAGCTGCTGGATTTTCAGCAGCACAGCAGCAAACCACTGAGAAGACATCCCAGGCAGCAAGCAAAGACAAAGGTAAACAGGTGGAACAACCACCTGTATTGACAGAGGAACAAGTGGACACCTTGCTACAGCAGCAAGAAGAAATGGAACAGCAGGAACTGGGGCAACAACAAGAAAAGGCACAGTCCAGTGAACAGCCCTTGCAGCAGGAAAAGGGGACAGATCAACCTGGCAATACTGAGCAGCAGCCTCAAACAAATGTGCCTCCCAGGACAGACACCAATATAGACACATCAGTCCTCCAAACACCACAAAAGGAGGATGTGACAAGGAAAAGAGAGAGAGAGACCCCCCACACCTCATCTTTCATCAGGGGTGAGAAGAGACAGAGACTGAATGACTCCCAAGAGGAGGACATAGCAGTAAGGAAAGCCATGGGCATGGGCCCACCCAGTGGAGAACTTTCGGCCAGCTCATCCCAGCGAGGACATGACATGACAATGGGAGGAGAGGTCAGCTCCTCCAGTGAAACAAGAAAAGGACAGTCAAGTATAAAACAGCAATTCATTGACATAAAAAGGAGGAGTGATCCAATAAAAGTGCAGCTGTACGATCACTTGTTGAACCTAGCTCCTAGCAACCAGCAGAGACTCATGTCTGCTTTCGATGTGAGCGAAGGCAAAATGATAATGAGCCACTTCATGCCTACAACTTTGCAGCCTCAGTCCACCTCAGACTATCTAAGAACCAACATGGAGGTTCTTGCCAAAGACATACACCCCATGGACAAGATTGAACTACATAAGCAGACTGGCGAAATGGTGTATGCCTCCCTGGCAGATGAGACATTGGAGAATTATAAATTAAAGAGCAGCCTGGACAACACAGCTTCTCAGCTGGAGTTAGAAAGAGCTTCATCACAAGCCAAGGACAATAGGATCAAGTCCTTGGAAGAGGTAATCATAGAGATAGGGCATGATCCTAAAGATGTCAAAGGCATCCAAGAGCTCCTGAAGATAAGAGATGCAGATATGGCAGCCCTAAGAAAGAAAATCAAACTCCCGGCCACCATCCATCCACAAACAGATGAAGTTGCCCAGCAAAGGCAAGAAAAGGATGCTACAGATCTGTTGGTATCCCTATACAAAGAGCTGGTTAGGACTCAAGACCAGCTGGGACAAACTGAAGCTGCAAAGGCAGCACTACAGGAAACACTGAAGCAAAGAGAAGAGGGCCAACCCTCCCAGCCTCCTCCTGTCATAATAAATCTTGAGGAAATCCCTCCAAAGACTACTCCTCCTCCTCAGCAAACAGAAACTACAGCACCATCCACAGCAGCAACAACTACAACATCAGAACAGGCTGCTAGCTTAGACATGAAAAAACTGCAAGCTGAGATCCAAGCCATGGAATCTCAAATCAAAGAGCTGGATGAGCTTAAGAAAACCTTGACTAAGGTAAATGAAAGGTTTGACAAGAGCAAACAGAATGAGGCAGCCAAGGACAGAGAGGTAAAAGCTCTTAAGAGAAGAATTGCTGAACTAGAGAAGGAGCTTGCACTAGAAAAGGTGACAGCTGAAATGAAAGCAGTGCTATGGAGCAACATTGGAAGGTCCATTGCCAAACAGTGGCAATATATTGAGACCATGGATGAGCAAATGGTGCTCATCACTAAAGCAAACAAAGAAATACAGAGAGCCAGGGCGAGCCTTGGACACATGCCAGAAGCTGCTACAAGGATAATCAACACTCTGAACTATAAGACTAGCTCTCAATTAGCTGTCATGGGAATCACTAACAGGACAGAAGCAATTGCTGTAGCAAAGAGAGTCGTTACATTAAGGAACTTAGTTGGAACATTGGAAAGGAGGACCCAGGATATGCAAACTGAAATCAATAGATTCCTGGAAAAATTCGTGACACTGCAGAACAGAGGCCTCCCCAGCATCCTAAGCAGTGTAGGAAGACTGCTCACCCTGGACAATTATAATAAGAGGATTGATGCCCAGGCAGTGGCAGAGATTGCACAACCACCCAGCACTTCAGCAGAACCAGGGCCAGCCACCGGGCAGAGTATGTATGACAGAGTGGAGAACCTGTTTTTCCTCATGAATGAAGTTGACCATCTGTTTGATACACCACCTAACTTCTTCAAATTCACAGAAGCAGATGAAACTCTAGGGGCAATATTAGCACACCAACTGCCCACACAGGATGCCTGGAGAAATTTGACACAAACAGTTCTGTCAGGCCAGAATCAGTAGCGCTATTTCTACAGTCAAATAAGCATACATGCGCAGGCACAGTTTTGAGGAAAGATAGATACAGGGAAGAAGCAGAGGCTGAACCAACTCAGCTGGACCATTGACTCACCACAAGCAACAGTCACAATCACAGGTGACAAGTCCAAGGCACAGCGTACAAAGCATTAAAGACAGATGTTCCAGCATTTACTCAGAATATTTCGACCGACTTAGCTGTCTCCAAAGGCTAAAATATCTTCTGACAGAGCATTAAAATGCCTGTACTCTGTAATCAATGCTGCATTAAATTTTGGCCATAACATCTTAAGTAGTTGGTAAGAAAGAAAAATCTGAGATAACTAAGGACTCAGATATTTTGTAAATAACCGCAAGTATATATTCACCCTTCACAGCAGTGAAAAGGGGTTGTTGTTATTTTCTTTGAAAAAGCTCTAGCCCATTGTAATATTTTGAGAGAATTAATACAAAGGAAGAATGGAATTTCCAAGGCTTGGTGTTCTTTGATGTATTGTGGTGAAAGATGAATGTTACAGGATTCCAGGGTGCTGCATAAAACAGCAAGTATTCTCAAATCTCTTTGTTATGTGTTTTTGAGTCTTTTGTTCTCTTTTGTTGTTCAAATGTTTTTACACTTGATAGCAAGGTGAAAGGATAGTCCCAGGATTTAACAATGTTTACCCTGGACTCAAACTGAGCTATTATACATGTTTTCCTCAGATACAGTGACAGAATTGTAATTCTTAAATTGCTGCATTTCAAAACCGTGTTTTTACTGTGACAGTCATTCTCAGGGATTGAATTTTCCCCCTAAGACCTCTGTTTTCTCCTCTCAAAGCTGTCTGTTGGGAACATATAGATAACAAGTGAAAATTCTTAAATGCTTTCACTGTTTGTATTACCTGTTTCCAGTAATTTAATCAAAAAAACCTGTTCTATTAAGCACTCAAATGGCCCTGTAAGTTCCATCTTTCATCTCAAAGTTTCAAACACTTATAGCCGCAGACTCCATTGCCCAATGGTACTCAACCTCTCTGAAAACTACATCAATAGAATCTAAAAGGAGTTTCATCAACCAAAACATAAACAAAAAAAATCAGTACATAATAGCTAGCCTAAAACCCTATTACAAACAGTTGCAAGTCATAAAGAGAGAGCCCTCTCTGATCACAGTTTGGCTAGGAACAGTGATCCAAAGATTGGTTAGTGGTTACCCCGGCCGTATTCCCTTGGGAGTCATAGGGAACAACCTGGGTGTTAACATAAATGGCGACTCCGCTGGGGACTTAAGATTTCTTCAATTACTATCTATTTCCAAAAGCTACCATCAAGCCTGAAACTAGCCAAGAGGCCTCAGGACTGTTTCTGTAAACACAGGGACAGCTTTAGGGAAGAGCTAACTAGGGAAACTTCATCCTAGCTTTGAGACCTATACAGTCATTCCAGAATTCTTACCTAGTCCTTGTACATACAAAACCTTCTGTATAAAGTTCTAATAGAATACTTAGAAGCTGGCTCCCAAAAGAAACCCAAGGCACACTAGGGCAAACCCTGACCCTAATCAACCCATCATCGTCGATAACCCAAATATCATACCAAAGAACATAAGGAGACAGCAAAAGCAGGAGAAGCTTGCTGATTCAGATATAAGTTTAGACCAACCTATCCTCATTCCAACTCCTTGTAAAGTCCTTTTCCGTTCCACACCTAATTCCCCTAGCTCATCATCAACACCTCACAGCCCTTCTCTCTCATCTTCACCATCTGCACACACTCCCTCAACCAGTTCCCCACTTATTACCCATCCTCTTAACCCGGTTACACCTGTAACCCCTGTTGTCCCATTTGTTCCTATTTACCCTATAAATCCCATAAACATGGCTAACAGATATGCACCTCTGCAGATACCAGCCAATGCTCCAGCTCTACCCCAAGACTACCAAACTAGACTCTCATTTTTTGACTCCCAGGGCCCTTTGACAGCTACCCAGCATGCTAAGAAGATGCAAGATCACTTTGAGACCTTTGAAATAGATGATGACAGTGTTAGGATGAGAATTTTTGTTCAAAGCTTAACTGGGGATGTCAGAACGTGGTTTAGATCCTTAAATGCAAATTCCATTGCAACCCCTGAAGTTCTATACCAGGAATTTACCAACAGATGGGAGAAAAAGAGAGATCCACACCATATACTTGGTGAATATAACACTATTAGAAGGGGTCCCCAAGAAACGGTTTTGGAGTATTGTGCTAGGTTTAACAACATATACAATGCTATCCCCCAGAACTTAAGGCCCCCTCCTGATTTGGCCCTTTATAACTTCCCTGATGGTTTTGATTCTGATATGGCCTATCAGTTGAGAGAAAGAGACCCTCCAACCCTTGCAGAAGCCCAAAGAGTTGCAGTCACTGTAGAGGCCAACCTAATTGCCAAAAGAAACAGGGCAAAGCTGGAAAAGAAGGTTGGTTTCAAAGAAGAGCCCTCAGGTTTTGATCAAAAGTTGGATGCAATACTAAACAGCATGAAGAGACTAGGTGAAAGAGTGGAATCAGTTGAAAGAAAGTCATCATGGGAGGCGCCACAAAACAATCCTCCTAGAAACCCAAATTTTAGGAGAACACAGAACCCCAATATAGGGAAGACAGGCGCTGACCAAGATATCAGACCCCCTTTTCAAGAAAATTATGCAGAAACTTCTTCAGCTAATCAGCTCAATGAAGATCCTGACATCAACTTAATAGGTCTGGATGGTAAAAGCCATGTTTTCTTAACACAAGAAGACCATGAGGAGGATGAAAACAAAACATTCCAAACACAATCAGGAGAGTCTTTTGACTTTAAACAAGGGTATGATACTGCTGTCTATGAAGTCCATAAACAATACAAACTAAGAAGTCGGACTGTAAATGCAAATCAGCCTGAGAAGGTAAAGGAGAAACAGCAATCTAAAGAAACCTTAGTCACTGAACCTAATGACAAAACAAACTTACCTACAAAAGAAGTAGTGGTTGAGGAGGTCACTGAAATACTGTCCACACCACAACAACCCTTGGCAACCTCATCCTCCCACCCAAATCCGAACATTACCCCTCAAAACATCAACATGAGGGGCAGGTTCCAAAATCAAGATGAAATCCAACAAGAAGATTCAATCAACAGAGAAAGGACTGCTATCCGTGACTCTAAAATTCAGGTGGATAAACCCTTTGACCTAGGAACAGAAATTGGCAAGTTAAAGATAGCAATTCCCCTTTCAGAGCTAGCCAAGCATGACATATATAAGCAACAGATCAAAAAATCCCTTCAGCTCACCAACAACAAAGATGATGTAAATGTGCTAGATGACACTCCAGAATTACTGTTTGGCCCAGAGGTAGATGGAAAAACAGTAGTCACAGGAGTTTTGCCTTTTTATGTCAGCTTGCATGTTCATGATAAAATACTGCATAATGCAATGTTTGACTCAGGTGCATCTCACAACCTTATGCCAAAAGCAGTCATGGAAAGATTAAACTTGGATATAACAAGACCATACAAAGACCTGTTTTCTTTTGATTCTAGTCAAGTCAAATGCTTGGGCCTAATTAAGGATTTATGTGTGTCCCTGGTTCAATTCCCCAACAAAACCATTCTAATGGATGTTGTTGTTGCTGATATCCCACCCAAATATGGAATGCTCCTATCAAGATCATGGGGAGCCAAGCTCCAAGGCTCCCTGCAATTAGACATGTCATATGCAAGCATCTCTGTCTTTGGACAACCCAAGAGACTTTATAGGGAAACACTCATGAAATATATGGTCAGCTGTGAAGAAAAGCCTCAAAATTTTCCAATATATGCTGTCCACTCGGACATAGACTCCTTCATCCTTTTCAATGACAGCACAAGTTCCTTAAGCAATGACATTAAGACCGAAACACCCATACAAGAACAAAACATCGATCAAACAAGTGGCACCTGCCAAATTTCAATCAGCCCAACAATACCCATTAACCCTTCTCTAGTTGTCAAAAATTGTCAAACAAATGATGAAATTATCCTAGGAGACAAATGGGAAAAGAAACCTCAACTCATGCTCACATGGCCATCCCATGAAAAGAATTTAAAATCTCCTGACCAGCAAGATAGTCTGTGGGTCCTAGAGTTTGATGGCTCAGTTAACAAGTTAGGGGCAGGAGCTGGAGTATGGATACATAACAAAGAGAAAGCCTGTGCACAAGGCCGGGCTTATAGATTGAACTTTAAATGCACTAACAATATGGCAGAATATGAAGCTCTGCTGCTAGGCCTCAAGATTGCAAAATCATTACAAGCACATAGCCTCTCAATCATGGGGGACTCTGATCTAGTAATTCAACAAGTAAAAGGGGATTTTGTCACCAATGACAAAAGATTAAGGTCTTATAGGTCTGCTGTAATTGAAATACTAGAAACTTTCTCCGAGTTTGTTCTCACAAAGATTCCAAGGGGCCGCAATCTCCATGCTCACAGCTTGGCAACATTTGCCAGCACCTTCAAATTCCCACTACAACCCAACAATTGTTTCACAGCAGAGGTCAAATATAGGCCTTCTATTCCAAACAATGTCAAAGAGTGGCAAGTATTTGAGAATGACAGGCAAATAAACAACTTTTTAACCTTGCAACAGGAGTTTACAGGATTAAATATTGACCTTGAGACAGCAAGTCAATCTCAAATAGTTGATGGAGCAAGTCAATCACAATTACAGTTTCAACAGTCTGCCCACCCAATGTCACCTAGGACAGCAAAACAACTACTCAATCCAACCATTTTCAACAAAGTAAACATTCAGCAAATTCACCAAATTGACTGTGAAGAGCTGAGCAACGCTGAAGATGAAATCATACAACTCAAAGACAATCTTCTTCCAGCAGGCCTTACCCCACTAGAGGACATTTTTGACTCAAATGATGTCCCCAGGAAACCAAAGATGCAGCCATTAGATGCAACAATTGAAGAATGTAACATTGGTACCACTGACAAGCCTAAAATAATAAAGCTATCTGCTGCTTTGCCCCCTGATCAAAAACCCAAATATGTTGATCTCTTTAAAGAGTTCCAAGATGTCTTTGCCTGGGGTTATGAAGACTTGAAGTCTTATGATACCTCTGTTATCCAGCACACCATTCCCCTCAAGCCTGATCAAAAACCATTCAAACAGAAATTGAGAAGAATCAATCCTGTGCTTCTTCCTTCCATTGAAAAGGAATTACAAAAAATGTTCAAAGCTGGGATCATAGCACCAATCAGGTTTTCTGAGTGGATTTCAAATTTGGTCCCTACAAGAAAGAAAACTGGTGAGATTAGACTTTGTGTAGACTTAAGGAATTTGAACCTAGTGTCACTCAAAGACAATTATCCCTTACCCAAAATGGACCACATCCTTCAAAGAGTAGTAGGAGCCTCAAGAATATCATTGTTGGATGGCTTCTCAGGTTTCAATCAAATCCTGGTACACCCTGATGATCAAGACAAGACTGCATTTACTACCCCATGGGGTACTTTCAAGTATGTGAAGATGCCCTTTGGATTGAAAAATGCAGGGGCAACATTTCAGAGAGCAATGGACATTGCTTTTGCAAAGGAAATTCATGATTTCTTGGTCATTTACTTAGATGATCTTACACCCTTTTCAAAATCTGACCAAGAACACTTGAAACATCTGAGACAAATCTTCATAACATGCAGGAAATATGGTATTTCCTTAAACCCCAAGAAGTCTTTATTTGGCTTAGAAGAAGGGAAACTTCTAGGACACATCATTTCGAAAGATGGCATAAGAATTGATCCAGATAGGATACAAGGTATCCTACAAATGCCTCACCCAAGGAATGTCAAAGAGCTGCAAGGATTCTTGGGAAAAATCAACTTTTTGAGAAGGTTTATCCCAAATTTAGCAGAGTTAATCAGATTATTAAACAATATGCTAAAGAAAGATTCAAAGGTCAAATGGACTGTTGAAGCAAAACAAGCTTTTGAAAGTATAAAATTGGCCTTGACTCAAACCCCAGTGTTAACTAACCCTCAGTTTGACAGAGACTTCATCATTTTCTCCTTTGCCTCCCAACACACTATTGCTGCTGTTTTATTACAGAAAGATGACCAAGGGAATGAAAAGCCCATTGCTTTTTTCAGCAGAGCTCTTAGGGATGCCCCCCTAAAGTACCAAATAATGGAGAAGCAAGCCTATGCCTTGATCAAAGCCATCAAAGACTTTAGGATTTACATCCTTTACTCCCATGTTGTAGCTTATGTACCAAGTCCTATTGTCAAAAACATTCTCACACAAGAAAACTTAGAGGGAAGGAGAGGAAAATGGATTGCAAACATACTTGAATTTGACATTGAAATAAAGCCTACAAAGCTGATAAAAGGGCAAGGTTTGGCCAAGTTAATGACAGAAGCAAATTTCCAAGCTTTAGATATCAACCAAATGGACAGTGAAACAGAGCTGGCGACTCCAAAGATCAATGTAGCCTTTGAACAATCTCCCTGGTACTCTGATATCTGTTATGTGTTACAAAACCTGTGTGCTCCCCCAGGACTGTCCAGAACTAAGTCTAGGTTCCTAAAAATGAAAACATCTAAATTTTGTGTGATAGATGAGAATCTACTCTGGAAAAACCATGAAGGTATTTTGCTGCACTGTCTTCTTGAGAGTGAAACTGACAATATTATGCAAGAATTCCATGCTGGAGACTGTGGTGGGCATTTGTACTGGAAGTCCACTGTGGACAAGATATTAAGGGCTGGTTATTACTGGCCCACTATGTTCTCAGATATGAAGAAATTCACAACATCATGCCACAAGTGCCAACTGTTTGAAGGCAAAAGACAATTGCTGCCACTCCCTTTGAGGCCCATTGCAACAGAGAGACCTTTTCAACAATGGGGCTTGGATTTCATTGGAGAAATTCACCCCTCATCTTCAGGACAACACCGATGGATTCTAACAGCAACAGACTACTTCACCAAGTGGATTGAAGCTGCCCCATGCAGACAAGCAAATGATTCAGTAATCATTCAATTTTTGGAGAACAATATACTGGCTAGATTTGGCTGCCCAGACAAGATAATAACAGACAATGCTGCTGCCTTCAGATCCAAAAAGATGGTAAACTTTTGCCATAAATTTCACATTACTTTGGGCCATTCTACAGCTTACTATCCTCAAGGAAATGGTCTCGCTGAATCATCAAACAAAAGCCTGATAAACATCATAAAGAAAGTGCTGGAAGAGAACAAAAAGAACTGGCATAAGAAACTAGTAAATGCTTTATGGGCAGACAGATTAACCACCAAAAGATCAATTGGGACCAGCCCATATGAGTTAGTCTATGGATTAGAGGCCAGATTTCCTTCATCACTAGGAGTGCCAGTTATGAAACTTCTACAAGAAAGCCAAGCAGAGCCTAATGACATGCAAAGAAGGATTAACCAGATAATTTGTCTACAGCAGACCAGAGAACAAGTTTTCAGCAGAGTGCAGATACTACAAGAGAAACTGAAAAAGGCCTTTGACAGAAGAACTAAAGCTGAAGATTTCAATGTGGGGGACAAAGTTTTAAAGTGGGATGCAAGAAGAGAAGAGAAAGGAAAACATGGGAAGTTTGATTCTTTATGGAAAGGACCATTTGCTGTCCAAGCAGTACAAGGTAATAACACCTACTTCCTAAAAAGCTTGACTATAACTGAGCTGGATGAAGGTCCTGTCAATGGCAGGATGCTCAAGCACTATTTTGACTGTTCACTATGATAGAAATTCAGAGGTTCATTGTATATATGCAATTGTACATATTCTCTTGTGATTTAAATTGTATAAAGAGGTTTTCCCAAATGCTGCACCTAGCAGCAACAGGCACATAGAATCAGAGGTTCTCCAAGAAAGAAGCACACTATTTTGACAGATTATGTGCAGCAGATTTTAAAGACAAAGATGGGCAGTCATGCAACAAGGCAATCTGACCTGCTGTTCTTGGTCTTTCAAAAGAAAAACCATCCCCATGTGGAGCCACTGTTGGATACCTATAGTAATAGGTTTCATATTTCATGATTGGCAAGAGAAAAGCCAAATATGCTCTGCTTTGGTATCCCAAAGATCCCATATTTCCTAGAAAGCAAGAGCTGGGTAAGTGTTTCAAGTATTGAGGACCTTATTTCAATTTTTGTGGATGATTCAACAGTTTAATCTGGATCATGCCATGTTTCAATTTTGAGTTGTAGAATAGAGAAAGAGCTCTGTCCAAACAGCTTAATCTTGGCAGACAAGTAGCTCAGGTAGAGAAGCAAAGGTTCCCAAAAGTTTAATCTGGGACCTTGGAGGACATAAGGGTAGAAGTAGATAGAGAAAAAGAGGAAAAAGCCAAAGAAAAGAAAAGGCAATTGAGGGTTGCAAGTTCAAGTGCCCCTCCAAGAAGAAACAAAAAATGCTAGGCAAAATAGTTGGGTAGGCAGTTGTGGTTGCAGAAAGAATATGATCACCATTACACAAGTATCAATAGGTCTCTTGCCAAGGCAATTGATCTATCAGCAAACAAAGTGGTGAATTCCATGAAATTACAGCAAAGAGCATCACTAACTTCTTCCCTTTCCCTCTCTACTCCATCACTAACACTCCCTTTCTAAATCCCCCTCCTTCATTCATATTAACTCCTAATTCTACTATATAACATCCCTTATCTTACCCCTACCCCTAATAGTATTAACACTAAGGTGTATAAAACCCCAATCATAGTATTTCCCTCAGGAGAATTAGATACAGACTGGGCAACTATGCACATAAAAGACAACCGGAAATAGAAAAGTATGCCAATGCACTAGATTGGGAAGAGGGTACACTAATAGAACAACTCACTGAGGTAGAATTGCTTGAGAAAGAAGCCAGGAATGTACAAAAGGAAACTGACTTGGAAACTTGTGCACAGGTGCCCCACTCCTACAGAAAGCAAAGTGGAACAGCTGCTGGATTTTCAGCAGCACAGCAGCAAACCACTGAGAAGACATCCCAGGCAGCAAGCAAAGACAAAGGTAAACAGGTGGAACAGCCACCTGTATTGACAGAGGAACAAGTGGACACCTTGCTACAGCAGCAAGAAGAAATGGAACAGCAGGAACTGGGGCAGCAACAAGAAAAGGCACAGTCCAGTGAACAGCCCTTGCAGCAGGAAAAGGGGACAGATCAACCTGGCAATACTGAGCAGCAGCCTCAAACAAATGTGCCTCCCAGGACAGACACCAATATAGACACATCAGTCCTCCAAACACCACAAAAGGAGGATGTGACAAGGAAAAGAGAGAGAGAGACCCCCCACACCTCATCTTTCATCAGGGGTGAGAAGAGACAGAGACTGAATGACTCCCAAGAGGAGGACATAGCAGTAAGGCAAGCCATGGGCATGGGCCCACCCAGTGGAGAACTTTCGGCCAGCTCATCCCAGCGAGGACATGACATGACAATGGGAGGAGAGGTCAGCTCCTCCAGTGAAACAAGAAAAGGACAGTCAAGTATAAAACAGCAATTCATTGACATAAAAAGGAGGAGTGATCCAATAAAAGTGCAGTTGTACGATCACTTGTTGAACCTAGCTCCTAGCAACCAGCAGAGACTCATGTCTGCTTTCGATGTGAGCGAAGGCAAAATGATAATGAGCCACTTCATGCCTACAACTTTGCAGCCTCAGTCCACCTCAGACTATCTAAGAACCAACATGGAGGTTCTTGCCAAAGACATACACCCCATGGACAAGATTGAACTACATAAGCAGACTGGCGAAATGGTGTATGCCTCCCTGGCAGATGAGACATTGGAGAATTATAAATTAAAGAGCAGCCTGGACAACACAGCTTCTCAGCTGGAGTTAGAAAGAGCTTCATCACAAGCCAAGGACAATAGGATCAAGTCCTTGGAAGAGGTAATCATAGAGATAGGGCATGATCCTAAAGATGTCAAAGGCATCCAAGAGCTCCTGAAGATAAGAGATGCAGATATGGCAGCCCTAAGAAAGAAAATCAAACTCCCGGCCACCATCCATCCACAAACAGATGAAGTTGCCCAGCAAAGGCAAGAAAAGGATGCTACAGATCTGTTGGTATCCCTATACAAAGAGCTGGTTAGGACTCAAGACCAGCTGGGACAAACTGAAGCTGCAAAGGCAGCACTACAGGAAACACTGAAGCAAAGAGAAGAGGGCCAACCCTCCCAGCCTCCTCCTGTCATAATAAATCTTGAGGAAATCCCTCCAAAGACTACTCCTCCTCCTCAGCAAACAGAAACTACAGCACCATCCACAGCAGCAACAACTACAACATCAGAACAGGCTGCTAGCTTAGACATGAAAAAACTGCAAGCTGAGATCCAAGCCATGGAATCTCAAATCAAAGAGCTGGATGAGCTTAAGAAAACCTTGACTAAGGTAAATGAAAGGTTTGACAAGAGCAAACAGAATGAGGCAGCCAAGGACAGAGAGGTAAAAGCTCTTAAGAGAAGAATTGCTGAACTAGAGAAGGAGCTTGCACTAGAAAAGGTGACAGCTGAAATGAAAGCAGTGCTATGGAGCAACATTGGAAGGTCCATTGCCAAACAGTGGCAATATATTGAGACCATGGATGAGCAAATGGTGCTCATCACTAAAGCAAACAAAGAAATACAGAGAGCCAGGGCGAGCCTTGGACACATGCCAGAAGCTGCTACAAGGATAATCAACACTCTGAACTATAAGACTAGCTCTCAATTAGCTGTCATGGGAATCACTAACAGGACAGAAGCAATTGCTGTAGCAAAGAGAGTCGTTACATTAAGGAACTTAGTTGGAACATTGGAAAGGAGGACCCAGGATATGCAAACTGAAATCAATAGATTCCTGGAAAAATTCGTGACACTGCAGAACAGAGGCCTCCCCAGCATCCTAAGCAGTGTAGGAAGACTGCTCACCCTGGACAATTATAATAAGAGGATTGATGCCCAGGTAGTGGCAGAGATTGCACAACCACCCAGCACTTCAGCAGAACCAGGGCCAGCCACCGGGCAGAGTATGTATGACAGAGTGGAGAACCTGTTTTTCCTCATGAATGAAGTTGACCATCTGTTTGATACACCACCTAACTTCTTCAAATTCACAGAAGCAGATGAAACTCTAGGGGCAATCTTAGCACACCAACTGCCCACACAGGATGCCTGGAGAAATTTGACACAAACAGTTCTGTCAGGCCAGAATCAGTAGCGCTATTTCTACAGTCAAATAAGCATACATGCGCAGGCACAGTTTTGAGGAAAGATAGATACAGGGAAGAAGCAGAGGCTGAACCAACTCAGCTGGACCATTGACTCACCACAAGCAACAGTCACAATCACAGGTGACAAGTCCAAGGCACAGCGTACAAAGCATTAAAGACAGATGTTCCAGCATTTACTCAGAATATTTCGACCGACTTAGCTGTCTCCAAAGGCTAAAATATCTTCTGACAGAGCATTAAAATGCCTATACTCTGTAATCAATGCTGCATTAAATTTTGGCCATAACATCTTAAGTAGTTGGTAAGAAAGAAAAATCTGAGATAACTAAGGACTCAGATATTTTGTAAATAACCGCAAGTATATATTCACCCTTCACAGCAGTGAAAAGGGGTTGTTGTTATTTTCTTTGAAAAAGCTCTAGCCCATTGTAATATTTTGAGAGAATTAATACAAAGGAAGAATGGAATTTCCAAGGCTTGGTGTTCTTTGATGTATTGTGGTGAAAGATGAATGTTACAGGATTCCAGGGTGCTGCATAAAACAGCAAGTATTCTCAAATCTCTTTGTTATGTGTTTTTGAGTCTTTTGTTCTCTTTTGTTGTTCAAATGTTTTTACACTTGATAGCAAGGTGAAAGGATAGTCCCAGGATTTAACAATGTTTACCCTGGACTCAAACTGAGCTATTATACATGTTTTCCTCAGATACAGTGACAGAATTGTAATTCTTAAATTGCTGCATTTCAAAACCGTGTTTTTACTGTGACAGTCATTCTCAGGGATTGAATTTTCCCCCTAAGACCTCTGTTTTCTCCTCTCAAAGCTGTCTGTTGGGAACATATAGATAACAAGTGAAAATTCTTAAATGCTTTCACTGTTTGTATTACCTGTTTCCAGTAATTTAATCAAAAAAACCTGTTCTATTAAGCACTCAAATGGCCCTGTAAGTTCCATCTTTCATCTCAAAGTTTCAAACACTTATAGCCGCAGACTCCATTGCCCAATGGTACTCAACCTCTCTGAAAACTACATCAATAGAATCTAAAAGGAGTTTCATCAACCAAAACATAAACAAAAAAAATCAGTACATAATAGCTAGCCTAAAACCCTATTACAAACAGTTGCAAGTCATAAAGAGAGAGCCCTCTCTGATCACAGTTTGGCTAGGAACAGTGATCCAAAGATTGGTTAGTGGTTACCCCGGCCGTATTCCCTTGGGAGTCATAGGGAACAACCTGGGTGTTAACAGAACCAACAATTTTATTTTGTTAAAGTATTACTACCTATAATTTAGGTAATTACCATATGTGTTTCTTGGCTCCTCAGCCTATATTAGTTCATATTCATCATCAAATTAAATAACATTTAAAAATATATTTTTAGTAAAAACAAACATTCACTTAATAATCTCAGTAAATCTTTATGCAACTTGGGGGTGTTACAATTCATTTAATGATAAGTTTGTTTCTCAATTGAATCCATCTTAATTCTCAAAAAAATAAATTTTTTATTCCCTTTGATAAATTGTGGTTTAAATTATTTCATTTATATAGAAAGTTAAAGTTCCTTTAGAGCAATATGCTTCAATCAACTTGTAAAACCTTAAGTTGTGATTGCATCTCTATATTTACTAAGAGAATAAATCCCTTGTCATTTATCTTCTGAGTTATAATTTTCATTTTTTCACACACACACACATATATATATTGAAGATGCGTAATTAATTCAATTTTTAATATAAAATTGATATGTGGCATTTAAAAATATTAATAATAATAAAAATATTCAATGTGAGTTATAAATAAAATATTTCACTAAGATTAAGTAATATTAATATGTATGTAAAACTATATTAATAATGGATAAACATTTTAATATGAACAATATACTTCATAAATAAAATATTTTAATGTCTATATCAAGTAAAATATTTCAATATTGTTTATGCATATATGTATATGTTATAAAAGAAATAAAAAAATACACAAATTTTATGATTAAAATATTATAAAATATTTCAAGTAGTCGTACAATTTTACATTTTGGTCATTTTTCATGTATATTTAAAGGTCAATTTAGTCTAAAATCTAGCAAAAATGCATTGAAATTGCAAATCTATATTTTGTTGTCTACATAAGTCAGATATCCAAGAAAACTTTCAAGTTATTATATACATTTATACATTCAAAAATATAATTTAACTAATGAAAAAGTACATATCATGTGTTGGTCTATATCTATATATATATAAACTATACCCATTTATGTATTCAAAAATATAATTTAACTAATGAATATAAATTATCAAAAAAGTTAAATCTAATGAAAGAGTACATATCGCGTGTATTTATATATGAACTACCAAAAAAAATAATCTTTTGAAATGTAATTTTTTCTAAAAGATCTAATTATTCCCATAAAATTTTGATTCCCATAACTCTAGGAAACAAGCTCATTTTCATTAATCTCCACCTTTTTCGATTTAGGCATCGAAGGGTTCCCCAAGGTCATTTTCATTAATCTCCGCCTTTTTCAATTTAGGCATAAAAGCAACGCCAGCATCTGAATGCTGCTTTGTGTGCCCTCCATTTTCTCACAGGCCCTCTATAACCTTACCATAGCACGCCAGAGGGTCTACACGATTCAAAACAAAAACATTCATCTTGTGTATTGTTGAGTTGGGCGGGAATGGAGACTGAAGTCGAGGAGGGATGGGTGAGGGGCGCCATTATTGGGGTCGGAGTTCATGGGACAGTAAGCCTCGCCAAGAATAGCTCTAATGGCCACATCTTTGCAGTCAAATCCACAACTGATTACAGTTCGACATTGGATAATGAATACAAGATTTTGCAGTGTATGAATTCTCCCTACATTGTTCGCTGCTTGGTGCACAATTACAACGTCGTGAATGGTGTGGGGATGCAAAATTCATTCATGGAGTACACTCCGGGCGGCAGTGTGGGGGATCTGCTAGTTAAGTTTGGTGGGCAGTTCGACGAATCCGTGATCATAGCCTACACTCGTGGCATCCTACGTGGGATCAATTACCTCCATAGGCAAGGGATTGTGCATTGTGATATTAAGGGCAAGAATGTTCTTGTGGGTGCCAATGGTGTGAAGCTTGCTGACTTTGGTTCTGCTAAGAGGCTTGGGGATAAGGAGGAGGGCCAGGAGACACTGCAATTAAGGGGGACTCCTCTATGGATGGCTCCAGAGGCAGTGAACCAAGTGGAGCAGGGGCCTACCTCTAATATTTGGTCTCTCGGCTGTACCATACTGGAGATGGCCAATGGCAAGCCTCCATGGAGCAATGTTTCCAATCCCCTTACCACAATGTATAAAATCGGATGCATAGAAGAGCTACTAGAGTTGCCTGCATCGCTTTCACCTCAACTCCAGGATTTCCTAGAGAAATGTTTTCGGAGAGACTCCAAGAAGAGATGGACCAGTACAGAGCTTTTGAACCATCCTTTTCAAAATGAGGACTACTCTACCATGAAGGAAGAGGCCATTAGGGTTCCAGTGTCCCCAACCAGTAATTTGGGTTTTGGGGATCAAGTATGGAATTCCTACCAAAGTAGTCCCATTCCATCACTTGGAATCCCAAGCCTAACAGGGGAAACCAATGTAGAGGTCAATAGGTCAATCGAACTTTTCCCAAGGCATTCTCCTAGGCATAGAGTGATGGGACTGGCCGCAGGTTGTAAATGTGGAGATGTGGCTAACTAGTCTAATTGGTCTATAATTCCCCATCATTAGTGGGTTGTTGTAAGTCTTGACCACTTGCAGAGGCAACTCTCTAACTTTAGATAAACCTTTATCAAAATCAGACATTAGTAGTGGTTCCTCCATCAAGGAGCTTCCATTCAGGAAGAACAATGCAGTGTCAACTTGGAAGCTGTCAACTGGGAATACTTGGAGCCGAGAGGTGAGTTGGATAAATGCTTGGACGTTGCAATCTCTGCATCACAGCTTTAACATCAATCATCTTCCAGCATTTATGCTGAGACTCTGTATATACTCTGTATCATGATTGTTATAAGTGATTTATTTTGTATCATGATTGTTATAAGTGATTTATTTTGTATCATGATTGTTATAAGTGATTGGAGGTTTCCACAATTATTTATTTATATAGTAGGATATTTTGAGAAGAGAACTGTGTAATAAATTTTTGATCCAAAATCTATTACACAATTATCTTTCCGAAATATCCAACGACATCATGATTGTTTCCAATTGTAGTAGCATGCCATTTGATTGATGAAGCTTGACATAGGTATGGAAATTCATTTCACTGGTGGTGATCCTAGCATTTCCAATTGTAGCAGCATGCCATTTGATTGATGAAGCTTGACATAGGTATGGAAATTCATTTCACTGGTGGTGATCTTGGCATCCATAACAAATCAGTACTTGGACGAACATTACATTCTATTATTTGATGATAAGTGTTGGGCATGGAATCCCCCCACAACATGCTTTGGGGCTCAAAGCCCAAGTTTTGGTAAAATGTATTGTAAAGACTTCGAGAATTGCGGGCACGGAGCGCGAAGTATAGGATGAGTCATAGGGTTGTCCGCCCTAAGTATTGTAAAGTAATGTAATGTCATGTTGGCCTACCCATGGTCCACGGACCATGGGATTGTATAAATAGAGCGAGGCTCTAAGTTGTAAAGATAGTGAATAAGAGAGATGAATACGCATGGTTCGAGCATAGAGTAAGAGTCTAAGTGTATTGGGTCGTAGTAGTAGGAAGAGGCTCTGCAGCTAAGTGCGCAGAGGCCTAGTAGAGTCTGCAGCTGAGTGCGCAGACCCCTGCAGCTGAGTGCACAGGGCGGTGTCGAGTCTATAATCTTGATCAAAGAATAATAAAGAGAAGTTGATTCCAATTTCTATGTATCTACTTGTGCATTGCCTTCTTTACATTTATACTGTTTTATTTATCGCACGCACTGATATGATTATTGGATATGCTATAATTATCACTAGTCTTACACAAATAAGTTAAGTAATCGAGTAATAACAGATTAAATAGGAAGGAAATTGGGTATAATATGAGTTGCGCCCCGAGTAGGGCTGCGCGAAAGCAGCATCACAAGTTGTGAAGGACTAACAAGTGCGCGTAGCGACATGCATGCAGGGTCAAACCGCGGACCTCCAGAAGCTCATCACACATCCCCAGGGTGCGGAAACCTAGTTTTAGCACCCTCCCATACTACTTTGGGTGAGTCCTTAGTCCGCGCTCCACGGACTATTGCCGAAAGGGCCAGTAGTACCTGGATTTTCTTGGCTAAATCACCTTTGAACCTAGGTTAGGCCCTTACAAGCCAACAATAAGTGGACCTCTATCACTCAGGCAGAAGCAGCTTGCTGCTCCTATTGTAGTAATCTGTTCACTACACAACTTTGTCATAGGTGTATGTTAAAATGGCAATTGTACAGAGCAGATAATTAGCCCCCTCTAAATTAGATCCAATATTACTTTCAATTGAGATGTATTCAGATACATATAATGATTTCTTGTATGTGTGAATTTTAGGTTGGGTAAAAACATAATATATTTCATACTTCAACCAAAATGGTCACCTGTGCTCATATCTTGACCACTGAATTTGGGAAGGAAGTCCTCTGAGTTACCACGACATCATAGCACAAGTGACCTTTCTAATGTTTTCTTCACCGGAAATAATGAATGTAATATGCAGATTACATATACTTGAGTTGTTAATGACTCTAGTTTATTTTACATAAACAGTCATCATGATGGGATATATCAGATCTAACATATGCACTGTATTTTTGTTTCACTATATTAATACAACTGTTGTTTTTCTTTTTATTGAAAAAAAAATGTTTTAATGTTTTATTTTGAAATTCTAAATCCCTTCCATATGCCTTATTTTTTTATTTAATTACTTCAACTCAATGACCCTCAGTTGTTTTTCACTCAAAACAAATCATAATTTTATTTTGCAAATTATCTTTTCACTTTTCTAACCTAATTTAGTTTGGTGTATTCTTCTTCCTCTAGTTTAATTTTGTTTATGGTCCTTCTACTCCATGTTGGATATAAAGTTTTTTTGGAAAAAAATTATTGATTAATTTTCTTTATTATCTTTATATTAAATAAATAATAATAGTATTATTTCAAATATAAATAAGAGTAATTTTTTCATACATTACATTTCTAATTTAAATTTTAATTTTTAAAATATTAATTTTTTTTTAATTTTATCTAGTTAATCTCAAAAATCACCTTGAAAATATCAAAAGAATTGAACTCGTGACATTTTAATAGCAAAAGTCTTTTAATAACAAGGACACAACCAATTGAGCTAAAATTCAAAACTACATATAAAAGTAATATAAAATAAAATATTAAATTTTAATTTAATGTTCATATAATTTAATTTTATTTATAAAAATATTAATTAAATTTTTTTTGTTACATATCTCAAAAATATATATATATATATATATATATATATATATATATATATAATTGGATTCTTAAAATAATTCATACATCTAATCTATGGTTTGAGTAACCGGGTATCTCAACCGGGTATTTAATGACCTAAAGATCCAAGTCAACCTGGACCAAGCCAACCATATTTACCTAGGTAAAATTCCTATTTCATTTACAAGATCTACTTAAAAGGCATACCTTTAAATTTTCATATTCCAATATTGATATAAGAAAATCTTTATAAGGTTTACCAGTTTTGGATTAACATGTTTTTTATTAAATACTTTTACTTTTAGATAAATAGGTGGATTTTTGGAATAACATCGGCTATCTAAGTGCTTTAAAAAAGTAAATGCACGCCAAAAAAGAGTAATTGCCTAGGCTCATTCATGCCAAAAATAAAATTGAGAAGAAAACTAGCTAATTTTTTTATAAATTTATTAATTTTAACGTGCATGGTATGTTAAACGACCAAACCGATTTTGAGTCCAAATATTAAGAAAGTTTCAAGTCCAACTAAAATGTATGAAAAACAATAGTTCGCACAATGGCATGTGTATACGTGGCAAGACTAAACCCTCTTAACGACCCCTCGAATGTAGTCCATGGTAGCTACAAGTAATAAATATTTTGAAATATAACCTAGTTTGTTTTTATGTAGTTTTACGTTTAAATTTTAAAAACAAAGGTTAAAGTCGAAATCAATTATGAAGAATGAAAATTGTCTCACGATTGAAGCCTAATAATTAAATCTACTTTTATTTTCAAGACAAAGTTAAAACACAAAATCTGATTTTGCAAACGCAATTCTTACTTCTCGTGACATGTACACCTTGCATATATTACATAGTAAAAGAAAAATAACTTTTATTTTCAAGACAAAGTTAAAACACAAAATCTGATTTTGCAAACGCAATTCTTACTTCTCGTGACATGTACACCTTGCATATATTACATAGTAAAAGAAAAATATTAAGCTTTTAACTTTACAACATTTACTCAAATAATTATTTGTATTTCTTAATCACAGACATTTAAATATGCAAAGACATAATGGAAATTAAGTGTCACGTGAAAACACAACTAAACAACTTCATCACGTGAAAGCACACCTAAACAACTTTAAGCTCAGAGTCCGCTACTTAAGGTTATTGTAATGGTTTATGGTAATTTCCATTGTTAACACCAACCAATTAGCATCATACTCCCTCCTAACTCCAGCCAATTAGAGCCAACCTCCTCTACCTCCTAACCCCAACCAACTAGAGCCAATTTCCTCTCCCTCTAGACCCACATTGAAAAAAGAAAACCGAAACCAAGCCAAAACAAAAATTCAAAAATAAAACCAAGCCCAAAAAGAAACAGAAATGAAAACATGAAACAATTATTCAATTAAGCATGACCATGCTTGAAAAACAACAAAAACAAAAAACAAGTGAAATCATCTAACAAATTCGGCTCTAATTTCTTCTACCAACCTAAAAATCCCCGCCATGTCCAATCTCCTACTCAGCCAACTCACAAATTCCAGGGCATTAGAAATTGTAAAGCTCCACCATTAGCATCAAATGGAACAGTACCAAAGGTAAGGGCATAATTAGGGAAGCGAAGGTAGAAAACAACACCCACTCTCAAATGCCTCGCTCCTCTCAAATCCTGCGCTCCTCTATACACTTATTTCTTGTCATAAGGACATGATGCCCAGCCTGGCCTCACCTCACCTACACAACCTCCCAAATGTCGTCGACTTATTATACTAATGATATCGATATCAGACGGGATGGAATATTTATGTTAGAGATTTCATTTCATATGCTTAAAGATATTGGAATCTGACAAGCTGGCACGAGGTGAGGCAATTCATCACTCTTATAAAATTTGAGATGTGGTTATTGAGTTTGAAATCGAAATTCACCAACATCTACCCCCACCCCCCCTCTCTCTCTCTCTCTCTCACACACACACACACATATATATATATATATAGATATTAATTAATTAATCCTATCACCTTTTCTCACAAATCTTGCTTTGATATTAATGTTCTGATTTCTTCTTTAATTATTATTATTACTTGTTCATAAATATGATAAAGTTAAAAAAGTCTGGTTTATTTTTTTAAAGATATAACCAAGTTAAAAAATATAATGTACCATATAAAATGGTTGGTTTAATAGAATAGCTTAATATTATATTGGTGCACTTCATCTTTTTCTAGAGACTTGCATATACTAGGAATATTTGTTTTCATCATCAAGTTTATCTCCCACTAGTCAATTCCAACTAACTTTTCACTTGCACATTAGTTGATTGCCCTCAATATGTTTCTTTTACAAATGCCAAAAAATATTACAAGAAAACTAACTTGTTCTCTATCAATATCACTAAAAATGCTAACAAGTTGCATTTGATCCAATAATCTAACCACGTTTTCAGAGGCACCTTCATACATAACCTTGTGCCTTTCCTCCCTGCCTTTCAGCACCTTATCTTGGAATACAACACCTCAGTTATCTCACGTGCAAATGCAATAGCACATATAACCATCTCCCCGCATTTACAACATCTCGATTATTTTTGTACAAACTTAGAAGACAAAATATTAGAAAAGGCATACATCCAATACCTACAACTCTTTCTAGCTATAAATGTCTTTCTTTTCCTTCCAATCATCCATCAAGCCCACTACAATACTATTCCTCTCACTTCTTCCATCTTCCACATACTTTTCCATGGAAAGAAGTATAGCATGGTGGCCTTTGACTAGAGGCCATGGTATTCCCTAATCACATTGGCAAAAGGAAACATGTTGTTAATTCCTACATTGCTCACGGATTGTTAGGCTCTTGTGAAACATCTATTTTTGTCTTCTTTCAAACATAATACTTTTTTTCACTAACTCTAATAACATCCACACCAATACCAATTTTATCATTGATACACATTCTCTTTCCTCAGTGGCACTAACAAGCACCATGACTCCATGCTTCCTTTCAAAGGATTTTGTACAAATGTGTAATCTCTATTTTATGTTCTTGAGTTTTTGTTTGTGAAGGAATACAAGAAATCACATGCATACCATGATTCCTCACCTATATGCCTCTCCTAGTCAATATTTCTAAACTATGGTATTGGGGGAAAATCACTTGCTTTTCTACAACTGAGAATAATATGCTTTTAGATGGGCTAAAATATATTATTTCTATTGGCAAAAAATTCGGTCTACTTCTTCTCTCCAAGAGTGGAGCCATTTCCTCAGAAATCATATCCCAACCTCAATCACACGGCTTTATCAATGTGACAATAAAACTCCATTAAGTTCTTCAATAGATTGTGAACTAATTCGCTAATGTTGTCTTCATAGAGTTGGGACAAAGGCTATCTGAAGGATTCTAGCATTCACTCAATGCATTGGAGAAATTTGAACAAACTTTTCATATGTTCTATAGTCGAGATATAGCACATATCCATCAATATTGCATTTTTTGTACCTACCTACAAAGACTTGTGTCACAACATTCCTCAAATATATTCGTTCAAGGAATAATTGGAGGATACTAACTGCCTCAATATATTTGCTTTCTTTTATAGCACAATTGGTCAAGCATACTTGGGAATGATGTTTACATTCTTAATACTGCTATGCAGGGCTACAAAATTATCAACAAGAGATTATGATGCATATGACACGAACATTGTCTTCCTTCTCTCGAATCATGCGCACACTAGGTCTCTTTGTTGATATTTTCCACATCTCTATCAAGTGGTTATCTTAGATCTCCACACTCCTCCTATCATTTCTCACGGTCACAAATTTGAACAAAATAATTTTTATGTTATATCAAAGTTAAAAAATCCAATATGTTTGTTCAAACTAATAAGCCCAATAAACACAACAAAGATAAACTATGAACCTTACAGAGACCTCGAGGATACTCTTGAACCTAAAAGCTACACAAAGTATTGCAATCACATTTTTCATGTATTTCTCATTTTTTCGTATAGCAGGGTCCATAGAAAGTATGCAACATGGGTACTCCTTGGATGAGGAATTAAATTTTTCATCCAACAAGTATTGTCGCTCAAAATTTGAGTAAAAACTTAGGGAGATAACTTGAAAATACGAGTTGAAAAAGTAGTTTTATTGTTTTATTATTATATTATTTTTTAATCTTTTTACTTTTTTACTTCAAAAATGGTGAATCATCCCACATGTTTGACCTCATCATATTGAATCCTATTGGTTCTTATAAATTTTATTTTGGTTGTACATTTTTCTTAGGAGGCCCATTTTAGACCTCAAAGTTCCCCTGATGCTTATCACAAACTCAAATTTGCTCAGAAAAGCAGTCCAACTAGCCTGACGAGCATTCAAATTAGGCTGATTAAAAAAAATCGTTAAGCTACTATGATCAATCATTAAACAAATTTCTTTCAAAATAGGTAATGTCTCCAAACCTTTAATGTGTGAACTAGTGCATTAAGTTCCAAATCATAAGCAAAGTATTGTTTGTCATGCTCCTTCAACTTACAAGATTCGTAAGCTATCACCTTTCCTTCCTGCATCAACACTCCTCCAACTCCCTCTTGACACGCATTAGTGCGCACTGTGTACTCTTTTTTTGGATTTGTTGCCTTCAACACAATGTTTGTGGTTAATGAATGGTTCAACTGCTCAAAGCTTTGTTGGCATTTGGCTGTCCAATTAAAAACTTTTCCCTTTTTCTAAAGTGAAGTTATAGGATACACAATCCTAGAGAACCCCTTTATAGAATGACGATAATATCCTGCCAACCTCATAAAAGGCCAAATATTTGCAACATTTTTTAGGAACATACCACTCCATGATGGTTTTGATCTTTTCAGGATCTATTACTATGCCTTCTGATGAGATAATGTGTCCTAAATAGTGAACCTGATCCTTGTAGAAATCACATTTGTTGTATTTGGCATAAATTTAATTGTCACGCAATGATTGCAATACTATCCTCAAATGTTCTGTATGTTCCTCCATGTTCTTTGAGTAGATTAGAATATCATCAATAAAAATCAAGACAAACTTGTCTAAATACAGGTGCAATATACCATTCATAAGACTCATGAAGGTCGCAGGGGAATTGGTAAGCCCGATGGGCAATACCACTAACTCGTAATGACCATAGCGAGTTTGAAACAATGTTTTGCAAATGTATTTGTCTTTAATACAAATCTGATGATACCCTAAACGTAAATCTATTTTTGAGAACACACTAGCTCCTCTGACCTGATCAAATAGATCGTCAATACGGGGCAAGGGGTATTTATTCTTAATGGTAAGCTTATTTAATTGTCTATAATCAATACATAGCCATAGCGTACCATCCTTTTTCCTTACAAATAGTATAGGAGCTCCCCATGGTGACACACTTGGTCGAATATAACCTTTATCTAGGAGCTCTTGCAACTGCATTTTGAGTTTTGTTAATTCAGGTATACTCATACGATAAGGGGTTTTGGACACAGGAGTTTCTCCTAGAACTAATTCAATGGTGAAATCAATGTCTCATTTAGGTGGCAACCCAGGTATTTGCTTTGGAAACACATCGATAAAGTCTTGTATGATTGCAAGCTTTTCCAGGGAAGGAGTCTTATTTTTAGAGTTAGTATAGCCCACTTGCACAACATAAATTTGACAACCATTTCGAATACATTTTCCTAACTGATTGGCTGTGATTGGTCATAACTTAAAAACTCTTTTAATTCCTTGAATTTCTTGTCTAATTCCCCCTTTGTCAAGGAAATTAATAGCTTTTTCTTTTCAATCCACTAGAGACTAATGTTTCTCTAACCAATCCATTCTAATCAATACATCATATAAGCCTAAAGGTAATATTTTCAAATCTACTTGAATCTATTGTTCTCCTATTTTAATAGAACAATTTTCAATATTAGCATTCACTCTCCGCTTACCTCCTGTAGCTAATTACCCCAACCAAGGAATTTTAAATTTAACCATTTGTAAATGACATTTTTCCATTATTTTTGGACTGACATAACTCAGACTTGCACTTGGATCCACCAAAATAGAAACATAGTGGCTAGATATAGTACCTTCTAGTTCTACCATGGTGGGTTGATATTTCACTTGGTTATCATCCAAAGTTGCATTTTTTCTAGGTATGCTTCTAACTACCTCACCCATTGTAGAGGTTTCTTCCACATTAGTAGCCTACTCTATTCGAGTACGATGAGGGAAATTTTTATAGTAATGGGGATCTCCACATCCCCAACATTGCAGAGGGGGTTTATGTCACTGGTTATTTTCTGGTTTGCTTACCACCTACGTCTGCCTAGTATCATCTTGTAATCCATGTTTCTGCGGATTCCTTCTAGCAAACTTCGTCTATTATTTTCGGTGCACATTCTTTCCATCAACAATTTTCACATTTCTATTGCTCGGAAAGCCTTTCTTTCCCTTTTGAAAGTGCCCATTCTGATTTCTTTTTTCTTTTTGTTTCATTTGCTGATAACAAATTCTAGCTTTCCGAATTGCTTCATCCATTGTTTTTGGGTTATCAAATTACATATTTTCCCTCATAAAGGCAGGTAAAATACTAGTGAAACATTGCACCTTAGCCTTCTCCTCTAGAATATATGGAACTTATCTCAATAGGGAGGTGAACCTAGTTACAAACTCATCCATTGTTAACTGACCCAACCTTGAGTCATGAAACTCGTAACACCCTCCTCCCACATCTACCCAAGTAACCATCCAAATGGGGTAAACATGTGAGGAGAGGCTACTATGATGGGATTCAACCTCCTATGTGACCTTAAGGAAGTGGAATCAGTAGAAACACAAAATACAAACCTTCCACATCAGCTACAAGACTCCTAGGAACCATCCCAACCTTTTCAGCAACTAGCCCCTGGGTCTCACTAGGTGTTTAGACCAATTAACCCCCACAATATGGTATGTCAATGTCCAAGGACTATTTTTCTTAGTGTTGTTCTAGCATCCCTGGGATTTGAGCCACTTTTTCAGGCCCAACACCCACGTCACTACCCAGAATTAAATGACATCTTCAGAACATAAAGATAACAAGGTAATGATGATACAAATGCAATTACTTGAACAAGGGCTTGACTATACCCCTACTAGCCATCGCATGCATTTCGTCAAACATATCACAAATATGTAATCTACATGTGTAAACAACATATTTGAACATAGGGGTCTCATACTTATCTGAGAGTTGCTAAGAAGTATTGTTCCCTTACATCATTAGCTACAGTACCATCTATTAGGTCATACATACATTGTTTATTCATTTACAAATAAAAACATGAGGAGAGACATACATCATCACTGTCAGAATACATGCTCATAGCCAACAAAATAACAACAGAAATACCATGAATTCATCAGCCATAGAATCCACATATAAGGCAATACATTTAGACATGGAAAGCCAAGGGAATAAATTTCTCACTAATGAATGTAGAAACCAATCGGGGATGGGATTACCACATTCCACCTGACCGTATATTGCTTGAGCCAAATATCTCTTCAGCCAATCACCCTCATGCCATATTCCAAGCATGAATGTGGGACTCATAACCAACCAAAAATAACCAAACAAGCATGAATGCTACCGAAGTTATCCACCTACACCATGAGGAATTTTAGTGCCTCGTAATATCTCAGGATTTACCGTAATTCGCAGTCTGATCTAAGGATCACTAGGCCCTACACCGAGACCCACTCTTCAGTATTTATTGTACATCCCATCCTAGGACTACAAGGCCCAACGGAGAGAAATTCACCTCTAGGCTTTACCCTATATCCCGCCATTCACCGACAAGGATTCCTAGGCTTGCCGAGGCACACAATCTTGGATTTACTGCAACCCACAGTTTGGCTCATGGGTTACTAGGTCAGGGTCTTTACCATGATCCACAAACCAGTTTAGGGACAACTAGGCCATGTGTTTGTCATTTCGTAGATCCACTTTACTTAGATTTGAATCCATATGGAAATACAGCTCAACCAAAGTATGAGAATCCATATCATCAAGGCTATCTGAAAATGGCAAGGCTAGGCTGAAAACATTGTCACACCTGGCAAACCCATGCCATGACAGAAAAGAACCACATGCAATACCATGCATGCCAAATCTAGCAAGGAAATCACACATGCAAATCAATACCTGCAAAGAATCTTGTTGTAGCTGCTTGATCTTGCTCTTCCTTGCTTGCTCCTTCCTTCTTCTTGCCTTCCTTTGCCTTTCTTGCTCTAATGTGAAAGTGCTCTAAGAAAACTTTAAGTTTCCAAGAGTGAGAGAGAGGGATAAAATAATGAGAGAGCTCCAAAACTAAACTAACAAAAGGTATCAACTGATTCTCATAAGCCTTTTTATTAATGAGACCTCTATTTTCTTCATTTTCATCCTCACATGCAACCTATGACCTTTCACCTCCATTTTCTCCTAATTTCCATCATTTTCATAAATAAATGTGCCAAAAATGCCATTTTGCCTTTCCAAATCCTTTTCCTTTGCCTTTTCCAATTTCCTTAGCCATAATAAGCCAAATGAACACCCACTAGGATGTATTTCCAAACATTCAGCTTGGAATAAGTGTCCCATCAAGCTTGGTTATTATTTTTGTATTTAATAACTTTTATTACATGGAATTTTCACCATGGTTGTTAGAGAACCCTCCCCCTTGGGGGACACTGCCCTCGATGTTCAACCACAGCTATACCTCAGCAAAACCACTAAAAAGAAAACATATTTGCCATGGAGCTTTATAAAATATCTCAATGCAGTATTTACAATGCTCACCCTACTGAAAAGAAAACCAACATGAAACCCATACCGCTTATTGGAGATTTATAACATAGATCATGGCGGTATTTACACCCATATACATATGTGCATATATCAAAACATCACACCAAAACATATGCCAAAACATATACCAAAATAACTTTGCCTCAACCGGAAAACAATGAGGGATACATAGACTGCATCTGTTCCGCCATCTCCCATGTAGCTTCATTGGGCTCAAAGTGCTTCCATTTCACTTTAACCTGCTCGATTGCTCAGTTTCAGAGTATGAGAACCTTTTTCTACAATATAAACTGAGGCTCTGGCTGGAATTCTCCATCTGGTTCCACCTGCAATATAGACCATTCAATCACATGATCAACATATTTAACATACTTCTTAAGAAATGACACATGGAAAACATCATGGACTTTCACTATCAGAGGCAGTGCAAGTCGATAGGCTACTAGCCCAATCCTCTCAATAATCTTGAAAGGTCCACAAAACTAGGGTGCCAACTTGGCACATGATCCAATCCGTAAGGATCTCTTCTTTGGTTTGATGTGCAAGTACACATATTCCCCAACCTAGAACTCCTTGAATAACCTGTTACGATTTTCATAGCTCTTCTATCTATCCTATGTTTCTTTCAAATTCTTCTTGATTACCTATATTTCCTATTCCTTTTCAGCCAACATGTCTGGTCCAATCAACACCTTGTTAACCGAATCACTCCAATTGATGGGAGTATTGCAACTCTGCCCATACAATGCCTCAAATAGAATCATCTTCAAAGAGTCTTGATACCCATTGTTGTAAGAAAACTCTACCAGTGGAAGATATTCTTCTCACTTCTGCTACTGATGCACCACATACATCATCATCATGTCCTTCAATATCCTGTTGACCCTCTCAGTCTATCCATGTGTGTGCAGATGATAAGTTGTACTAAAGGCCAACTTTGTGCCCAAACCTGCAAACAACTCCGTCCAAAACTTGGAAGTGAACTTTGCATCCTTGTCTAACATAATATTCTTTGGAACTCCATGCAATCTAGCCATGTCTCTAATGAATACCTATGCTACATCGCTAGCTAAGAATGTAGACTTCAGTGGAATGAAGTGTGCAACCCTTATCAACATGTCCACAACAACCATGATGGAATCATGGTGTCTCATTGTCCTCGACAATCCTGTAATAAAGTCCATGGAAATGAACTCTCATTTCCACTATGGAATCGCAATTGGATGTAGTAGTCCACCTGGATGCTTACACTCTACCTTAACCATATGACAGTCCAAACACCTAGCTACAAACTCTACCACATCCTTCTTTATATTTATCCAATAATAGAACCTCTTCACTGCAGTCAATGTCTTCTAATAGCCTGGGTGACCCGAATATGGTTTCGCATGAAACTCCCTTAAGATCACTTTCTTGAACTCACTATTGTCTGACACACATATCATGTCTTTAAATCTGACCAATCCATCAATCATGAGATGGTAGTCCAAATCATGTACATCAGCACCTGTCTTTGTACCTATACCTCTACTCTACTGCAACCTATGAACAATCTCCATATACCTGTCATCATGCGACCTACCTGCAATATCCTATCCTGTAAATCTGTCCCATAGGAGCTCATAGCTACCATTTGATTTACCTGTACCAACCTGCTAAGAGCATTTGTGACCCTGCTCTCCTTTCCTTTGATTTACCTGATATCGAAGTCAAACTCATTGATCGTGGCCAACCATCTAGCTTTCGTAGCATTCATATTCGGTTTGTCAAACAAGTACCTCAACCGAATGTGATCACTAATCAGTACAAACCTCATGCTAAGAATATTGTGCCTTCACATCTTCAATGCATGTATGATCGTTGCTAAGTCAAGATCATGTATCAGGTAGTTCTTCTCATGTTCATTTAGCTTTCATGACTCATATCATACCACATATCCATCCTACATAGGGAATCCACCAATTCCTCTCTTGCAAGCATTTGTACATACTACAAATTCTTTGTTTGGATCTGCAATATTTAACACTAGTGCATGTGTCAACAATTACTTGAGCTGCTCAAAACTAGCCTCACACTCCTCTATCCATTCAAAATTCTTACCTTTCCTTTGTAACGATGTCATAGGATAAAAAAACTGTGAGAATTTCCTGATAAACCTCCTGTAGTAACTTGTCAATCCCATGAAAGATCTCATCTCATCCACATTCCTAGGAGTTTCCCACTCCATGATATCTCTTATCTTCTCTGGATCCACTATTATGCCATCCTTGGAAACCACATGTCCCAAGTAGTGTACCCCAGTCTGAAAGAAACTGCACTTGCTGAGCTTAGCATACAATTGATGCTCTCTCAACAACCTCAACACTATTTTTAAATGCTCATCATGCTCTTCCTCATTTTTAGAATATACCAATATGTCATCAATGAACACAATAACAAACTTATCCAAATACAGATGCAACACAGTATTCATCAAGCACATAAATGTAGTTGGAGCATTTGTCAAACCGAATGGAACTACAACAAACTCGTAATTCCCATACCTGGTCCTAAATGTGGTGTTGTATATGTCCTCTACTTTGATGTGTACCTAATGGTATCCTAACCTTAAGTCGATCTTAGAGAAAAATGTTGCTCCCTTTAGCTAATCAAATAAATCATCAATCCTCAGTAATGGGTACCTGTTCTGGATGGTCACTTTGTTCAACTGCATGTAATCAATGCACAATATGAGAGTACCATCCTTCTTCTTCATAAACAACACTGGTCCATCCCATGGCGATAAACTTGGCCCAATGTATCACTTGTCAAGCATCTCTTTCAGCTGCAACTTTAATTCTACCAAATCAGGTGTACTCATCCTATAAGTTGATTTTGATGTTGGAGCTACCCCTCGTACCTACTCAGTAGAAATGTCTACCTCTTTGTGAGGTGGAAACTCTGAAATATCTGCTGGAAATACATCTTGAAACTCTTGTAGCACTGGGTACCTTCTCAAAACATCTGCATCCTCAACTTCCTTACCCTTGTCACTATAGATATCAACTGCAAATAACACACACCCTTTCCTGCGACTGCGCTTGGTCTCCATAGCTTTCACCATCCTAACTAATGTGTCTTTCTTCTTTCCCTGTAAACTCTTGGTTCCCCATTGTCATCCAAGCACTCAATATATTTTTCGTAGCAATCCAACTTGGTATTGTGAATGTATAGCTAGTCCATACCCAATAGCATATTGTATGACCCCAATGGCAATATGTTCAAGTGCGTTGTTGTAGGCATGCCACTCAACTCAAAAGCACAATCTCTTACCCAATGGTGAACTCTTTTCTTTGTACCTGTAACCAACTGCACTAACCAAGATTATGCATGCATTTCCTTAATCAAACCACGCGTATCCACCCTCAGGACTAACATAGTTATAATTAGGTCCAGGGTCAATCAAAATAGAAACAACTTGCTCATAAAACTTACCATCCATCTCAATAATAGATGCCTGGTGCTCTGCCTATATGTTTTCCATGACTGCATAAATACAAGGAATGCTTTGCCCGACATCCCCAACAGTCTGCGCCTCCTGTTCATTGTTTATCTTAGGCATACCACCCTGATTCTGCGAACATTTTCTCCTATTGTGTTCTTCACTGTATGTCCATCACTCCAACCATCCAATACCATTACCACTATGCTATTGTTGTCATTCATGTCCCTATCTATCTGCATTAAACTTCTTTTGAGGTGGCACATTTTCTTTCTCCTCTGCATTTTGAGGCCTTCCTCTCTTAGGTTTCCATTTACCTTTACCTTTGTCTTTCCCTTTCCATCCTTACCGAGATTCATTCTTACACTTTGATTGTTCATAGTAATGCTTCAATTTCCCAATGACTTCCTCAAGTGACTAAGGCTCAACATACTTAATCCGATCTCTAAATGCTAATGGAAAACCACTGACAAATTGAACTTTAGCCTTCTCATCTTTAAGATATGGTACATACTCTTCATTTGTCATTGACCCCATATTTAGCTCATAAAATTCTTTTGCCTTACTGACATAGTATCTTTCTGACAAGTATTTCTTCCTGAAAAGCCTATTGAACTCATGCCAACTCAAGTCCTTTGTCCTCATGTATCTAACCCGCTTCACATCTTCCCACCAAATGTCTGCTTTACCTTTCAAGCCGAAGATGGCAATTATGGCCTTCATATTATCTGTGTACTCGTGCAACTCAAAGAATTTGTTCATCCCAAGTATCCAAGCCTCTGCATCTTCTGGTTTCTTCAAGTCTCCATCAAAAGCAGGTGGCTTTGCTTTCTTAAATTCACAAGGGAAGTATCCCCTGTCACTCCTCCTATACAGATGATAACGATGATGATCATGATGTATATCCGAACCACAACTAGAATAGTACTTGTACTCATCACCCCCCGTATTTAGAGTGTCCAACAGTCTGCCATCTCTCACCGTGTCAGCTCTATTCGACCTGTGTCTACTAGGAGACCTACTACCATATGCCCCATTACTTCTGTAATCTTGTCCATGGTTGATCCGAAGTGACCCTTGTCGCTACAATTCTGACAAACTTTGAAGAAGTATTGCATTAACCTCTGCTTGTTTCTCTTGTGCCTACATGATCTTGTCATTGTCCACCTTACTACTCCTTATTTCTTCCTTCAAGATTATCAATATGTCTGCCAAATTAGAAGAGTTCCCACCACACTGCTCATCTAATTCATAGGGAGAGTCTTTGTAGTCTACCATCTTGCTATTCATTTTGATCTTTCTCTTGCAAGGCATAATATGTCAGCTAAACCAAATCATAATAAACCAACGTACCTTAGTATAATTTGGGGAGGATACCTCATCTGCAAGATCATCCAAATCAATGTGATACATGTATAAACATAATCATAACATATAAACATATAACAACTAAGTGTGCCAACACATAACATCATTCTAGCTAGAGTCTAGTCATCACTGCATGACCATATCACTACACATACTATGACCTCATGCATGACGACATCAACCATACCAATGTACGTGGACAATACACAATCATAAACATAGATGATACACCAGCATACACGTGGACAACACACATACATAAACAAATATAATCAGGCATAAATGGACAATACTTATAACAACAGGTAGCAACATGTAACCAAGCATACAAGAACACTCACAATGACACCCTTCCCATCAACGACATCCTCTTTCGCATGGCAACATCACTACAACCATGACTGACACCATGTATGTGCAACAAGCACATAGACCACAAGGATGAAAACACATGTGCAAAAGACATGAATGCATGACCAACACACCGCCCATCCAGTCCAAGGGGTGAATCATGCTCTGATACCACTCTGTAAAACCCTCCTCCCACATCATCTACAGGACTCCTAGGAACCACCCCAACCTTTCTGTAACTAACGTTTTCTCCTGTTGCGCGCCTAATTCAGCATTTCACATTCTACCCTTAGGGTTTTGCTCTATGTCCTGACCTCCAAAATTGAAGTTCAATGATGAGAATTCACAATTCTCTTCTCAGGTATATTGCTAAACATTCTTTTGGCTTGCTGGTTCTTCATTTTGGTTTTAATGGCACAAATTTAACCCTTCCCTGTGGCTACCTGCAGGGAGTTACCAACAGAGGCTTCTTCCTTTTCTAGCCAAGAGTAGCGATTGTGGTAGCATGACATCAGGTTCTTTATTACCCCCTTCATCTTTCTATGATGTTTACTACATATTCGATGCTATCTCGGCTAATTTCTTTCCTCAATTGTAGAGTTCAACCACTCCACTATAGAACGAGTTTTCCTCTGTTGTAGGTACTTTAACTGGTGTAATTTTTTTTATATGGCTTAGACGCTCGTCCTTGAAGACAAGATCTCATTTTTGCCTTTTTTTGTTCTTGCAGGTAAACTCTAGGGTTTTCATAGTTCCTCTTAGGATTGGGGTTCAAAAAACTTTCGTGAATAACTATAATGGATATTTTTATTTATTTACCACGTTCTTACTTCTGTCAACCCCCCTTAAGCTAGGGTGTAACAACCTTGGTGAAGATTTCATGTAATAAAAGTTAATAAAGGAAAATTGAGACCACGGTTAAGGGACACTTATCCCAAGCTGAATGTTGGGCAAAGATATCCTACTGGGCATCACTGGATGTGTGTTTTGGCTAAGGAAAATTGACAAAGGCTAAGGCAAAGGCATTAAAAGGCAAAAGGAATTTTTGGCACATTTATTTATGAAAATAAAGGAAATTAGGAGAAAAGTAAGGTGAAAGGTCATAGGTTGCATGTGAGGAGGAAAATGAAGGAAAATAATGGAAAATGAAGAAATTAGAGGCCTCATTAATAAAAAGGCTTCTGAGGATTAGTGGGCAAGATTTTTCTAACCTTTTGTCAGTTCAAGTTTGGAGCTCTCTCATTATTCTCTCTCTCTCTCACTCTTGGTCACTTAGAGTTTTCTTGGAGCACTCTAGCTTTGGATCAAGGAAGGAAAAGCAAGCAAAGGGAAAGGAAGGAAAGTAAGGATCAAGGAAAGGAAAGCAGGATTAGGCAGCTTCAACAGGAATACTTGCAGGTAACCTTTTGCATGTGTGATTTCCTATCTGGTTTGGACATGCATGGCTTTGCATGTTGGTGTATGGTTCTCTTGCTATCAGTGGCATGGTTTTGTTGGGTTATGACAATGGTTTTTAGCCTAGCCTTTCCTTTTTACAGATGCCATGGTATGTTGGGATTTTTATCTCGGTTTCGAGCTTTGGTTTACGAGATGAATTTCAAAATCCAAGGCGGAGATGGTATCAAGGTTCATTCCCAAAGGCCTAGGAATCCCTTGACCCGTTTTGGCGGGATACATGGTAAAGCCTGAGGGACAAGTCTCGGTTTAGGGCCTAGTGATCTAGGTTTGGGTTGCAGTAAAGAATAATAGATTGGTCTCTGCTTAGGGCCTAGTGATCCGAGATTGGATTGCGGTAAAGCATAAGAGACAAGGAGAAGGAAATTTCCTCAAGGATAGTGATGGATTTTGGATGGCATTCCAAGTTTGGTTCAGTTGTGATCAAGGAAATGGTTTTGGTGTGATCATGGTTTGATGAGGGTGGAGGTGGTTTAACCTATGGATTCCCTTTGTTGTTCTTGGATTGGTTGTTCTATGAGATCCCGCATTCACACTTGGAACATGGCACGTGGGTGACTGGCTGAAAGAGAGATTTGGTTCAACCATGTCTATGGTTGGGTGGTACGTGGAAGTCCCGAACCTAGTCGGATTTGCCTATGATTAATAAAAGCTAAGTTATCTTACTTTTTCACTAGTTTATATGTGGATTTAATCGTTGTCATATCTCTAATATTTATATGGTTATATGTTGGTTATAAGGATGGTTAAATGATTGGTTCATGCCATGGTTATTTCATGCATTTATTTGTAATCGTTTAACGGATGGATGAAAGACCTAATTGATGATATAATAGTTCAATGGAGAAGGAGGTGATTGTTTTAGTTATGTTTCATAATTTCTTTCAATCATTTATTCTTTGTCTTGTATCCTAGACCTGTAGGTTGCATTGATGCCAAGTGTTTGATAGAATGTCAATCCCGGTTGGGGATGCTCAGGCCTAGTCCTAAGGTTAATTTTGGTTTATCAGCATTGTTATCATGTCTTTGATGGATTCTGAAGGTTGTAGCAAGTTCTAGTTAGAGGTCAGGATTATGGGCTAGAAAAGTGCCCCAAATCTCGGGGTCGCTGGCATAGGTCTGCTGAGAAAAGTCCACAGTTGTTGGCACATAGCCCTATGAGAGCCACTTTGGGTTGCTAGATGCTATCATGCCTATATCATGACAGTGACTATGGGTTAAAAGGCTTAAATCAGTAGTGGTACTTAGGGACAGGATGTCTTAGTGGCTAACATGTCTCCTGAGGGTGTTCTTGTTGATGTGGATGAGTTTGTTTGATATGTTTCGTCGGTTCCATTTCCTTAAGGTCACCAAGGAAGTTGAATCCCTTGTAGTAGCCTCTCTCATCACATGTTTAACTCGGCTGGCAAGTTGCTTCGGTGGACCTAGGAGGAGGGGGTGTTACAGATTGGTATCAAAGCTTGGTTGCACTCTTGATGGCGGTTACCAACACCAAGGAAAACTCCCTCCATATCCAAACAACTATCAGACCTGGACTTATGGTTATGTCCACACATCTCTATTGGAAGCATTATAGATGCACTTTTACATTAAAAAACCTGGCTATACAACTTTATCGAATACAAAGGATTACATGGGAAAACCTGCTCCGATCACATAAGCCGGAACTCAAAATACATAAACCTGCTTCTATAAATCTTTCGGGTCTGCCTTTTCCATATGCCTTATTGCATTTCCTCCGATCTCCGCATTACACAGAAACACATGGAAAAATCGTTCAAAAGCTTAAGGCCAGATCTTAAAAATATTACACCCGCATCTAATCAATTTAAGATCCACTCTCTGCTTCAGTGCTTTCTGCTGCACTTTCCTTTATATTTCCCGATCTCAGATCAACGATTCTCTGATCTCTGATTTGGCGCATCGCTTCATTGGCCATCACCTAATCAGCGTATTGCTATCGGTATATCCATATCCGCTACCACTTGACCTTTCCGAAGTGTGATCAACGATTAAATCGCTACCGTTGATCCTCTTTACGATCCAACGGACCATAGGTCATCACAACATTGCAATCGCTCAATCTCAAAACCGAGGTCCATTCAATTATATATCAATCTTTGCAATGCGATCGATCGGTGATCGCTCATCACATATTCTTAAGACCTGAAGTCCTGTCGCATACAAATGAATTATGCTGATGTGATAAAGTGCTTTGCTTTCCCCAATTAGATCTGGTCTGTTGATCTTATAGATCCAACAACCACGGTGCCTTCTCACAACTGTTTCCTCTTGTCTTGATCTGGCTTGTTTTCAATGGACTCTACATTAAAAACGATTCTCTGCCATACTCTGTTTCCAAACCACAACTCCTTATATAAACTCTCTATGGTATCTATGGATAAATGACTGGGGTTAAAGTGGCTCAGCCACTGTATAACACTATGGACTATAATAAAGCATTGAATGCTACGCTTTATAACTTAAGACATAAAAACAGAGCAGAATGCTTCGGTTGTTCCGCAAGCAAACTATAAAGAGACAAGTGAAGGGTTTCAAGAGAATAACACATTTATGCACACAAAATTATTCATTCAATACAATAAAGCTATAGGGTCTCGGCCCTCTGGCTCGATTACAACAATAATTAAAAAAGCCCCTGTGTCTATCTTGAAATCCTCGCTCTCTCTTACTCGACTCCAACCTAGCTAACCTCTAGCTAGTCTCTCTCTCCCCTCTAGCTAACCTCTCTCTCGCTAACCTCTGAATTATGCAAATAGATCATATTTTATACAAGAATGGATTCATGAACCAATTTTGGTTCAGATCCAGAAATCTCTCACTCTCTCCTAAAGAATCTCTTCAACTCCACTCTTTTCTAAAACAAACGCTAATTTAAGCTTTCAAATCCCTCATATCCTATTCAAACCAAATAAATCTAACTGTTTGGCCTGATCTCCACACAGGGAGGATCAATCAGCCACTATGCCCTTTTCTCATATTTGACAATAAATAAAACACTCTCATACATTTAAATAAATAAAATTAACTAATCTCTTGTCTTCCAACCCCTTGTTAGTCACAACATGTGATCATTCCATCACATTGTTGACTAGGTCTAAATGCTCTAGCATCAGCCAAAAGTTGAAAGTTTTCATGACCTCCTGGTCATGTGTTTCTTCTTTTGATCATCCAGTATCCCAAACTTTACTTTGTAACTAATCATCACTTTCATCATGTTGCTGATTCAATTCTTCTGCCACTGTCACTTCTATTCTTCCAGGTTTCCAAATCTTATTTTGCTACTGTCCTCTTTCCTTGCTGATACAAATTCCTTTTGTTAATTTCTCTTCCTTGCTATCCCTCTTCTTAACTGTCTTCATCTTCCACAATTTCTCAACTTCCTCTTTACAATTTGTTCTCAACTGAACTCCACTGACATCTTCCTGTTGTACATTTCTCCTCACCATAGAAATTATGAAATTTCTGTCCAATTCTTCTTTGCCTCTGTCATTTACAAACTGTTGTTTATACTCTACAACTTCCCTTTCATTATCATTAAAGATAATCCTTTCCTCTATGTTATCAGGTTCATCTAATAACCTTTCTAGAAAAATACAAATTCCTTCATATTCAATAAGCATGTCAATTACATATGACTCCTCCTTCATGTATAAGACATAATTTCCATCACAATTGTCAGATTCAAAATAACTATGGGTTTCAATCTTCATAGGTAATTCTGCCATCAAATCTTTATACTGTCCTTCTGCAAAAGTTATGAAATTGTCATCAATTTCCATTCCAATACTTTCCTCTGCATTACACAGTGTTCCTTGTTCTGACACAAGACTATCATTCAATAGTTCAATAGCTAGAATTTCTTGGAGCATATCATTATGAAGTATCCTTTCCTCTTCTATACTTATACTATTGCAACAAAATGATGTTGTTTCATCTTCTCCTACATCAGAAACAAAATTTTGGGTTTCTAAAGTTTCTTCATGGTTTACAGATTCATAAAAATAATCCACTTTAAAATCACAGAATTCCTGAACTTCTGTATCTGTCAACATCATCATATATTCCTTCACAATTTCCATAATACTTTCATTTTGATTCTCTACTGAAGATATTTCATTCTGGTTATCATCACAAACTTTCATTTGCTTATCTTCAGCTTCTTTAATCATGACAATTTCCCTGTCAATACCATCATTATCAAAATTATTAAATACACGCTCAAAATATATTTCTGTTTTAGCCATTTCTTCCAGTAATCTCACTTCTTCATCAACATGCATAAGCACATTGTCCAGTTGCTATTCATCACCTGTCAAACCTAAAAACATACATAACATGTTAGTTTAAAAAATACAAGGCTCTTCATTTGAAGCCTCAGTGATTAGTTCCTCATGCCCCTCTGAACTATTCTTATAGTTCACTAAGTTATTGAGAAATTCCTCCTCAACATCTCTGATTTCTTCCTCATCAAAGAAAACTTCTGGGACTACAACTTCTTGACTATGCTTGGCAACTTCATCATAAGTTTGTAGAATACCTTCCTGTTCTACACAATTTCTTCCAACACTCAGTTTGTCCAAATAAGACAACAATGTCTCCTCCTCTTCTCTGATAAGATTTTGATCTTTCAAATATTTCCTTGACTTAACTTCTTCAGCTGAGTTCTCTGTGTCAGCTTTTCTCCTCTTCACTTCACAAATCTGCAATGCATTTATTTCCTTTCCTTTTTCCCATTGGTCTTCTATCCCTGCTAAAATTCCTTTTAACATGATCCAATAAGTTTTCACTAAGAGAAGACACAACCATTCAGCCATACCTTTTAATTTACTCCACCAATTGAAGTCTTGAAAGTCTTTATGCATCTCCTTTCGTGGTTTTCTTGCCTCTGCCTCTTTCACCTTTTCATACACAGGTTCAAATTCATTACGATGCATACTTGCAATTTTACATTCATAGAAATAATTAATCCCAAAAATATGAGATTCTCTTGTCTGTGAAGATGTTACCAACACATTCCTCTCATTCTGATCTGCATAGATCAATTCTTCATCACTGTCATCACTGTCTCCTTCCCCAAGGAGATATCCTTTCTCTGGTTCATAGATGTATTCTACTCCTTCATCCTCAACTATTCAGAGTATTAATTTCTTAGCAAACAATTCTCTGACAGGACATTTAACTCTTTTTCCCATATAAAATCCTTGTTTCCATTTTTCTCCAATTCCTCAATACCAACTTCTTCAAATGATTGAGTTCTGCCTTTATCTCATCCAACTCTATGTTCCTTTCTTCTTTACTCATTCCTTTGAGTCCAACTGCTTCAGCACTCTTTTTCCTCTATTTTTGACTTTCCTTTGTACCCCTGTCATGACTAACAATAGTTAGTTCCATTTCTTCCTTTGGTGAACTTTCCTTGTTCGCTAGTGAGCTACAACTAGCCTTTTTCATTTCACCTGTAATAAGTCTCCTTCATGCCTCACCAAACTTTTCTGGGTTTAGCCTTTTGGCACCTATTGGTTCTTTCTTTGAACCTTTCACTGACTAACAATTCTACCTAGCACTCCTCTTGCTGGAATTGTTATCTTTAAGACAACTCTACCCACAATGACAATTTTGGAGCTGCCTCAACAACTCCTCCCCAACCATAGTTGGAAGTTGTTCTCATCTTCTTTTGAACATTCCATCCTCTAGGCTCTGCAACTTCAATTGCTCACTTCCTTCTTTCATTCAGTAATTTCATTTACTATTGGGTACTATCACCTTTACTCATCTGAGAGTTCTTCTTGCTCTATCTTCTTTAATATAACTCATATGCTATGATGCTAGTATAATTCATTCTACTTTTCAGCAATTCCACTACTTCCATTGACCTACACAATCTTATCTCAAGATACATCAAAGCAAACTTTTAAACCTGCAAATTTTCCTTCAAATATGTCTTAAAACTAATTCCCATTCCATCAGTTAAATCCTTGCCAAAGGATTCATCTGTTCACTATTTCATTTAGACTTTTCCATTCAATTTACTCCATACAGTCGATAACTATTTCCCATTTTACTTTTCATAATGGACTCTTCAACTTTCAAGATCAATTAAGATTAGATCTGAATTTCAATTATTTTTACCAATTCATGACAGACACTATCAATTCCTTCTGATAACCTGTTTGTAAGAAAATCCTATCTTGCTTCTACAAATTCCAAAATTAATTCCTTCTAATGACTCTCTTTTCAGATCTATTGAATCCAACCTTCTGTCTAACTGTTCCTTTATCTATCAGTATCATTGTCTTCAACAACTCTTTAAGCAATCCTCAATCATTATCAGTTTTCACAAAATTCTTCAAATCATTTAAATGACTTCAATGCCATAGAAAACCACTATTCTATTTAACTTTAACTTCTAAACCTTTCTTTTCAATTTACCTTTCAAATCAAACAAATCATTCAATCAATTGTAGGTTTTAACCCTGTACAGAAATTACCTGCATACGAATTCTAAAACATAGAAAATAAACAATGCGAGAGCATAACACTTAAAACACATATACACAGAGATTTCCCCTGGATCCCAAAACCGGGATTACCAGCTTGATTTTTCATTATGTTCCTTTCAATGTTACAATATATATTTATACATGCCGAAGCATCCAATACATGGACTGAAAACCATCATGTCCAAAACCATGGACCAAAAACCATCGCGTCCAAAAAACATGTGCGAAAATCATGCACAAAACCATAGGTGGGTCCGCCCAACCTAACATAGGGTCCAAAACCAAAATTTTCCGGGGCGCTACCCCGGACCTAATAAAGCGGGGTTACGGGTATCCCTCAAACCCCCTGTGATCTCCCCCCCTCTAACCCCCGGTTAACTACGTGGGCTAGTCGTGGAAAGAATATAACACAACCCAACATTCTCCCACTTGTTGTTTTCTTTCCACAGGGGGCCACAAGAGAGCTTAGTCATTTATCCAGCCCTATAATGCCCATTGTTTCTCTACACCAAGAGAACTTCTCAAGGCTCACAAATTTTGCCAATGCATCTGCAGTATTCTTCAAAGTGTCCACCTTTACCAGCAACACCTTTTTGTCTTCTATCATATCCCTCACAAAGTGATACTAAACATCAATGTGCTTTGTCTTTGAACGATATGTAGGGTTCTTTGCCAAGAAAATTGCACTTTGGCTGTCACAGTCTATCCTTATAACTTCCTTTACTAACCCCATACTTGAACACAATCTCTACAATCAAACTGCTTCCTTGCTTGCATGAGTGGTTGCCATGTATTCTGCCTCTGTAGTTGATAGTGCACTACAGATTGTTTCTTACTCATCCAACTGAATGCATCTCCAAATAGGTTAAACACATACCCACTTGTAGATCTTCGCTGATCCACATATCCAGCCCAGTCTGCATCAAAAAATCCACGAATATCCAACACTCTGTCCAATCCTGGTCTTCCTTGGTACCACAAACCATAATCACTAGTGCCACGCAAATACCTGAAAACCCGCTTCACTGTTGTCCAGTGCTCCTTCCTTGGTTTTGACATAAACCTGCTCAATACTCCCACTGCATGTGCAATGTCTGGTCTAGTACATACCATTGGATACATCAGGCTACCGACTGCACTTGCATATGGAACACAGGACATGTCCTCTTCCTCTTCTTGTTTCTTGGGACACTGTTCAGCAAATAACCTCACACCTACAGGAATAGGAACCTTCACCGGTTTACTATCCTGCATATTAAACCTCTACAGTATTGTCTCGACATACTTCCTCTAGTTTAACCAGAGCTTCCTCTTTGCCCTATCTCTTTTAATTTCCATGCCCAAAATATAGTTTGCAGCACCAAGATCTTTCATGTCGAATTTGGACGACAATTGGGTCTTCAAATCCTAGATAATTTTTTTGTCATTTCCAACTAGCAACATATCATCCACATACAAGACCAGATAAATAACACGGTCACCAATTAATTTAAAATACACATAGTGATCTACTTTGCTTCTATTGAAGCCAAGTCCCCATATAAATGTATCAAATTTCTGATACCACATCCGTGGTGACTATTTTAACCCATACAGAGACTTCTTTAACTTGCATACCAGTTCTTTCTTACCCTTCACCACAAAGCCTTCAAGTTTCTTCATGTAGATTTCCTATTCCAAATCCCCATGAAGAAATGTTGTCTTCACATCCATCTGTTCTACCTCAAAATCAAAAGCAACAGCAACAGATAAAAGTAATCTAATAGAAGTTACCTTGGCAACAGGAGAAAAAATATCACCAAAATCAATTCTCGGCACCTGGGAATAACCTTTTGCTACCAACCGATCTTTGTATTTCTCCACTTTTCCTTCTGCATTTGTCTTCTTTTTGAACACCCATTTGCTGCCAATGGGTTTCCTTCCAGCTGGCAACTCCACCAAATCCCAAGCCTCATTTTTGTGCAAAGATGCCATTTCATCAACCATGGCCTCTTTCCAGAGTTTTCCATCCTCTGAATCCACTGCTTCCTTCATAGTTATGGGATCATCATCAGTAACAGACAAAGAAAAATTTGAACAGAAAGCAGATGGACTATACCTTTCTGGCAGCCTTCTTTCTCGAACTGATCTTCTCATAGCAGGAGTTTGTGGCTCTTCATTTTCTGATTCCTCCTCTATGGTAGAGTCTGATTCTTCCTCCTTTAGCTCAAACTCTATCTTCTCAGGTCCCTTTGGTTGGACTTCATGTTTAATAACATCTTTTACCTCTTTGAACACCACATCTTGGCTGTACACAACCTTCCTTGTTACTGGGTTCCAAAGCTTATAACCCTTTAAACCATCCTTATACCCAATAAAGATGCACTTTTCAGATTTACAATCCAACTTGGTTCATTACTCCTTTGGAACATGTACATATGCATCACATCCAAATACCCTCAAATGTGAAAGAGAGGGTTTCTTACCAGTCCATACTTCTTGTGGAGTCTTATCCTCCAATGTTGATGAAGGTGACCTGTTGACCAGGTAACATGCAGTATCCACCGCCTCTACCCAGAATTCCTGTCCTAACCCGGCACCACTGAGCATGCTTCTTGCCCTTTCCATCAATGTCTTGTTCATTCTTTCTGTAACTCCATTTTGCTGAGGTGTATATGGAGTAGTCTTCTATTGTGCTATACAACACTTCTTACAGAATTCTTCAAATTCCTTGCTGCAAAACTCTCCACCATTATCTGTCCTCAGCACCTTTATCTTCTTCTCTGTCTGATTTTCCACGAGAGCCTTAAATTCTTTAAACCTATCAAAGACTTCAGATTTCTTCTTAAGGAAATATATCCATGTATTCCTTGAGAAGTCATCTATAAATGATACATAGTACAAAGACTTACCTAGTGATGGAACCTTCACAGGTCCAAACACATCACTGTGCACAAGCTCTAATATCTGTTTCGCCCTCTTACTACCAAAGGGGAAACACACCCGATTTTTCTTCCCATATACACAATTTTCACAGATCAAAATCCATAGAGCTATTACTCATACCTCCTACCATACCTTTACCATGAAGTATTCGAAGGCCCTTCTCTCCAATATGTCCAAGCCTTTGATGCCACAACATGGTATTCTCTCCAAAGACCACTAGATTTTCTGCTCTACTTTTAGGAACCACAGAACTATTGCACTCATCAACAACAGTGCTACCTTCCAGCTTGTACAGAGTTCCAATCCAAACTCCCCGCATCAATACCAGTGCTCCCCGAACCATCTTGCAGGTATCCTTCTCGAACACTGTTTTTACACCTGCATCATCCAACTTTCTTACAGACATCAGATTTATGGCCAATGCAGGAATATGCTGAACACCCGGAAGTGTTCTAACCCTTCCACCTTGAAACTTCAATTTTACTTTTCCGCGACCAACGATTCTAGCCTTCCTGTCATTCCCCAAGAAGACATCACCACCATCGTATTTCTCATACTTGTAGAACCACTCTCTATGGGGAGTGAAGTGAAAGGATGCACCTGAGTCAATCAACCATGCCTCATGATCTACATGTGTACTTGAAGAAGCCAAGTACACATCCCCACCTTCATCTGAGGTGGTTTTCGCCTCTGCAAAAGGAGCATCATCAGATCCCTTTCCTTTGTCAGGAGCTTTAGATTTACAATCCCTTTTGTAGTGCCCTTCCCTTCCGCATTTCTACCACACCACCTTTACACGTTTTCCTGGAGATTTAAATCTCCCTCTAGATTTAGATCTCCCACTCGATGACTTATTTTTGTTTCTGTTCTGGGACCGTCCTCGTACAGACAAGGCATCACCATTTTGGCTCTCCATATTTTTCTGTCTCATCTCCTTCGTCAACAAGGCTGAGACTATTTCATCAAACTGCAAGGCAGTTGCATTGCTACCTATTGCAATAACCAAACTATCCCACGAATTTGGTAGAGAACACAACAAACTAATGCACTTATCTTCATCTGAAATTTTAATATCAACAGATGCTAACTGACTTACCATAGTATTAAATGCGTTTAGATGCTCTATCACTGAGTCTCCATCTTTCATCCTCAGGTTATACAACTTTTTCTGCAGGAACAGTTTATTCACCAGAGACTTAGATTGGTACAAAGTCCCTAACTTTTCCCACAAAGCCTTCGTCGTAGCTTCCCTGATACATTCAGCAATACTGAATCTGAGACACACAATCGTATTGTGCTCTTTGCCTTCCGATCCAACTTCTTCCATTCTTCATCAGACACTCCTGTTGGTTTAGTACCTGGATCTACAACGATCCACTGATCTTTATCCACCAATAGATCCTCCATCTTGAGTTTCCACAACTCAAAACTCTGACCATTAAATTTCTTGATCTCTATCTTTCCATTGCTCACCATCTTCTTTCACCAATAGAATCGATCTCGCAGATCTCTCACTGAACAAGGTCTACCACGGGCCTGAGTGAAACCCCTCAGCAACAAAGGCGTCCCCTTGAAGCCAAAACAGCTCTGATACCAAATGTAGGTTTTAACCCTGTACATAAATTACCTGCATACGAGTTCTAAAACACAAAAAATAAACAATGCAAGAGCATAACACATAAAACACATATACATAGAGATTTCCCCTGGATCCCAAAACCGGGACTACCAGCTTGATTTTTCATTATGTTCCTTTCAATGTTACAATACATATTTATACATGCCAAATCATTCAATACCATGGACCAAAAACCATCGCGTCCAAAAAACATGTGCGAAAATCATGCACAAAACCATAGGTGGGTCCGCCCAACCTAACATAGGGTCCAAAACCAAAATTTTCTGGGGCGCTGCCTCGGACCCCATAAAGTGGGGTTAGCGGTACCCCTCAAACCCCTTGTGACCTCCCCCCCTCTAACCCCCGGTTAACTACGTGGGCTAGTCATGGAAAGAATATAACACAACCCCACATCAACTTACATGGAATTTTCATTTTCCTGAAAGGAAAACATCTTCTCCTTTGAAATTTCAATCCCTTGTTGCTCTTTAGACATTCAAAACACATCTCTGCAAAATTATCAAAATAAACATTCTTACCAGACCTTCATTAGAAGTTCACTGCTTCCCCATTCTGATCTTAGTGTCCTTTGTACTATGATCCCCATCTGTATCAAATTCACTTCCATGGAAATTATACATATGCTGGAATTAAAATTCAGACTCTCAACCAATGTTTACAGAGCATTGATCTAGCTCTGATACCACTTGATGGCGGTTACCAACACCAAGGAAAACTCCCTCCATATCCAAACAACTATCGGACCCAGATTTATGGTTATGTCCACACATCTCTATCGGAAGCGTTATAGATGTACTTTTTCATTAAAAAAATAGCTATACAACTTTATCGAATACAAAGGATTACAAGAGAAAACCCACTCTGATCACATAAGCCAGAACTCAAAATACATAAACCCGCTTCTATAAATCTTTTGGGTCCGCCTTTTCCATATGCCTTATTGCATTTCCTCCAATCTCCGCATTACACAGAAACACATAGAAAAACTGTTCAAAAGCTTAAGGCCGGATCTTAAAAATATTACACCCACATCTAATCAATTTTGGATCCACTCTCTGCTTCAGTCCTTTCCACTACGCTTTCCTTTATATTTCTCGATCTCCGTTCAGTGATTCTCCGATCTCTGATCTCCGCTTATCGGTTATTGGCGCATCGCTTCATCGGCCATCGCCTAATCGGCATATCGCTATCGGCATATCCATATCCGCTGCCACTTGACCTTTCCAAAGTGCGATCAGCGATTAAATCGCTACCGTTGATCCTCTTTATGATCCAACGGACCACAGGTCATCGCAACATCACAATCACTCAATCTCAAAGCCGAGGTCCATTCAATTATATATCAATCTTTGCCATGCGATCGATCGGTGATCGCTCATCGCATATTCTTAAGGCCTAAATTCTTGTCGCATACAAATGAATTACATCAATGCGACAAAGTGCTCTGCTTTCCCAATTAGATCTAGTCCGTTACAGATACAACGGCCACAGTGCCTTCTCGCATCTATTTCTTCTTGTCTTGATCTCGCTTGTTTTCAATGGACTTTGCATTAAAAACGATTCTCTGCCATACTTTGTTTCACAACCATAACTCCATATATAAACTCTCTGTGGTATCTTTGGATAAATGATTGGGGTTAAAGTGGCTCAGCCACTGTATAACACTATGGACCGTAATAAAGCATTGAACACTACGCTTTATAACTTGAGACATAAAAACAGAGCATAATGCTTCAGTTGTTTCGAAGGAAAACTATATAGAGACAAGTGAAGGGTTTCAAGAGAATAACACATTTATGCACATAGAATTATTCATTCAATACAATAAAGCTATAGGGTCTCGGCCCTTTGGCTCAATTACAACAATAATAATAAAAACCCCTGTGTATATCTTGAAATCCTCGATCTCTCTTCCTTGACTCCAACCTAGCTAACCTCTATCTAGTCTCTCTCTCCCCTCTAGCTAACCTCTCTCTTGCTAACCTTTGAATTATGCAAATAGATCATATTTTATACAAGAATGGATTCATGAACCAATTTTGGTTCAGATCCATAAATCTCTCACTCTCTCCTAATGAATCTCTTCAACTCCACTCATTTCTAAAACAAACGCTAATTTAAGCTTTCAAATCCCTCATATCCTATTCAAACCAAATAAATCTAACTGTTTGGCCTGATCTCCACATAGGGAGGATCAATCAGCCACTCTGCCCTTTTCTCATGTTTGACAATAAATAAAACACTCTCATACATTTAAATAAATAAAATTAACTAATCTCTTGTCTTCCAACCCCTTGTTAGTCACAACATGTGACCATTCCATCACATTGTTGACTAGGTCTAAATGCTCCTGCATCAACTCTCCTTGAGTGAAGGTGCTTAGGCATGCATGCATGTCAGTTGCATGTGTGTCCCTCACACTTTCATTCCATGTGCTTGTTGCATTGCATCATATTGATCATGATTGTAGTAAGGTTGTCATGAGGAATTTGATGTGATTTTGGGGATGCATCCTCAGAAGTATATGAGTGGTTGGATATGGTTATATGTCACTTACATGTTGATTATATGTCGCTTGAATACATCCTTGTATGCTAGGTGCATTCTTGAATGTTTTGACTACATGTATCATTCTTGTAGGTTGGTTACAAGAATTGATCACTTATGCTCGACTACATGCATTCATACGTATGTGTAGTTGATTAGGCATTGCTTATGGATGTTGATAGTTGCATGTGGCAATTTGTGTAATGTGTTAGCCTCCTATACCAATAGGTGTTCATTTCTCATGATTGACAGTGGAAGTGCCAAAAAATGTTCATCTTCCGTGGTACTAAGGTTCCATTTTTGTGAAAGAAACATACAGTTAAAAAATGTAAAGAGGGTATGCCTTAAAAGAATAATCAAAAGGCAAGAAAATGAACTGGTCAAAAGAAAAAATAAATGAAATGAACCCCAGATAAAGACCATGAAAGTGGCTAAGACAAAATGCCACTGCTACCTTGATGGGTGGTCCAACAGCTCAAGCTGGGCCTTACCATGTTTTAAATTGCATGTTTTAGACTAGAGAGGAAGTACCTGCTCAAACAACTCAAGCTTGACAGATGACTAGGTGGATAGAGAAAGGAAGGAGCCCAACTGCTTAATCTGGGCCCTTGGAAGTCATAAGGGTAGACTTAGATAGGAGGACAGCAAAAAGAAAAGAGAATTATCAGGGTTTGCAAGGCTAAGTGCACCCATCCAAAGGAAGAAAGAATGTTAGGCATATTAGGCAGGGTAGGCAGTTGAAGGTTGCAGAAAACAAGATCTAAGCATCTGACATGCGAAAAATCACATCTGATCTCACCAGTGGGAGAAAGGCGAGAGCAATGGCCTATTTGGCAAACTACCAAACCATCACTAACTTCCCTCATCCCCTTCAGAAGTTTCTTACTAACATCCCCTTGAGCACTGTAGGATCTGCCTAAATAGTCCTACTTACATTTCTCATTTGTAAATTTCATGTCAAGTTGTGACCTCTCTCTCCGAAAAGAAGCCACATTTCCTATGTAAAATCATTCTTCACTCCCATCTGCTTCTAAAACTAAGTTTACTCATTAAACTTAGCTCTCTATTCCTCTTTCACGTCCCCAATCCATATTAATTTCTAATTTTACTATATAAATCCTAAGTGCTACCCCTCCCCCTACTATTATAGCATTCTATGCAAAGAACCCAGAAAATATATAAATATCCCCCCCCCTTTTAGCATTATAGCTAACTAGCACTTCTATGGGAGACATTAGTCCATCAGGGACTCTAGTCAACCCTTACTCTGGAATTACTCTAACCCCTGGTTAGATTAATAGCCTACACTAAACCCTCACCTACCATTTTCCCGAAAAAACCTATGAAAAACCCCCCCTCGCGCTCAAACCTAATGTTAAATGTTTGGTTAAACCCCGACATGTTAACCCTTATGCGCTTAAAACCCATTAAAACCCCCATAACCAAAGTTTTGAACCCGCCATATTAAATATTATTTTATTGTTTGGTGGGTCCCCACCCAAACTTGCACGCTGGGTCGGGGCGCCCACCAGCCGCTGATCTTCCACTGCCCCCAATCCAAAGGTGGGCGGTCAATTTGAGTCCTGGACCTGTCGTGGTTTAGCGTCCGGGGAGCGGGTGGTTTTGCTCCCGTACGCTGGACGCGTGGCGGCCACTGGGGTTGTTCGGAGCCCCTCTCCCCATTACCGCCTTTCCCCAATAGCGGTGCGGGGAAATCGGAAACCGCCCTCCCGCAACCCGCCTCCCCTATCACATCAGTCCCATGTCATAATGACGTCATGCCCAAGGCCCCCGCCACCGCGCCACATTGCCCTCCACGCCACCTTGCCGCCCCCACGTCCCTCCACCGTGTCCCGCCACGCTGGCATCCAACTCAGCACCCACGTCATCATTCGTACCCGGGCCCGCCGATGATGTCATCGCGGAAAAGCGCCAAAACCCATATGTGCCGAATTTGTCGTTATAAACGCGCAATTGAACCGTTTTTTGTCATTTTCGCTGGAAAAGAGAGGGAGCCGTTCTGCTCGTTTACTCCAAAAATTGCCTCCACACTACGAATTCAAAGCTTGGGACGCCGCCACTCACCAATTCAGCTACATTCTTCATCCATTGCTCAACCCGGCAGCTCTCGGCGCTAATTATCCAGGTAATTTTCAAGCAGCCGCATCCAATTGGAGAAGGAACCTCAACTACTACAACTGCACCAGCCACCCAGGCGCCATCTACAGCAACATCAGGCACAGATAAGGGCAAAGGAATAATGGGTGCTGAAGAAGAGATAGTAAGAGAAAAGCCTGCCTCCTCAATTGGGCAGCAACAAGAGCAAACCCCTCCACCACAAACAGAACCACCAACAGTGCCTGCATTGCAGACCCCTGCACATGAGGAAAGGGGCAAGAAATGGGACCGAGAAGAGTCCACACCTGCTAGTGGATCCTCCCAGCTACCTGAAGCCAAGAGGCAAAAGGTTGACTCCCCGGTCATAGAAGAAATAAATGAGGAAATCCTTGATAGCCCAAGGAAAGAAAGAGGAGACAGTCAGCAAACAGCTACAAGCTCTTTTCAACAAGAGCAAGGAGTACAGCTTGGCATGGAGGTGTCCTCCTCCACTCAGCAGAGCAAGAAGCCTTCAAGCACCAAGGCTTCCTTCAAAGAGATAAAGGCACAAAATGAGCTGTTGAGAGTGGAGGTATACAAGCAATTCCTCAAAGCAACACCAACTAAACAAGAGAGGTTGATGTCAGTGTATGATATACAAGAGGAAAAGATAATCCTCAGCCACTTCAAACCCAAGGTACCACAGCCTCACTCAGCTGCAGATTTTGTAAAAACAAAGCTGGAAGTCATGGCAAAGGACATTCACCCCATGGACCAGATAGAGCTGCACAAGCAAACGGGGGAAATGGTCTATGCCACACTGGTAGACAGGGCCACAATGGCCCATGAATTGAAAGAATCGCTGAAGAACACCAACATTCAGCTAGATTTCGAGAGAATGTCCTCCACGGCCAAGGACAACAGGATTAAAACACTGGAGGACATCATTGTGGACCTAGGATATGATCCTAAGGATCCAAAGGGTGTGAGGGCCCTCATGAAAAAAAAAGAAGATGATATTGCTGCATTGAAGAAAAGACTGAAATTGCTTCCCACTGAGCACCCTCAAACAACAGAATTGCAAAAGGAAAAGGAGTCTGAAGGTCAACTCGATCTAATAATGCAGCTGAATCAAAGAGTTATTGACCTGGAGAAGGAGCTAGAAGGGGCACTGCAAGACAAACAGGGAGAATCAACCTCCCAACCTCCTCAAACTACCTCAACCACTGCCACAACTACAGAGGCAGCAGTAACCCCTGCAACAACGAAAGCAGCAGCAGCAACAACAATAGCTCCTGAGTCTAGCTTAAACATGGATGAATTGATAAAGGTTATCAAAGAGCTAGAACTTCAGGCGACCGAGATCAGGCAAGCCAAGGAAAAATTGGCAGAACTGGAGGCTAAATATGACAAATCAAAGATGACTGTAGCAGAGCAGACTAGAGAAATTAAGGCCCTCAAAGACAAAATAAAGGCCTTAGAGAAAGAGCTCAAACTTGAAAATACTCTGGCAGAAATAAAGAGGATTTTGTGGTCCCGGATTGACCACTCCCTTACTAGACAATGGAAGTCAATCAAGACAGTGCATGAACAAATGGAATTGATTGGCCAAGCACAAATTGAGAGCCAGAAAGCCAGAACAGCACTAGGGAACAGGCCTGAGCAGGCCAACAGGATGATAAATTTTCTCAACAATCAGACCAAGGAGGAGCTAGCAGCCCTGAACATCATCAACAGAACAGATGCTGTCCTTACAGCTAAAAAGGTTCTGACTCTCAGAAATTTTGTACAAACTGTAGAGAGAAAATGTCATGAAATGCAGGCTGAGGTGGATGAATACAAGCTCAAAATGGGAGCACTGCAAGAAAAGGGATTGCCCAGCCTACTAACCAGCACAGGAAGACTTCTCCCCCGTGAGCAATATGCTACCAGGATGATAAATTTTATTGAAAATCAAATCATGGCATCCGCCAGTACTTCTGAAGAAACAGGGCCTCCAACAGGGCAGGGCCTCTACCACAAGCTTGAAAATCTATTTTTTATTGAACATGAGATCAATCACTTATTTGAGGTCCCACCAAATTTTTATAGGTATACAGAGGCAGATGAAACCTTGGTAAAAATACAAAGACACCAACTGCCCAAAGAGGATTGGTGGCAGGCAATGCTGCAAATTTTGCCTCAGTAATCTCAGTTGGTCAATCCTAGTCAGCTTCAACTCAACCAAAGTCAAAAAACAGAATATGGACAGCATACAAGGCAGCCGAAAAAGGTGACTCAGCATGAAGACAGCGACAGCAAGCCAAAACATAGGAAATGCGCAAATTTTGGGCAGCACGGCTTCAGCCGACTCCATTGGTCACAAAGTCAACATTCTCTGACCATTTTGAATAGCTAATACACTAAGAAGTTACTACAGCATTTATTTTCTCAGCTGCAATCCTCCAGGAGTTGGCACAATATTAATGAGCCATTAACTCACCAGCTAGATATTTTCTGATGTAAATTTTGTATATATACCTCCCCTGGCAACGTATTTGGGGTTGGTGATTTTCATTCTAAAGGCAATATATTGTATATTTTCAGATGATCTAATGCAAAAGGCTGGAAAAGCTCAGTTTTTCTTGGATACTTGATGTCTCAATGATGCTCTGTGTGCTGTTGCAGAATTCCTATGCTGTCTAATGGAACAATAAGTTTTCTTAATCTATGTTTTATCTTCTTATGTTTGTTTGAATCATATACGTGCTTCACCAATCTAACAATAGAGAAAAAGAATAGTACAGGATATGTTTGATTACACCCTGTATTCAATCTCTGTTGTTGAAAATGTTTTCTTCAGAATTAATCATGAACATGAATTCTTAATTGCTCATGTTTGTATCAATTCTATAAATATGAATGTTATACAGGAATTCTTCAGTGCTCCTAAGTAATATTCCCACTATTCTCCATATCAGCTTACTGAAAGATCCTTAGTTGCCTTTCACGCCCTGATTCCATCACATCCAATTACAGATTTAAAGAATTGTTCCTTAGACACTTATCTGGCTCTGTAGCATCACTGTTGTATCAACGCAGACATATCAAGAAATTAAACATCATTGACTCCATGCCCAATGGCCTAGATCACCCTGCAAACATATATCTGTTCTGACTGAAATCATCATCCAGCAAAATTCAAAACAAAACCTTGAGCATCATAACTAGCCTAAAATATTATACAAACAAAGTTAAATCAAAAAGAGAGAGCCCTCTCTGGTCATAGGTAGGCTAGAACCTGTGACCCAAAGATTGGTTAGTGGTTACCTCGGCCGTATTCCCTTGGGAGTCAAAGGGAACAACCTGAGTGTTAACATAATTGGCGACTCCGCTGGGGAACAGAGCGTATTTTTCAACTGCTGTCTGTTTTAGACAGTGGTTCCAAAAAACTTGAACGGTTCCTTAAACAGTTCTAAAAATATTCTCAAAAATACCAAAAGCAAGTTCATAAGCTGGCTCCTAAAAAATAAAACTAGGCACACCAGGTCAAACCCTGACCCGAATCCTCCACCCGTTTTCGACAATCCAAATTTGATCCATAAGACTCTTAGGAACCAAAAGGAACCAGAACAATCTCCTGAATCCAGCCCTGAGGCAGTTCAGCAAAGTTTTATTCCAACCCCTGCTAAACCATCAGTCCATCTGCATATAACTCATTCTTCCCCCTCTTCCTCATCCACTTCACAAAATACATTGTCTACACCTAATACACAAACTGCTATTGATGTCCCTCTTGTTCTAGTCCTTCCCTTTCCACCAGTTGTCCCACTTATCCCTTCAAATATGGCTAATCGTTATGCTCCCCTTCAGTTACCTGGTAATCCTGGGGCCATGCCTCAGGACTACCAAAGTAAGATTACTTATTTTGATGGAACCAGTACATACACTGCCTTACAGCATACCAAGAAAATGCAAGATTACTTTGAAAATTATGAGATAGATGATGATGATGTGAGAATGAAGATTTTCGTGCAAAGTCTGACAGGTGAAGTAAGAACTTGGTTCAGGGCACTGGCTGCAAATTCCATAGCTGATTCGGGTGCCCTTTATCAGTCCTTCCTGAACAGATGGGAAAAGAAAAAGGACCCTCTACATATTTTATCTGAATATGACACCATAAGGAGAGGCCCTCAAGAAACTGTCTTGGACTATTGCACTAGATTCAACACTATTTATAATGCCATTCCTCAAAATCTTAGGCCTCCACCTGATTTAGCATTGATTAAGTTCCCTGATGGGTTTGATGCTGATATGGCATATCAACTAAGAGAAAGGGCCCCTACGACTTTGGCAGACATGCAAAACATAGTTGTAAGTGTAGAGGCAAATCTGATTGCTAAGAGAAACCGTGCAAGAACTGAAAGAAGAACTACTTTTAAAGAAGAACCCTCATCATTTGAGCAAAAGCTGGACGCAATCATCAAAGGGATGGACAGACTTGGAGACAGGGTGGAAACCATAGAAAGAAAATCATCATGGGAAGGTCAAACAAGCAATATTAGAAACCCAAACTTTAGAAAGAATCAAAATCCCAATGTTGGAAGGACTGATCCTGACCAGCATGTCAGACCTCCTTTCCAAGAAAACTATGTTGAGGCTTCCACATCTAGTGAACCTAATGAGGACCCTCACATCAACCTAATGGGTTTGGACAGTGAACATCAAGTCTTTTTAACACAAGAAGATCAAGAGGTTTTTAATGACAATCAATACCACACTAAGTCAGGAGAATCATTCGATTTTAAAGAAGGGTATGATGCAGCTGTGTATGAGGTACACAAACAGTACAAACTAAGGACTAGAACGATAGATGTACCTGCACCTCTTAAACCAAAGGACAATAAGCAGTCAAAAAAGATCAATGATAATACCACTCTCCCACAATCAGCTGGCAGCTCAAACCCACCTACCACAGAAGTCACTGTGGAGGACATCTCAGAACAATAGCCCTCTGAAAACCAGCCAGCTCCACCCCATCCTTCAAAGACAAGGGAAGATACCCCCTAGGAAACAAACATGGCACCAGTTTTATTCAAAATCAAGCCAACTATGAGCAAAAGACCACTGACAACCCAGCTGAAAGGGAAAAATCTGTTGCACTGAATGCCAAGATTCAAATGGAAAAACCTTTTAACTTGGAAACAGAAATAAGTAAGCTAAAGATATCAGTTCCTCTTTCGGAATTAGCCAAACATGAAATATACAGACAGCAGATTAACAAGTCACTCCAAGTATCAGACAATAAAGATGTTGTGAATGTCCTAGATGACCAACCAGAGTTGCTGTTCGGACCTGAGGTTAATGGAAAAACAGAAAATGGAGGGGTTCCACCCTTCTATGTCAGTCTAAACATTCATGATAAGATTCTACATAATGCAATGTTTGATTCTGGGGCCTCACACAACTTAATGCCCAAATCTGTAATGGAAAAACTCGACCTAGACATCACAAGACCTTATAAAGATCTATTCTCATTTGATTCAAGCCAGGTCAGGTGCTTAGGATTGATTAAAGACTTATGTGTCTCTCTGGTCCAATACCCAACCAAAACAATCTTGATGGATGTAGTGGTAGCTGACATACCCCCTAAGTATGGCATGCTCTTGTCCAGATCCTGGGGGGCCAAGCTCCAAGGATCTTTGCAATTAGATATGTCCTATGCAACTATCTCAGTCTTTGGGCAGCCAAAGAGATTATACCGCGAAACTTTGATGAAGTATGTGGTAAGCAGTCAAGAGAAGCCCCAAAATTTCCCAATCTATTCAATACACTCTGACATGGATTCATTTATTCTCTACAATGCCGACATCTACAACAAAGCTTATTCTGAACTATTAATGACAGTAGAGGCAGAGGAGTTAGTTGAGCAATGCGCTTTCAAAGACCAAGGGACTGTGGCTATAGCTGATAAGACAAAGGAACATGATGTATCAAGTAACTTGCAAGAAACCAACCTACCCATGATCCAACTCTCTAGTGATCTCAATCCAAATCTTGATCATGAAACCTTATGGTATTTAGAATTTGATGGTTCTGTAAACAGGTTAGGAGCTGGGGCAGGAGTCTGGATCCATAATATGCACAATGACCAAGCTGAGGGCCACGCATACAGACTAAACTTTCGATGCACAAACAACATGGCTAAATATGAAGCCCTTCTGTTAGGTCTGAAACTCATAAAAAATCTAGGTGCAACCAAAGTCTCAATCTTAGGAGATTCAGATCTGATCATACAACAGATGAAAGGGAACTTTACCACAAATGATCTGAGGTTGAGAGCATATAAGGGAGCAGCTATTCAGGTACTTGAGAGCTTCTCACAATCGCAGTTGACTAAAATTTCCCGAGAACTCAATCTACATGCTCACAGCTTGGCAACCTTTGCTAGCACTTGTAAGTTGCCTTTCAAACCCAATCATATGTTTACTGCTGAAATCAAACATAGACCTTCAGTTCCGGATAACATCAAGAATTGGCAAGTCTTCGAGAGTAATACACAGATAAATAACTTCCTCATTTTAAAAGAAGAATTTTCCGGCATGAACATTGACACTAGCACTAGAGACGATCAACCACAGGCATGCACAATTACACAGAAAATATCAGCTGAAACAGTTGATCTAGTTTTACATCCTACCACCTTTGACAAGGAAACTATACGGGAGTTGAAACAGCCAGATGGAGAGGAAATGGCTGAAACAGAAGCCGAGGTAATTGAGCTAAAAGATAATTTCCTGCCCACAGGTTTAACCCCTTTGGAGGATCTGTTTGATTCAAATGATATCTCGAGAAAACCAAAAATGCAACCACTGAACGCTGAAATCGAACATTGTAACATTGGAACTACAGAGAATCCCAAAATGATAAAATTATCTAAAGCACTACCACCTGATCAGAAATTGAAATACATTGAGTTGTTTAAAGAATTCCAAGATGTCTTTGCCTGGAGCTATGAGGACCTTAAATCTTATGATACCTCAGTCATCCAGCATACTATACCTTTAAAGGAAAACCAAAAGCCTTTCAAACAGAAGCTTAGGAGAGTCAATCCGGTCCTCCTCCCCCTCATTGAAAAAGAGGTTAAACGTATGTATGAAGCAGGGATCATTGCCCCAATCAGATTCTCAGAGTGGATTTCAAACCTAGTGCCTACTAGGAAAAAGACAGGGGAAATTAGATTGTGTGTTGACCTACGAATTTTGAACAAAGTCTCTCTCAAAGACCATTATCCCTTACCTAAAATGGATCATATCCTGCAAAGGGTAGTGGGAGCCTCTAGGATCTCCTTACTAGATGGTTTTTCAGGATTCAATCAGATTCTAGTACACCCAGATGACCAAGACAAAACTGCCTTCACAACACCTTGGGGAACATTCAAATATGTCAAAATGCCTTTTGGGCTTAAGAATGCAGGGGCTACTTTCCAAAGAGCTATGGATATAGCCTTTGCCAAAGAAATTCATGATTTCCTAGTTGTCTATCTCGATGATCTTACTGCCTTTTCAAAATCAGATCAAGAACACTTAGAACACTTGAGGCAGGTTTTCACAATTTGTAGAAAATATGGCATATCTTTAAATCCAAAGAAATCACTGTTTGGACTGGAGGAAGGTAAACTCCTGGGGCATATAATCTCTAAGGATGGTATTAGAATTGACCCAGACAGAATTCAAGCTATCTTACAAGTACCACATCCAAGAAACATCAAAGAACTATAAAGCTTTATAGGAAAAATCAACTTCTTGAGGAGGTTCATTCCCAATTTGGCTGAACTCATAAGACTGTTAAACAATATGCTAAAAAAGGATTCCAAAGTCAAATGGACCATGGAAGCTAGACACGCCTTTGAGGATATCAAAAGAGCACTGACAAACACACCAGTCCTAACAAGCCCTAGATTTGATCAAGATTTTATCATTTTTTCTTTTGCTTCTGAGCATACAATTGCTGTTGTTCTGCTACAAAAAGATGACCAGGGCTGTCAAAAACCCATTGCATTTTTTAGCAAAGCCCTTAGGGATGCTCCCTTGAAATATCAGATCATGGAAAAACAAGCCTATGCATTGGTAAAATCCATCAAGGACTTCAGAATCTATATCCTGTACTCTCATATAATTGCCTATGTTCCTAATGCAGTGGTCAAAGACATTCTAACCCAAGAAGGAATTGAAGGCAAGAGGGGCAAGTGGATTGCCAATATCTTAGAATATGACATCGAGATTAAACCTACCAAACTGATAAAAGGACAAGGTCTAGCCAAACTAATGACTCAATTTTCAAGCCCTTGACATTAATGAACTGGACGACGAACAGGAGATGGCGACTCCACGGATCAACCAAGCCTTTATGCAATCTCCCTGGTATGCTGATATATGTTTTGTATTATTAAACCTGCAAGCTCCTCCAGGGTTGTCCAGAACCAAGAAAAGATTCTTGAAAATGAAAGCATCAAAGTTTTGTATTATTGACAGTGTTTTGTTTTGGAGAAATCATGAAGGGATCTTACTCAATTGCTTAACATTAGAGGAAACTGACAATGTCCTCAAAGAATTTCATGCAGGTGACTGTGGAGGACACTTATACTGGAAGTCCACAGCTGATAAAATCCTAAGGGCTGGATTTTATTGGCCCTCCTTGTTTGTTGATGTCAAGAAATTTGTGATGTCTTGTCACAAATGCCAAATCTTTGAGGGCAAGAGAAAGATGCTGCCTTTACCACTCAAACCAGTTTCAACCGAGAGACCATTCCAACAATGGGGTTTAGACTTTATTGGCGAAATCCACCCTACATCCTCTGGCCAGCATAGGTGGATTCTCACTGCCACAGACTATTTTACCAAATGGATAGAAGCCATCCCCTGTAGGCAGGCCAATGACTCCATTATCATAATTCCTAGAAAACAACATCTTGTCCAGGTTTGGCTGTCCAGATAAAATTATTACAGACAATGCTGCTGCTTTCAAATCCAAAAAAATGATCAACTTTTGTCACAAGTATCATATGACCCTAGGTCATTCCACTGCCTATTATCCTCAAGGTAACGACCTAGCCGAGTCTTCCAATAAAAGTCTCATCAACATCATTAAGAAAGTTTTGGAAGAAAACAAAAAGAATTGGCATAAGAAGTTGGTCAATGCATTGTGGGCAGACAGACTAACCACCAAGAGATCAATTGGCATAAGTCCATATGAACTGGTTTATGGGCTGGAGGCAAAGTTTCCTTCATCTTTAGGAATTCCTGTGATCAAGTTGCTGCAAGAAATCCAAGCTGAGCCCAATGACATTCAAAGAAGAATCAATCAGACAATTCACCTACAGCAAACGAGAGAGGAAGTCTATCAAAGAACCCAAGTACTGCAAGAAAAGCTCAAAAGAATATTTGACAAAAGAACCAAAGCTGAAGATTTCTTTATAGGAAACAAAGTGCTAAGATGGGATTCCAGGAGGGAGGACAAAGGCAAACATGGTAAATTTGATTTCTTATGGAAGGGACCTTATGTCATTTATGCTATACAAGGAAATAACACCTATTTTCTAAAGAGTTTGGATGGCTCAAACACTGAGGAAGGTCCAGTCAATGGGAGAATGCTCAAGCATTATTTTGACCCCCTTTGATCAAACACTGAACAGTCATATATTGTACATAAATATTTGTATTTTCCAGTATTTTCATTTACAGCAGATAAATAAAGCACCAAGTGGAGCAGATTTTGAGAAAGACCAGGGTACTACACTATTTTCTTTTTGGAATATGTTTTGATCCCAGCATTGGAAAGCAAGGAAAAACACTGGAGAACTATCAAGCTGATGAGGAAAACTTTGTGAAACAGGTAAAAAACAGAGCTGTAATTTCACAGCAAATCAACTCAGTGGGTACTGCTTGCAAGTATCAAAGATCCTGGTCAATAGTCTCCAACAACAGAGAAATTCAGACTGCAGCAAGAATGGAGAAATTAGGCAATCTGACCTGTTGTTCTTGGCTTTTCATCTAGAAAAGCCATCCCCAAGTGGAGCCACTGTTAGCCTCCTATACCAATAGGTGTTCATTTCTCATGATTGACAGTGGAAGTGCCAAAAAATGTTCATCTTCCGTGGTACTAAGGTTCCATTTTTGTGAAAGAAACATACAGTTAAAAAATGTAAAGAGGGTATGCCTTAAAAGAATAATCAAAAGGCAAGAAAATGAACTGGTCAAAAGAAAAAATAAATGAAATGAACCCCAAATAAAGACCATGAAAGTGGCTAAGCCAAAATGCCACTGCTACCTTGATGGGTGGTCCAACAGCTCAAGCTGGGCCTTACCATGTTTTAAATTGCATGTTTTAGACTAGAGAGGAAGTACCTGCTCAAACAGCTCAAGCTTGACAGATGACGAGGTGGATAGAGAAAGGAAGGAGCCCAACTGCTTAATCTGGGCCCTTGGAAGTCATAAGGGTAGACTTAGATAGGAGGACAGCAAAAAGAAAAGAGAATTATCAGGGTTTGCAAGGCTAAGTGCACCCATCCAAAGGAAGAAATAATGTTAGGCATATTAGGCAGGGTAGGCAGTTGAAGGTTGCAGAAAACAAGATCTAAGCATATGACATGGGAAAAATCACATCTGATCTCACCAGTGGGAGAAAGGCGAGAGAAATGGCCTATTTGGCAAACTACCAAACCATCACTAACTTCCCTCATCCCCTTCAGAAGTTTCTTACTAACATCCCCTTGAGCACTGTAGGATCTGCCTAAACAGTCCTACTTACATTTCTCATTTGTAAATTTCATGTCAAGTTGTGACCTCTCTCTCCGAAAAGAAGCCACATTTCCTGTGTAAAATCATTCTTCACTCCCATCTGTTTCTAAAACTAAGTTTACTCATTAAACTTAGCTCTCTATTCCTCTTTCACATCCCCAATCCATATTAATTTCTAATTTTACTATATAAATCCCTAAGTGCTACCCCTCCCCCTACTATTATAGCATTCTATGCAAAGAACCCAGAAAATATATAAATATCCCCCCCCTTTTAGCATTATAGCTAACTAGCACTTCTATGGGAGACATTAGTCCATCAGGGACTCTAGTCAACCCTTACTCTGGAATTACTCTAACCCCTGGTTAGATTAATAGCCTACACTAAACCCTCACCTACCATTTTCCCGAAAAAACCTATGAAACCCCCCCCCCCCCCCCCCCCCCCCCCGCGCTCAAACCTAATGTTAAATGTTTGATTAAACCCCGACATGTTAACCCATATGTGTTTGAAACCCATTAAAACCCCCATAACCAAAGTTTTGAACCCGCCATATTAAATATTATTTTATTGTTTGGCGGGTCCCCACCCAAACTTGCACACTGGGTCGGGGCGCCCGCCAGCCGCTGATCTTCCACTGCCCCCAATCCAAAGGTGGGCGGTCAATTTGAGTCCTGGACCTGCCGTGGTTTAGCGTCCGGGGAGCGGGTGGTTTTGCTCCCGTACGCTGGACGCGTGGCGGCCACTGGGGTTGTTCGGAGCCCCTCTCCCCATTACCGCCTTTCCCCAATAGCGGTGTGGGGAAACCGAAAACCGCCCTCCCGCAACCCGCCTCCCCTGTCACGTCAGTCCCACGTCATGATGACGTCATGCCCAAGGCCCCCGCCACCGCGCCACGTCGCCCTCCACGCCATCTTGCCGCCCCCACGTCCCTCCACCGTGTCCCGCCACGCTGGCATCCAACTCAGCACCCACGTCATCATCCGTACCCGGGCCCACCGATGACGTCATGCTGACGTCATCACGGAAAAGCGCCAAAACCCATATGTGCCGAATTTGTCGTTATAAACACGTAATTGAACCGTTTTTTGTCATTTTCGCTGGAAAAGAGAGGGAGCCGTTCTGCTCGTTTACTCCAAAAATTGCCTCCACACTACGAATTCAAAGCTTGGGACGCCGCCACTCACCAATTCAGATACATTCTTCATCCATTGCTCAACCCGGCAGCTCTCGGCGCTAATTATCTAGGTAATTTTCAAGCAGCCGCATCCAATTGGAGAAGGAACCTCAACTACTACAACTGCACCAGCCACCCAGGCGCCATCTACAGCAGGATTAGGCACAGATAAGGGCAAACGAATAATGGGTGCTGAAGAAGAGATAGTAAGAGAAAAGCCTGCCTCCTCAATTGGGCAGCAACAAGAGCAAACCCCTCCACCACAAACAGAACCACCAACAGTGTCTGCATTGCAGACCCCTGCACATGAGGAAAGGGGCAAGAAACGGGACCGAGAAGAGTCCACACCTGCTAGTGGATCCTCCCAGCTACCTGAAGCCAAGAGGCAAAAGGTTGACTCCCCGGTCATAGAAGAAATAAGCGAGGAAATCCTTGAGAGCCCAAGGAAAGAAAGAGGAGACGGTCAGCAAACAGCTACAAGCTCTTTTCAACAAGAGCAAGGAGTACAGCTTGGCATGGAGGTGTCCTCCTCCACTCAGTAGAGCAAGAAGCCTTCGAGCACCAAGGCTTCCTTCAAAGAGATAAAGGCACAAAATGGGCTGTTGAGAGTGGAGGTATACAAGCAATTCCTCAAAGCAACACCAACTAAACAAGAGAGGTTGATGTCAGTGTATGATATACAAGAGGAAAAGATAATCCTCAGCCACTTCAAACCCAAGGTACCGCAGCCTCACTCAGCTGCAGATTTTGTAAAAACAAAGCTGGAAGTCATGGCAAAGGACATTCACCCCATGGACCAGATAGAGCTGCACAAGCAAACGGGGGAAATGGTCTATGCCACACTGGTAGACAGGGCCACAATGGCCCATGAATTGAAAGAATCGCTGAAGAACACCAACATTCAGCTAGATTTCGAGAGAATGTCCTCCACGGCCAAGGACAACAGGATTAAAACACTGGAGGACATCATTATGGACCTAAGACATGATCCTAAGGATCCAAAGGGTGTGAGGGCCCTCATGAAAAAGAAAGAAGATGATATTGCTGCATTGAAGAAAAGACTGAAATTGCTTCCCACTGAGCACCCTCAAACAGCAAAATTGCAAAAGGAAAAGGAGTCTGAAGATCAACTCGATCTAATAATGCAGCTGAATCAAAGAGTTATTGATCTGGAGAAGGAGCTAGAAGGGGCACTGCAAGACAAACAGGGAGAATCAACCTCCCAACCTCCTCAAACTACCTCAACCACTGCCACAACTACAGAGGCAGCAGTAACCCCTGCAACAACTACAGCAACAACGGAAGCAGCAACAGCAACAACAACAGCTCCTGAGTCCAGCTTAAACATGGATGAATTGACAAAGGTTATCAAAGAGCTGGAACTTCAGGCGACCGAGATCAAGCAAGCCAAGGAAAAATTGGCAGAACTGGAGGCTAAATATGACAAATCAAAGATGACTGTAGCAGAGCAGACTAGAGAAATTAAGGCCCTCAAAGACAAAATAAAGGCCTTAGAGAAAGAGCTCAAACTTGAAAATACTCTGGCAGAAATAAAGAGGATTTTGTGGGCCCGGATTGACCACTCCCTTACTAGACAATGGAAGTCAATCAAGACAGTGCATGAACAAATGGAATTGATTGGCCAAGCACAAATTGAGAGCCAGAAAGCCAGAACAGCACTAGGGAACAGGCCTGAGCAGGCCAACAGGATGATAAATTTTCTCAACAATCAGACCAAGAAGGAGCTAGCAGCCCTGAACATCATCAACAGAACAGATGCTGTCCTTACAGCTAAAAAGGTGCTGACTCTCAGAAATTTTGTACAAACTGTAGAGAGAAAATGTCATGAAATGCTGGCTGAGGTGGATGAATACAAGCTCAAAATGGGAGCACTGCAAGAAAAGGGATTGCCCAGCCTACTAACCAGCACAGGAAGACTGCTCCCCCGTGAGCAATATGCTACCAGGATGATAAATTTTATTGAAAATCAAATCACTGCATCCGCCAGTACTTCTGAAGAAACAGGGCAGGGCCTCTACGACAAGCTTGAAAATCTATTTTTTATTGAACATGAGATCAATCACTTATTTGAGGTCCCACCAAATTTTTATAGGTATACAGAGGCAGATGAAACCTTGGTAAAAATACGAAGACACCAACTGCCCAAAGAGGATTGGTGGCAGGCAATGCTGCAAATTTTGCCTCAGTGATCTCAGTTGGTCAATCCTAGTCAGCTTCAACTCAACCAAAGTCAAAAAACAGAATCTGGACAGCATACAAGGCAGCCGAAAAAGGTGACTCAGCATGAAGACAGCGACAGCAAGCCAAAACATAGGAAATGCGCAAATTTTGGGCAGCACGGCTTCAGCCGACTCCATCGGTCACAAAGTCAACATTCTCTGACCATTTTGAACAGCTAATACACTAAGAAGTTACTACAGCATTTATTTTCTCAGCTGCAATCCTCCAGGAGTTGGCACAATATTAATGAGCCATTAACTCACCAGCTAGATATTTTCTGATGAAAATTTTGTATATATACCTCCCCTGGCAACGTATTTGGGGTTGGTGATTTTCATTCTAAAGGCAATATATTGTATATTTTCAGATGATCTAATGCAAAAGGCTGGAAAAGCTCAGTTTTTCTTGGATACTTGATGTCTCAATGATGCTCTGCGTGCTGTTGCAGAATTCCTATGCTGTCTAATGGAACAATAAGTTTTCTTAATCTATGTTTTATCTTCTTATGTTTGTTTGAATCATATACGTGCTTCACCAATCTAACAATAGAGAAAAAGAATAGTACAGGATATGTTTGATTACACCCTGTATTCAATCTCTGTTGTTGAAAATGTTTTCTTCAGAATTAATCATGAACATGAATTCTTAATTGCTCATGTTTGTATCAATTCTATAGATATGAATGTTATACAGGAATTCTCTAGTGCTCCTAAGTAATATTCCCACTATTCTCCATATCAACTTACTGAAAGATCCTTAGTTGCCTTTCACGCCCTGATTCCATCACACCCAATTACAAATTTAAAGAATTGTTCCTTAGACACTTATCTGGCTCTGTAGCATCACTGTTGTATCAACGCAGACATATCAAGAAATTAAACATCATTGACTCCATGCCCAATGGCCTAGATCACCCTGCAAACATATATCTGTTCTGACTGAAATCATCATCCAGCAAAATTCAAAACAAAACCTTGAGCATCATAACTAGCCTAAAATATTATACAAGCAAAGTTAAATCAAAAAGAGAGAGCCCTCTCTGGTCATAGGTAGGCTAGAACCTGTGACCCAAAGATTGGTTAGTGGTTACCTCGGCCGTATTCCCTTGGGAGTCAAAGGGAACAACCTGAGTGTTAACATAATGGAGTAATGGTTGTTTTCATTCATGAGGTCCATAGCATGCATCGTTGATATGTTCTTGCATTGATGACTGGACCCTAGCTAGAATGATGTTTATGTGTTGATACACTTATTCGATATATGTCTATATGATGTTATAATTATGTTATACATGTATCGCACTGATTTGATGATATTGCAGACAAGTTATCCTCCCTCAATTATGCTAAGGTATGTTGGTTTATTGTGATTTGGTTTAGTTGACAAAGTATGCCTTGTAGGAAAGAGATCATATGACTAGCAAGGTGGTAGACTACATTGAATCTCCCTATGCATCAGATGGGAAGCACAGTGTGGGGCACTCTTCTGACTTGGAAGACACATTGAGAAGCTTGAAGGAAGAGATAAGGAGTTGCAAAGCAGACAATGACAAAATCATGTAGGCACAGGAGAAACATGCAGAGGTGAATGCGATACTACTTCAGAGTTTGTTAGATTTTCAGCGACATGGACCACTTTGGATCAACCATGGACATGAGGAAAAAAATAATGGGGTATATGGCAATAGGTCTCCTATTAGACATGGATTAGATAGATCTAACACGATCATAGATGGTAGGTTGTTGGAAACTCCGGATAGGAGAGGTGATCGACACATGTACTATTCCAGCGCTGGTTCTGATAGGCATCATGATCGTCATCGTCATCATCCTTATAGGAGGAATGATAGGGAATAATTTCCATATGAGTTTAAGAAGGAAAATCCACCTACCTTTGATGGAGAGATGAAGAAATCACAAGATGCAGAAGCATGGTTTTTGGCTATGAAGAAATTATTCCAATTGCATGATTATTCCAAAAACATGAAAGCAAAGATAGCTACTTTCGGTCTCAAAGGTAAAGCTGATATTTGGTGGGAAGACATGAAGAATGTCAAAGGTATACATGAGGAAGATTTGAATTGGAATGCATTTGAAAGGCTCTTCAAGAAGAATTACTTGTCTGAGAGGTACTATGATGATAGAGCTAAGGAGTTTCATGAGTTGCGGATGGGTTCTATGATGGATGATGAGTATACTAGCAGATTTTTGGTGTTGTTGAGATATGTGCCTTACCTCAGGGAGGAGAAGCCCAAGGTTCAAAGATTCGTCAGTGGATTTCCAGTTGCATACAGAGACCGAATTGAGTTTGATGAGCCTAGATAGTTGGAGGAGGCCATCCGAAAGTTGAAACATTGTTATGAGCAGTCAAAGTGAAAAGTTGAGTGTTATCATGACTTGAAAAGAAATGAGAAAGCTAAAGGAAAATGGCCACCAAAGAGAGGAAGACCTCAAGATGCAAGTGAGAAAGAAAATGTAGTTCCTTACTATTGTGGAGGTAAATCCCCTCTGCGGACAGAGACGATCCCTACTAGCCCAGATGGGGTCTAGCAACAATCAAACAACGCTAACACACAGGTTCCTAATTGCAAATCAAAGACCGATGATGAGGGCCTACCTGGATTCCAACGCTAATATTTGTAGAAGAGTCGTTGCTCCCGTTCCTTTGCTCCGGCTGGTCACGATCCCCACGATTCTCGTGAATGGACACCTGCACATGCAAAGAACGACACAAACACAAGCATAAAATCCAATAGATGCAACTATATATCAGTCAGAAAGGATATAACTCAATCATCATTACAAAAGACAATAAGAGTGGAACCATAATGATAGTCGTCTATTATTGATAAACAACAAAGAAGAATACAACCATAGTTCTGACGTCAAATCCTCCTTTGGCTGAGTGATCAGCAGCACATGCCTTGCAAAACTTGTTGGGAATGGGGAACAAGCCTCTCTCTCCTTGGTTACTTGGACAAGAATCTCCTCACTTAAGATTTAGCCTCATGGGAATGAATAAGGCTCCTTGTAGCATGAACTTGGCAATTCTCAGACTTTGAGACTTAGAATTTGGAACTTGGAGACTAACTTGTCAAAGGCAAAAGGACAAGATTTTATAGGTAGAGGAGAAGGAGTTAGGTTCATCCACAAGATTCATGGGATTTGCTTTATCACTAAGAAGCTTCCATGAGAGGTGGAGAACTACTTCCCTTCTATGGAGATTCGAAGCCCAACTGAACATAGGTTAGGAAGAACCTTCGTAAGTTTGTTTGTTAAAAACTTTACCCAACTGGGCTGGCGTGAGTGCGACTCTGAGATAGAGCGCCAGCTGGTGCGTCCTATTTGGAGGATTTCCCCCATTGGCGCGAGTGATACACATTAGAACCACGCCAATGGAAAAAGGGCTATTTTTATGGGTATTTTGCAGAAGGTGTCTTCAGGGCATATGAAGTACATACTCAAGGGGATACAATGCAAGTGTTTTCAGGTTATGTCACTTCTCACAGGTCCCGGAATAAGTCCTCCAATGTGTGGGAAAAGGGGTAACAGGGATGGTGACAAATTACTATGTAACACTTGCAAGAGATTCAATATAGCTAACAAGGGACGTGAAGAGAAGCAGGCTAGAGGCAGTGCTAGGGAACCATTGCAGTGTTGTATATGTGGTATGGATCATCGTAAGAGGGATTGTCTGCAGTGTTAAAGTGGTGGTAGCCCTAGATCTATAGTGCTCAGGAGGTGCATATAGTTGGTGATGTTGGTCATAGCATTCATCGGATATATGTAGTTGTGGACAATATGCATGCGAATCATCAAGCATCGATCATTGAGATGGACGGTAAGCTTTATGATCAAGTTCTTTCTATTTTTATTGATCTTGTATCTGTTATGAAACCAGCTCAAGAAAAGATAGAAAAGATAAATCCACACCTTAGAATTCAGCCTCTTCGAGGGGGCAACCTCCTTTACATTACATAAATGAACAATTCTTCGATGATTCAAATGAAAAAACCTCCTTTCTATATATAGGAGTCTAAGGAGTCACAATATAATCCAGCCGACCTAATAATAATAATATAAAGCCACAAAAATAACAATAGAGGGATTCTATGGGGCACAGAAATAACAATATGGGGGTAATAGGGGCACAACAATATAAATAAGGGGTATAACTACAATAGTAATGGGGTAATCACTAGTATTATAGGGACCCAACAGTATCTAAATATAGTTATATTAATCCTGACCTGGTGGATAAGTGTGGTTTGAGAAGAAGTGCATGTAGAATCTTGGTTGGTATAGTTGGCTACAGGTACGAAGAAGAGAGTTCACCATTGGGTAAGAGCTTGTGCATTTGAGTTAAATGTCATGCCTGCAAAAACACATTTGCATGTACTGTTGTTGGGTTCATATAATATTATTTTGGGTATGGATTGGCTATACCTTCATAGAACCAAATTGGATTGCTTCGACAAGGCCATTGAGTGTGTGAATGATAATGGGGAAAATAGGACTCTCTAGGGGAAGAAGAATCCTACATCAGTGAGGATGGTTATTGCTATGCAGGTTAAGCATAGTTGTAGAAAAGGTTGTGTGATGTTTGTAGTACACATTTCTAGTGACAAGGGTAAGGAGGTTGGGGATGCCGATGTGTTGAGAAGATACCCAGTTTTGCAGTAGTTTCAGGCTGTATTTCCTGAGGACATTATAGATTTGCCACCTCACAGGGAGGTAGATTTTTTATTGAGTTGGTGCAAGGGGCAGCCACAACATCAAAAGCACTTTATAGGATGAGCACACTTGAGTTGGTTGAGTTAAATTTGCATCTGAAGGAAATGTTGGACAAGGGGTACATTAGGCTGAGTGTATCGCCTTGGGGTGCGCTAGTGTTGTTCGTGAAGAAGAAAGATGGTACTCTTAGATTGTGCATTGATTACAGGCAGCTAAACGAAGTAAAAATCAAGAAAAGGTACCCATTACTGAGGATTGATGATTTGTATGATCAGTTGAAGGGAACAACAGTGTTCTATAAGATCGACTTGCGATCGGGATACCATCAGGTACACATAAGGGACGAGGATATCTTCAAGACTACGTTCATGACCAGGTATGGGCATTATGAGATTGTTGTTGTTCCATTTGGTTTGACTAATTCTCTAGCTACAGTTATGTGTTTAATGAATAGTGTGTTGCGTCGTTATCTGGACAAGTTTGTTATTGTGTTCATTGATGATATACTAGTATATTCTAAGAATGAGGAAGAGCTTGCCGAGCATTTAGCAGCAGTGTTGATATTGCTAAGGGAGAATTAGTTGTATGCTAAACTTAGCAAATGCAACTTCTTTCAGACTTAGGTACATTACTTGGGGCATTTTGTCTCCAAGGATGACATAGCATTGGATCCAAAAAAGATAAGGGCCATCATGGAGTGGGCATCTCCTAAGAATGTGGATGAGGTGAGATCATTTTTGGGATTGGAAGGTTACTACAAGAGGTTCATCAAGAACTTTTCATGCATTGCATATCCTATCACATCATTGCATCGAAAAGGTAATAAGTTTGAATGGACGAAAGAATGTGAGGCTAGTTTTGAGCAGCTTAAGTAGTTGTTGACACATGCACTAATGCTAAAGATTCTAGATTCAAACAAGGATTTTATAGTGTGTATAGATGCTTGCAAGAGAGGACTTAGAGGATTTCTCATGCAAGAAGGACAGGTAGTGTGCTATGAGTCATGAAAACTGAATGAGCACGAGCAAAACTATCCAATGCATGATCTTGATCTAGCAACGATTATACATGCATTGAAGATGTGGAGGCACTATCTTCTTGGCAAGAGGTTTACATTGATGAGCGATCATAGTGGGTTGAGGTATTTGTTTAATCAGTCGAATCTAAATGCTAGATAAGCTAGATGGTTGGCTACCCTTAGTGAGTTCAACTTCAATATCAGATACATCAAAGGGAAGGAGAACCGGGTTGTAGATGCCCTTAGTAGGAAGGTACACGTAAATCATATAGCATCTATGAGCTCTTATGGGACATATTTATAGGATAGGATCTTGTAGGCATGACAATGGGATAACAAATGCATGGAGATTATGCATAGGTTATAGCAGATCATAGGTACAAGTACATGTGTAGGTACAGGTAACAGTGATCATGATGCAGACTATCATCTCATGGCAGAAGGCTTGGTGAGATTTAGAGACTGAATATATGTGCAATATTGCAATGAGCTCAAGAAGCTTATCCTGAGGGAGTTTCACACGAAGCCATACTTGGGTCATCCAGGATATCAAAAGATATTGACAGTGGTGAAGAAGTTCTATTATTGGTCGAATCTGAAGGAGGAAGTGGCTGAGTTGATAGCTAGATGCCTAGATTGTCAGCAGGTAAAGGCAGAATCTAAGCATCCAGGTGGTTTACTATAGCCTATAGCAATTCCAAAATGGAAATGGGAGGTAATTTCCATGGATTTTATCACAGGTATTCCAATGACAGTAAAGAACCATGATTCTATTATGGTCGTGGTTGACAGTTGAGCAAGGTAGCTCACTTCATCCAGTAAAGACTACATATTCAGCCAGTGAGGTAGCACAAGTGTTCATTAGAGAGATAGTGAGATTTCACGGTGTTCTGAAGAAGATTATGTCGGACAAGGATGCAAATTTCACTTCCAAGTTTTGGAAGGAGCTATTTGCAATTTTGGGTACAAAATTGGCCTTCAGTACAACTTATCATCCGGAGATAGATGGAAAAATAAAGAGGGCCAACAGGATCTTGGAGGATATGTTGAGGATGTACGTGATGCACCAATAGAAGAAATGGGAGGAGTATCTTCCATTAGTTGAGTTCGCATACAACAATAATTATTAGGAGTCATTGAGGATGATTCCTTTCGAGGAATTGTATGGGCAGAGTTGTAACACTCCCATCAACTAGAGTGATCTAGTGAACATGGTACTTATTGGACTGAATATGTTGGAGGACATGGAGCAGGAAATGTAGGTTATAAAAAAGAATCTAAAGGTATCACAGGATAGACAAAAGAGTTATGCAAATCAACACAAGGTGTAAAAGGAGTTTCAGGTTGGGGAGCATGTGTATTTTTGCATCAAGCCCAAGAAAAGCTCTTCGTGGATTGGTTCATGTGCCAAGTTAGCACCATGGTATTGTGGGCCTTTTGAGATCCTTGAGAGGATTGGACCAGTGACATATCGACTTGCACTGCCTCCAACAATGAAGGTCCATGCTATTTTCCTTATTTCATTGCTTAAGAAGTATATAAATGATGTTGATCATGGTATTAATTGGTCTGTATTCCAGGTGAAGAAAGAAGGAGAGTTCCAGCTGGAGCCTCAATGCATATTGCAGCAAAAGCATCTCATGCTTAGGAACAAAACCATAGAGAAATTTAAAATGCAGTGGAAGCACTTTGGGCCTATAGAAGCTACATGGGAGATGGAAAATCAAATGCGGGCCATGTATCCTTCATTGTTTTTCCATTGAGGCAAAGAAATTTTGGTTTGATGTTGGCATATGTTTTAATGATGTTATGGTATATGTATGTATATGTATACGGATGTAAATACTGCCATGAGCTAATTTATAAAGATCCAATAAGTAGTATGGGTGTCATATTATTATGGTTGTTATATTGTCATGATGTTTTTCTTTTGAGCAGGTCTTTCATTGTAAATACTACAATGAGCTAAGTTATAAAGCTGCAGGGGCAGTATGTTTTCTTTTCAATGGTTTTTCTGAGGCCTTGGTGTGGCTTAACACTGAGGATGGTGTTCCCCAAGGGGGAGGGTTATGTAACAACCCTGGTGAAGATTTCATGTAATAAAAGTTAATAAAGGAAAAATAATACCATGGTTAAGGGACACTTATTCCAAGGTAAATGTTGGGCAAAAATATCCTAGTGGGCATCATTAGATGTGTGCTTTGGCTAGGGAAAATGGGGAAAGGCTAAGGCAAAGGAATTAAAAGGCAAAAGGAATTTTTGGCACATTTATTTATGAAAATAAAGGAAACTAGGAGAAAAAGTAAGGTGAAAGGTCATAGGTTGCATGTGAGGAGGAAAATGAAGGAAAATAATGGAAAATGAAGAAATTAGAGGCCTCATTAATAAAAATGCTTCTGAGGATCGGTGGGCAAGCCTTTTCTAACCTTTTGTCAGTTCAAGTTTGGAGCCCTCCCATTATTCTCTCTCTCTCTCTCTCTCACTCTTGGTCACTTAGAGTTTTCTTGGAGCACTCTAGTGTTAGATCACGGAATGAAAAGCAAGCAAAGGGAAAAGAAGGAAAACAAGGATCAAGGAAAGGAAAGTATGATCATGTAGCATTAGCAGGAATAATTGTAGGTAACCTTTTGCATGTGTGATTTCCTATCTAGTTTGGACATGCATGGATTTGCATGTTGGTGTATGGTTCTCTTGCTATCGGTGGCATGGTTTTTCCAGGTTATGATAGTGGTTTTCAGCCTAGCCTTGCCTTTTTTGTGGATGCCATGGTATGGTGGGATGTTTATCTCAGTTTTGAGTTTTGGTTTACATGATGGATTTCAGAATTCGGGGTAGAGGTGGTCTCAAGGTTCATTCCCAAAGGCCTAGGAATCCTTGACCGGTTTTGGCGGGATACACTTTAAATAATAAGGGAGAAGTCTCGATTTAGGGGCTAGTGATCCGGGTTTGGATTGCGGTAAATCCTGAGAGACTGGTCTCGGTTTAGGGCCTAGTGAGATGAGATTAGATTGCGGTAAAGCATGAGAGACAAGGAGATGGAAAATTCCTCAGGGATAGTGATGGATTTTGGATGGCATTCCAAGTTTAGTTCGGTTGTGATCAGAGCACTGGTTTTGGTGTGAACACAGTTTGATGAGGCTGGAGGTGGTTTAACCTCTGGATTCCCTTGGTTGTTATTGGATTGATTGTTCTATGAGATCCCACATTCATGCTTGGAAATGGCACTGGGGTGACTGATTGAAAGAGAGATTTGGTTCATCCATGTCTATGGTCGGGTGGTATGTGGAAGTGTTGAACTTGGTCGGATTTTCCTATGATTAATAAAAGATAATTTCTCTTACTTTGACATTGGTTATATGTGGATTTAATGGCTATAATATCTATGATATTTATATGGTTTTATGTTGGTTATAAGCATGGTTAAATGACTAGTTCATGTCATGGTTATTTCAAGTATTTACTTGTAATTATTTAAAGGAATGATGCAAGACCTAACTGATGATATAATAGTTCAATGGAGAAGGAGGTGATCCTTCTAGTTATGTTTCATAAGTTATTTCAGTAATTTATGCTTTGTCTTGTATCTTAAACCTGTAGGTTGCATTGATGCCAAGTGTTTGACAAAATGTCAGACCCGGTTGGGGATGCTCAAGCCTAGTCCTAAGGTTGATTTTGACTTATCAAAATTGTTATCATGTCTTTTATGGATTCTAAAGGTTGTAGAAATTTCTGAGCAGATATCGGGGTTTTGGGATAGAAAAGTGGCTCAAATCACAGGGTCGCTGGCATATATATGCTAAGAAAAGTCCACAGTCGTTGGCACATAGGCCTATGAGAGTGAATTTGGGTTTCTGGATGCTGTCATGCCTATAACATGAGAGAGGATATGGGTTAAAAGGCTTAAATAATCAACGGGACTCAGGGACAAGATGTCTGAGTGGTGGGCATGTCTCCTGAGGGTGTTGTTTCTGATGTGGATAAGTTTGTTTGATATGTTTCGTCGATTCCATTTCCTTGAAGTCATGAAGGAAGTTGAATCCCTTATAGTAGCCTCTCTCGTCACATCTTTACCCCGGTTGGCAGGTTGATTGAGTGGACCTGGGAGGAGGGGGTGTTACATAGGGTTTAATCAAGACTAAAAGAGTTTGGTTATTTTAAGAGGTCCACTATGTTACTATAGAAATTTGAGCTCGGCTATGGGTAAATCTCCCAAACCTTAGCCATGGTGTTTTCTTTAACAATTCATACTGTCTCGGTTATGTAATATTGTCCGACCATGTTGGGAAACTTATATGTGTTCACTATCTGATTTATCTGTCAAAAGAAGACTATTCTCCCAACCACGTGTCTGGAAATGATGTTCAGACTCTCCCACGAGATCCTTGCTCCAAACAATTCCTTAGTTTTAAATATTTAGGTAACCCCTCTGAACCTCAAGACTGACCAGTCCAGTTTAGGGTTATTTTCTTCCTTAAGGTTCATGGCTAGCATCCAACTCAAGAACACTCTAGCCAAACAATACTCCACCTTTCCGTAGAGATCATCACTACCAAATCCTTTTCTCGTTATCCTTTCTTTTTATTCTCCCTTTGAGATTCCCCTTTTCCTTTTTTCTTCCATCTCCAGGGAAAGAAAGAAAGTGATAACTATTTTCTTCCAACTGAATTCAACGTATTGGAGGTTTCTTGGAATTCATTACTCATGATTCTTCTTATGATTTGTTTTTCACACATATTTAATTTTCAAACATTTCATGTCAGCTATAAAATTTTAATAGACTCTTCTCCAAGCTGCAAGGCTGATTACATGCATAATTCAAAATATTTAAAAGCAAATAAAAACAAAGAAAGTTATTGTAGTAATTGATGCATTCACGGGTGTTACACTTCTCCAGTTTTATTTTTCTTATGTCATATCCACCATTTTATATAAAAAGATACATTCTTATAAACTCGATTTTCTATATCATTTTCATACCAATGAATTACAAAAGTCAATTCATGATCTACCAAATAAATTGAGATGATATGACATTATAAATGTATATAGTTTCATATTAAATTGAGCTTATTCAAAGGATATTAATGTTGCATTGTTGGTAAGTGAACACAAATTATTGACTTAAAGATTTTCTTAATTTTAAAAGAAGAAATTAACTTAAAATTATATATATATATATATAGATTAAACAAATTTAGATTCATCATAATTTTGGATCTACAAGTGCTGAGAAGGATTAAATCTTTTTTCACTCTAAAATAAATTTTCATGTCAATATATTTCATCCCTCTGAGTTCTTGGTAGATCTGGAGTTAAGATGGATCTAGGCTCATTCAATTTCCCCCTTTAAAGAGGCTATATTCCACATGAATACCATGGGTCATTTTTATTTTTATTATTATTTTATTTGTATAGGATTACTTTTATTTTTATTTTTATTTTATCTTAATAGAGTTGAAATGTTTACATTACATTACAACATATCTACCTTACTATACAAGAGAGCGTCTCTTAGGAGCACTTAATCTAATATCAATTTGATTTTATTTTAAGTTTAGATTTATTTAAACATTTGTTTCATTTATTTTATTATATAAGATTACTTTAAAACTATCTTAATAAAACAAACAATAAATTTAAGTTAACATTTAAAAGAATTTTAAATATATTTTTCCAATTACCTTTAATCAAATTAAATATAATTAAATCAAATCAAATTGGTTTTAAAAAACTATTATTTTAAATATTTAAAAAAACTTAACGATTAATTTATAAAATCTAACATTTTTTATTATTTTTAATTTGATCTCTTCTATATCATAACATTTTCTTTACTAAAATAAGGGGTGGTAGGAGAGGGAGTGATTCTCATTATTCCCAAAGGAATACTTGTCGACCAGTATGCTTAGGGCTTGGGAAAGAAGTCCAATAACCAGGTTGAAGCTTATGGCCTCTATCTAGGGCTCCTTTTGGCCCACCAAAGGGGAGTTACGAATGTCACAATTTTGGCAGATTCCTTCCTGGTCATAAAGCACATGTGCTCCAACTCTCCTACCTAAAACAAAAACTTAAATCAATTGCTTCAAGGGACCCATGGAATTCTCCTTTTCTTTGTCAATTTTCGATTTTACCATATTTTAAGGGCATTAAACTCTGAGGCGGATTTACAAGCTAATATGGGTTGTCAATTGAATGAAGGGAAAAAGGTTGTCAACGAAAACTATGGTTTTTTACCCATCCCTTAGTTTCATTATGCAAGTTTCCCTTATATTCTCCCCGCCCCCAAGTCTTTTATTATAATCATGAACTTATAATTTATCCCCTCCTCTATATGCCCCCTCCATGGTCCCTATATTCACCATAACCCCCACCAACTCATGTGGACTCTCCCCTCCGGCACCTAGAAATGTTTGAGGTCTCATATTGTATTTCTCTTAACACGATGCGATATGAGTACGGGCCAAGTGATGTCTCCTATGTTGAAGGACCCAATAAGCGTGAGAGCTCTCTTGTCCATCTCTCGAATTATGGTTTCTCACTTGAATTTTAAATCATTCCCCATGTGAGATTCCTCTAAGAGTCAGCCACATTTAATCCTCCTAGTTCAGGTCGGACGGCTCAATTGCTCGAAGGAAAGATGCATGAAGTGAGGGCCAATTCGGGTTACAGACTAATCATGGAGCCACCACAGGATCCCACGAGCACACAACCCACTCCTTTGTGTCGTGCAGGGCTCTTCTATGGCTCATTTTATATAACATGGAGGTGCAAATTGAATTTCTTCATACCCTTGGAGCACAACAGGCCGAGAAGGAAATTTGATAGATTTTGGCTCCTTTTGGGAGGCCTAGGTAGTTCCTAGCTGGTCGTGGCTATTTCACAGGACTCTTCATTGGAATTGGATTGGGTTGTTCTTCTACCCATCCGTGAGTATCACTGCATTTGGTGAAGCTTACCCACTTGGTATTGGCTTTTCATGCAATTGGTGAAATGGTCAGAAGTTATTAAGCAGCGGTCCATAGGTCCCCCACAATGGCTTCAGGTTCTTGGGGTTGTCATCGTCCTCCCTTAGGCAGGCTGGCAAGGGACTACTCCCATGATTGGGTCAAGGTGCCATTTGAAAAAGGGAACACTTTATGGGGCTTTGGGGTTAACCCAATCATGTATCTAAATATTGTTGAAGATGAGGATCTTTCTTTTTGAAGCAAGTAACAAAGATTCTTGTCTTAAGTTATTGCTAGACTTTCTATGCTGCCTACCATCACAGCTTTTAAATCTTTTTCCTTTTGAGCTAAGTTTGGATGAAAATTTTGATAACTTATTCTTACTAAGTATTCATTCAATAATAAGTTTGTTGCTCACTTGAGTCCATCTTAATTCTCAAAGAAATAACTTTTTCTCTTAAATAAATTGTAGCTTAAATTGATTTCTCAAAAAAATACTTTTTTCCCTTTGATAAATTGTGGTTTAAATTGATTTCATTCATATAGCAAGATAAGGTTCCTTTAGAGAAATATTCTTGTTTCAATCAACTTGTAGAACCTTAAGTTGTGGTTGCATCCCTATATTTACTCAGAGAATAAATCCATTAACATTTATCTTCGTGGTTATAATTTTCATTTTTTCCCAAACTATATATATATATATATATATATATATATATAGCGAGAGAGAGAGAGAGAGAGAGAGAGAGAGAGAGAGAGAGAGCAATGTTCAAAAAGAAAGAAATAATAAAAAGTAAAATAAGTTAGTTACTTCCTCATAAAATGAAAATGTGTAATTCATTAAATTCTTAATTTAAAATTGATATGTGGCATTTAAAAAATATTAATAATAATAAAAATATTCAATGTGGGTTATAAATAAAATATTTCACTATACAAGTTTAAGTAATATTGACATGTATTTAAAACTATATTAATAATAGACAAAACATTTTAATATGGACAATATACTTCATAAATAAAATATGATAATGTCTATATTAAGTAAAATATTTTAATATCATTTATGCATATGTGTATATATTATAAAAGAAGTTTAAAAAATATAAATTCCTATGATTAAAATATTATGAAACATTTCAAGTAGTCTTACTATTTTACATTTTGGTCATTTTTCAAGTGTATTTAAAGGTCAATTTAGTCTAAAATTTAGCAAAGATGTGTTGAAATTGCAAACCTATGTTGTGTAGTTTTCATAATTCAAGTATTTAAGAAGACTTTCAAGGTATTATATTGTGTATTATGTATTCAAAACACAAACATTCATCTTGTGTATTGTTGAGTTGCGCGGGAATGGAGACTCAAGTCGAGGAGGGATGGGTGAGGGGCGCCATTATTGGGGTCAGAGCTGATGGGACAGTAAGCCTGTAATGCTTGTGACCAATTGTAATGCTAATAGTGTGCGACCTGGCAAATGGACTTCGATGACAAGGATTTTGTGCGATTGACCCATAACTATGATGTTGGTTGTTGATGAAGTAGCAGGTGCCTACACAGCCTGAGAGGGGAGAGAACGTCTCCAAAGAACCCAAGCCAAATGCTGCTATGCTGGAACTGATGAATGTGAAGTAGGTTCCTACTAAATCGGGGTGGGAGGACACGTCTCCAAAGGGATCCCGCTTCGAACGCTGCACTAGAATTAAAATGGACATAACTCGATCAATATAACTCAGAATATTTATTATAATCTATTTTTGGAAACAAAAGGACTATTTTGCATCTTCCCCATGTACTGGAAATCCTTATTTGGACACTCTAGAATCTCATATTCGCGCTGCAACTTTTCCACCATCACAAAATTCTAAAAAAATAACTGATTTTAAATCAGCGATATCTCCCACATTCGAACCTTGATTTGACCCATATTTTTTTGAAATGGAGCAATTTTTCGACAGGAGCTCATATCTACAATCATGTTTTTGAAATTCTGCACCACAATTGTAAAAAAATATATAGGAGAGTCGTCATCCACGAATTTCCGTCAGAAACATTTCTGCAACATAGCTAATTTTAAATCAGCGATATCTCCCTCATCCGGACTCCGATTCAGCTGATTGTTTTTTTTTTTTGAATTTGGGTTTTTTTCGCAAGGAATCCAGATCAGTTATTTGTTTTTGTAAATTTTGCACCAAAAAATTCAGATCTAATCTGAAAACTCGCTGCCCAAAAACATTCCTTCAAAAAAATGAAGAAAAACTCTTCCCACTTGGCCGAAGAAAATGTTCTCTAGAGGATGTAGCACATGCATGAAGTTTGTTGAATATTGCTACAAAATTTGAAAATGAAATATGCATCAACCCCTCATTCCGATGGAATCATAACCTGCTCTGATACCACATACAAAATGCAAGGAAGTCTTTGGACTTCTATTGGGAGTGTTGATCAACAATGGATTTTCGCTCTGTATAGCTCTGCCAATTCCTAGTTAAAGCAGTTAAGAGTTCGGCATCCAGATTTTGGCACCTGTGTTTCCAGTATTTTGAGCGAGTGTTTCCTTATGGAAGAGTCTCTCTAATGGAAAAGGTCAATCGGTTAGCACGTGGATTTCTAGAATTGGTTTCTTTAAGAAGCGTTCCCATTGAAGACATGCCCTCCCACCCCACTTTAGTAGGCACCTGCTTCACATTCATCAGTTTCAACATAGCAGCATTCGAATTGGGTTATTTGGAGACGTGCCATCCCACCCCAGGCTATGTAGGGACCTGTTACTTCATCAACAACCAACATCATGGTTATGGGTCAGCCGCACAAAATCCTTGTCATCGAAGTCCATTTGCTAGGCCACACACTATTAGTAGCACAGTTGGTCTCAAAAATTACATGGTATCTCTATCCTCGGATCTTTGTTTGTCATGGTTATGGGTCATCCACAAACCCACACTTCATCGAAGTCCATTTTCTAGGCCGCACACTGTCAGTATCACAGTTGGTCACAAGAATTACAGGGTATCTCTATCCTCAGATCTTCGTTCATCATGGTTATGGGTCATCCACAAACCCACACTTCATCGAAGTCCATTTGCTAGGCCGCATACTATCAGTATCATTGTTGGTCACAAGCATTACAGGGTATCTCTATCCTCGGATCTTCGTTCATCATGGTTATGGGTTAACCACATAAAACCCTTCTCTTCAGTAGCTCTTCATATTCAACAAAGGCTTCGCAGGAGGGAACTTCACGCAATGGGGACCATTGCTTCTTAAGGAAGGAGGAATGATCCAAATGGAAAATGACATCAACCCATGGTATTCATCCACCCATGTTAATCATCCACCCATGGAATTTACCCATGGTATTTTAAGTGGCATCCCCTCATGGTATTTATCCACCCATGGTATTGTAAGTGACATCCACCCATGGTATTCATTCACCCATGGAATTGACCCGTGGTATTGTAACTGGAAAATACTATAAGTAACAAGTCGCATTTTGTAAAAGGACAGTTTGTTCGCCACAACGTAACTTTTACAATTATTCTCTATTTTAATAAAAAAAATATTTGTGGTTTTGTTTATTGGGCATTCTCCTTTTTTTCTTCTGGCAATTTCAATTTTTCAGATCTTGCCACCCCCCACCCAAGATCCATTTCAATCTTTTAGATCTAAAGGGCCTCCCCCCAAGATCTGGATTTAAACAGGAATGCAAAAAATTACAGAGATAACCATAAACATAGAGATGCAGTGTAAATAATACTTCATTTCACTAATGTAAAATACTGAAATATGCTTACAGACAGAAATGGAAATAAACTAGCTAGGGCGATGGTAGCTTATCTCTGAGAAGATATGTGGTGGCTACATGCCTCTGAACTGTCTTACAATGAGGCTCAAAGGCCTATTTATTTTTGAGAAACAATGGAAAACCCTCAACATCCAAAAACCTAACCCTGGAAGATGAAATGCGAAACTGTGGACCCCGTTTGGGTAAATTGGTACATCAACTTCCCGGGGTCGTAACTTTGGCATACGATCTCTGTTTGATGCGCACAATATCTTGTTAAAAAGATCTATCTGAGAACTACAACTTTGGGAAGAGAAACATCGGTCCGTGGACCCCGTCTGATGTTGCTACCATTTTTCCCAAAAAAAGTCGTTTAGGGCCTCAAAACGGCTCCGGAAGTTCAGGACCCGAAAAACTGCTAAAAATAGTAAACTGTGCTACAATTAAGGAAACTGAAAAGCTGAAAGAAACAATGGTGGGGGTCCAAGTGGACTTGGTAGGTGGCCACCAATATCCACTTGGATCATTCTTCCCCCCTTAGGAAGTAATGGTCCCCATTACATTGAGTTCCTCCATGAGATGAGGAAACTTCTGTTGAACTTGGTCCCTGGTGAGCCACTTGCCCTGGTGAAGGAGTTGGCCTGCTTTGACAACTCGATACTCTTGGATATTCTGCTGGCAAGTGTGCTTGATCTGTGTGTCCATGATCCGATCAGTTGCAGCTTGTTCGATGTAATCTGGATTTAACTCTGTGGGTGTGAGTTGTTCTGCAATGTTGGATGTGTCTAGTAATGGTGGAAAGTATGGATGAAGGCGGTCCACATTGAACACTGGGTGCAGGCCAAGGAATGGGGAAATGCTAAGCTCAAATGCATTGTCTCCCACATCCTTGGTAATGGTGTAAGGACCATATCAGAGTGGTCTACTTTTTCTTTGTTTTTCTTTGCATGTCCCCAACAAGGTCGGGATATAAGGAGTTAGGGCTTGAACTAGTTGAAACTTTGCAAGACCAACCTCGTAAATCCCGATGGCCTCTCATGGCAGATGAAAAGAAAGACGAGAGGGCAAGAGATCCTAACAAAATCTTGCTCGAAGAATCCCTCGAGCGACAAAGGAACGTTATGGTGGACAACTTTTCCTAGATCCTTTAGCGGCTACCCAGGGGCAACGCATCGGCTTCCAACAGCTACTCTGGAAACACCACACCGTTTAAGGTACAAGTTAATTTTGAAATCCCCATATTCGAGGGTCAGATAGATGCAAATGTCGTTGATAAATGGTTAAATCTGCTAGAGTGTTATTTTTCTGTTCATGATTTTTCTAGTTGGGAAAACATTATTTTCTCTCTTCTCAAAGCAGCCCCCCATGTCAAGGACTGGTGGGAAACCTACTGCGAGAAGAAGGATGAAAGTACAGGCTCACTATTTTTAGCTGCACCCACTTGGAATTCATTCTGGGATGCCATCAAGGAGCAGTACTACCCTGTCAGAAGCTATGAGGATCAATACATAAAGTGGACCACGTTGCGACAGGGAAAGGACCAAGACGTGCCGGAGTTTACCAATATTTTCCATACCCTTCACACAAAGTTGGGTATCAAGGATTTAGAGCATCATTTGGTACTCAAATACCGCGACTGCCTGCACAAGTACATCTTGGAAGAAATAGAATTCCTGAACATCTCCTCGCTCGACACGACATACCGATATGCCGTCAAGGTCGAGCAAAAGTTTAAAGAGAAGAAGCGAGACTTTGGATCTGCGAATCCGAAGCAAGGGAAATGTGCCCTCAAACCTCAAAACAAACGACAAAGCCAAGGTGGGGCAGCCCATGTAGAAATTCCCACTATAGATTAACAGATTATGCAATATACTAAAGCAAAATACAATATCCACTTCTATAACAAACTTGCAGAAGCTTAATCGAATATGAGCAAGATCAAATAGAATACATAACAGATGAAGAGAAATCAATCACACATACTCTGGGGAAAGCCTCAGCTAAAAACCCATATCTATGTATTATCATACAAGTGGAAATATGTTCATATTACACAAAGAATCAGCTCACAAGCTATCCAGCTCTCTCTACAATCGAACAATACAACTCACAGACTGAATAGACACAAGATATTCCTTCCCTTAGCCCTCAAAACCTCCTATTTCCTTGCGCAGATTTCCTTGGGGTTCAATGTTGCCCCCTGTGTGAATTGGCCTCATCTTACACTCACCAAACCCAAAAGTAACTACGCAATCTCCAAGGAATGAATTCCTTCTACATGCAAGAGATATCCTCAATGGGATATTCCTGCAACTCATAGTACACTGTCCCATCATCTGATCTCAACTGGGTCTCTAACTGAACTAACATGCATGAGTTATTTATGAGAGAATATTCAGTTATATGAAGTGCAATAGTTACATGCATGCATGCATCAACTAACTGAACTCACAAATAGTTCAACAAACTATTTGAACTAATCTAATTGGACTTAACTCGGTTAACTAAGCTAACTAATTACAACTCATCCTTATCTCTTTAACTAAGGGATAAATTCCTCAATCAATGGGATAACTGTTGCATGTCCTCACGTAGACTTCATGTTTGATTTTCTCCAACTAATTAACTCAAGATGTATTAATTAATTATTAATCAAACATCTGCTAAGAACAAATTCGAATTTTACTTCTCTATTTTAGTTCAGGGACTAACTAAAATAGGAAGGTATCCCAAAATGCTAATTATGGCAGTGTTATTTTTAGCACTTCTATATTTAGCATTTCTTGTTGCTATTTTCAACACTCCCTCTCAACAAGAAAGGGATTATCAGTAACCACAATCCTGTCTCTGTGGAACTCAAACTTGCATTTTGACAATGCCTTAGTCAAAATAACTGCATCCTATTCCTCGGTCGAAACATACAGCAACAACATGATCCTCTTGACCACACAGTCTCGAAGATGGTGATACCGGATATCAATGTGCTTGGACCTGTCATGAAAAATTGGATTTTCAGAGAGTTTGATACAACTCTGATTATCGCAGTAGATCACTGTTGGATCCATCCTCTGACCAAACAATCCCACTAGAGCCTTCCGCATCCAAATGGCCTCACATGCAGCCTGACTAGCATCCATGTATTCAGCCTCTGCTAAGCTAAGTGCAACTGACCTTTGCTTCCTGCTGTACCAGGAAACTGCAGCTGAACCAAGGTTTAAGATTCCTCTAGAAGTGCTCTTCTGGTCTGATGGACTCCCTGCCCAATCCGCATCTGTGAAGCCCTAAAGTCTCACTCCCTCTATCCGTCTGTAGCACAATCCAAACTGAGATGTGCCTCTGAGGTATCTCAGCACATGCTTCCCTGCCTTCCAAAAGAGCTTGGTAGGTTGAACCATAGCTTGACTCAGTTGGCTCACCGCAAAGCATAAGTCTAGTCGTGTGTTCACTAGATACATAAGTGAACCCACAAGCTGTCGATAAACAGTAGCAACTACTACCTCACCTGAAGTAGCATCCTCCTTCCTCCAGTTCCCAGCTAGAGGAGTCTGCATGCGCTTGCACTTCTGCATGTGAAAGCACCTGAGTATCTCATTTTCATACTTTCGTTGAGACACAAATGCTTCCCCATATTTCTGCCACACCTCCATGACTAGAAAGTAGTGCATAATACACATGTCTTTCATCTCGAACTGTCTTGCAAGTTCCTCCTTGCAAGACTTGATCAACTGATCATCACCTGTCAAAATCAGATCATCCACATAAAGAACAATGATCAATGGCTTACCTTCTACCATGATGTGGTAAAGGTTCGCATGTGCTTCACTCTTGGTGAAGCCCAACCTGGTGAAATAGCTGTCGATCTTGGTGTACCAAGCATGGGGTGCTTGCTTCAGCCCATACAAAGCCCTCTTGAGTCGGCACACATGCGACTCACGATCGAAGGTTTCGAAATCTTCTGGCTGCTCAATGTACACCTCTTCCTCAATCTTCCCATTGAGGAACACAGTCTTCACATCCATCTAATGGATCTTCCAACCCATCTGAATTGATAGTGCCAACATCGATCTAATAGATGAGTACCTTGCTACAGGAGCAAAGGTCTCATCGTAATCAATCCCCTCGACTTGTGAGAAACCACTAGCAACAAACCTTGCCTTATGTTTCTCAACACTACCATCAGCTACCTGATTTACCTTGTAAAGCCATCTGGAGCTCACCATTGACTTGTCCTGAGGTCTTGGGACAACATCCCACACACTGTTCTGAATGATAGAGTCATACTCCTCTATCATGGCATCAACCCAGACTAGTTGCTGCACTGCCTCCTCGAATGAAGAAGGTTCAGACTCTACACACTCCCCAACTAGGGCCATGTACCCAGTGTACCGCTCGGGTGACCTCCTCTATCTGCGTTGAGAAGATGGTTATCCCACATTCTCCCATGCATCCAGCATCAGCTTGTCAGCTTCCCTTGAGCGTTTTCGCCCATCTATGGAAGACTCAGCATGAGTGGATGTCTCCACTCCCAGATCCTCTACATGCAGCTGCTTTGCATCAATCTGAGGCTCCTCCTCCTTAGGAACTGAAAGTTCCTCCTCTACATGCAACTTGAGCTCCCTCTCAAGTGATACTCGCATGGCTTTCTGCTCATCGAACTTCAGATCTATGTGTACCACTATCCTCTGATTGGTAGGTAGGTACACCCGATAGTTGTGGGGTGTATCCATGTACCCCATAAGTATTCCCAACTTAGCTGTTGGATCTAGGTTCCTCCAAGAATCTTTGGTCACATGGCCAGAAACCGATGATCCAAAGATTCGGAAGTGACTCACATCTGTTCGCTTCCCGGAAAAGGCCTCCATAGGTGTCTTCATTCCCAATATACAGTGCGGGCTTCTATTCTACAAGTATACAGTTGTATTGCATGCCTCAGCCCACAAATGCAGTGGTAGGCTTTGGTCATGCAACATCGCTCGAGCTGCTCCCACAATCGATCTATTCTTCCTTTCAGCCACCCCATTCTATTGTGGGTTATGAGGTGCCGCTAACTCCCGTTTAATTCCTTCTGCAGTGCAGAAGTCCTTAAACTATTGGGAGACATACTCTCCACCATTGTCGCTATGAAAGGCTTTTATTTTCTTTCCAGATTCTTTCTCTGCCAAGGCTTTAAACTCACAAAACCTCAAGAAGTTCTGATCCTTCTTTTGCATAAAGTAGATCCAACATCTACGAGAAAAATCATCAATAAAAATAGCATAGTACCTTTGTTTAGCGGTGGAGGCTGTAGAGAATGGTCCACAAACATCTGTGTGAACTCGCTCCAGGATTGCTCCAGCTCTACTTCCTCGATCTGGAAAGGAAGATTTCGCATACTTACCCAAGGTACAACCTTTGCATGTATCCATCTGCTCCAATTTTCCCTTGGGAAGTCTGATAGAAATATGTTGCATGATCTTCAGGGCTCCATGGTGCAAGTGGCCCAATCTTCTATGCCATAGATCGCCAACATCTTGGCTCTGCACCATCTCGACTTTGGAACTCAATGCAGCACAGTCATCTACCTCTAGCTTGTAGAGATTCTTTACTCGAATCCCAATTCGCTTGGTCTGTCCAGTGCCGATATGCCTCAGGAATACCTTTCCTTTACTAAAGACTACATCATAGCCTTTATCTTCTAGCATAGCAATAGACACAAGATTCTTCTTCAGACCTGGTACATACTTTACATCAGTCAGGGTGAGAGGAGCTCCATGCTCCCTCTGAAACACAACCGTACCTTCACTTGAAACACAGTACTTTCCATTATCGCCCATCTCGATCGGCATCTAGAGATCCTTCTCCTCCAATGTACTTAAAATATTCTTGTCACCTGACATGTGGAATGAAGCTCCATTGTCTAGGTACCACACACATCCCACCATGGATGAAACCATGCATGCGATAAGAGAGAAATCCAACTCAAACTGTGAGGCCAGTGCCTCACCATCAGATCCCTTCGAGGATCCCTTCTTGGATTTCTTTTGTGGACAATTCGTAGCATAATGGCCCACTTCATGACAATGAAAGCATCGCACTTTCGATTTTTCAAACTTCTTCCCACCATGGGAAGAATTGGATTTGGGATGGGACGCCTTCCCTTTCCCTTTCCTCACCTTACTCGCTAAGGCTATATTTTCCTCATCATCTTTCTTTGATGAGGATCCATCTCTGGTTCTTCTTCTTATCTCCTCCTACATCAGATCTGACCAAAGTTGTTCCCAATCTGGTAGTTTTTTTGTTCCATTAACCGAGTCTTGGTAGTTATTCCAGCTCTTAGGAAGACCGAGGAGTGCAAGACTCACCATGTCATCATCAGTTGTCATGATCCTACACTTCCAAGCTCATCCCTACAGGTGGTGAGCTTGTTTAGATATGTAGAGATCATGTCTCCCTTTTCACACTTGATTTTCCGAACCTTGTCTTTCAGTGCCAGCTTCCTCTGATCGTTGTTGTTATGATATAGATTTTTCAATGTTTTCCACATCGAAAATGGTGTCTCCTTCCCATGGAGGCTCGAGACAATGTGGTCTCGAACTCCCTCCAGGAGGATTCTCCTTGCTCTAGCCACACATTTCTTCCATTCTACCAATTTTGTAGCAATAGCTGAAATCTGGCTTGGGGACTTCTTGATCAATGAAGTCCTTTAGACTGTTGTCCTCTAATACTGCTTCCATGCAATCCTTCCAGGCTATATAATTCGAGATGCCATCAAGGGTATACTCGAGTCTTAAACTGCTGAATGCCATTGGTGAAATTGAGATGTGATAAGAACTTGATTTCTATAATCAAGAACTTGAAACTTCGAACTTCTCCCTTCTTTGTATATTGTTCTTCTCTTTGATCACCTTTTCTCTGATACCATGTAGAAATTCGCACTGTAGATCAACAGATTATGCAATATACTAAAGCAAAATACAAGATCTACTTCTACAACAAACTTGCGGAAGCTTAATCGAATATGAGCAAGATCAAATAGAACACATATAACAGATGAAGAGAAATCAATCACACATGAACACAGAAGAATACTCTGGGGAAAGCCTCAGCTAAAAACCCTGATCTCTGTATTATCATACAAGTGGAAATATGTTCAGATTACACAAAGAATCGGCTCACAAGCTATCCTACTCTCTCTACAATCGAACAATATAGCTCACAGACTAAATAGAAACAAGATATGCCTTCCCTCAGCCCTCCAAGCCTCCTATTTCCTTGCGCAATTTACCTTTTGGTCCAATGCTGCCACCTGTGTGAAATGGCCTCATCACACACTCACCAAACCAAAAAGTAACTGCGCAATCTCCAAGGAATGAATTCCTTCTGCATGCAACAGATATCCTCAATGGAATATTCCTGCAATTGATAGTACATTGTCCCATCATCTGATCTCAACTGGGTCTCTGACTGAACTGACATGCATGAGTTATTTATGAGAGAATATTCAGTTATCTGAAGTGCAGCAGTTACATGCATGCATGCATTAACTAATTGAACTCACAATTAGTTCAACAAACTATTTGAACTAATCTAACTGGACTTAACTCAGTTAACTGAGCTAACTAATTACAACTCATCCTTATCTCTTTAACTAAGGGATAAATTCCTCAATCAATGGGATAACTGTTGCATGTCCTCACATAGACTTCATGTTTGATTTTCTCCAACTAATTAACTCAAGATGAATTAATTAATTATTAATCAAACAACTGCTAAGAACAAATTCGAATTTTACTTCTCTATTTTAGTTCAAGGACTAACTAAAATAGGAAGGTATCCCGAAATGCTATTTATGGCAGTGCTATTTTTAGCACTTCTATATTTAGCATTTCTTGTTGCTATTTTCAACAGCCCAAGACAACCCGCCAATGCTACAAGCAAAGAACAACGCCACGAAGCCGAAAAAGGACACAGAAAGTGGTGTGAGTTCCATAAGAGCTCCACTCACAACACAAGTGAGTGTCCGGCCAAGTAGTCACTGGTGGCCGAGCTAAAGGTTTCAGAATCAGATGCATGTTCCGAATCTAAGTCGGAACCCAACAAGGGGAATGAAAAGGGGAAGCAGATTATTGATGCAGAGCCCAACGCCAACATTGCCACCTCAAAGATCTAGACTGAGGAACCCAAAGATCCATAGGAGGACGAGCGTCTCTTCCACTCCCAGATGTGGGTAAAGGGCTCCCCGCTAGAGTTCATTATCGACAACAGAAGCCAAAAGAACCTCATTTCGGCAAAGGTCGTGAAGCGGATGGGCTTACCGACCACAACACATCCACAACTGTACACCATCGGGTGGCTTCACCAAGGATGGGATCTTCGCGTGAGCCAGCAGTGTCGCCTTCCATACAACATCAAGCCCTTCATGGATGAGGTATTATGTGACATTTCTCCCCTTGAAGTTTGTGATGTATTATTAGGATAACCATACTTGTGGAAGCGACATGTTGTGTATGAATTAAGGCCCCGTGTTGTTATTGTTACTTTGGGAAATAAGTTGTACAGGATATCGTAGGTAGCACCGCCTACCGCCATCTCTTTAGTTACTGCAAAACAAAGCAGTAAGCTCATTTCCAAAAACGGGAAATTTGTTTTCCTGATGATACGCCCTCAAGGAAAGAAGAAGATGGTGGCCACGACGTCCACACAGGGCCCCTCCGCACGACAACTACATATGGACAAGGTTGTGGAGGAGGGGACATCTTCACCTCCCCTACAGGGGTTCCTCTGTACTGTCAAGTCAAGCACTCCATCGATATGATCCCAGGTGCACCGCTGCCCAATGGACCAATCTATCAGCGCTCAGTGATGCAGAATGATGAAATCAAGAGGTAGATTCAGGAGATGTTGCAGAAAGGTCACATCCATCCGAGTTCATCACCTTATGGGAGCCCGATCATGTTAGTACAGAAGAAGGATGGGACTTGGAGACTCTGTAGTGACTATCGGGCACTAAACAAGTTCATTGTCTGTAATATGTACCCAATCCCATAGATTGATGACCTCCTAGACCAACTAAAGGGGGCAAAATATTTTAGCAAGATCGATTTAAAGTCAGGATATCACCAGGTACCAATTGAACCCTCCAATGTGTGGAAGACTGCCTTCAAAGCCAAGGAGGGCCTTTTCGAATGGTTGATTATGCCTTTCAGATTGACAAAAGCTCCTACAACCTTCATGAGGCTAATGGATGACATCTTGCGGCCATTCACCAACTCATTTGTAATGGTATACTTGGATGACATCTTGATCTTTAGCCAGAGTTGGGAAGAGCACCTCCACCACATCCGACAGGTTCTCCAAACACTGCGGCAACACAAGTTCTGTGCCAATTTGGAGAAATGCACTTTTGGCATGACCCAGGTTCAGTATTTGGGATACATTATTGATGAACAGGGGGTGCATGTGGATCCCTCCAAGATCCAAGTCATTCGGGATTGGTCATCTCCAACCACTCTAACAGAGCTCCGCAACTTTCTAGGTCTTGCCAACTTCTAACGTAGGTTCGTGTTGGGATTTACTCATATCACTTGGCCCTTGAGTCATGTCACCAAGGGAGGAGCGAAAGCAAAATTCTTTTGGTCTGAATCTCAACAGAAGGCATTCAAAGAGTTGAAATATCGCCTCTGCTCGGCACCAGTGCTCGCATTACCAGACTTGCAACAACCATTTTAGGTCGAGACAGATGCCTCTGACTATGCTATTGGTCCAATCCTTACCCAACACGGGCATCCAGTGGCATATCACAGTGAGACACTTTTAGACACAGTCCGGAAGTATCCCACTTATGACAAAGAGATATATTCCATTGTGCAAGCTTGCCAACAATGGAAGCATTACATTTTGGGGAAGGAAACAGTCATCCACACTGACCACCAACCCCTGCAGTTCATACAAACCCAAGGGAAATTGTAGAATGATTGCCATCAGAAGTGGTCCACATACCTGCAATAGTTCCATTTGAATATCAAGTATAAGAAGGGCAGCACCAATAATGTTTCATATTATCTCAGTCGACCATCGATCATGGCGTTAACCACCGTGCCCAACTCTTGTGGGCACAAGACTTCTGATTGGCCACTTCTCTACAAAAGCAACCCAGAATTCGGCCACACATACCAGACACTCTTGGAGGGTCAGCATGTTCTAGATTTTCACCTCCAAGATGCCCTGTTATGCCACCTGGGTCACCTTTGTGTTCCTTCAAGCGAGTGTGCCAAGATGATTTTGGAAGCACACTATAGTCGGGCAGTTGGGCATTTCGGGGTTGAGAAAACAGTGGCAGTACTATAGAAGTATTTCTATTGGCCGAGTCTTCGACAGGATGTTGGGAAGTACATCAGATCATGCATTGCCTATGCCATTGCCAAACCAACCATCAAGAAGCAAGGCCTCTATACCCCACTGTCTACCCCTAATCGACCTTGGGAATCCATCTCCATGGATTACATGTCAGGCCTTCCTTCCACTAAGCATGGAAATGACTATGTTTTTGTGGTCATCGATAGGTTCTTGAAGATGGCCATTATGGAAGCCTGCAAGAAGAATATCACAGCAGAAGCCACTTCTAAACTCTTATTTAAATGAGTGTGGGTACTGTTAACACTCAAGTTGTTCCCTTTGACTCCCAATGGAATACGACCGAGGTAACCACTAACCAATATTTGGACTGCAGGTTCTAGCCCACCTACAATCAGAGAGGGCTCTCTCTTAATGATTTAGTTTTGTTGATGATGATTTTAGGCTAGTTATTGAGTTCAAGGGGTTTTGTTTGAGTTTTGGTGGGAAGGATGAAGCTTTCAAGTAGAGAGGTAATGCATAGTATGATAAGTTCAAACCATTGGGCATGGAGTCATGGAGTAGGACTGCTGGTGCGTTTTCTTGGTCACAAGAGGAATATGGAGCAAGATAGCAGCACATGAAACAACATTCAAGCTAAATGGAGATGGATTGAAGGCTAAGGAATGAGAGGAAATTAAGAATCTCTCTTTCAGCTTAACAGAGGGAAGGTGAATGAGCTCTATCTAGGAGCAGTAAAGAATCCCTAGATAACTGTCAAACATGGGTGAATTAGGGGAAATATGAGCCAAAGGGAATTCATATTCATTACCGATTCAGAGGAAAACATAAAGAAACAGCAGAAATTGAGCATAGAGTGCAGCCAAGCAAGTTCTAAGCTAATCTTTCTATCTGCTATTTAGATGGTGATATATGTATGATATGAGCATATATCAATGGAAAACAGAGGTAGAAAAGACTTATTGAGTCATGTTGCAGCACAAGAATTCCATATTCATTCTTCAAAACATTAATAACACAGCAGACAGTCCATCCTCCAAGCTTTTCAGCAGTCTTTGATTAAGGAAAACATCAAGTATACAGAGCGAGTCTCTAGTGGAGCAAATCAACCAACCAACCCTCTAAACAGTAAATTAGGGTGGTTTTATAAGCAAAATATCTACAAGAATCAGATCTAAGACAGATCTGATGCAATAAGTGTCTTTAACCTAACATATGCTTAAAATAAATGCCAAAATATCTATCTAATGCTGCGCCGGGCAGCTGCCTCAAAAAATGAGTAACTATGATGTCCTTAGAGCCCTGTGCCGGCATTTGGCCATAACTGTGCTTTGATTTCTACAGCGCTACCCTTAGGTGGCCTTATGCATTAACTTTGATCAGGTGAGCTTTGATGGCCCAATACTGCTTTATTGACTTTGATGGGGACCTCTTAATGTTTGCCTGCTTCGGAAATATGGATTTCCACCAAAAATACTAACTGTTAGTCTTCACCGCTTCCTCTGATACACTTTCACTGAACCTGGGCTCCTTGTTGTCTTCTGAATGCTTTAAACTGTCCCATCAACATTTTATGGCTACTGTCCGGCCCTCTGTTGCTTTAAGAACTGTTTTCGCCCCTTTTCTGAATCCTGCGTGAAGAAATTCCTGTCAATTTGTGAATTTCGGGCCTGCTGGTAGCCGAGCCATGAGAGGGCTTCCATTTTGGCCTATTTTTCTTAGCGACATCAAAAACTGCCTCGGTTTTTCATTCCGGGCATCCCTTGTTGCAGATTTCATGCTTCGCGCCCTTTTCGGTGATGACGTCAACATGACGTCAGCGGTGGGTCCCAGTACGGCAGTGACGTGGCAGGGTGATGTCAGTAGGGTGACATGGCGGTGACACGGTGGTAGCGATGTGGCGGTGACACGGTGGCAGCGATGTGGCAGTGATGTGGCACAAGACACGGTGGCAGGAGGCTGACGCAGGTTGATGACATCATGAAGACGTGGCGCTGACATCATTCGGCAGAGGCGGTATCTGGTTTTCTCCCGCACTGCTTTTCCGCGTAGGTGGTATTGGGGGAGGGGCCTCCAAACACACCGGGAGGCTGACACGTGGCGGGGGTACGGCAGGGAAACCGCCCATCCCCCGGACGTTAACCTCCGGCAGATCAGGGCGCAGGAATAACCGCCCACCGTTGATCTCGGGCGCATGAAATCGGACGGTCAGCGGCACAGGAAAGGTGACGGGGGGTTAGGGACAGGACCCGCCCGCTTTATTTAAACAAAATGCGCCACGGGGGTTGGAAAACATTAGGTTAATGCGGAGTTGGGGGCTTATGTGCCATGGGAGAACAAATATTTAATATTTATTTGGAAAATTCAAACCCCAAACATTGGGAAAATGAGCGCGGAAGGGCAGAGTTATAAGGTTTTGATGGGTAGAGGGGTAAATATAGGTTATTAGCCTAACCAGAGGTTTAGACCAATCCCAGAGTTATGACACGGATGGGTTCATGATAGTCCTAGGTGGACTATTATATCCCAGAACTGTATGTACATAGCTATAGTGCTATAGGGTGGGATATGTAATATTTTTGGGGTTTTATATAGTTTTTTGTGTAATAGGGGATAAGGAGATGATCTAGGGAGCTAGATAGTAGAGTTAGGAGTTAATATGAATTTGTGAGGTGAAGTGTAGGGGAGAGGCTAAGTTTGTGAGCTGAAACTTAGACATAGGAAGTGAATGGACTGTGGAGACATGATTTTTACAAAAGAAATGTGGCTTCTTTTCACTGAAGAAAGTCAAAGCTTGACTTGGTTTTTTACAAAAATGAAGTGATGACAGGACTGGTTGGGCAGATCCCAAGGTCCTCAAGGGGATGTTAGGAGATTTAGAAGAAACGGGAATTAGACATGCCTCGCTTGAGCTCCTCCAAAGGGAAATTGCCTTATACTTGTGATCTGAATAGTTATAACATTAAAAAACATGAAATGGATCACATAGCTTGATTCTGCAACCACAAAACTACTTACCCAGCCTACTTACCTAGCATTTTTTCTTCTTTTTACATGGGTGCGCTTGGACTTGTAGGCCCTGATTATCCTTTTTCTTTTGACTGCCCTCCTATCTAAACGTACCCTTATATCATCCAGGGGCTCAGATTAAGCTGTTGAGCACCCTTGTTTCACTACCTATCTACAAATCTGCCAAGATTAAGCTGTTTGGACAGATATTCATTCTCTATATTCTACAACAAGAAATTGAAACCTAGGGAGACCAAGATTAAGTTGTTTGGCCCTCCCTTAACTGAAAAAACTCATCAAAATGGATTAACTCATCAAAATTTGGAATACAACAGTGGCATTTAGACTGGCACACTTTCATGGCCTCTTCTTTCGCCTCTTTCTGGAAATATGGAACCTTGCAGCATGAAAAGATGACATATTTGGCACTTTCGACTGTCAATCATGAAATATGAACACCTATTGCAATAGGAGGCTAACAAGTACTCTTTGGAATCCCATAGTATATCATCTCAGATCGGGATAGCAGGTTCCTCAGTACATTTTTGTCTAATCTCTGGTCGATGCTGGACACCAAACTCACTAAGTCCACAACCTTCCATCCTCAAACTAATGGTCAGGCAGAGGTTGTCAACAGGATGATTGTACACATTCTATGCATGTACAACTAAAAGCATCCACGCACATGGGATGAGAGCCTCCCCTATGTTTAGCACAGCTACAACCGAGCTCTCCACAGCTTGATTGGCCACAACCCTTTTTAGGTGGGCTTCGGATTCCAGCCACTATGTCCCATAGATGTGGCCATGCCATTTGTAGCTACTCACGCAGATTCGGCTCACGTCCAGTCAGAAATAGATAAGGCAAACAACTTCATTGAGTACATCCAACATACTAGCAGTTCCATGACATTCTGGAGAAATTAAATGCCAAGTACAAGCAGCGACACGATCAACATCGGGTGCCACACAAGTTTCAGGTGGGAGACAAAGTCTAGTTGCATTTGCAAAAGGAATGCCTTACCGGAGCCTATCAGAAACTTAGACCACTCCGATATGGTCCTTACACCATTACCAAGGCTGTGGGAGATAATGCATTTGAGCTCAGTATTTCCCCATTCCTTGGCATGCACCCAGTGTCCAATGTGGACTGCCTTCAGCCATACCTTCCACCATTACTAGACACATCTGACATTGCAGAATAGCTCACACCCACATAGTTAAATCTAGATTGCATGGAACAAGCTGCAACTGATCAAATCATGGACACACAGATCAAGCACACTCGCCAGAAAGAAAAGGATAGTACACATTCGCCCCTATACCCAAGTCAAACGAATGATTTGCACGTCAGTATCGCTATGAGCCTCCACCAGAGTTTCCTCTGGCTTCGCCCTGCTCAGGCATAGTTCACCATATTTGGGGTCCCAACAAGTGTGCTCTCACTCGAACACTTCGCATAAGATCAAGGTCGGTCGACGATGCACCCCCAAAGAGGGGATCTCGCCTGTCAGCTTCCTTGCGCCTTGTAGGTTTTCAAACCCACCAACTCGCACACATGTTAGACTCCTTGGTCAGTACATTTTGGTCCAGTCTCTGGTCGATGTTGGACACCAAACTCACTAAGTCAACAGCCTTCCATCCTCAAACTGATGGCCAGACAGAGGTTGTCAATAGGATGATTGTACACATTATGGGAAGGACCCCAAAATCTAAAAAATTGAAATTGCCAGATCTTGAATCGTAACCTGCTCTTATACCATTGATCCGGATCTTGGGGGGAGACCCCCAAGATCTAAAAGATTGAAATGGATTTTGGGGGAGAGGCACCCCAAGATCTGAAAAATTGAAATGCCAAAATAAAAAGAGGAGAATGCCCAATAAACAAAACCACAAAGAAATTTTTTATTAAAATGGAGAATAACTATAAGAGCTACATTGTGGCAGACAATCTGTCCTTTTACAAAATGTGACTTGTTACTTATAGTATTTTTCAGCTACAATACCACGGGTCAATTCCATGGGTGAATGAATACCATGGGTGGATGTCATAATACCACGGGTCAATTCCATGGGTTAATGAATACCATGGGTGGATGTCACAATACCACGGGTCAATTCCATGGGTGAATGAATACCATGGGTGGATGTCACAATACCATGGGAAAATACCATGGGTGAATGAATACCATGGGTGGATGTCACTTAAAATACCATGGGTGGATAAATACCATGGGTGGATGCCACTTACAATACCATGGGTAAATTCCATGGGTGGATGAATACCATGGGTTGATGCCATTTTCCATTCGGATCATTCCTCCCTCCTTAAGAAGCAATGGTCCCCATTGCATGAAGTTCCCTCCTGTGAAGCCTTTGTTGAATATGAAGACCCACTGAAGAGAAGGGTTTTATGTGGTTAACCCATAACCATGATGAACAAAGATCCAAGGATAGAGATACCCTGTAATGCTTGTGACCAACTATGATACTGATAGTGTGCAGCCTAGCAAATGGACTTTGATGAAGTGTGGGTTTGTGGATGACCCATAACCATGATGAACGAAGATTCGAGGATAGAGATATCCTATAATTCTTGTGACCAATTGTGATACTAAAAGTGTGCAGCCTAGCAAATGGACTTCGATGAAGTGTGGGTTTGTGGATAACACATAACCATGACAAACGAAGATCCGAGGATAGAGATACCGTATAATGCTTGTGACCAACTGTGATACTGACAGTGTGCGGCCTAGCAAATGGACTTCGATGACAAGGATTTTGTGTGTTTGACCCATAACCGTGATGTTGGTTGTTGATGAAGTAGTAGGTGCCTACATAGCCTGGGGTGAGGGCACATATCCAAATAACCCAAGCCGAATGCTGCTCCAGAATTAAAATGGACATAACTTAGTCAATATAACTCAAAATATTTATTATAACCTGTTTTTGGAAGCAGAAGAACCATTTTGCATCTTCCCATGTGTTGGAAATCCTTATCTGGACAATCTAGAATCTCATATTCGCGCTGCAATTTTTTCGCTGTCACAAAAGTTCTAAAACAAATAGTTGATTGTAAATCAACAATATCTCCCACATTCAAACTCCGATTCGACCCATTTTTTTTAAATTGGGTGATTTTTCAAGAGGAGCTCAGATCTACAATATTTTTTTTTGAAATTCTGCAGAAAAATTTAAAAAATGATAGGAGAGTCGCCGTCCACCAATTGTCATCAAAAAAATTTCTACAACATAGCTGATTTTAAATCGGTGATATCTCCCTCATCCAGACTCCGATTCAGCCGATTTTTTTTTTGAATTTTGGTATTTTTTCGTAGAGAATCTAGATCTGGTATTCTTTTTTGTAAATATTTCACCAAATGTTTCAGATCTGATCTGCAAACTCGCTGCCCAAAAAAAATTCTGCAAAAAAATGGAAAACGAAAAAATCTTCCTGCTTGGCCCAAGAAAGTGCTTTGTGGAGGTCGCAGCGCGTGCCTAAAGTTTGTTGAATATTGCTGCAAAAAATTGAAACTGAAACATGCATGGAACCCTCATTCCCATGGAATCGTAACCTGCTCTGATACCACTGGTCTGAATCTTGGGGGCAGGCCCCAAGATCTAAAAAATTGAAATTGCCAGATCTTGAATCGTAACTTGTTCTGAAACCACTAATTCAGATCTTGGGGGAGACCCCCAAGATCTGAAATATTGAAATGGATTTTGGGGGCGAGGCACCCCAAGATCTAAAAAATTGAAATTCCAAAATAAAAAGAGGAGAATGCCCAATAAACAAAACCACAAATAATATTTTTATCAAAATGGAGAATAACTGTAAGAGCTACATTGTGGTAGACAATCTATCATTTTACAAAATGTGACTTGTTACTTATATTATTTTTCAGTTACAATACCACGGGTCAATTCCATGGGTGAATGAATACCATGGGTGGATGTCACAATACCACAGGTCAATTCTGTGGGTTAATGAATTTCATGGGTGGATGTCACAATACCACGGGTCAATTCCATGGGTGAATGAATACCATGGGTGGATGTCACAATACCATGGGCAAATACCATGGGTGAATGAATACCATGGGTGGATGCCACTTACAATACCATGGGTGGATGAATACCATGGGTTAATGCCATTTTCCATTCGGATCATACCTAGTAATTGAGTGGATTCTCTTCCATGGCCTTGAGTAAATCGTGACCGACCTTGGGACATCTGTGATAAACAAGACCAGGGAATTATAACCTTGCAGTTGTGCAAGCCGGTATCAGACCCGAGGGTAAATGAATCGAGAGCGGTGAAGTTTACCTACAACTTGCATAGAGGGAAAAACCCTAGATGTTGGAACCAAGTTGCAGACTAGCAGAACCCAAACCACCAAACGAGGAAATGACCGAGCGAACCATGAGGATGCAAGGTAGATAGTTACCCAAGAAGTTGAAATTTCTATCTCCACCTTTGGATGAGGCAGTCACACATCCATGGTCTCTCGTAACCCATGTGTCATATGGAGTGGTGGTATTCTGTCACATCGAAGGAATGCAGTGGTCGATCAAGAAGCTTCATAACACATAAGCTAGGGTGGGGGGGAAATCCTTATTTTAGCCTTAGGATTGGAGAAATATTAATGATACAAATCAACCTCCACTAAAGTTTAAAATTCTCACATACCACCCATTTATATCCTAACAATTTGAATATGGGACTGACGGTCAATTGTACCAATCTATGTGTCTAAACAATTGATAGCCCTTGGTTGCATAATATAAACTATTAAGTATCCCTATTACGTTACCAAGCCTATTGTCAACATTCAATATGGGTGTGTAATTGTGTTGTAATTTTTTTTAGTATGATGTATGTAAGAACATGTTACAAGTGGTATCAGAGCGCCATGGTTACGACATTGTGGCCTATTGGGAAATTGTGAAATAACAAAATATAATGATGCACAAAGAAGGAGAAACATGAGGAGGGGAGTGTGAATCACTTTACATTGAAGATTGGCAGGAGGATCTGGACTAGAAATGCATACAAAAGCTAATCCTGAAATGTGCGTTCAGTTAAGGGGAGAAATTCACAACACGAACGCACTGTTGTTGGAAACAATTCAACAACTACGAGCTGAAAAGACGAACTTAAGGGACAATAACAAGCGGTTAAGGCTAGAACAAGAGAGAATAATTAAAAGTATCTTAGATAGGTAGAATCAAAGAAATACAAACCCCAATCTAGAAGATGGAAACATAGGAGAAATGTATCGACAAGGGGAGGACAATGTGGAGGTGGAAAGAGGTAGAATTGATAATGAAGAGGAATCTGAAAATGCTTCGAGAGGTAAAGGGAATAAGAGACCTCATATAGAAATGAAAGGAGAGTTTAATAAAACTAAACCTCCAACATTTGATGGAGAGGCGAAAGAAGCCACCAAAGCTTGGTTAATTAATATGAACAAATATTTCCATATTTATGAATACGATGACAACCTGAAGGCTCAATTAGAAATCTATCAGCTACAGGGTAAAGGCACTTTATGGTGGGAGGAGATTAAAATTGTTCAAGGAGTGGAAGAGAAATAGGTAACATGGGACAATTTTCATAGGCACTTTAAAGATAAGTATCTACCAGAACGGTTCTATGACGAAAAAGCGAAAGAATTTCATGACTTGAAGTTGGGATAGTAGTCCAAGGATGAATTTATAACCAAGTTTACTTCATTATTACGATATTTTCCCTATATTCGAGAGGAGAAAGATAAAGCTCAACATTTTACCAGCAGTTTATTGATTTTCATGAAGGAAAGGCTGGAATTTGACAATCCAAAGTCAATGGAGGAGGCTATTTAGAAGGCTCAAATATGCTATCAGCAGATGAGGCAAAAGGGTGATGTCAGTAATGGATGATCAAATAGAAAAGGGAAGAAGGGTTTTCAAAATGCCAAAAGTGCTAAAATGACTGGAAATAAGACTACACATAAGAAGCAACCAAATGGACCTTCTAGGAAAAATCTACAAAGATTTCGGTTGCAAAGCAAAACCAAACAAACAGAGGTGTCCAACAATCACGAACACAATCAGCTGCAGAAACCCCCTTACAGTGTTGGGGTTCCAGGGAGCCCCATTATTATAAAAATTGACCTCACCATGCCAAAGGAGAGCCAACTCCTAATATATAGGAATCCTCTACATTTGGGGAGGTGGAAAGGAACATATTGCGAATCAATGTTGCATTAGAAGATCATCAGGTTGAATATCAGCCGGAAATGGTGGAATTTGAAGGTAAATTAGCTAATCGTCCTATTTCTATTTTGATAGATCTCAGTGCAAGCTTAAGTTATGTTAATCTAAAATTAGTTGATATGTGTCATCTTCATAGTATTAAATTTAGGAACCCATGGTTAGTGCAACTGGCCACCAAAGCAAAGCGGAGAGTATCTGTCGAGGTGTCAGGCTGTCTTGTTGAGATAGGAGGACAAAAAATCAAGGTGAATCTAAACCTACTACCTTTAGGATCTTACCATATGTTGATAGGGATGGACTGGCTAGAAAATCATTGGTCCTTAGTAAACTGCAAAGAGAAGACCACTAGTTTCCTCACTGATGAATGTGTTAGACAAGAGATCCACAACATTAAAAGAGACATAAAATTGCGACCAATTACATCCCATCAATTACGAAATGCATTCGAAAAGGTTGTCAAATTTATGTAGTGCAAGTGGGTTATACTAACTCTAGGAATAAAATAGCCGCTCTGGAGAATATCTTGATCATTCATGAATTTTTTGATGTATTCCCAGAGGATGTTCTCGTGCTACCTCCAAAGCGAGATATTGATTTTACGATAGAATTGGTTCCAGGAGCAACACCAATTTCGAAAGCTCATTATCGCATGAGTATAATGGAGCTAACAAAACTAAAAATATAGTTACAAGAGTTTCTTGAAAAGGGGTACATATGCCCAAGTGTGTCACCTTGGGGAGCCCCTGTATTGTTTGTTAAGATGAAGGATGGAACCTTACGATTATGCATTGACTATAGGAAACTAAATAAATCAACTATTAAAAATAAGTACCCATTGCTAAGAATTGAAGATTTATTTTACCATGTCAAGGGTGTCTTCATATTCTCAAAAAATGATTTACGATCAGGATATCACCAAATAAGGATTAAAGAGGAGGATATATACAAAAAAACATTCAGAACTCGTTATGGTCATTATGAATTTGTTGTGTTGCCATTCGGGCTCACCAATGCCCCAACAACATTTATGAGCCTGATGAACAATATATTCCACCCCTGTTTGGACAAGTTCATACTGATTTTTATTGATGATATTCAGATTTATTTGAAAAAATTGAAAGAACACCAAGAACATCTCTGGATAGTGCTGCAAACCTTAAGAGAAAATCAACTTTACGCCAAATTCAGTAAATGTGATTTTTATCAAGATCAAATTCAATGTTTGGGACACATTATTTCTTTTGAAGGTTTAGATGTGTATCATGAGAAGATTAAAACAATCATGGAATGGGGTTTTCCAAAAAATGTGGCCGACATACGGTCTTTTATGGTTTTGGCCAGGTATTACCTCCGCTTTATAGAAGGATTTGCTAGAATCGCATATCCTATAACTTCCTTGTAGAAAAAGGGAAGATTTTTCAAATGGATAGAAGAATGCCAACACAACTTTGAAATGTTGAAGCAATTATTAACAACCACCCTTGTGCTACAAATTTCAGACCCAGAGAAAGATTTTACTGTGTGTATGGATTCCTGTCAAGAGGGTGTGGGAGGTGTTCTAATGCAGGAGGGAACGGTAATCTCTTATGAATCTCGTAAGTTGAAGGAGCATGAGCAGAAACATTTTTCTTATTATATGGAGTTGATTGTTTTAGTACATGCTCTAAAGGTTTGGTGACATTATTTTTTAGGGAAAACATTTTTATTAATGACAGATCATAATAGTTTGACCAACTTCTTTAAATAACCTAACTTAAATGCACGTCAAGCTAGGTGGACTGCTTTCCTAGGTGAATTTGATTTTGATATTAAACACTGTAAAGGAAAGGAAAATTGTGTGTCTGATGTGTTAAGTAGGAAGTTACACTACGTGTATGAGGTTTCCTATAGTCAAGTGGAATTTGAATTTTCAAAAGAAATTAAAGAGGTTTCTTTAAAGGACCTTGAATACTATTTTTATGGTAGCAAAGCAAGCAAGCTCAAAATAATGGAACGCAACCTGAAATTCATATAAATAGTAACAATTTATTAACCTTAATATATAGAATATATGTTCCTAACCAACGGTCAATCAAGCAATTTATATTGGATGAATTCCATCAAAGCCCTATGTTGCCCACCTCGGATATATTAAACTATTTTTTGCAGTTAAAAAGGGGTATTTTTGGCCTGGCATGAGGAAATATATTGTTGAGTATTTGGCTAAGTGTTTAGAATGTCAGTAGGTCAAAGTTGAGCATCAACATCCTGTCAGACTGCTTCATCCCCTACCCATACTTCAATGGAAGTGGGATATAATTGCGCTAGATTTTATAACCGGCTTGCCCAGATCAAAGAATAAAAACGACTCTATCACGGTAGTAGTGGACAAATTGAGCAAGGTGGCCCATTTCATACCGATTAAATCATATACCAAACTGTCCAAATTGAAGATATATTTATGAAGGAAGTATTCTGTTCGGCCCCTATACTACTAGTGTAACCCCTTATTGTTATTAGTATAACCCACTTATTATATTGATGTACCCATGTAGTGCCCATATTGTTACTATTGTGCCCCATAGAAGCCCACTATTGTTATTATTATGCCCTTACATTATTATTGTTATGTTGGCTCTGATTATGTTATAACCCCTTAGACTCCTATATATAGAAAGGAGGTCTTTTCATTTGTATCATCCAAGAATTGTTCATTTATGTAATGTAAATGAGGTTTCCCCCTCGAAGAGGCTGAATTCTAAGGCGTGGATCTCTTTTTTCTATCTTTTTGTGAGCTGGTTTCATAACATTTGGTATCAGAGCTTTGGATTCTAGGGTTTCGCTGCTCCAAACAAGTCATCATGGCATTTTCACTATAACTTTTTTCTGTGACGTTTCAGAAGTCGCAAAAAAAACCCATTTGAGAAGAATTGACGCTAAACCTTGGGTCCGAATTTCAGAGATTTTTATGCGATATTTTCAGAGATATGATCTGAGGAAGTTGGTCTTTTTGCAGACTCCTGAATTACACTAAAAACAGGTGACCTGGGGAAAATCGTCATAACTTTCTTTCTGAGCATCGGATTGAAATTTTGTAAGAAGGTACAGAAAGAGGACGGACTGTAGTTTCTGTTTATATATTTTTCAGAGTCAAATGTTGAAACAGTGACACGTGGCACTTCATACAAGTTCGCTCTACTGAACTAGTCTATAATCAGGTCACTGCGGGAGATTGTGCATAACTCTTTCTTGGAGAATCCAATTTGGATCAGACTTGTGGCATTGGAAAGAGGACACAGAGGGCTACTACAGGTCACAATTTCAGAACTTAAAGATCCGAAAGTACAGAGTTACAGTCGTTTCAAGGTAGAGCTCCTAAAATCAAGAAAAAGCAAGATGAGGAAGTTTGATGGCAAGGATCCGGTAAATTGGATACTTCAGATGGAGCAATATTTTGATATACATGGTGTGCAACTGTTACAAAAGGTATGTATTGCATCTTCATATTTAGAACCAGATCAATTTTTATGGTACAAAGGGCTTTGTTCTCGTAAAAAACTTGTTACGTGGTCAATTTTCACGGAGGAAATGATAGCACATTATGAGGATACAAAGAGCAACACCTTCTTTAGAGCAACACCACAACAATTGGAAAGAGTAAAAGGGCTTTGTGACATAATGGAAAGCAAAATTATGGAAACCAGGAAGCATACCCGTCACACCTATAAAGATGGAAGTGCTGTTTCTCCCAGCCTTCCACAACCTACAAGGGTTACACCACAACAATTGGAAGAAAAAAGAGAAAAAGGGCTTTGTTACAATTGTGATAGCAAATGCACTAAAGGTCATAAGTGTGCTGAGAAGAAATTATTTTACATAGAATATGAAGAGGAGGAAGAAAAGGATCAAGAAACATCAAAAGAAGAGGATATACGTCAGGACACCACCCCAGAGAAAGAAGAAATGAATCAGACCATATCTTGTAAAGCATTGGCAAGAATTACCACTCCTCAAACTCTCAAGATAGAAGGACATATCAAGAAGAAAAAGGTGCAAGAAGTGAAAGATCACATCAAGAAAGAAGAAATGAATCCAACCATATCTTGTAATTCAATGGATGAAATTACCACTCCTCAAACTATCAAGATAGAAGGACATATCAAGAAGAAAAAGGTTCAAGCAGAGAAAGATCATATCGAGCATCAACAACAAGTTCTCCAACTTTTAAAGGATAACGCCACTTCGGTGCAAAATCAAATGAAACAACAGGTAGATCAACATCGTAGTGAAAAATGTTTTGATGTAAGTGATTGGGTATTTTTACTGCTACATCTCAAGCAAGCTATTTATGAGAAGGAAATGTTGGCAATACTACATGCACTTAAAAAATGGCGACCTTACCGAATGGGAAGACGCTTCAAGGATGAGGATGTGGAAGCATTGTTTTGTGCTATTTATATTATCCAACCAAATTGAATAAACGAAGCAACGGATGAATGGAAGAAGAACGAAGAAGTATGGCCACTTATTCAAAAGTTGCAAAAGATCCCAATTCAAGCAATATTGCCAGAAATTGAAGAGGAAGGAAAAATAATATTGGAACCTGGAGCAGTCACAGAAACAAGAACCCGACAGCTACGAAATCGATCAATTTCAGAGTATCTCATCAAGTCGAAGAACTTACCCGCTGAATATTCCACATGGGAGGACAAGAATTTTATATAGAAGCATCAAGAACTACTCAAGCGTTGAGGACAACGCTTTTTGAAGGAGAGGGGCATGTTAGGCCCCTATACTACTAGTGTAACGCCTTATTGTTATTAGTATAACCCACTTATTATATTGATGTACCCATGTAGTGCCCATATTGTTACTATTGTGCCCCATAGAAGCCCACTATTGTTATTATTATGCCCTTAAATTATTATTGTTATGTCGGCTCTGATTATGTTATAACCCCTTAGACTCCTATATATAGAAAGGAGGTCTTTTCATTTGTATCATCCAAGAATTGTTCATTTATGTAATGTAAAGGAGGTTGCCCCCTCGAAGAGGCTGAATTCTAAGGCGTGGATCTCTTTTTTCTATCTTTTTGTGAGATGGTTTCATAACATATTCTGATTACATGGGATATCGAGAGTGATAATTTCTTATAGAGATGTTAAGTTTACATCTGCATTTTGGAAAGCTCTCTTTACTAGGTTGGGTACACAAATTCAGTTAAGTACTGCATACCATCCAAAAATAGATGGGAAAATTGAACGAGTGAATCAAGTGCTTGAAGATATGTTACGAATGTATGTGATGTAGCAACCAACGAAATGGGAGGAGTACCTTCATTTAGTAGAGTTTGCATACAATAATAGTTACCATGAATCATTAAAAATGAGTCCTTTTGAAGTACTGTATGGGAAAAAATGTAGAATACCTACTAATTGGAGTAGTCCAGAAGACAAGCTAATGTTAGGACCTGACATGTTGTTGGTAATGAATCAGATAGTACAGAAGGTGCGACAAAACTTAAAGGTTTTGCAAGATAGACAGAAAATCTATGCAAATAAAAAAAGGGCCTACCAAGAATTCCATGTAGGTGATCATGTCTATGTAAAGGTTAAACCAAAGAGGAGTACTCTAAGATGGGGAAGTTGTGCGAAATTAACACCCTGATACTGTGGACCTTTCCAGATATTGGAAAGGATCAGACTTGTGGTGTATCAACTCGCCTTACCAAGTCACATATGAATTCATAATGTGTTTCAGGTTTCCCTGTTAAAGAGATATGTGTATGATCTAAGACATATTATAAGTTAACAGAATGTACATGTAAATGCATGTTAAGTTTTAAAGTATATGCTTTGATCTGATGATTCAATGGACTAAAGAAGTGTTATGTTTTGGAATAGGTCGAACCAGACGGAGAGTTTCTGGTAGAACCTCTATGTATTCTCGACCATAGGGAACCAATGTTGTAGAGGTAAGCTATCACCCAAGCTATAGTGGAATGTAGGCACTTTAGCCCGAAGGAGGCTACTTGGGAAGACGAAATTTCATGCAACAAGCATATCTTGATTTGTTCTCTGAATGATTATGAACACCGAGTATGGTGTTCCGCACAAGGGGGGGAATGTAACACCCCCCAGTTATTGTGAATATTTACCATTTTTTGTTTCTTACTTTTACTGTATAAGTCTTAAACGAGTAAGGGCTTAGTTGAAAACCCTAAATGAAGCTTGAAATTTAAGTAAGTATTTTATTATTAAATGAATGAAATATTTTGGTGAATCTTGGAAACTCACGGGAAGGTCCAAAATGAATTCTTGAACTTCTAGGAAATTACAGACAGTTACAATTCTCTCCTTCCTTAGAGGTTAAAAGAATCTCAGTGGGGAAAAGAAGGCGTTAGCTAGAAAAAGTTGAAACACCTGGAGAGAGAGCATGAAATATATTTTATCAGCTCATCTAAAGCTGGGAAGGACGTTGTCATGGAGTATTCGTTGAGCTGGTCTAGAGCCAATGGAAATCTCCTAATATAACTTAAGTCTGTAAATTCTAGGTTGGACGGGGTCTTGATATCTAAGAATTGACCAGAGATTCATTGTTTGTGTTACCGTTCTAGAAGCAAAGAGCTCGAGGGGAGAAAAAAACGTGATTTTCGTCCTTGTTGGAAGGGTGGTGTGATCTTTCCTGGTTAATTTTCTGGGAAAATCCTAAGCTAATTCAGATAAGTGTGACTGTGATCTTCAGAATTTATGTTTTTCCGTGATTTTGTTTCTTTACTGTAAATTGTTGGGAAATAATTAATTATATGACTCGGAAAGGAAGTTTATTATTAATTTTTAAAAGTGGAAATATGCTTTACACATGATTGAACATGAAAGTAGAGAAATGGCTAGTCCCTGACCTATTTAAGGAAAATGTTTTGCTATAGGAATCGCATTGGGACGAAACTGTTTAGTTGCAAAAAGTAAAAAAAGAAAGAAAACCTTAGTGAGTGGATCCATAATCATACAATGAAAAATCCTGTGGAAATGGGTGGAGGAAATTAGCTCTAAGAAAGGATTTAAGGATTCTGGTTTAACTCCGAGTCTTAGCCCAGAGTGGTCCAGACGCAGGTTACAGTGAAGTAATTACACTATGGGTGGAGACAGGGCTGAGATCCTGAACTGATTACTATTAGGTATGTATAAAACAGACACAAGAAAAAAAAATAATAACAGTTTGAGTTAGAATGACCAACATTAAAGGTAATATATAAAAATTTCTAATTGCAACAGGAACACATATGTCGTGTGAGTTCTATGTGAGATACAAAGTCTGTGCATACCCTCGTTATCCAGTTTACAGGAAAAAAAAGTAGAGAATAGTTAAACCAGAAAATAACATTGTAATGGTCAAACCCTGATATTCGATCGAAAAAGAAATAATAAAGTTGAATAGATCATGTCAAACAATACACACATGTATTATGAAGTGAAATGTTATACCACGACCTGGTCAATAACTACCGTTATTCAAATGATTGATACAATAAGAAATAGTGAAAATTCAAGTTAACATATAAATGAGAAAAATTGTTGAGGACCTTTATATGAAACCCCATTTACACAATAGGTCGAGTGGAATTTCAAATTAAATTTACAAACAAATGTTGGAATGTCCGTTATTAAGGAAGAAATACAACAACCAAAGTTCCAAATATTGCATTCAACAACATCACTACAAATACCTCGGGTCATGGAATGTAACCATTGGGAAACCAATGAATGTCCTTTGCTAATAACCATAACACATTAATTCGTTCATGGTTTTCAATGATGACAAGAAAACATCTAAATTTGGATTTTAATGAAAGGGGGAAACCCTCCACAAGGGTTAGTGAATACATTCGAACAGAAACCCTCTAGCAAGGGGAAACCAAGAACCAACCTTGAAGAAGAAAACACCAGGGTAAGTGCAGGCCACGACAACCGTGAGCTCCAATTGTAATTTTATAGAAGAAACGAAGTCGAGCGGGAAGCAAACCTGCAAATAACCAAGAAGGTACAAAGGGGTTACTTCCATAGTAAGAAAAATATTGAAAATTCACAAATAATCAGACATTGTGCTTAAGAAAGCCAAGGTTTCTTACCTTGGAAGAGGGAAGAGTTGGACCTTTGCTCACCAAAAGCTTGAGATAGAACATAATACCCTATTATCTAATATCAAAGGAAAGCTATTAGCTGAGATTACAATGGGGAAAGTCTATGATTTACCTGGTAATTGAGTGGATTCTCTTCTATGCCCTTGAGTAAATCGTGATCGACCTTGGCACACCTGTGATAAACAAGACAGGGGAATTATAACATTGCATTAAGAAACTCTAAAAGCTTGTATCAGACCCAAGGGTAAATGAATGCAGAGCGGTGAAGTTTACCTGCAACCTACTCAAAGGGAAAAACCCTAGATGTTGGAACCAAGCTGTAGAAATTCCCACTGTAGATCAACAGATTATGCAATATACTAAAGCAAAATACAAGATCTACTTCTACAACAAACTTTGTGGAAGCTTAATTGAATATGAGCAAGATCAATGAGAACACATATAACTGAGAATGAGAAATCAATCACACATAACATAGAAGAAATAACCCGGGGAAAGCCTCAGCCTAAAACCCCAATCTCTGTATTATCATACAAGTGGAAATATGTTCAAGTTACAAAAAGAATCAGCTCTCAAGCTATCCTGCTCTCTCTGCAATCAAACAATACAGCTCACAGACTGAATAGACATTGTATATGTCCTCCTCAAGCCCTCCAAGCCTCCTATTTCCTTGCGTAGTTTTTCTTGGGGTCCAGTGATGCCACATGTGTGAATTGGCCTCATCACACTCACAAAACCTAAAGAAGTAACTGCACAATCCTCAAGGAAAGAATTCCTTCTACATGCAAGAGATATTCACAATGGAATATTCTAGCAACTAATAGTACACTGCCCCTCCATCTAATCTCAACTGGGTCTATGTCTGAACTGACATGCATGAGTTATTTATGAGAGAATATTCAGTTATCTGAAGTGCAGCAGTTACATGCATGCATGCATTAACTAACTGAACTCACAATTAATTCAACAAATTGTTTGAATTAATCTAACTGGACTTGACTCGGTTAACTAAGTCAACTAATTACAACTCAATATTACAACTCATCCTTATCTATTTAACTAATGGATAAATTCCTTAATTAATGGAGAAACTGTTGCATGTCCCCACATAGACTTCATGTTTGATTTCCTACAACTAATTAACTCATGGTGAATTAATTAATTATTTTACAAACAGATGCTAAGATCAAATTCGAATTTTACTTCTCTATTTTAGTTCAGGGACTAACTAAAATAGGAAGGTATCATGAAATTCTATTTATAGCAGCACTAAATTTAGCACTTCTATATTTAGCATTTCTTGTTGCTATTTTCAACACTCCCTCTCAACAAGAAAGGGATTATCAGTAACCCCAATCCTGTCTCTGTGGAACTCAAACTTGCATTTTGACAATGCCTTTGTCAAAATATCTGCATCCTGTTCCTCAGTCGAAACATACAACAACAACATGATCCTCTTGACCACACAGTCTTGAAGATGGTGATACTGTATATCAATGTGCTTGGACCTGCCATGAAAAACTAGATTATCAGAGAGTTTGATACAACTCTGATTATCGCAGTAGATCATGGTTGGATCCATCCTCTGACCAAACAATCCCATTAGAATCTTCCACATCAAAATGGCCTCACATGCAGCCTGACTAGCAGCCATGTATTTAGCCTCTACTGAGCTAAGTGCAACTGATCTCCATTTCTTGTTGCACCAGGAAACTGCAGCTGAACCAAGGTTGAAGATTCCTCCAAAAGTGCTCTTTCGGTCTGATGGACTCCCTGCCCAATCCGCATCTGTGAAGCCCTGAAGCTTCACTCCCTCTATCCGTCTGTACCACAATCCGAACTGAGATGTGCCTCTGAGGTATCTCAACACATGCTTCGTTGCCTTCCAAAAGAGCTTGGTAGGTTGAACCATAGCTTGACTCAGCTGGTTCACCGCAAAGCATAAGTTGGATCGTGTGTTCTCCAGATACATAATTGAACCCACCAGCTACCGATAAACAATAGCAGCTACTACCTCACCTGAAGTAGCATCCTCCTTCCTCCAATTCCCAGCTAGAGGAGTCTGCATGGGCTTGCACTTCTCCATGTGAAAGCGCCTGAGTATCTCATTGGCATACTTTCCTTGAGACACAAATACTTCACCATATTTCTGCCACACCTCCATGCCTAGAAAGTAGTGCATAAGACCCATGTCTTTCATTTCGAACTCTCTTGCAAGGTCCTCCTTGCAAGACTGTATCAGTTGATCATCACCTGTCAAAATCAGATCATCGACATAAAGAACAATGATCAATGGTTTACCTTCTACCATGATGTGGTAAAGGTTTGCATCTGCTTCACTCTTGGTGAAGCCCAACCCGGTGAAATAGTTGTCGATCCCGGTGTACCAAGCACGGGGTGCTTGCTTCAACCCATACAAAGCCCTCTTGAGTTAACACACATGCGACTCACTATCGAAGGTCTCAAAACCCTCTAGCTGCTCAATGTACACCTCCTCCTCAATCTTCCCATTGAGGAATGTTGTCTTCACGTCCATCTAATGGGTATTCCAACCCATCTAAGCTGATAGTGCCAACATCGATCTAATCGATGAGTACCTTGCTACGGGAGAAAAAGTCTCATTGTAATCGATCCCCTCGACCTGTGAGAAACCCTGGGCAACAAACCTTGCCTTATGTTTCTCAACACTGCCATCAACTGCCTGCTTTACCTTGTAAAGCCATCTGGAACTCACCACTGACTTACCCTGAGGTCTTGGGACAACATCCCACACACTGTTTCGAATGATAGAGTCGTACTCCTCTACCATTTTATCAACCCAGACTGGTTGCTCACTGCCTCCTCGAATGAAGAAGGTTCGATATCTACACACTCCCCAACCAAGGCCATGTACCCAATGTATCGCCCAGGCGACCTCCTCTGTCTGCACTGAGAAGATGGATGTCCCACATTCTCCCACGCATCTAGCATCAACCTGTCAGCTTCTCTTGAGCATTTCTGCCCATCTCTGGAAGTCTTAGCATGAGTGGATGTCTCCACTCCTCGATCCTCTTCATGCGGCTGCTCCACATCAATCTGAGGCTCCTCCTCCCTAGGAACTGAAAGTTCCTCCTCTGCATGCAACTTGATCTCCCTCTTAAGTGATAATCGCATGGCTTTCTGCTCATCGAACTTCAGATCCCTGTGTACCACTATCCTCTAACTGGTAGGCAAGTACACCCGATAGTTGTGGGGTGTATCCGTGTACCCCACAAGTTTTCCCAACTCAGCTGTTGGATCCAGCTTCTTCCGGGCATCTTTGGTCACATGACAGTAAACTGATGATCCAAAGATTCGGAAGTGACTCACATCTGGTCGCTTCCCGAAAAAGGCCTCCATAGGTGTCTTCATTCCTAGTATATGGTGCGGGCTTCTGTTCTACAAGTATACTGTTGTATTGCATGCCTCAGCCCACAAATGTAGTGGTAGGATTTGGTCATGCAACATCGCTTGAGCTGCTCCCACAATCGATCTGTTCTTCCTTTCGACCACCCCATTCTGCTATGGGTTATGGGGTGTCGTCAACTCCTGTTTAATTCCTTCTGCAGCGCAGAAGTCTTTAAACTGTTGGGAGACATACTCTCCACCATTGTCACTACAGAAGGCTTTTATTTTCTTTCCAGATTCTTTCTCTACCAAGGCTTTAAACTCAAAAAACCTCAATAAGGTCTGATCCTTCTTTTGCATAAAGTAGATCCAGCATCTACAAGAAAAATCATCAATAAATATAACATAGTACCTTTGTTTAGCGGTGGAGGCTATAGAGAATGGTCCACCAACATCTGAGTGAACTCGCTCCAAGATTGCTCCAGCTCTACTGTCTTGATCCGGAAAGGAATATTTCGCATACTTACCCAAGGTACAACCTTTGCATGTATTCGTTTGCTCCAGTTGTCCCTTGGGAAGTTCAGTCGAAATCTTCTACATGATCTTCAGGGCTCCATGGTAGAAGTGGCCCAGTCTTCTATGCCATAGCTCGCCAAAATCTTGGCTCTGCACCATCTCAGCTTTGGAACTCAATGCAGCACGGTCATCTACCTCCATCTTGTAGAGATTCTTTACTCGAATCCCAATTCGCTTGGTCTGTCCAGTACCAATATGCCTCAGGAATACCTTTCCTTTACTAAAGACTACATCATAGCCTTTATCTTCTAGCATAGCGATAGACACAAGATTCTTCTTCAGACCTGGTACATACTTTACATCAGTCAGGGTGAGGGGAGCTCCATGCTCCCTCTGAAACACAACTGTACCTTCACCTGAAACACGATACTTTCCATCATCGCCCATCTCGATCCGCATCTAGAGATCCTTCTCCTCCAAGGTACTGAAAATATTCTTGTCACCTGACATGTGGAATGAAGCTCCACTGTCCAGGTACCACACACATCCCACCATGGATGAAACCATGCATGCGATAAGCGAGAAATCCAGCTCAAACTATGAGGCCAGTGCCTCACCATTAGATCCCTTCGAGGAACCCTTCTTGGATTTTTTCTGTGGATAATTTGTAGCATAATGGCCCACTTCATGACATTGAAAGCATCACACTTTTGATTTGTCATTCTTCTTCCCACCATGGGAAGAACCGGATTTGGGATGAGACGCCTTCCCTTTCCCTTTCCTTGCCTTACTCACTAAGGCTACATTTCCCTCATCATCTTGCTTCGATGAGGATCCATCTCTAGTGCTTCTTCTTATTTCCTCCTGCATTAGATTTAACCAAAGTCCTTCCCAATCTAGCAGTTTTTCTCTTCCATTAACCGAGTCTTGGTAGCTATGCCAACTCTTAGGAAGACCGAGGAGTGCAAGACTCACCATGTCATCATCAGCGGTCGTGATCCCTACACCTCAAAGCTCATCCCTGCAGGTGGTGAGCTTGTTCAGATATGTAGAGATCGTGTCTCCCTTTTCACATTTGATTTTCTGAAGCTTTTCTTTCAGTGCCTGCTTCCTCTGATCGCTGCTATTCTGATATAGATCTTTCAATGTTTTCCACATCAAAAATGGCGTCTCCTTCCCATGGAGGCTTGAGACAATGTGGTCTCGAACTCCCTCCAATAGGATTCTCCTTACTCTAGCCACACATTTCTTCCATTCCGCCAATTGAGTAGCATCAATTGGCTTGGGGACTTCTTGATCAATGAAGTCCTTTAGACCATTATCCTCTAATACTGCTTCCATGTGATCCTTCCAGGATATATAATTCGAGCTGCCATCAAGGGCATACTCAAGTCTTAAACCACTGAACGCCATTGGTGAAATTGAGATGTGATAAGAACTCGATTTCTATATTCATGAACCACAAACTTCGAACTCCTCCCGTCTTGTATACTGTTCTTATCCTTTGATCACCTTTGCTATGATACCATGTAGAAATTCCCACTATAGATCAACAGATTATGCAATATACCAAAGCAAAATACAGGATCTACTTCTACAACAAACTTTCCAGAAGCTTAATCGAATATGAGCAAGATCAATGAGAAAACATGTAATTGAGAATGAGAAATCAATCACACATAACACAGAAGAAATAACCCAGGGAAAGCCTCAGTCTAAAACCCCAATCTCTGTATTATCATACATGTGGAAATATGTTCAAGTTACAAAAAGGATCAGCTCTCAAGCTATCCTACTCTCTCTGCAATCAAACAATACAACTCATCGACTGAATAGACACTATATATGTCCTCCTCAAGCCCTCCAAGCCTCCTATTTCCTTGCGAAGTTTTTCTTGGGGTCCAGTAATGCAACATGTGTGAATTGGCCTCATCACACTCACAAAACCTGAAGAAGTAACTGCGCAATCCTCAAGGAAAGAATTCCTTCTACATGCAAGAGATATTCACAATGGAATATTCTAGCAACTGATAGTACACTGCCCCTCCATCTGATCTCAACTGGGTCTCTGTTTAAACTGACATGCATGAGTTATTTATGAGAGAATATTCAGTTATCTGAAATGCGGCAGTTACATGCATGCATGCATTAACTAACTGAACTGACAATTAATTCAACAAATTGTTGAATTAATCTAACTAGACTTGACTCAGTTAACTAAGTCAACTAATTACAACTCATCCTTATCTCTTTAACTGATGGATAAATTCCCCAATTAATGGAGAAACTATTGCATGTCCCCACATAGACTTCATGTTTGATTTTCTACAACTAATTAACTCATGGTGAATTAATTAATTATTTTACAAACAAGTGCTAAGATCAAATTCGAATTTTACTTCTCTATTTTAATTCAGGGACTAACTAAAATAGGAAGGTATCCCGAAATGATATTTATAGCAGTACTAAATTTAGCACTTCTATACTTAGCATTTTTTGTTGCTATTTTCAACACAAGCTACAAACCAACAAAACCCAAACTGTTGAACGAAGAAATGACCGAGCGAACCGTGAGGGTGTGTGGTAGGTAGTTACCCAAGAAGTTGAACTTTCTATCTCCATTGTTGGATGAGGCGGTGACAGATCCACGGTCTCCCGTAACCCAGGTGTCATCCAAAGTGGTGGTATCGTGTCACATCGTAGGAATGAAACAGGTGATCGAGAAGATTCATAACACATAAGCTAGGGTGGAGAAAAGGTCCTTATGTTAACCTTAGGATTGGAGAAATATTAATGATGCAAATCAACCACCACTAACGTTTAACAATGCTCACATACCGCCCATTTATATCGTAACAATTTGAATATGGGAGTGATAGACTATTGTAACAATCTATGTGTCTAAACTATTAATAGCCCTCAACTGCATAATATAAACTATTAAGTATCCCTACTATGTTACCAAGCCTATTGTCAGCATTCAATATTAATATGGGTGTGTAATTGTGTTGTAATTTTTTTTTGTATGATGTACGTAAGAGCATGTTACAAGGATTAGATCTACTCACTCTAAAAGAAATTTTCATGTCAAGAGATTTGATCATTCTCAGTTCTTGGTAGATCCAGAGTTAAGATGGATCTAGGTTTGTTTAATTTCCCCTTTAAATAAGCTATATTCCACATGAATACCATGGGTCATTTTTATTTTTATAGGATTATTTTTATTTTTATTTTATCTTGATGGAATTGAAATGTTTACATTACATTACAACATCTCTACCTTATTAAACTAGAGAACGCCTCTGGGAACATTTAATTTAATACCAATTTTATTTTATTTTAAATTTAAATTTATTTAAACATTTTTTTGCATTTATTTTATTATATAAAATTACTTTAAAAATATCTTAATAAAATAGTGAATAAATTTAAGTTAATCTTCAAAAGACTTTTAAATATAATTTTAATAAATATAATTAAATTAACTCAAATTAATTTTAAAAAACTATTATTTTAAATATTTTTAAAAACTTAATGATTAATTTATAAAAACTAATATTTTAATTAAATTTCTTTTATATTATAACATTTGCTTTACTATTATTAAAAAAATAAGCAAAACATAAAATGTAAACTCTTCTATCTATGACTTAAAATTTATATAATTTTACTCAAAATTAATATTCTAATTAACAAAATCAACCTAAATGGTATTCCTAATAATTTACTTTCAATAACTAATTTATATTATCTTTATAATTATCTTTGTTAGAAAAAACTTATAACTTAAATTGACTTTATTATCTTTTTAATTACATAACTTAAATACAATCTATACTATATTTTTAATTACATCTATTAAAAAATATAATAGCTTGAATACACATATTTTAGCTTTTCAATATTCTTTATGCCAAAGTTAACTTGTCATTATTTCTAATGGTCAAGTATAATGAGAAAGAAATAGAATAGAACATGTTTTTTTTTATGGTAAACTATTCTTTTTAAAGAAGAATTTAATTATTATCGAGATATTTTTAATTTATTTTAAAATAATAATAATTTATAAAGTTATTATTGAATTTAATTTAATTTTTTAATATATATGAAAATAAAATAAATAATAATTTTTTAATAAAAATTGGATTGTGTTAATTATTTTTAATATAATAACTAATAATAAATTTTAATATAAAAATAATAATATAACTACAATTAGGAAATCCTAATATAAAGCAGAAAATCTTTTTAAAATATATAAATAATATTATCAATACTATTAATTAAAATATACATACAATACTATCAATCATATATATACATATAGGATCCGCTATATATATGAGAATAGGAACATCGAGTATGAAAACCATTTTCTCTTATAGTGCCCGGCGTAGAACCACATTAGATCTCAGTTTCACAATATTTGTTACAACACTGACCTTCCTAGCCTTTTACAATGTCAAAATTATAGTGAGCTCGGGAGGCTTCTCTCCAGGCTTTTTGAGCATAGAATAAAATCTTAAGTCAAAATAAATAATTTGTTTCTTTAGGTCCGATAGACCATTGTTTGGTCTGAGCGGACGTTAACCATCATCATCATCAATAATATTAATGAAGTAGAAAATTACTTAATACACTTCTAAGAATTTTGATTATTCTAAATTTTGCTAAAAACTTTGAAACTTATCACATTGTTATTTAACATAATATGTAATGAAATATGATCAATGGTATAATTTTGTAATTAGATTCTTATTTTATATTAAAGAGAAAATATTAAAAAATATAAATAATAAATTATAATAAATATATTTGAGTATTCTAGAAATATTTTCGGAAAAAATCACATCAAAAAAACTTGTCTTGGCGATGAACCACACTGGTTGATTCGAAAAGCGTCAACAAATTTTTTCTGATGTGATTTTTTCCAAAAATATTTCTAGAATGCTCATATTATAGATAAAAAAGCTTAAATTCCAATAAATATATTTGTTTTAATTTAATGTAATTTTGTATATTATTTTTTAGATTATTTGATAAATTATAAATTTAATATTTTAATATAAATTTAATCTATTTAACAAAATTAAATTTAACTATAAATAATAAAATTCCGTATATTATTACATGATTTATACAAAAAAAAAAAATATTTCTAATAATTCATTTACCAAAAAATCATATTAAAATAATAAATAACATTAAAAAATTTATATTTTAAAAGTAAATTTGTGTAACTACTTCTAATACCACCAACCCAATTGAATTGGATCTAACTACACACAAATATTGGTATTACATATTTAAAAGAAAATACAAAGAAATAATGATCTTATATTTAAAAGAAAAACAAAGAAATAATGGTTCATATATCCTGTATGTTCATTTCTGGGTCTAAATTATATGTGTGGGGATGATGAAGAGGTGAAAGGAAAAGATTTGTGGTTAATTCAGTGTTAATTAAATTTCAACATAATTGTGTTTGCGTTTTGTAAGAGTTCACTTTTAATCATCTCTTAATTATGAATAATACGTAAATGGTAGGTTGTTGCATCCAATTTTATATGTGGTATTTATTTTTAAATTAATATAAATTAATATAGTGTTTGTAAACTTAGTAAACTTTATTTATATTCCAATTACTACATATAAATACCATTTTTATATATACAATTTTTTTCACTAATTTCTTCTTAAAACTAGCATATCCGAACTTAGGCAAGCTATGACTCTTATTCTGGATTATCATATACAATGAGCAAACACATTTTGGAACTCTAAGTTTCTTTTCTGAAGTAGTAATGAAAGGAGAGAATGGTTAAACAATTCATTTACCATTTGAAAAATGGAACACTTGATGGGGCTCTAGGGCTCTCCAACAATGAATCTAAATATTGTTGAGGATGAGGATCTTGCTTTTTGAAGCCAGCAACAAAGATTCTTATGAATATAAATATTGTTGAGGATGAGGATCTTGCTTTTTGAAGCCAGCAACAAAGATTCTTAAGTTATTGCTAGACATTTTATGCCAACTACCATCACAAGTTTTAAATCTTTTTCCTTTTAAGATAAGTTTGGATGAAAATTTTGATAACTTATCCTTAGTATTCATTTAATGATAAGTTTGTTTCTCAACTGAATCCATCTTAATTCTCAAAAAAATATTTTTTCTCTTCGATAAATTGCAGTTTAAATTGATTTCTCAAAAAAAAAAAAAATTGGTCCCTTTGATAAATTGTGGTTTAATTTGATTTCATTTATATAGAAAGTTAAAGTTCCTTTAGAGCAATATGCTTCAATCAACTTGTAAAACCTCAAGTTGTGATTGCAGTCCTATATTTACTAAGAGAATAAATCCCTTGTCATAAGTGAGTTACTTCCTCATGAAATGAAGATGTGTAATTAATTCAATTCTTAATATAAAATTGATATATGGCATTTAAAAATATTAATAATAACAAAAATATTCAATGTGAGTTATAAATAAAATATTTCACTAAGATTAAGTAATATTGATATGTATTTAAAACGATATTAATAATAGATAAACATTTTAATATGAACAATATACTCCATAAATAAAATATTTTAATGTTTATATCAAGTAAAATATTTCAATATTGTTTATGTATGTATATGTGTGTGTGTGTGTTATATAAAAGATATAAAAATATATATAAATTTTTATGATTAAAATATTATAAAATATTTCAAGTAATCTTACCATTTTACATTTTGGTCATTTTTTAAGTATATTTAAATGTCAATTTAGTCTAAAATCTAACAAAGACGTGTTGAAATTGAAAATATATATTATGTAGTCTATATAATTCAAATATAAAAAAAGACTTTCAAGTTATTATATCTATTTACACATTCAAAAATATAATTTAATTAATGAAAAAATAAATATAAATTAACTAATAAAAAAGTACATATCATGTGTGTTTATATAAACTATTAAAAAAAATTAAATCTCTTAACATATAGTAAATCAATAATTAAGATTTATATATATATTAATAAATGTTCAAACATACCATTTCCCCATGACTCTGAGCATATTCTGATGATGCATGAAATAATACTTTGGAAAATGAAGATCCAAGGTTAACAACAATTTTTAGCACCATGAGGCCAACAAAGCCTAGATATGGGCTAGGATATTTAGAGCAAGCCAATGGCTTAATTCCAGATTCAAGATTTGGCAAAATACCAGATGATTGTAAGAAACCTGTAGTCATGGAAATGAAAAAATTCTTTACCTTAATGGATGGATGTCCAAAGCACAAGATTGGTGCTAAATGGATGAAGGTTATGCTCAATTGGGACATATTTACCCATCCAAAGGCTGAAGAATTTGGTCTAAGTCATTCTGTTGAAGATAAGATCAGACTGTCTCAAGAATGGAAACAGTTCATGGAAGATACTAATACCTGGATTTCATTATATTCATGGTTTCAGAAGAAATAGTCAGAAACAATCATGATGACTGATGATACTGCAACTACATGATCCAAACATTTCTGGTCAGCACTAAATGGTGATAAGGTTGAAACTCCAGCCACTTTTCCTCCTTACAAAGGAATAGTTATAAGAGAAGGCCAACATTCTGCAAAAACCATTCCACTAGTGTTAAAAGATGACAATGCTTTAGGCATTGATGGCAGAATACAAAAAGCTGGTGAACAACTAAACTGGAACAATACAGCTGTCATAGGGCTAGAGATGAATGTAACTAAATTTGCAGAAATAAAGGAACAGTTCAATATTGTTCAAGTTTCTATTAATGATAAATAAATCAATCAATGATGTACAGTATTCCACATCAGTTGTCAGAGGTTATATTAGAGAATCTATGATGAAGTTAGAAAATGTAGAAGAAAAATTTGAAGAACATTTTGATTCTACTTCAGGAAGAATAAATGAATTGGCAGGAAAAGTTGATAAGATGTCTTTATCAAAAGAAGATAAACCTGTTCCATCCTCCTTTATGCACAAAAGGAGTATAAAAATACAAGACCTTGTCAAACCTGTTGACAGGTTTCCCCATTTATTTCCTAAAGAAGTTGCATCTCTACAGAAAGATAAAGTTGAAGCCTCCAGTTCAGATGAACACATCTCCCTGGCTTCTCTATTTAAAGAAGAAGAAAAGGAAGCAGAAGTACTTCCTATATATGAGCCTTTGGAAAGCCAGTACAACAAATATTCTGCTCCAGATTTAAAAGGCAAAGGTAAGCTCTCGGAGTCTCACACATTTTTTCCTAATTCCCCTAAAGAATGGAATATTGACAACCTTAGTGTTGGTCAAATCAGGCAAATGGTGGACATGATGTTCACTGAATATAAGCTAATGTGCTTAAGAGGGAAAAATGAAATAGACAATAATTCAGTGCTTTACCGAGACATTACTAAGATGGTGGGAGACTGAGTCTTCTCCAAATCTAGTAACCAAGATGGAAGAACAATTGCTCAAAGACGAACAAGGAAATATTATACACAATTCTGATGGGATTGTTTAGAATAACATGATTGGAGCATTAACTTCCATGATTTTAGAACACTGGTGCGAATTAGAAGCAAAGATGGCTGATAAACATGAAGTCATCCTAATGAACTTAAAGTGTAATAAAATGTCCCAATTTGAAGATTTTCATCGAGACTAGATGCAACGCATATATGAGGTAAAAGATTCAAAGAATCTTCTCTGGAAGCAGGTATATCTAGCAGCCTTACCTTCAAGGTTTGTTGATTACATTCACCTACAAGAAATTTTTCAAATGCCATTTGAATCTTACACATGGGGATAGATTTATTCTAATATAACAAAAGCTTTGGTTGGCTTATGTACTAGCTCAAAACTTAACAAATCTCTTGAGAAACTGTCTAAGCTGCCAGACAGTAAATCTATTTGCAGTAAATATGGATTATCCATTGATGATCCATTAGTCAGAAGAAGAAAGATCAAGAAAAGAGCTAAAAAGGAAAAGAAGATAACCAAGCTTCACTACAATAAAAGAGGCAAATCTTCCAGGCCTAGAAAGCAACAAAGAAAGGGATATTACAGGTATGTCCCTAAGACTCATTACTACAAGCCATCAGATATTCATCTGCATAGTGCTAAACAAGAACAATGGAACAAATTAACATGCTGGCTTTGTGGTAAAACTGGACACACTGCAAATAGATGTCCAGTAGGAGAAGAGTCCAAGAAGGATAGAGGTAAGAAGTCTCAATCTCTATCACAGAAAAAGTTTGTAAAAATAGAAAAAACAGAGACCCCAATGCTTTGCATGAAATGCGGGTCTAGAACACATAAAACATATCACTGTCCAAATGTAGTGATCAGAGATCGTCCTCAGATTCAGCAGCAACATTTACTTTATTCTTCTGTTGAATATTCTAGTTCCAGTTCTGTCTACACATCAGAAGAAGAATATGAGGAATTGAATCTTCATGCTCAGGCCTGTAATTGTTCAGATTCTGAAGAATGCCAATGTAACTTTTCAAACACAGATTCTGACTCTTTTGATGACTCTTCTGATGATGAACCAGAGGACAAACCACAAAAAGAAAAAGTATTAATGGCTCAGACAGAAGAAGAAGAAATAAAGATCATATCACAAATAAGAGCAATGGAAGATGGCAAGATGAAAACTCGTCTTACTGAAGCATTTATGGACCCGCTTAAATCTTCCAGCCACTATAAAAGATCTTCAAAGAAGCCCCTATTCATTGACGCCTCATATGAATGCAATGCAAAATCTTTACAAAGGTAAAAACAACAAGACAAGGTTCGTGCACTTACCTTGGGGGAGGTAAGTAAAGAAATTCATAACCTTAAATCTGAAATTTCTGCATTAAAAATTCAGGTTGAAAAGTTAGAAAAAGGAAAACAAAATATTCCAATAGATCCATTTGATGAATACGATCCACCAGAATTTCATGAATCAAATGTCCAGATATTTGAAGGAAAAAAGGATCCTTCTGTTGGTTTTCAAGAAATGAGGATACTTGCAATAGAGTACCAACAACACCATGTACAGGTTAACATATGTATTCAAGGTGAAATGTTTAACCTAACTTCTCTTATAGATCCTGGAGCAGATGTTAATATACTAAGCACCAAAGTTGTTCTAGCTAAATATTGGATGTCTGCACAAAGAAAAGTGATTGGTCTAGGCAACAAAACACTCAACTATGAAGTACCCAAGGCTTCAATCTTCTTTGATAATCATTGTATAAAGTTAAAATTTGCAGTCGGTGACATCCCTGTAGATTGCATCACACTTCCAACATCCAGTGGCATTCCTAAAAGGATTGAGATGCCTTACATCTCAAATCCTAGAGATTCAACAATGGTACAAGCCATGAAAGAGTTGGACAAAGCTTAATCAAAATTGTTAGATCTTAAAGATATAAAATCCACTATCCAAGGTTCACAACAGCTGAAGCATCCAACTTACTAGAAGAAAATTGCTGAGATTAAACAACAGATTGAAGAAGAATGTTGTGCTGAAGAACCTAATGCTTTTTGGCATCGAAAGCAGTATTCAGTAGAACTACCATATAAAGCAGAATATACAGGGCGGCCATGTAAAAGCAAAGCCATACCTATGAATAAAGAGTATCGCGATCTCTGTGAGAAAGAAATACAGAGACTGTTGGAAAAAGAGCTAATCAGAGAATCAAATAGCCCTTGGAACTGCTATGGGTTTTATGTAAATAAAAGCGCCGAACAAATCAGAGGCATCCCAAGATTGGTAATAAATTACAAACCTCTGAACTCTGTTTTAGCTAACAATACCTATCTGATTCCTCATAAGGGAGATCTTATCAGAAGAATCGCGGGTGCTAAAATATTCTCCAAGTTTGATTTGAAGTCAGGGTTTTGGCAAGTTGCAACTTCAGAAGAAGATAAATTCAATACTGCCTTCAGTGTGCTAGCAAGGCACTATGAGTGGAACATGATGCCTTTTGGTCTCAAACATGCACCATCAAAATTTCAAAAGGTGATGGATTCTATTTTTAAGCCTTTCTTTGATTGGTTAATTGTATATATTGATGATATTCTTATTTTCTCCAAGAATGTCCAGGACCATTTTCGACACTTACAGATTTTTGTAAATACCATTAAAAGAAATGGTCTTGTCCTCAGCAAAAAGAAAATTGAAGTCTTTCAAACTTCAATTAAGTTTCTTGGCCATTCAATTTTTAATGGCCAGATCTCTCTGCAAAAACACGCTCTGGAATTTTCCAGTAAATTTCCAGATGTTATTAAGGATAAGACGCAACTCCAAAGATTTCTTGGATGCTTAAATTATGTTAGCAACTTCTATAAAGATTGTGCTAAAGATAGAAGTTTGTTGAATCAGCATCTTAGAAAGAATCCAGAACCTTGGACTGAAGCACACACTAGAGCAGTTAAAAATATAAAGGCCAAGGTTAAATCCCTTCCTATTTTGCACATCTCTGATGATGAAGCATATAAGATAGTTGAATCTGATGCCAGTGACATAGGATGGGGAGGAATCCTAAAGCAAAAGAAGAATGATGAAGAGCAAGTTGTACAATTTGTTTCAGGTACATGGAATCCTGCTGAAAGAAACTACTCTACCATAGAGAAAGAAGTTAAGGTAGCATGGAACTGTATAGATAAATTTGAAATACATCTTGTTAATAAGCCTTTTCTCCTCAGAACAGATGCATCAGCTCTCAAAAAAGTCTTAACCAAAGACATCAAAAAGCCATGAGAAGCAAAATTTGCAAGATGGCAAGCTCTCTTTGCTAACTTCGATTTTGAGATTGAGCATATAAAAGGAGTTGAAAATTGTCTACCAGACTTTCTTAGCAGAGAACATATTCAGGACCAACATCAAGAACATGTGATGATTATTGTAACAGAATGGGACCCGGCTCAACAACAAGAAGTCTTGAGAATAATCAATGAAGATCAGAGTTGGGATGAATATAAAAGTAGTTGGAAACCAACATGGCAGCTTAGGAATACAAAGGTTTTAGATGCAGACTTACCACCTCACACTGACATCCTACATCTTGTTCCTGAAAGAAGAGTATTTCCGAAAGGAAATCGGTGGATACATGATATGGTGTACACCAGCAGTATGGTTGCAGCACACCAAGCTAAACAAGCATTACAGTATGCCTTCCATGATATTACAATGGTATGGTTAGAAGGAGGAGACAAAAGAAAAATCTTTCATAGATTTTTCTCGATTAATAGAACCAGAAATACAAATTGGCCAATCATGAGAAATAACGCTGCACTTTGGCCAAGAAATGATCCAAATCTCATTTTTCCTGATACCATTTATAATTTTTCTGGGTATAAGAAATTATGGTGGGACATTTTAAAGGTCGATGGAAAAGATGAAAATCATTATACAAAGCTAAAATTTGGATCCACAGGAAGTATGCAGAGAAATCAATAAGTAGAATGGTTAAAGGACTAGTGGAAAGATTATGGAGTAAATAGAACTGCAATTGATCCAGTCTACTATGAAAGCTACTTCCAAATGCAGTTTCAAAAGTGTTTTGAAAGAAATATTGTAGAATGTTTTCATATACCATGTAAATCGGTCAAAGATTTATTTCAATATCTTGACCATGCATGCCTGCACCAATTCATGGCTAGACATGATGAATGGCTAGTGATGACCAAAATAAAACATCAGTATGTACTCAATAAACCCATGATCGTCCGACGAATTTATACCAAGGCATGGGATGGCCTCATATATCCTAGGATCTGTTTTCCGGGCATCACACCTCTTGGTGGCCCCACTTCATAAATGGTTCTCGTGGGCTTATCCTTAAAGCTTCCACACTGTAATTATGATGTCTAGTCACAAAGACTATTTGTGACCAGTTTTCTCATGGGCTTTATTGTCCAAAAGCATCCACTTTGTAAAAAGAAGTCTTTATTTTCTGTACCTAAGTACGAAGATTCTTAAGTGATGAGACTCGGAGGACTTCTCCGACTATTGGTGTGCTTTGAGCCACATCTCATACACTGACAGAATATTACATACACAGTTTGTCTGTCTGATGGTCGGATGTTTGTCCCCTCCTTTTCCTATATAAGAAAGGGGTAAGGCTCATTCAAGGCATTCAGAGTTAGAGAGTTTTAGTGTGTGGAGTCTAGAGTCGAGAAATTTTCCTGCTCTGCAACTGCGGACTTTTGTCTGATCTGCTTGCATCACGAAGAAATCTCAAAGTCTTAGGTGATCTGAGAAGCCTGCGCATCTGTGTGTTCGACACAGGTGAGAACCTAAAGTGGCCAGATCTTTAGAGAAGTCTATCTATATGAGTGTTAATATTCAAACACTGAGTCTGTGATCTCGCCAGGTAGCCTCCAGTAAGCTATCTCCTTGTTGAGTAGCAAAAGTCTGGTAAAAGAGAACACAGTCTATCTCAGGATTGAATAGATTGTAATCCATTATGATCCATTTCTGAATTAATATAAAAGAGTGCTATTTTGATTCCGCATCTGAGTACTTGTGCATTATAAATGATCTGTTGAGGTAGTATCTACTTGAGTTACTCTGTATTGAGGTTCGCTAGAGGTTCGCCAACGCACAGAAGGGATGCCAGACTGAGTAAGGCGAGGAAGTCGTGGAAGAAGGTCGACAGAGCGAGAAATGTGCTAGTAGGTTCGTGTATGGGTTCGTGTAAGTCAGAGTAAGTGGCAAAAGTAGAGAAGAGACTTAGAAAGGCCTAGCAGTTGTGTTGCTGTTGCAAGCTTCGTTGAAGCCCTTGCGTAAATGCACGAGGATCGCGTGATTCAGTATTCTTACCAAAGGAATCTAAAGCATAATTCTTCTAGATGCTTCTAATCGCGCGTTAAAAGGACTTTTGATCCAGACAAGATGGTGATCAATGGATGGGTTTTTTTTTATTATTAATTATAGAATTTAAGTAGATTTAATGGTTATGGTTGAAAGTATGAGTTTGGTTTTAAGAAGTTACAAGATTAAAAGAGAAATAGAGTATTATATATTAATGTAATGGTTTGATTGTGATTTTAAAATTAGATTATTATTATTTTAATCTAAACAGGAATCAATAATTTCAATAAAAGAATCATCAAGTTACAATATGTCTATAAAAGTTTGAACCTAAGTTTTCAGGAAACAAGTTGTTCACCAAACCACTTAAACTAAGACCATTTAATTAAAGATTATATTGTTATTATTAATTAATGTGTTTTTTGTTTTTTAAATAACACTGAAAAATAATACAATATATAGTAAGAAAATGTTTTGTTAACGCATTCCGTAATGAAAAAATCACGATTTTTAGATAAAATCTAACCATATTAAAAATTGTTGTGACCCAAACTACATATAATCCAAAAGTAATTTAAATAACTTAAATACTCTAGATAACCATTACACCATCAACCGATTAAGTGTCTCATTAATTTAGATATCATTTTTTTGGGATTCAACTGCGTTAAGTAAGTCATTCAAAGTATGACCATTTTCATGAGAGGTAGTCGTAAAGTGACTAATTTCTCATGATTTTTTGAATAGTTCACTTAGCACTCAAAAAATCATGAGAAATTAGTCACTTTACGACTACCTCTCATGAAAATGGTCATACTTTGAATGACTTACTTAACGCAGTTGAATCCCAAAAAAATGATATCTAATATAATGCACTGCGTAAATCCCCCACACTTAAATTCAAAAAAATGTCTCATTAATCTCAAAACTTACTTTCCTAACCCCAAAAACATTAATTTACTGACCCCAACATTAATTTACTGACCCCGTCGATATTGCAGGGGTCGTTGTTATGAGTGGCGCATCCATCTCTGACACTAACGTACCAAATGCCTTTGAACGGCTCCTGTGCGGTGGATAATGTTTCGCTTTTCCACACATCTTTTTAACTCTACTAACGACGGGCAAATAAAGGTAGAAAACAACGGCAGCTTGTTTTTTCTTACTGGGAAAAAAATTTCCAATGTTTTATTTTGAAATTCTGAACTCCCTTCCATATGCGTTATTTTTTTATTTAATTACTTCAATTCAATGACCCTCAGCCGTTTTTCACTCAAAACAAATCACAATTTTATTTTGCAAATTATCTTTTCACTTCTCTAACCTAATTTAGTTTGGTGTATTTTTCTTTTTCTCTAGTTTAATTTTGTTTATGGTCCTTTTTCTCCATGGGGGATATAAAGTTAATTTTGTTTATGGTCTTTCTTCTCCATGTTGGATATAAAGTTATTTTGAGAAAAAATTTATTGATTGATTTTCTTTATCATCTTTATATTAAATAAATAATAATAGTATTATTTCAAAGATAAATAAGAGTAATTTTTTCATACATTAGATTTCTAATTTAAATATTAATTTAAAAAAAAAAAAAATATATATATATATATATATATTTAATTTTATCTAGTTAATCTCAAAAATCACTTTAAAAGTATCAAAAGAATTGAACTCGTGATATTTTAATAGCAACAGTATTAACTTTTAAAATATATATATTTTTAATTTTATCTAGTTAATCTCATAAATCACCTCAAGAGTATCAAGAGAATTGAACTCATAACCTGGAACTCATGACTTCTTAATAGCACAAGTACTTTAATGACAAGGACTCAACCAATTATGCCAAAATTCAAAACTACATATAAAAGTAATATAAAATAAAATATTAAATTTTAATTTAATGTTTATATAATTTAATTTTAATTATAAAAATATCAATTCAATTTTTTTTTTTAAATATTTCAAAATTATATATATCGGATTAAGTAATTTGAGTCTTAAAATAATTGGCACATCTAATTTATGGTCTGAGTAGCTAAATATTTAATGACCTAAAAATCCAACTCAACCTGAGCCACACCAACCATATCTACTCAGGTAAAATTTCTAGTTCATTTAGGAGAGATCTAATTAGAAAGCATATCTTTAAATTTTCATATTCCAATATTGATATGAGAAGATCTTTATAAGGTTTACAAGGTTTGGATTAACTTGCTTTTTATTCAATACTTTTACTTTTAGATAAATAGGTGGTTTTTTAAATAACCTCGGCTATCGAAGTGCTTTAAAAAAGTAAATGCACGCCAAAAAAAAGAGTAATAGCTTAAGCTCATCCCTACCAAAACTAAAACTGAGAGGAAGACTAGCTAAATTTTTTATAAATTTATTAATTTTAACGTGCATGGTACCAAATCGAAACGTACCAAATGGATTTTGAGTCCAAATATTAAGAAAGTGTCAAGTGCAACTAAAATGTATGAAAAACAATATTTCGCACAATGGCATGTGTATACGTGGCAAGACTAAACCCTCCTAACGACCCCTCGAATGTAGTCCATGGTAGCGATAAGTAATAAATATTTTGAAATATAACCTAGTTTGTTTTTGTGTAGTTTTACGTTTAAATTTTAAAAACAAAGGTTAAAGTCGAAATCAATTATGAAGAATGACGATTGAAGTGTAATTTCCTTATTTTAATGATCATTAAATCTACTTTTATTTTCAAAACAAAGTTAAAACACTAAATCTGATTTTGCAAACTCAATTCTTACTTTTGGTAACATGTACACCTTGCATATATTACATAGTAAAAGAAAAATATTAAGCTTTTAACTTTACAACATTTACTCAAAGAATTATTTGTATTTTCTAATCACAAGGCATTTAAATACGCAGAGACATAATGGAAATTAAGTTAATGTTATCAGTCATGTGAAAACACACCTAAACAATTTCAACATGTGAAAGCACACCTAAACAACTTTAAGCTCAGTGTCCGCTACTTAAGGTTATTGTAATAGTTTATGGTAATTTCCATTGTTAACCCCAACCGATTAGCATCATACACCCTCCTAACCCCAACCAATTAGAGCCAACCTCCTCTCCTTCCTAACCCCAACCAACTAGAGCCAATTTCCTCTCCCTCTAGACCCAGACTGAAAAAAGAAAACCGAAACCAAAAACCCAGAAAGAAACAGAGACAGAAACATGAAGCATGACCATGCTTGAAAAACAAAAAAAAACAAAAAAACAAGTGAAATCATCTAACAAATTCGACTCTAATTTCTTTTGCCAACCTAAAAAGCCTCGCCATGTCCAATCTCTTGCTCAACCAACTCACAAATTCCAGGGCATTAGAAATTATGAAGCTCCACCATTAGCATCAGATGGAACAGTACCATAATCAAGGAAGCGAAGGTAGAAAACAACACCCACTCTCAAATGCCTCGCTCCTCTCAAATCCCACGCTCCTCTATACACTTATTTCCTGTCATAAGGACATGATGCCCAGCCTGGCCTCACCTCACCTACACAACCCCCCAAATGTCGTCGACTTATTATACTAATGATATCGATATCGGATGGGATGGGATATTTATGTTTTAGGGATTTCATTTCATATGGTTAAAGATTTTGGAATCCGACAAGCTAGCAGGAGGTGAGGCAGTTCATCACTCTTATAAAATCTGAAATGTGGTCGTTGAGTTTGAAATCGAAATTCACCAACATCTACCCCCACCCCCCTCACACACACACACACATATTAATTAATTAATTAATCCTATCACCTTTTCTCACAAATCCAACTTTGATATTAATGTTCTAATTTCTTCTTTAATTATTATTATTATTTGTTAATGAATATTATAAAGTTAAAAAAGGCTTGTTTATTTATTTATGGATATTACCAAGTTAAAAAATATAATGTACTATATAAAATGGTTGGTTTAATAGAATAGCTTAATATTATATTGGTGCACTTCATCTTTTTCTAGAGACTTGCATATACTAGGAATATTGATTTGCATCATCAAGTTCATCTCCCACTAGTCAATTCTAGCTAACTTTTCACTTGCACATTATTTCATTGCACTCAATATGCTTCATTTACAAATGCCAAAAAATATTACGATCAAACTAACTTGTTCTCTATCAATATCACTGAAAATGCTAACAAGCTGCAATTGATCCAATAATCTAACCATGTTTTCAGAGGCACCTTCATACATAACCTTGTGCCTTTCCTCCCTCCCTTTCATCACCTTATCTTTGAAGACACCACCTCATTTATCTCACGTGCAAATGCAATAGCACATATATACATCTCCCCGCATTTAGAACATCTCGATTATTCTTTTACAAAATTAGAAGACAAAATATTAGAAAAGGCATACATCCAATACCTACAACTCTTTCTAGCTATAAATGTCTTTCTTTTCCTTCCAATCATCCATCAATCCCACTACAATACTATTCCTCTCACTTCTTCCATCTTCCACATACTTTTCCATGGAATGAAGTATAGCATGGTGGTCTTTGACTCGAGGTAATGATATTCCCTAACCACATAGGAAAAAAGAAACATGTTATTAATTCCTACATTTCTCACAGATTGCTAGGTTGTTGTGAAACATTGATTTTGTCTTCTTTCAAACATAATACTTGTTTTCAATAACTCTAATAGCATCCACACCAATATTGATTTTATCATTGATACACATTCTCTTTCCTCAGTAGCACTAACAAGCACCATGACTCGATGCTTCTTTTCAAAGGATTTTGTACAAATGTGTAATCTCTATTTTATGTTCTTGAGTTTTTTTTGTGAAGGAATACAAGAAATCACATGCATACCATGATTCCTCACCTATATGCCTCTCCTAGACAATATTTCTAAACTATGGTATTGGGGGAAAATCAGCGACTTTTCTAAAACCAAGAATAACTTGCTTTTCGATGGGTTAAAAGATATTCTTTCTATTGGCAACGAATTGTGTCTCCCTCTTCTCTGCAATGGTTGAGCCATTTCTTATGAAATCATATCCCAACCTCAATCACACAACTTTATGAATGTCACAATAAAAATCCATTAGGTTCTTCCACACATTGTGAACTAACTCCCTATTGTTGTCTTTGTAGAGTTAGGACAAAGGCTATTTGAAGGATTATAGCATTCACTGAATGCATTCAAGAACTTTGAACAAACCTTTCATCTTTCAAAGTTCTAGATATAGGACATATCCATGAATCTTGAATTTTTTGCACCTACCTACAAAGACTTGTGTCACAACATTCCTCAAACAATATTCATTCAAGGAATAATGAGAGGAGACTAACTCCCTCACTATCTTTGCTTTCATTTATAGCACACCTCACCAAGCATACTTGGGAACGATGTTTATATTAGTAATACTCCTATGCAAGGCTACAAAATATCAACAATAGATTATCATGCATATGAGAAGAACATTGTCTTCCTTCTATCGAATCGTGCGCACACCAAGTCTCTTTGTCAATATTTTCCACATCTCTATCGAGTGGTTATCTTAGATCTCCAAACTCCTCCCATCATTTCTCACGGTCACAAATTTGAACAAAATAAATTTTATGTTATATCAAAGTTAAAAAATTCAATATGTGTGCTCAAACTAATAACCCCAACAAACACAAAAGATATAAACTATGAACCATACAAAGACCTCGAGGATACTCTATTGAACCTAATCGCTACACAAAGTATTGCAATCAAATTTTTCATGTATTTCCCATTTTTCGTGTAGCAGGGTCCATCGAAAGTATGCAACATGGGTACTCCTTGGATGAGGAATTAAATTTTGCATCCAACGAGTACTCCTGCTCAAAATTTGAGTAAAACCTTAGGGAGATAAGTTGAAAATACGAGTTGAAAAAGTAGTTTTATTGTTTTATTATTTTATTATTTTTAATCCTTTTACTTTTTCACTCCAAAAATGGTGAATCATCCCCCATGATTGACATCATCATCTTGAATCCTATTGGTTCTTATAAATTTTATTTTGGTTGTACATTTTTCTTAGGAGGCCCATTTTAGACCTCAAAATTCCCCTGATGCTTATCTCGAACTCGAATTTGCTCAGAAAAGCAGTCCACCTAGCCTGACGAGCATTCAAATTAGGTTGACTAAAAAAAATCGTTAAGCTACTGTGATCAGTCATTAAAATAAATTTCTTTCCCAATAGGTAATGCCGCCAAACCTTTAACGTGTGAACCAGTGCATTCAGTTCCAAATCATTAGCAAAGTATTGTTTCTCATGCTCCTTCAAATTACAAGATTCGTAAGCTATCACCTTTCCTTCTCGCATCAGCACTCCTCCAACTCCCTCTTGACACACATCAGTGCACACTGTGTACTCTTTTTTTGGATTTGTTGCCTTCAACACAACAGTTGTGCTTAATGCATGTTTCAACTGCTCAAAGCTTCGTTGGCATTTGGTTATCCAACTAAAAACTTTTCCCTTTTTCTGAAGTGAAGTTATAGGATACGCAATCCTAGAGAACCCCTTTATAAAACTACGATAATATCCACCAACCCCATAAAAGGCCAAATATTTGCAACATTTTTTAGGAACAGACCACTCCATGATGGTTTTGATCTTTTCAGGATCTATTATTGTGCCTTCTAATGAGATAACGTGTCCTAAATATTGAACCTGATCCTTGTAGAAATCACATTTGTTGTATTTGGCATAAATTTGATTGTCACGCAATGATTGTAATACTATCTTCAAATAAATCGTTAATATGGGGCAGGGGGTATTTATTCTTAATGGTAAGCTTTTTTAATTTTCTATAATCGATACATAGCCACAATGTACCATTCGTTTTCCTTACAAATAGTATAGGAGATCCCCACAGTGACACACTTGGTCGAATATAACCTTATCCAGAAGCTCTTGCAACTACATTTTGAGTTCTGTTAATTCAGATATACTCATATGATAAGGGGTTTTGTGCATAGGGGTTGCTCCTAGAACTAATTCAATGGTAAAATCAATATCTCGTTTAGGTGGCAGCCCAGGTATTTCCTTTGGAAACACATCAATAAATTCTTGTATGGTTGGAAGATTTTCCAGGGAATGAGTCTTATTTTTAGAGTTAGTATAGCCCACTTGCACAACATAAACTTGACAACCCTTCTGAATACATTTTCCTAACTGATTGGCTGTGATTGGTAGTAACTTAAAAACTCTTTTAATTCCTTGAATTTCTTGTCTAATTCCCCCTTCATCAGGGAAATTAATAGTTTTTTCTTTTCAATCCACTAGAGACCAATGTTTCTCTAACCAATAAATCATATGAGCCTAAAGGAAATATATTCAAATCCAGTTGAATCTGTTGTTCTCCTATTTTAATAGAACAATTTTCAATATTAGCATTCACTCTCTGCTTAGCTCTTGTAGCTAATTACACCAAACAAGGAATTTTAAATTTAACCATTTGTAAATGACATTTTCCATTATTTTCAGACTGACGTAACTCAGACTTGCACCTGGATCCACCAATAGAAACATAGTGGCTAGATATAGTACCTTCTAGTTCTACCATGGTGGGTTGATATTTCGCTTGATTATCGTCCAAAGTTGCATTTTTTCTAGGTATGCTTCTAACTACCTCACCCATTGTAGAGGCTTCATCCACATTAGTAGCCTGCTCTATTTGAGTACAATGAGGGAAATTTTTATAGTAATGGGGATCTCCACATCCCCAACATTGCATAGGGGATTTATGTTGCTGGCTATTTTCTGGTTTGCTTACCACCTACATCTACCTAGTATCATCTTGTAATCCAAGTTTCTGCGGATTCCTTCCAGCAAACCTGGTCTCTTGTTTTTAGTGCACTTTCTTTCCATCAACAGTTTTCACATTTCTATTACTCGGAAAGCCTTTCTGTCCCTTTTTAAAGTGCCCATTCTGATTGCTTTCTTTTTTTTGTTTCACTTGCTAATAACAAATTCTAGCTTTCCGAATTGCTTCGTCCATTGTTTTTGGGTTATCAAATTATAGCTTTTCCCTCATAAAGGCAGGTAAAATACTAGTGAAACATTGCACCTTAGCCTTCTCCTCCAAAATATATGAAACTTATCTCAATAAGCAGGTGAACTTGTCTACGAACTCATCCATTGTTAACTGACCCAACCTCAAGTCATGAAACTCCTTGTAACACCCTCCTCCCACATCTACCCAAGTAACCATCCAAACAGGGTAAACATGTGACGAGAGGCTACTATGATGGGATTCAACCTCCTATGTGACCTTAAGGAAGTGGAATCGATAGAAACAAAACATACAAACCTTCCACATCAGCTACAGGACTCTTAGGAACCATCTCAACCTTTTCGGCAACCAACCCCTGGGTCCCACTAAGTTTTTAGACCAATTAACCCCCAAACTCTCCCATGATATGGGAATGCCAGTGTCTAGATGGATCTGGATTCTCCCACAACATGGCATGCCAATGTTTGGGGACTATTTTTCTTAGTGTTGTTCTAGCGTCCTTAGGATTTGAGCCACTTTTTCAGGCCCAGAGCCCAGGTCACTGCCCAGAATTAAATGACATCTTCAGAACAGAAAGATAACAAGGTAATGATGATACAAATGCAATTAATTGAACAAGGGCTTCACTATACCCCTACTAGCCATGGCATACATTTCGTCAAACATATCACAAATATGTAATCTACATGTGTAAACAACATATTTGAACATAGGGGTCTCATACTTATCTGAGAATTGCTAAGAAGCATTGTTCCCTTACATCATTAGCTGCAATACCATCTATTAGGTCAGAGATACATTGTTTATTCATTTACAAATAAAAACACAAGGAGAGACATACATCATCACTATCAGAATACATGCTCATAGCCAGCAAAATAACAACAGAAATACCGTGAATACATCAACCATAGAATCCAGATATCAGCCAGTACATTTACACATGGAAAGCCAAGGGAATAAATTTCTCACTAATGAATGTAGAAACCAACCGGGGATGGGATTACCACGTTCCACTCGACCATAGATTGCCTGGGCCAAATCTCTCTTCAGCCAATCACCCTCATGTCATATTCCAAGCCTGAATGTGGGAGTCATAACCAACCAAAAATAACCAAACAAGCATGAATTCTACCAAAGTTATCCACCTACATCGTGAGGAATTTTAGTGCCTCCTAGTCTCTCAAGCTTTACCGTAATCCGCAGTTCGATCCAAGGATCACTAGGCCCTACACCGAGACCCACTCTTCAGGATTTATTGTACATCCCATCCTAGGACTACTAGGCCCAACAGAGAGAAATTCACCTCTTGGCTTTACTGTATATCCCACCATTCATCGACAAGGATTCCTAGGTTCACCGAGGCACACAATATTGGCTTTACCACAACCCATAATTTAGCTCAGGGGTTACTAGGCCAGGGTCTTTACCGTGATCTACGAACCAGTTCAGGGACCACTGGGCCATGTGTTTGTCATTTTGGAGATCCACCTCACTTAGCTTCAAATCCATCTGGAAATCCATCTCAAGCAAAGTATGAGAATCCATCTTATCAAGGCTATCTGAAAATGGCAAGGCTAGGCTGAAAACATTGTCACACCTGGAAAATCCATGCCATGACAGAAAAGAACCACATGAAACGCCATGCATGCCAAATCTAGCAAGGAAATCACACATACAACTCAATACCTGCAAATAATCTTGTTGTAGCTGCTTGATCTTGCTCTTCCTTGCTTGCTCCTTCCTTCTTCTTGCCTTCTTTTGCCTTTCTTGCTCTAATGCAAAAGTACTCCAAGAAAACCTTAAGTGTCCAAGAGTGAGAGAGAGAGAGAGAGAGAGAGAGAGAGAGAGAGAATAATGAGAGAGCTCCAAAACTGAACTAATGAAAGGTATCAACTAATTCTCATAAGCCTTTTTTATTAATGAGGCCTCTATTTTCTTCATTTTCGTCTTCACATGCAACATGTGACTTTTCACCTCCCTTTTTCTCCTAATTTCCATCATTTTCATAAATAAATGTGCCAAAAATGCCATTTTGCCTTTCCAAATCCTTTTCCTTTTCCTTTTCCAATTTCCTTAGCCATAATAAACCAAATGAACACCCACTAGGATGTATTTCCAAACATTTAGCTTGGAATAAGTGTCCCATCAACTGTCGTTATTATTTTTGTCTTTATTAACTTTTATTACATGGAATTTTCACCAGGGTTGTTACAGAACCCTCCCCCTTGGGAGACACTATCCTCAGTGTTCAACCACACCTATGCCTCAATAAAACCACTGAAAATAAAACATATTTTCCATGGATCTTTATAACATATCATGATGCAATATTTACAATGATCACCCTGCTAAAAAGAAAACCAACATGACAACATAACAACATGACAACTGTAATGACATGAAACCATACTGCTTATTGGAGCTTTATAACATAGCTCATGGCGTTATTTACATCCATATACATATGTGTATATATATCAAAACATCACACCAAAACATATGCCAAAACATATACCAAACATCATACCAAAATAACTTTTCCTCAACTAGAAAACAAAGAAGGATACATGGACACGTCTGATCCGCCATCTCCCATGTAGATTCATTGGGCCCAAAGTGCTTCCATTTCACTTTAACCTGCTTGATTGCTCAGTTCCAGAGCATGAGAACCTTTTTCTGCAATATACACTGAGACTCTAGCTGGAATTATCCATCTGGTTCCACCTGCAATATAGACCAGTCAATCATATGATCAACATATTTAACATACTTCTTAAGCAATGACACATGGAAAAAATCATGGAATTTCACTATTGGAGGCAGTGCAAGTCGATATGCTACTAGCCCAATCCTCTCAATAATCTTGAAAGGTCCACAAAACTGGGGTGCCAACTTGGCACATGATCCAATCCGTAAGAAGCTCTTCTTTGGTTTGATGTGCAAGTACACATATTCCCCAACCTAGAACTCCTTGTACAACTTGTTATGATTTTCATAGCTCTTATGTCTATCTTGTGTTGCTTTCAAATTCTTCTTGATTACCTGCATTTCATATTCCATTTCAACCAACATGTCTGGTCCAATCAACACCTTGTTAACCGAATCACTCCAACTAATGGGAGTATTGCAAATCCGCCCATACAATGCCTCAAATAGACTCATCTTCAAAGAGTCCTGATACCCATTATTGTAAGCAAACTCTACCAGTGGAATATATTATTCTCACTTCCGCTACTGATGCATCACATACATCATCGGCATGTCCTCCAATATCCTGCTGAGCCTCTCAGTCTATTCATGTGTGTGCGGATGATAAGTTGTACTAAAGGCCATCTTTGTGCCCAAACCTGCAAAAAACTCCTTCCAAAACTTGGAAGTGAACTTTGCATCCCTGTCTAACACAATCTTCTTTGGAACTCCATGTAATCTAGCCACGTCTCTAATGAATACCTGTGCTACATCACTAGCTAAGAATGTAGACTTTAGTGGAATGAATTGTGCAACCTCTATCAACATGTCCACAACAACCATGATGGAATCATGGTGTCTCATTTTCCTCGACAATCCTGTGATAAATTCCATGGAAATGAACTCCCATTTCCACTATGGAATCACAATTGGATGTAGTAGTCCACTTGGATGCTTACACTTTGCCTTAACCATATGACAATCCAAACACCTAGCTACAAACTTTGCCACATCCTTCTTTAGATTTGTCCAATAATAGAACCTCTTCGTTGTAGTCAATGTCTTCTGATAGCTTGGGTGACGTGAATATGGTTTCGCATGAAACTCCCTCAAGATCGCTTTCTTGAACTCACTATTGTCCGACACACATATCATGTCTTTAAATCTGACCAATCCATCTATTGTGAGACGGTAGACCAAATCCTGTACACCGACACCTATCTTTGTACCTATACATGTACTTTGCTACAACCTATGAACAATCTCCATATACCTGTCATCATGCTGACCTACCTGCAATATCCTATCCTATAAATATGTCCCATAGGAGCTCATAGTTGCCATGTGATTTAAATGTACTTGTCTGCTAAGAGCATTTGCGACCCTACTCTCCTTTCCTTTGATGTACTTGATCTTGAAGTCAAACTCTTTGATCGTGGCCAACCGTCTAGCTTTCATGGCATTCAGATTCGGTTTTTCAAACAAGTACCTCAACCCAATGTGATCACTAATCAGTAAAAACCTCCTGCTAAGAAGATAGTTCCTCCACATCTTCAATGCATGTATGATCGCCGCTAACTCAAGATCATGTGTCAGGTAGTTCTTCTTATGTTCATTCAGCTTCTGTGACTCATATCATACCACATGTCCATCCTACATAAGGAATCCACCAAGTCCTCTCTTGCAAGCATCTATACATACTACAAATTATTTGTTTGGATCTACAATAATTAACACTAGTGCATGTGTCAACAACTGCTTGAGCTGCTCAAAACTAGCCTCACACTCCTCTGTCCATTCAAACTTCTTATATTTCCTTTGTAATGATGTCATAGGATAAGAAAACTGTGAGAAGTTCCTGATGAATCTCCTGTAGTAACCTGTCAATCCCATGAAAGATCTCATCTCTTCCACATTCCTAGGAGTTTACCACTCCATGATATCTCTTATCTTCTCTAGATCCACTATTATGCCATCCTTGGAAACCACATGTCCCAAGTAGTGAACCTCAGTCTGAAAGAAACTGCACTTGCTAAGCTTAGCATACAATTGATGCTCTCTCAACAGCCTCAACACTGTTTCTAAATGCTCAACATGCTCTTCCTCATTTTTAGAATATACCAATATGTCATCAATGAACAAACTTATCCAAATACGGATGCAACACACTATTCATCAAGAACATAAATGTAGCTGGAGCATTAGTCAAACCGAATGGAACTACAATAAACTCATAATTCCCATACCTGGTCCTAAATGCAAAGTTGTAGATTTCCTCTACTTTTATTCGTACCTAATGGTATCCTGACCTTAAGTCAATCTTAGAGAACACTGTTACTCCCTTCAGCTGATCAAATAAATCATCAATCCTTGGTAATGGGTACCTGTTCTGGATGGTCACTTTGTTCAACCGCATGTAATCAATGCACAATATGAGAGTACCATCCTTCTTCTACACAAACAACACTGGTCTGCCCCATGGTGATGCACTTGGCCTAATGTATCTCTTGTCAAGCATCTCTTTCAACTGAAAATTTAATTCTACCAACTGAGGCATACTCATCCTGTAAGGTGCTTTTGATGTTGGAGCTGCCCCTGGTACCAACTCAATAGAGACGTCTACCTCTCTCTGAGGTGGAAACTCTAAAATATCTACAGGAAATACATCCTGAAATTTGCTGTAGAACTGGGTACCTTCTCAAAACATCTGCATCCTCAACTTCCTTACCCTTGTCACTATAGATATGAACTGCAAATAGCACACACCCTTTCCTACGACTGTGCTTGGCCCGCATCGCTTTCACCATCCTAACTAATGTGTCTTTCTTCTTTCCCTGTAAAAATCTTGGTTCCCCATTGTCATCCAAGCACTCAAATAGATTTTTCGTAGCAATCCACATTGGTATTGTGAAGGTATAGCTAGCCCATACCCAATAGCATATTGTATGACCCCAATGGCAATATGTTCAAGTGCGCTACTATAGATATGCCACTCAACTCAAATGCACAAGCTCTTACCCAATGGTGAACTATTTTCTTTGTACCTGTAACCAACTGCACTAACCAAGATTTTGCATGCATTTCCTTACTCAAACCACGTGTATCCAACTTCAAGACTAACATAGCTATAATTAGGTCCAGGGTCAATCAAAATAGAAACAAATTGCTCACAAGACTTACCGTCCATCTCAATAATAGATGTCTGGTGCTCTTCCTGTATGTTTTCTGTGACTGCATAAATACGAGGAACGCTCTGTCCGACATCCCCAATAGTCTGCGCCTCTTGTGCATTGTTTATCTTAGGCATACCACCCTAATTTTGTGGACAATCTCTCCTAACGTGTTCCTCACTGTATTTCCATCACTCCAACCATCCAATACCATTACCACTATGCTACTGTTGTGATCAATGTCCCCGTCTATCTACATTAAACTTCTTTTGAGGTGCCACATTTTCTTTCTCCTATGCATTTTGAGGCCTTCCTCTCTTAGGTTTCCATTTACCTTTACCTTTTTCTTTCCATTTCCATCCTTGCTGAGATTAATTCTTACACTTTGATTATTCATAGTAATGCTTCAATTTCCCAATGACTTCCTCAAGTGAATGAGGCTCATCATACTTAATTCGATCTCTAAAATCTAATGGAAAACCACTGACAAATTGAAATTTATCCTTCTCATCTTTAAGATATGGTACATACCTCAATAGCTCTAGGAACTTAGTCATTTACTCTTCATTTGTCATTGACCCCACCTTTAGCTCATAAAACTCTTTGGCCTTACTACCGTAGTACCTTTCTGACAAGTATTTCTTCCTGAAAAGCCTATTGAACTCATGCCAACTCAAGTCCTTTTTCTTGATGTCTCTAACTATATTCACATCTTCCCACCAAATGTCTGCTTTACCTTTCAGGCTAAAGATGGCAATTATGGCCTTCATATTATCTGTGTACTCATGCAACTCAAAGAATTTGTTCATCCGAAGTATCCAAGCCTCTGCATCTTTTGGTTTCTTCAAGTCCCCATCAAAACTAGGTGGATTTTCTTTCTTAAATTCATCAAGCAGGTATCCCCTGTCACTCCTCCTGTACGGATGATAACGATGACGATCATGATGTCTATCCAAACAAAAACTAGAATAATACTCATCACCCCCCATATCTAGAGTGTCCAATAGTCTGCCATCTCTCACCGTGTCATCTCTATCCAACTTGTGTCTACCAGGAGACCTACTGCCATATGCCCAATTACTTTTGTCCTCTTGTCCATGATTGATCCAAAGTGACCCTTGTCGCTACAATTCTGACAAACTTTGATGAAGTATTGCATTAAATTCTGCTTGTTTCTCTTGTGCCTGCATGATCTTGTCATTGTCCACCTTACTACTCCTTATTTCTTCCTTCAATATTATCAATGTGTCTGTCAAATTAGAAGAGTTCCCATGACGCTTCTCATCTAATTCATGGGGAGAGTCTTTGTAGTCTACCATCTTGCTATTCATTTTGATCTTTCTCTTGAAAGGCATAATATGTCAGCTAAACCAAATTATAATAAACCAATGTACCTTAGTATAATTTGGGGAGGATACCTCATCTGCAAGATCATCCAAATCAATGTGATCATGTATAAACACAATCATTACAGTATATAAACATATAACAACTAAGTGCGCCGACACATAACATCATTCTAGCTAGAGTACAGTCATCACTGCATGACCATATCACTACACATACTATGACCTCATGCATGACAACATCAACCATACCAATGTACGTGGATGATACATAATAAACGATACACCAGCATACATGCGAACAACACACAAGCATAAACATGGACAACACACACACATAAACAAATATAATCAAGCATAAACGAACAATACTTATAACAACAGGTAGGAACATGTAACCAAGCATACAAGAACGATACATGTAAGCAACATATAACAACATGTAACAAATCATACACTCATGACGACACCCTTACCATCAACGAAATCCTCTTTCACATGGCGACATCACTACAACCATAACCAAAACCATGTATGTGCAACAAGCACATAGACCACAAGAATGAAAACATAGGTGCAAACGACATGAATGCATGACCAACACACTGCCCATCCAGTCCAAGGGGTGAATCATGCTCTGTTACCACTCTGTAAAACCCTCCTCCCACATCATCTACAGGACTCCTAGGAACCACCCTAACCTTTCTGTAACTAACTTTTTCTCTTGACGCACGCCCAATTCAGCATTTCACATTCTACCCTTAGGGTTTCGCTCTGCATCCCGACCTCCGAAATTGAAGTTCAATGATGATAATTCACAATTCTCTTCTCAGGTATATTGCTCAACATTATTTTGGTTTGCTGGTTCTTCATTTTGGTTTTAATGGCACAAATTTAACCCTTCCCTGTGGCTACCTGCAAGGGGTTACCAATAGAGGCTTCTTCCTTTTCTAGCCAAGAGTAGCGGTTATGGCAGCATGACATCAAGTTCTTTATTACCCCCTTCATCTTTCTATGATGTTTACTACATATTTGGTGCCATGTCGGCTAATTTCTTTCCTCAATTGCAAAGTTCAACCGCTCCACTATAGAACAAGTTTTCCTCTGTTGTAGGTACTTTAACAGGTGTAAATTTTTTTATATGGCTTAGATGCTCGTCCTTGAAGACAAGAGCTCATTTATTCCTTTTTTTGTTCTTGCAAGTAAACTCTATGGTTTTCATAGTTCCTCTCAGGATTGGGTTCCAACAAACTCCCATGAATAACTCTAATGGATATTTTTATTTATTTACCACGTTCTTACTTTTGTCAACCCCCCTTAAGCTAGGGTGTAACAACCCCGGTGAAGATTTCATGTAATAAAAGTTAATAAAGGAAAAATGAGACGACGGTTAAGGGACACTTATTCGAAGCTGAATGTTGGGCAGAGATATCCTACTGGGAATCACTGGATGTGTGTTTTGGCTAAGGAAAATTGACAAAGGCTAAGGCAAAGTCATTAAAAGGAAAAAGGCATTTTTGGCACATCTATTTATGAAAATAAAGGAAATTAGGAGAAAAGTAAGGTGAAAGGTCATAGGTTGCATGTGAGGAGGAAAAAGAAGGAAAATAAGGAAAAATGAAGAAATTATAGGCCTCATTAATAAAAAGTCTTCTGAGGACTAGTGGGTAAGATTTTGCTAACCTTTTGTCAGTTCAAGGTTGGAGCTCTCTCATGATTCTCTCTCTCTCTCTCACTCTTGGTCACTTAGAGTTTTCTTGGAGCACTCTAGCTTTGGATCAAGGAAGGAAAAGCAAGGAAAGGGAAAGGAAAGTAAGGATCAAGGAAATTAAAGAAGGATCAGGCAACTTCAACAAGAATACTTGCAGGTAAACTTTTGCATTTGTGCTTTCCTATCTGGTTTGGACATGCATGGCTTTGCATGGTTGTGTATGGTTCCCTTGCTATCATATGAATAGCAAGGTGGTAGACTACATTGAATCTCCCTATGCATCAGATGGGAAGCGTGGTGTGGGGCACTCTTTGACTTGGAAGACACATTGAGAAGCCTAAAAGAAGAGATAAGGAGTTGCAAAGCAGACAATGACAAAATCATGTAGGCACAGGAGAAACTAGCAAAGATGAATGCGATACTACTTCAGAGTTTGTCAGATTTTCAGCGACATGGACCACTTCAGATCAACCATGGACATGAGGACGAAACTAATGGGGCATATGGCAGTAGGTCTCCTAGTATACATAGGTTAGATAGATCTCACACTATCAAAGATGGCAGGGTGTTGGACATTCCGGATAGGAGAGGTGATCGACACGGGTACTATTACAACTTTGGTTCTGATAGGCATCATGATCATTATCGTTATTGTACGTTTAAACCCCGTACAAAAATTACCTGCATACGAATTCTAAAACACAAAAAATAAACAATGCAAGAGCATAACACACAAAACACATATACACAGAGATTTTCCCTTGGATCCCAAAACCGGGACTACCAGCTTGATTTTTCATTATATTCCTTTCAATGTTACAATACATATTTATACATGCAGAAGCATCCAATACCATGGACTGAAAAACCATCGCGTCCAAAACCATGGACTGAAAACTGTAGGTAGGTCCGCCCAACCTAATATAGGGTCCAAAAAAATTTTGCTCGAGATGTTGCCCTGAACACCGTAGAGGGGGGCTACCCGCCCCCCTCAAACCCCCCGGACAGGGGGGGCTGCCGCCCCCCATGACCCCCTCGCTATGAAATCGGTGCAATGAAGGGGGGGCTCCGCCCCCCCTCCAACCCCCTGGTTCACTACGTAGGTTAGTCCTGAAAAGAATATAACACAACCCAACATTCTCCCACTTGTTGTTTTCTTTCCACATGGGGGCACAGGAGATCTTAGTTATTTTTCTAGCCCTGAAATGCCCATTGTTTCTCTACACTAGGAGAACTTCTCAGAGCTCACAAATTTTTTCAATGCATCTGTAGTATTCTTCAAAGTGTCCACCTTTACCAGCAACACCTTTTTGTCTTCTATCATATCCCTCACAAAGTGATACTGAACATCAATGTGCTTTGTCTTTGAATGATAAGCAGGGTTCTTTGCCAAGAAAATTGCACTTTGGCTGTCACAGTCTATCCTTATAGCTCCCTGTACTAACCCCATACTTGAACACAATCTCTGCAACCAAACTGATTCCTTGCTTGCATGAGTGGCTGCCATGTATTCTGCCTCTATAGTTGATAGTGCCACTACAGATTGTTTCTTACTCATCCAATTGACTGCACCTTCAAATAGGTTAAACACATACCCACCTGTAGATCTTCTCTATTCCAAATCTCCAGCCCAATATGCATCAACAAAGCCACAGATATCCAAAAATCTGTCCAATCATGGTCTTCCTTGGTAGCACAAACCATAATCACTAGTGCCATGCAAATACCTAAAAGCCCGCTTCACTGTATCCAATGCTCCTTACCTGGTTTTGACATAAACGTGCTCAATACTCCCACTTCGTGTGCAATGTCTGGTCTAGTACAGACCATTGCATACATCAAACTACCGACTGCACTTGCATATGGAACACGGGACATATCCTCTTCATCTTCTTGTGTCTTGGGACACTGTTCAGCAGATAACTTTACACCTACAGGAATAGGAACCTTCACCAGTTTACTATCCTGCATATTAAACCTCTGCAGTATTGTCTCAACATACTTCCTCTGGTTTAACCAGAGCTTCCTCTTTGCCTGATCTCTTTTAATTTCCATGCCCAAAATATAGTTTGCAACACCAAGATCTTTCATGTCGAATTTGGAGGACAATTACGTCTTCAAATCCTGGATAATTTCTGTCATTTCAAACCAGCAACATGTCATCCACATACAAGACCAAATAAATAACACAGTCACCAATTAATTTAAAATACACACAATGATCTGCTTTGCTTCTGGTGAATCCGATTCCCCATATAAATGTATCAAATTTCTGATACCACATCCTTGGTGACTGTTTTAACCAATACAAAGGCTTCTTTAACTTGCATACCAGTTCTTTCTTACCCTTCATCGCAAAGCCTTCAGGTTGCTTCATGTAGATATCCTCTTCCAGATCCCTATGAAGAAATGTTGTCTTCACATCCATCTGTTCTACCTCAAAATCAAAAGCGGCAGCAATAGATAAAAGTAATCTAATAGAAGTTACCTTGGCAACAGGAGAAAAAATATCACCAAAATCAATTCCCGACACTTGGGAATAACCTTTTGCTACCAACCGAGCTTTGTATTTCTCCAACTTTTCTTCTGCATTTGTTTTCTTCTTGAACACCCATTTGCTGTCAATGGGTTTCCTTCCAGCCGACAACTCCACCAGATCCCAAGCCTCATTTTTATGCAAAGATGCCATTTCATCAACCATGGCCTCTTTCCAAAGTTTTCCATCCTATGAATCTACTGATTCCTTCACAGTTCTGGGATCATCATTAGTACTAGGTAAAGAAAAATTTGAACAGAAAGCAGATGGACTATGCCTTTCTGGTTGCCTTCGTTCTCGAACTGATCTTCTTACACCCGGAGTTTGTGGCTCTTCATCTTTTGATTCCTCCTCTGCTGTAGAGTCTGATTCTTCCTCCTTTAGCTCAAACTCTATCTTCTCAGGTTCCTTTGGTTGGAATTCATGTTTAATAACATCTTTCACCTCTCTAAACACCACATCTCAGCTGTACACAACCTTCCTTGTTGCTGGGTTCCAAAGCTTATAACCCTTTAAACCATCCTTATACCCAATAAAGATGTACTTTTCAGATTTACTATCCAACTTGGTTCGTTTCTCCTTTGGAACATGTACATATGCATCACATCCAAATACCCTCATATGTGAAAGAGAGGGTTTCTTACCAGTCCATGCCTCTTGTGGAGTCTTATCCTCCAATGCTGATGAAGGTGATCTGTTGACCAGGTAACATGTTGTCTCCACCGCCTCTGCCCAGAATTCCTATCCTAACCCGACACCACTGAGCATGCTTCTTGTCCTTTCCATCAACGTCTTGTTCATTCTTTCTGCAACTCCATTTTGCTGAGGTGTATATGGTGTAGTCTTCTGCCATGCTATACCACACTTCTTACAAAATTCTTCAAATTCCTTACTGCAAAACTCTCCACCATTATCTGTCCTCAGCACCTTTATCTTCTTCTTTGTCTAGTTTTCCACCAGAGCCTTAAATTCTTTAAACTTGTCAAAGATTTTAGATTTCTTCTTAAGGAAATATATCCATGTATTCCTTGAGAAGTCATCTATAAATGATACATAGTACACAAACTTACCTAGTGATGGAACCTTCACAGGTCCAAACACATCACTGTGCACAAGCTCTAATATCTATTTCGCCCTCTTACCACTAGAGGGGAAACTCATCTGATTCTACTTCCCATATACACAATTTTCATAGAAATCAAAATCCAGAGAGATATTACTCATAACTTCTACCATACCTTTACCATGAAGTATTTGAAGGCCCTTCTCTCCAATATGTCCAAGCCTTTGATGCCACAACATGGTCTTCTCTCCAGAGACCACTAGATTTTCTGCTCCACTTTTAGGAACCACATAACTGTTGCACCCTTCAACAACAGTGCTACCTTGCAGCTTGTACAGAGTTCCAGTCCGAACTCCCCGCATCAATACCAGTGCCCCTCGAACCATCTTGCAGGGATCCTTCTCAAACATTGTTTTTACACCTGCATCATCTAGCTTGCTTACAAAAATCAGATTTCTGGCCAATGCAGGAATATGTAGAACACTTGTAAGTGTTCTAACCCTTCCACCTTGCAACTTCAACTTTACTTTTCCGCGACCAACGATTCTAGCCTTCCTATCATCCCCTAAGCAGACATCAGCACCATCATATTTCTGATACTCGCAGAACCATTCTCTATGGGGAGTGAAGTGAAAGGATGCACCTGAGTCAATCAACCATGCCTCATGATCTACATGTGTACTTGAAGAAGCCAAGTACACATCCCTACCTTCATCTGAGGTGGCTTTCACCTCTGCAGAAGGAGCATCATCAGATCCCTTTCCTTTGTTAGGAGCTTTAGATTTACAATCCATTTTGTAGTGCCCTTCCTTTTCGCATTTCCAGCACACCACCTTTACAGGTTTCCCTGTAGATTTAGATATCCCTCTAGATTTATATCTCCCATTCGATGACTTATTTTTGTTTCTGTTCTGGGACCGTCCTCGTACAGACAAGGCATCACCATTTTGGCTCTCCATATTTTTCTGTCTCATCTCCTCCGTTAGCAAGGATGAGACTATTTCATCAAACTATAAGGCAGTTGCATTGCCACCTATTGCAATAACTAGACTATCCCACGAATATGGTAGAGAACACAACAAACTAATGCACTTATCTTCATATGAAATTTTGATATCAATGGACGATAACTGACTTACCACAGTATTAAACGCATTCAGATGCTCTGTCACCAAGTCTCCATCTTTCATCCTTAGGTTATACAACCTTTTTCACAGGAACAGTTTATTCACTAGAGACTTAGATTGGTACAAATTCCCTAACTTGTCCCACAAAGCCTTCGTTGTAGCTTCCCCTGATACATTCAGCAATACAGAATCTGAGACACACAATTGTATTGTGCTCTTTGCCTTCTGATCCAACTTCTTCCATTCTTCATCAGTCACTCCCGTTGGTTTAGTACCTGGATCTACTGCAATCCACTAATCTTTATCCACCAACAAATCCTCCATCTTGAGTTTCCACAACTCAAAACTCTAACCATTAAATTTCTCGATCTCTATCTTTCCACTGCTCGCCATCTTCTTTCACCACTAGAATCGATCCCGCAGATCTCCCACTGAAAAGGTTCTACCATAGGCCCGAGCGAAACCCCTCAGCAACAAAGGCGTCCCCTTGAAGCCAAAACAGCTCCGATACCAAATGTAGGTTTTAACCCCGTAGAGAAATTACCTGCATATGAATTCTAAAACACAGAAAATAAACAATGCGAGAGCATAACACATAAAACACATATACACAGAGATTTTCCCCTGGATCCCAAAACCGGGACTACCAGCTTGATTTTTCATTATATTCCTTTCAATGTTACAATACATATTTATACATGCCGAAGCATCCAATACCATGGACAGAAAAATCATTGCATCCAAAACCATGGACCGAAAACCATAGGTAGGTCCGCCCAACCTAATATAGGGTCCAAAAAATATAGGTTAGTCATGGAAAGAATATAACACAACCCAACAATCATCATCCTTACAAGAGGAATGATAGGGGATACTTTCCAGATGAGTTTAAGAAGGAAAAGCCACCTACCTTTGATGGAGAGATGAAGAAATCACAAGATGCAGAAGCATGGTTGTTGGGTATGAATAAATTCTTGCAGTTGCATGATTATTCAGAAAACATGAAAGAAAAGATAGCCACTTGTTGAGGGCCCCGAAGTTGGGTCAACAACAAGGGGGATACCCACCCGGTCCGGAACCTGGTTGGCGGCTCCTTGCCCGTTTGGAGTAGCGGGTCCGACTGGGGGTAATGGGACCAGTTTCCCAATGTGATGGGTGTGTGTGTGTGCGTAGAGTCTGATGATATTAATCTAGAGGTTTTTCTAAACTAGTCTCGATTCTAACTGCTAAACTAACTCTATGCTAATGTAATCTAATGAAGAGAAATACATCTGATCTATGCTTACCCGGGGTGTTTTTCTTTTGTTATGCGATCTAGAAAGATTTCTAACAACAGCTGGTAATAAAGATCATTCAACTGATATCAGAATATAAACCAATAAAGATAAACCATTCTGCATAAGAAGTTAGGCAGAATAGTTGTGAACAGCATATCGCATAATCAGTCTTCTATATGTTAAACATGATTAAATGATCCCACCGTACAGAAGTGCCAAATGGTAATACAGACATTCATACAGTAACATATAAAGAACTCAGCTGTATATCACTTTGGGGATACTAGCAGAATTTAGTCAAGAGATAAAAGTACCATTTATGACTAACTTCACCAATAAACTTCAAGTAATAATTATTTATTTCTACTTGTTCTAACATCTGCTAAGAGTACAGAAGTGCAACATCAGTAACAGATATTAAAATGCAAACATAAATAAATCTTGATCCATCTATTCATCAAAAACCTCCTCTGAGGGTGCAGAAGTGCATGTTCTGAGGATAAGTTTTTTGACAGATTTCCGGACCCTTCTCCAAAAACCATGAGAAGGGTTAAATACTACTAACTAATCAATCTTAATTACATGAAATTAGGGAATCGGCTTCAAATGACCGCTCTTTTACTAAAAGAAACTTTATTTCTAAACTTAAAATCTAATTTCTGACCGTTTCTGTATATTCTCTTTAGTGCTGTCAACAGTGCAACGTTTTCCTGGGAAGAGTCGGCTGGCCGCTTTCTTCTTTCGCTCTGGAGATAAAAGTGGAAATAACAGGAGCTAGCACTTCCTTCCGGCAGACCAGAAGATATTTTTCGAAAACCTTTCTCTAGCTGGGTGTATTCGCCACGTGTATACTTAGCATTACCTAGGTTCTTCTCGAACTGATTTTTCTGTTGCTGTTTTCGGTTTCCGGTCGTGCGAATGACTGAGTGGGTTAGGAGTTGTGCTGTATGGACAATCCCCTATTTCGAGAATTGTTTCCGCTCTTTGTTCCAGGCTTTTCTGGAGCGTCCTCCTTCTTTTGCGTTTCTCTTTCTGCTTTACCCAGTCTGAGCCTCAAGATCTTTTGTGAACACGCTGCTTTTGTGCGCCTTTGACTCTGAGTCCTGAATAGTCTAATTTCATCAGTGCCGGTTGGCTGATAGTCTGGAATCCGCGGTTCTGCTGCATGCAGCATCCGTTTGCGGAGGCATTCTCTCTTTACTATCTGATTGGCGCTTTCCTCTTTCCCTCAAATGTTTCCTGCATATAAACTTATATTAGTTGCGTGTCTTGCAGTCTACGCAAAGAAGAAGGGAAATGAAAAGATTTGACGTGAAAGTATTAATCTCTAATGAATGCATAACCCTGACATTCATCATGACTTGACTCTTCGATAAATGTAATGCAATCATTCCTAGATACTCAAGCATGCGGTCATTAAATTCCTTCAAGGCGCGCACTTAATCCTGGGTTTATCGTGTGATAAGTCTTTTCAGATCGCAGATCGAAAATCGCTGCCATCGTAGATCGCAAATCGCAGATATCGCAAATTTTGTTTAATGGTTATGCCGTATAGCGCGATGCTTGCGATTTGCGATATCGCATATCGGCGATTGGCATTTCTCGAAGGTCTTCTTTTAAAGGGGCGCGTGTGATGTATGCGACGCGATGAACTTCGCATCGGTCCTTCGCAGTCTTGCTTTTCGCGCTCGAGCAATGCTTCGGCCTTTCTTTGCGATGCGATTTAAGCCTTAGGGAGAGAAATACAAAAACTTTAGAAAAATATTTTTTTGGGATTTTTGTTCAGGGTCCCCTCTTTGCTTGACGTTATTGCTAATGTCAAGTGAAGAAGGGGGGTTGTTGGTGACCACAACAATGGCGATTCACTGTGAAGAACCAGTTATCTCTGCTTGTTCTATTGCATTTTCACTTCCAAAACAGAAAATTTTTCTTATGCCTAAATTTTGTTATGGACAGATAGAGTATTACCTTTTATCCTGTCAATGATGCTTCGTCACAGCTTCTTATTTCATTCTGATTGTTTGTTTCCTCTGGGTTATTTCTTGTATTCATACCTAGTCATTACTCAGTCTTTTCAAAGACAAAATAAGGTCTTCTCTGCGTACTGGCTTTGTAAAGTATGCTCCTTTGTCGTAGGTAGAGCCTCTGCTGCCCGCAAGCGTCCATAGCCTCGACAGGGTTACCATATTATCCAGCAATGATCCTTTTCCCTGCTTGAGGTTATTTACAACATTCCAGAGAAAAACCCTTTTGACACTTTTTCTTTCTTTTTTAATTTTTTATTCTCTAAAGAACAATGTCTTGGTTTGGTGGCCAAATTATGACACAGTCATCCACTTGATTTACACTTTTGCTGAACAAGCTGGCTCGTGATGAGACCCCTTGTCTTTCGATTGCAACAATCTTGAGTCGTTGCCCTGTTTTGATAGATAGTAGTGGCAAAGTCAGCAAGTTATAATATCTGTGATCATGATAAGCCGGCTCGCGATGAGACCTCTTATTCTTTGAGATATAGTGTTTTCTTGGATTGTTTCTCTGGATGCTGCGATTCTCCTTAGCAGGGAGGAAGTCATTGTTTTTCCTTAAGAAAGCTCTGGACGACAATAATAGAGTTTAAGAACAACAGTTTTGCAGAGAATACTTATTTTGTTATCGATGATACTTTTCATTGCATTGGCATAAAACAATTTTTTGCCAAAAGTTACTTTCATCCCAGATTTCTTTGTAAAGTTGAAACTAACATCACATTCAGGCTAAAGTTAACTCTACCTGTCAATAATAAAAGTCAGATTTTTCGAAAAGTTTTGCTATTTATACAAGTGAAATCAAAATCTGATAGAGAAATGGTATATTTCTTCATGAATACTATTTATGATCGTTCACAACCAACCCTATTTATGAAAAAAATTCGAAAACTAACGTAATAAAAAAAATTAAAATTATCCTACAAAAACAGAAGGATGACCTTCTATGGGAAATACATTTTGAGGATTTGTCCGTTTACAGGCAGAGAATCTTTTCTGCCTGTCAAGTCCTGCAACACAAAAGTCGATGGGCCTATGACTTCTACGATTTGAAAAGGACCAAGCCATAGCTTCTGGAATTTCGTATGTTTGCCCTTTTCTTCGTGAGCCTTATCCCACTTCAAAACTAAATCACCCATCTGAAAGTTTTTTCTGGTCATTATGTTCGAATCAAAAGAGGATTTTATCAGCGCTTGGTGGTGAGCATGGGTTTTCTTGGCCTGCTCTCGTCGTTCTTCTAACTTGATTATTTCCATTTGCCTTAGTTGTAAGGGAGAAGTAGGTACTTCATCAATGTATTGCACTAAGGACAAGGAGGGAATGAGTAAGTGAGTAGGAAGAACTGCTTCTCTCCCGTAAACCAAATTAAAGGGAGAAGTCCCGATAGAGGCTTTCTTGGTAATTCTGTCTGCCCATAAGGCGTTTACCAGCGCTTTGTGCCAATTCTTTTGGTTTTGGTCGACTGTCTTTTTGATGATCCTGATTAGGTTCTTGTTCGTTGATTCAGCCAACCCATTACCTTGCGGATAGTAGTTGGCGGAATACTTTAGTTTGAACCCTCTTTTGAGTGCGAACTCAGTCATGGTGTTTCCAAAAAAATATGAAGCGTTATCAAATATTAAGGCCGTTGGCAATCCAAACCTAGTAATGATGAACTGATCTATGAATTCAACAATGTTTTCAGAATTAGTTGTCTTGAGAGGAACTGCCTCTACCCATTTAGTAAAATAGTCAGTTGCAGTGAGGATATACCTATGCTGTTTAGAGGAGTGAGGAACGATCTCACCTATTATGTCCAGGCCCCATTGGCTGAACGGTTGTTCGATGTTAACCGGCTGCAGTGGCATGGATGACTTCTTTTGTTTTCCTGCAGCAGTCTGGCAGACTTGGCATTTTCTTACGTGATTGTACGAGTCTTTGAACAGCGTGGGCCAGTAGTATCCTGCACGTAAGATTTTGTGTGCGGTGGCTTCTCCAGCATAGTGTCCACCTGCTGGTCCATCGTGGAGTTCCTGCAAAACCTTTTCGGCTTCAGTTTTCTCAAGACATCTAAGAAGCACAGAATCATAGTTTCTTTTAAACAAGACATCATCTACGAGCTGATATTGTTTAGCTTTCAACCTCAGGGCTCTCTTTTTGATGTGATCTAGGTGAAATGGAGCATATCCGTTTTTCAGGAAATAAATGATGTCAGCATAAAATGATTCTACGTCGTTTAGGCTTACCTCATACGTGTGTACCTCTTCAGGCGATTCTTCGGGGATTTGCGATGCTCCGGCTAACATCTTGCAGAAGCCTTGGCCTCTTACGATGTGTGCCGGCTTGATTTCCAGGTCGTATTCTTGCAAGGCGGTGATCCAATTCGCTCTCTTTTCACCCACGTCTTTCTGAATCAGGAGGTTTCTTACCGCTGGGAATGGTACTATGACCTTGGTATGGGCCTTTAGCAAGAAGGGTCTGAAATATTTGACCGCTTTGAAAATGGCATACGCCTGTTTCTCTACGTCCGAATATTTCAGCTCAGCACCTTGTAAGTTTGAGCTAAAGAATGCGATTGGGGCTTCTGCCTTTTCTTGGTTTGCCTGGGTCAAGATCGCAGCATAAGAATTTTCTGAGGCAAACGTGTATAAGATGAATGGTTCTGAAAAATTTGGGGTTGCTAGGGATGGAGCGTTGATGATGGCTTGTTTGATTAAGTTAAACGCTTCGTGCTCGCCTAGACCCCATTTAAAGTTTGAATTCTTTTTTATCATTTTTTGTAAAGGAGAAATAATACGTGAAAAATCTGGGACAAATCTTTTCACAAAATTGATCTGTCCTAGGAAAGATTGCATGGTCTTTTTGTTATGGGGCATGGATATCTCAGAAATTTCTTTGATTCTGTCAGGTTCAATGTGAATGCCCGATTTGGACACTATGAACCCTAGAAATTTTCCTTCACTCAACGCGAAAAAATATTTCTTCGGGTTAAGCGAGATTCCATACCTTAAACATCTTTGAAAGATTTGCTTCAAATCTTTGAGATGGTCGCTTCGGTTCTTGGAGTACACAGTTATATCATCCAGGTAAATCACTACTGATTTATTGACTAACCCTTTGAATGCAATGTCCATAGCTCTTTGAAAAGTAGCGCCGGCATTGATCAGACCGAACGACATCTTCCGATACGCGTAGGTACCCCATTTAGTTCGGAAGGTGGTTTTTAGCTGATCGTCTGGGTGTACCAGCACTTGATTATATCCTGAAAATCCATCTAGGAAAGACATCAATTCTGAGCCTGCTACAGCCTGTAATATTTGCTCCATAGGTGGGAGGGGAAAATTGTCTTTCTGACAGGCTTTGTTGAGATTCCGGAAGTCGATGCAGATTCTAATATCTCTGTTTTTCTTCCTAACAGGTACCATATTGGAGACCCATTTGGAATGTCTGACCGGGAAAATTATTCTGGCTCTCAACAACTTATTCAGCTCAGTTTGTATCTGATTTTCCAGGTTGGGGTGGATTTTCCTGAGCTTCTGTTGGACGGGTTTCTCGTTGTCAATCATAGGGATAGTGTGCTGAATGATAGAAGTGTTATAAGTTTTCAGCTCATCGTAGTTCCAGGCAAAGACGTTTTTGTACTGTCGTAGAAGACGGATGTATGCTGACTTTTCTTCAGGAGCCAGGCCTTGGCCTAGATTGACGTTTTGGGGTTTCTCTTCGGTTCCTAAGTTCACTGATTCGTAGTTCAGAGTTGAACTGTAAAGTTTGGCGTTAGCTGACCTTTTGAACCGACTTTTTAAGTCATACAAATCTTCTAATTTGACCACTGATTTGGGTATAGCATTATCAGTGCCATTTTGTTGTATTAGGTGGTCATGACAGTCCTCGTCGATTATCTGGTTTGAGTAGGATCCTTCAGAGGTAAGGAAACTTACAATGTCTGGGTCGTCGTTGAATACTCTCCAGTTGGTGATGTTGTCAGGGATAGACAGTTTAAAAATTAATTCTATGGAAAACCTATCTGGACTAAAGTCTTCGGAGGGGATGAGTCTGGAGGCTACGTTTGCTAGCAGGTCTGCGCTTGCATTGTGAAGTCTTGGGATTGATGAAATATTGAATGCTGTAAAATGCGCAGTGAGATCTTGCACTAAAGATTGATAGTGCTTTAAATGACTAGACAGGCAGTGTATGGTGTTACGTACCTGTTTGACGACGATCTCGGAATCTCCAAAGACTTGAAGATATTTGACGTTGCAGCCGATTGCTATGTATAGGCCTTGCACCAAGGCTTCGTATTCCGCTGTGTTGTTCGTGCAATCGAATTCCAGCCTGCATGTGAGCATGGTCTTATTTCCGTCCGGGCTAATCAAGACGCATCCTACTCCCGCTCCCTCATTGGACTTAGAGCCATCAAAATATAATTTCCAAAATAAAGAAGTATTTACAGGGTTATCTAAGAAACTAACACATTTTGAATCATCAGTCTGGGAAAAGTTTTCTACTTGGGACACGACTGAATTTTCTAAATATGGTGATATGTGAGCATTGAAATTTCCAAGGAAAGAGTCTACCGAGTAGTTGCCTATGATGCTACTGTTGTATGCTATGGCTTCGTTCTCTCCCTCCAAATCCGTCACTATGTACTTTTGGTGCAGTTCTCGTTCAACCTTTATTTGATTTGGCTTCCCGTTGAAGGGTAACCACATGTGTGACCAGTCAGTCGAAAAGTATCCGTGGAGCTTCTCGGACCAATCCCTGCTAAGAATTAGACCATAAAATTCAGGGATGTCAGCAACTAGAATATCAATGACCTGGCATACCTTGGGGTTGGACGACAGTCTTATGTTCACTTGATTAAGTTCGCCTATCACTTCAACTTGTGATCGATCAAGTTGAACTATGCGCACTGCGGATTTTTGCGGTTGAACATTAAGTTTGGCACATATTGACTTGGGTAGAATATTGGTTGAAGCACCAGAATCAACCAAGCAGTTATGCACGTTTCTGTTAAAGATCTCATAAGTGAGGAGGAAAGGAGGAGTGTGAGATCTAGACCTCCCTCCAATCAAAGCGATGTCATTTGGATCGATTTTATTGATCGCGTTGATTGGGGGTCTTCCTATATTATGGGAAGCTATAGCTGTAGGTAGAGGTGCAGTAGGTACGGCGTGTAACTCTTTCATCATGATCTTCTGTTGGTGTTTCAATTTGCTCAACTCTTACAGGGTGATATTAGCCCTAGTCTTCTTCATGTCGTCGATGATGTTATACTCCATTTCATCCGACACTATTAGTGTCTTTGATGGAGGCGATTGCTCTGATTGGACTGGACTAAATGAGGTCGCTTTAGGGGTTGTCTTCTTTGTTGCGACCTTTTCTTTCGCTGGAGGGCTTGCGCCCTTCTGTTTTGGGGTAGTCTGGGGAGGATCAAGTTGATTTCTGCTTCGTGTGCTAACCGGAAGTGCTTCTTGATCTTCCTCTTGTGGGAGGATGAAATCCCACATTCCTTGCAGTTCCACCACTTCTTCGTCGTCGGTCTGCGTTTCGATGGTGCTCTCTTCTTCTTCTTCTTCAGATTCCACATTTGAGACCACGTTGGGTGGCTTCGTCTCCATAGGGGGATTTCTTTTGAAATTCCTAAAAGGCTTTCTTGGGGACGATTCTGCTACTTGCTTTCTTATGTCAATCATCTCATTAGACATGGCTTTCAAGACTTTTTGTAGTCCTTCCATGTCGAAAGGATCCTTCGTTTGCTTCTTCTTGGTTTCTTCTTTGAAAGAGATTTTCTTAGATTTACGCTCTTCGATTGTAGATCTCTTTTCTAGGGCTACTACGCGTCTTTCGACTGCCAATGCCTTAGCCAAGTTTTCGACTAAGGTTGTCTTGCTTGCCCTATCTACGAAGATGGCCAAGTTTGAAGGTAAGGCCGTGATGTACCATTCGCATCTTACTTCCTCGCTGGGCTGGTAAGCAGCGGGGATTTTATTGAGGATCTTGTTGAACCGTAAGTTAAAATCTTTAATGGGTTCCCTAGCCTCAGCTTTAAGATTGGACAGATCGTTGATCAGTGTCGCTGTCGATCTATCATCGCCGAATTTGGTGAGAAATTGATTTTGAAAAATATCCCAGCTGGTGATAGATCCGGAGGGTAGTGAAAAGTACCATGACCCGGCTGTCCCTTGCATCGTATAGGGGAAGAGTCAGACCACGGCATCTTCGTTGGTGACCCCGTTGAGATTAACAGAAAGCATGAAATTATTGATATGTTCTTCAGCTAGCATTCCAGTTTCTGGGTTGAACTTTGGTAACCACTTCTCAGGATGGGCAGGTATTGGACTCAGGGGTGGAGGCATTAAAACCGCCCCAGGGTTGTTCCATGGAGATTGTGCCATTGCTGAGTTGCTGGTTAATAAAAGTGCAGAAGGTGATCTTTGAGGTTGAGAAGATAGAGATGTTACGATCTTTGACGATTGTGGAGGAAGGGTTGCGAAAGATGGATGAGTGATTTGAGGTGGAGATGTGGGTGGTTGACTTCGCGGAGAGGGAGTTGAAATGGACGAGGTGGATGAAAAAGTCTCTCTGTCAGACTCTTGAAGTGCTTTCCTTGTTCTTTTCCTAGTGGGGAGAGGGATTTCAGTTGGCTGAATGCCGAACTTTTCACTCTTCAATCGGGTCAGGGGATGAGCAGGGTTGTATTGCGAAGTCAAGCTGCCTTTAGATTTATCAGATTTCTGGTTAAAAATAGAGAATCCCTGGAGTTTACGGATCAAGGTTTGAACTTCAGGGGGATCGACAATAAGTTGTTCTGATGTATCGGGATGTATAGCAGCGGTGGATGTCCAAGCGACTTCCAGTTCCGAGTTTAGTCGTACCGGGGAAGTCGGGGAAGTTGGTGAGGGTGATTTGCTCTTAGAATGGTATTTGAATTTTGAATTATGCACCATTCATAGCTCGACCCTCCTTCTAGCGCCAGAAATGTTGAGGGCCACGAAGTCGGGTCAACAACAAGGGGGATACCCACCCGGTCCGAAACCTGGTTGGCGGCTCCTTGCCCGTTTGGAGTAGCGGGTCCGACTGGGGTTAATGGGACCAGTTTCCCAATGTGATGGGTGTGTGTGTGTGCGTAGAGTCTGATGATATTAATCTAGAGGTTTTTCTAAACTAGTCTCGATTCTAACTGCTAAACTAACTCTATGCTAATGTAATCTAATGAAGAGAAATACATCGGATCTATGCTAACCCGGGGTGTTTTTCTTTTGTTATGCGATCTAGAAAGATTTCTAACAACAGCTGGTAATAAAGATCATTCAACTGATATCAGAATATAAACCAATAAAGATAAACCATTCTGCATAAGAAGTTAGGCAGAATAGTTGTGAACAGCATATCGCATAATCAGTCTTCTATATGTTAAACATGATTAAATGATCCCACCGTACAGAAGTGCCAAATGGTAATACAGACATTCATACAGTAACATATAAAGAACTCAGCTGTATATCACTTTGGGGATACTAGCAGAATTTAGTCAAGAGATAAAAGTACCATTTATGACTAACTTCACCAATAAACTTCAAGTAATAATGATTTATTTCTACTTGTTCTAACATCTACTAAGAGTACAGAAGTGCAACATCAGTAACAGATATTAAAATGCAAACATAAATAAATCTTGATCCATCTATTCATCAAAAACCTCCTCTGAGGGTGCAGAAGTGCAAGTTCTGAGGATAAGTTTTTTGACAGATTTCCGGACCCTTCTCCAAAAACCATGAGAAGGGTTAAATACTACTAACTAATCAATCTTAATTACATGAAATTAGGGAATCGGCTTCAAATGACCGCCCTTTTACTAAAAGCAACTTTATTTCTAAACTTAAAATCTAATTTCTGACCGTTTCTGTATATTCTCTTTAGTGCTGTCAACAATGCAACGTTTTCCTGGGAAGAGTCGGCTGGCCGCTTTCTTCTTTCGCTCTGGAGATAAAAGTGGAAATAACAGGAGCTGGCACTTCCTTCCGGCAGACCAGAAGATATTTTTCGAAAACCTTTCTCTAGCTGGGTGTATTCGCCACGTGTATACTTAGCATAACCCAGGTTCTTCTCGAACTGATTTTGCTGTTGCTGTTTTCGGTTTCCGGTCGTGCGAATGACTGAGTGGGTTAGGAGTTGCGCTGTATGGACAATCCCCTGTTTCAAGAATTGTTTCCACTCTTTGTTCCAGGCTTTTCTGGAGCGTCCTCCTTCTTTTGCGTTTCTCTTTCTGCTTTACCCAGTTTGAGCCTCAAGATCTTTTGTGAACACGCTGCTTTTGTGCGCCTTTGACTCTGAGTCCTGAATAGTCTAATTTCATCAGTGCCGGTTGGCTGATAGTCTGGAATCCGCGGTTCTGCTGCATGCGGCATCCGTTTGCGGAGGCATTCTCTCTTTACTATCTGATTGGCGCTTTCCTCTTTCCCTCAAATGTTTCCTGCATATAAACTTATATTAGTTGCGTGTCTTGCAGTCTACGCAAAGAAGAAGGGAAATGAAAAGATTTGACGTGAAAGTATTAATCTCTAATGAATGCATAACCCTGACATTCATCATGACTTGACTCTTCGATAAATGTAATGCAATCATTCCTAGATACTCAAGCATGCGGTCATTAAATTCCTTCAAGGCGCGCACTTAATCCTGGGTTTATCGCGTGATAAGTCTTTTCAGATCGCAGATCGCAAATCGCTGCCATCGCAGATCGCAAATCGCAGATATCGCAAATTTTGTTTAATGGTTATACCGTATAACGCGATGCTTGCGATTTGCGATATCGCATATCGGCAATCGGCATTTCTCGAAGGTCTTCTTTTAAAGGGGCGCGTGTGATGTATGCGACGCGATGAACTTCGCATCGCTCCTTCGCAGTCTTGCTTTTCGCGCTCGAGCAATGCTTCGGCCTTTCTTTGCGATGCGATTTAAGCCTTAGGGAGAGAAATACAAAAACTTTAGAAAAATATTTTTTTGGGATTTTTGTTCAGGGTCCCCTCTTTGCTTGACGTTATTGCTAATGTCAAGTGAAGAAGGGGGGTTGTTGGTGACCACAACACCACTTTCAGTCTCAAAGGTAAAGCGGATATTTGGTGGGAAGACATGAAGAATGTCAAAGGTATACATGAGGAATATTTGACTTGGAATGCATTTGAAAGGCTCTTCAAGAAGAAGTACTTGTCTGAGAGGTACTATGATGATAGAGCTAAGGAGTTTTATGAGTTGCGGATGGGTTCTATGACAGATGATGAGTATACTAGCATATTTTTGGAGTTTTTGAGATATGTGCCTTACCTCAGGGAGGAGAAGCCCAAGGTTCAGATATTTGTCAGTGGATTTCCTGTTGCATATAGAGACCAAATTAAGTTCGATGAGCCTAGATCGTTGGAGGAGTCCATCCAAAAGTTGAAACATTGTTATGAGCAATCACAGCGCAAAGTTGAATGTAATCATGACTTGAAAATAAATGAGAAAGCTAAAGGAAAATGGACACGAAAGAGAGGAAGACCTCAAGATGAAAGTGAGAAAGAAAATGTAGTTCCTTACAAGAGATTCAATACAGCTAAGAAGGGACGTGAAGAGAAGCAGGCTAAAGGTAGTGGTAGGGAACCATTGCAATGTTGTATATGTGGTATGGATCATCATAAGAGGGATTGTCTACAGTATCAGAGTGTTTGTAGCCCCAGATCTATAGTGCTCAGGAGGTCCATATAGTTGGTGATGTTGGTTATAGCATTCTTTGGATATATGCAGTCGTGGACAATATGCATGTGGATCATTAGGCATCGATCATTGAGATGGATGGTAAGCTTTATGATCAAGTTGTTTCTATTTTGATTGATCCTGTATCTAACTATAGTTATATTAATCCTGACCTGGTGGATAAGTGTGGTTTGAGAAAAGAAGTGCATGCAAAATCTTGGTTGGTACAGTTGGCTACAGGTACAAAGAAGAGAGTTCACCATTGGGTAAGAGCTTATGCATTTGAGTTAAATGCCATGCCTATAGAAACACATTTTCATGTACTGGCGTTGGGTTCGTATAATATTATTTTGGGTATGGATTGGCTATCCCTTCATAGAACCAAATTGGATTGCTTCGACAAGGCCATTGAGTGTGTGGATGATAGTGGGGAAAACAAGACTCTGCAGGGGAAGAAGAAGCCTACATCAGTGAGGATGGTTACTGCTATGTAGGCTAAGCGTAGATTCAGAAAAGGTTGTGTGGTGTTTGTAGTACACATTTCTAGTGACAAGGGTAAGGAGGTTGGGGACGTCGATGTGTTGAGAAGATACCCAGTTTTGCAGCAGTTTTAGGATGTATTGCCTGAGGACATTATAGAGTTGCCACCTCACAAGGAGGTAGAATTTTTTATTGGGTTGGTGCGAGGGGCAGCCCCAACATCAAAAGCACTTTAGAAGATGATAACACTTGAGTTGGTTGAGTTAAAGTTGCATCTGAAGGAAATGTTGGACAAAGGGTACATTAGGCCGAGTGTATCACCTTAGGGTGCACCAGTATTGTTCGTGAAGAAGAAAGATGGTACTCTTATATTGTGCATTGATTACAGGCAGTTGAACAAAGTAATAATCAAGAACAGGTACCCATTGCCGAGGATTGATGATTTGTATGATTAGTTGAAGGGAACAGCATTGTTCTCTAAGTCTATCGAATTGCGATCGGGATACCATCAAGTACACATCAAGGAAGAGGATATCTTCAAGACTGCATTCATGACCAGGTATGGGCATTATAATATTGTTGTTGTTCCATTTGGTCTGACTAATTCTCCAACTATATTTATGTGTTTGATGAATAGTGTGTTGTGTCCTTATCTGGACAATTTTGTTATTGTGTTCATTGATGATATATTGGTATATTCTAAGAATGAGGAAGAGCTTGTTGAGCATTTAGCATCAGTGTTGATATTGATAAGAGAGAATTAGTAGTATGCTAAACTTAGCAAGTGCAACTTATTTCAGACTTAGGTACATTACTTGGGGCATTTTTTATCCAAGGATGACATAGCATTGGATCCAGAAAAGATAAGGGCCATCATGGAGTGGGCATCTCCTAAGAATGTGGATGAGGTGAGATCATTTATGGGATTGGAAGGTTACTACAGGAGGTTCATCAAGAACTTCTCACGCATTGCATATCCTATCACATCATTGCAGTGAAAAGGTAATAAGTTCGAATGGATAGAAGAATGTGAGGCTAGTTTTGAGCAGCTTAAGCAGTTGTTGACACATGCACCAATGCTAAAGATTGTGGATTCAGACAAGGAGTTTGTAGTGTGTACAGATGCTTGCAAGAGAGGACTTGGAGGAGTTCTCATGCAAGAAGGACATGTAGTGTGCTATGAGTCACGAAAACTGAATGAGCATGAGCAGAACTATCCAATGCATGATCTTGAGCTAGCAACGATTATACATGCATTGAAGATGTGGAGGCACTATCTTCTTGGCAAGAGGTTTACATTGATGAGAGATCACAGTGGGTTGAGGTATTTGTTTGATCAGCTGAATCTAAATGTCAGGCAAGCTAGATGGTTGGCTACCCTTAGTGAGTTCGACTTCGAGATTAGATACATCAAAGGGAAGGAGAATCACGTTGTAGATGCTCTTAGAGGGAAGGTATAGGTAAATCATATAGCATCTATGAGCTCTTATGGTACATATTTACAGGATACGATCTTGTAGGAATGAAAATGGGATAACAAATACATGGAGATTATGCATAGGTTACAGCAGAGCATAGGTACAGGTATAGATGCAGGTACAAGTACTAGTGATTAGGACGCAGACTATCATCTCATGGCAGAAGGTTTGGTGAGATTTAGAGACCAGATATATGTGTGGAATTACAGTGAGCTCAAGAAGCTTATCTTGAGGGAGTTTCACGTGAAGCCATACTTGGGTCATCCAGGATATCAGAAGACGTTGACGGTGGTGAAGAAGTTCTATTATTGGCCGAATCTGAAGAAGGAAGTGGTAGAGTTCATGGCTAGATGCCTAGATTGTCAGTAGGTAAAGGCAGAATGTAAGCATCCATGTGGTTTACTATAGCCTATAGCAATTCCAAAATGGAAATGGGAGGTCATTTCCATGGATTTTATCACAAATCTTCCAAGGACAGTAAAGCAACATGATTCTATTATGGTCGTGGTTGACAGTTGAGCAAGGTAGCTCACTTCATTCCAATAAAGACTACATATTCAACCGGTGAGGTAGCAAAGGTGTTCATTAGAGAGATAGTGAGATTGCATGGTGTTCTGAATAAGATTATGTCGAACAGGGTTTCAAATCACACTTCCAAGTTTTGGAACTAGATATTTACAAGTTTGGGTACAAAGTTGGCCTTTAGTAAACTTATCATCCAGAGACAGATGGACAGATAAAGAGGGTCAATAGGATCTTGGAGGATATGTTGAGGATGTACATGATGCACCAACAAAAGAAATGGGAGGAGTATCTTCCATTAGTTGAGTTCTTATACAACAATAATTATTAGGAGGATGATTCCTTTTGAGGCATTGTATGGGCGGAGTTGTAACACTCCCATCAACTAGAGTGATCTAGTGAACATGGTACTTATTGGACCGGATATGTTGGAGGAAATGGAGTAGGAAATGCAGGTTATAAAGAAGAATCCAAAGGCAGTACAGGATAGACATAAGAGTTATGCAGATCAACACAAGGTTATCAAGGAGTTTCAGGTTGGGGAGCATGTGTATTTTTGCATGAAGCCCAAGAAAAGATCTTTGAGGATTGGTTCATGTGCAAAGTTGACACCATGGTATTGTGGGCTTTTTGAGATCCTTGAGAGGATTGGACCAGTGGCATATCGACTTGCACCACCTCCAACAATGAAGTTCCATGATGTTTTCCATATTTCATTGCTTAAGAAGTATATAAAGGATGTTGATCATGGTATTGATTGGTCTATATTGCAGGTGAAGCAAGAAGGAGAGTTCTAGCCGGAGCCTCAGTGCATGTTGCAACAGAAACATCTCATGCTCAAGAACAAAACCATAGAGAAAGTTAAAGTTCAGTGGAAGCAATTTGGGCCTCTAAAAGATACATGGGAGATGGTAGATCAAATGCGGGCCCTGTGTCCTTCATTGTTTGTTGGTTGAGGCAAAGCAATTTTGGTTTGATGTTGGCATATATTTTAATGATGTTATGGTATATGTATGTATATGTATACGGATGTAAATACTTCCATGAGCTAAGTTATAAAGGTTCAATAAGAAGTATGGGTGTCATATTATTATGGTTGTTATATTTTCATGTTGTCATGATGTTTTTCTTTTGAGCAGGTCTTTCATTGTAAATACTGCAATGAGCTAAGTTATAAAGCTCCATGGGTAGTATGTTTTCTTTTCAGTGGTTTTATTGAGGTCTTGGTGTGGTTTAACACCGAGGATGGTGTTCCCCAAGGGGGAGGGTTCTATAACAACCCTAGTGAAAATTTCATGTAATAAAAGTTAATAAAGGCAAAATAAGACCATGGTTAAGGGACACTTATTCCAAGCTAAATGTTGGGCAAAGATATCCTAGTGGGCATCACTAGATGTGTGTTTTGGCTAAGGAAAATTGGCAAAGGCTAAGGCAAAGGCATTAAAAGGCAAAAAGAATTTTTGGCACATTTATTTATGAAAATAAAGGAAATTAGGAGAAAAGTAAGGTAAAAGATCATAGGCTGCATGTGAGGAGGAAAATGAAGGAAAATAATGGAAAATGAAGAAATTAGAGGCCTCATTAATAAAAAGGCTTGGGAGGATCAGTGGGAAATTTTTGCTAACCTTTTTCCAGTTCAAGTTTGGAGCCCTCTCATTATTCTCTCTTTCTCTCTCACTCTTGGTCACTTAGAGTTTTCTTGGAGCACTCTAGCTTTAGATCAAGGAATGAAAAGCAAGCAAAGGGAAAGGAAGGAAAACAAGGATCAAGGAAAGGAAAGTAGGATCATGCAGCTTTAGCAAGAATACTTGCAGGTAACTTTTGCATTTGTGATTTCCTATCTATTTTGGACATGCATGGATTTTCATGTTGGTGTATGGTTCTCTTGCTATCGATGGAATGATTTTGCAAGGTTATGATAGTGGTTTTCAGCCTAGCCTTGTCTTTTTCTGGATGCCATGGTATGTTGGGATGTTCATCTCTATTTTGATCTTTGGTTTTTCGGATGGATTTCGTAATCCGGGGTAGAGGTGGTCTCAAGGTTCATTCCTAAAGGCCTAGGAATCCCTTGACTGGTTTTGGTAGGATACACAGTAAATCCTGAGGGAGAAGTCTCGATTTAGGGGCTAGTGATCTGGGTGTGGATTATGGTAAATCTTGAGAGACTGGTCTCGGTTTAAGGCCTAGTGATCTGGGATTTGATTGCGGTAAAGTGTGAGAGACAAGGATACGGAAAATTCCTCAAGGATAGTGATGGATTTCGGATGGCATTCCAAGTTCGGTTCGGTTGTGATCAAACCACCAATTTTGGTATGAACATAGTTTGATGAGGGTGGATGTGGTTTAACCTTTCGATTCCCTTGGTTGTTATTATATTGGTTGTTCTATGAGATCACACATTCATGCTTCGAAAATGGCACTGGGATGACTGGTTGAAAGAGAGATTTGGTTCAGCCATGTCTATGGTCGAGTGGTATGTGGAAGTCCTGAACTTGGTTGGATTTGCCTATGATTAATAAAATATAAGTTCTCTTACTTTTACATTGGTTTATATGTGGATTTAATGACTATCATATCTATGATATTTATATGGTTTTATGCTGGTTATAAGCATGGTTAAATGACTAGTTCATGTCATGGTTATTTCAAGTATTTACTTGTAATTTTTTAATGGACTGAAGCAAAACCTAATTGATGTTATAACAGTTCAATGGAGAAGGAGGTGATCCTTCTGGTTATGTTTCATAAGTTATTTCATTCATTTATGTTATGTCTTGTATCTTAGACCTGTAGGTTGCATTGATGCCAAGTGTTTGACAAAATGTTAGTCCCGGTTGGGGATGCTCGGGCCTAGTCTTGAGGTTGATTTTGATTTATCAACATTGTTATCATGTCTTTCATGGATTCTAAAGGTTGTAGAAAGTTCTGGGTAGAGGTTGGGGTTTTGGGATAGAAAAGTGGCTATAATCATGGGGTCGCTAGCACAGGTATGCTGAGAAAAGTCCACAGTCACTGGCACATAGGCCTATGAGAGCGACTTTGGGTTTCTGGATGTTTTCATGCCTATAACATGAGAGCGAATATGGGTTAAAAGGCTTAAACAATTAGTGGGACTTAGGAATAAGATGTCTGAATGGCGGGCATGTCTCCTGAGGGTGTTGTTGCTGATGTGGATGAGTTTGTTTTATATGCTCCGCCAGTTCCATTTCCTTAAGGTCACTAACGAAGTTGAATCCCTTATAGTATCCTCTCTCGTCGCATGTTTACCCTGGTTGGTAGGTTGCTTGAGTGGACCTGGGAGGAGGGGGTGTTACATAGGGTTTAATCAAAACTAAAAGGGTTTGGTTATATTAAGAGGTCCACTCTGTTACTGTAGAAATTTGATCTCGGCTATGGGTAAAGCTCCCCAACCTTAGCCATGGTGTTTTCTCTAACAATTAATATTGTCTCAGTTATGTAATATTGTCCGACCATGTTGGGAAACTTATTTGTGTTCACTATCTGATTTATCTGTCACAAGAAGACTGTTCTCCCAACCATGAGTCTGGAAATGATGTTCAGACTCTCCCCCGAGCTCCTTGCTCCAAACAGTTCCTTAGTTTTAAATATCAAGGTAACCCCTCTGAATCTCAAGACTGACCAGTCTAGTTCAGGTTTATTTTCTTCCTTAAGGTTCATGGCTAGCATCCAACTCAAGAACACTCTAGCCAAACAATACTCCACCTTTCCGTAGAGATCATTGCTGCCAAATCCTTTTCTCGTTATCCTTTCTTTTTATTCTCCCTTTGAGATTCCCCTTTTTCCCTTTTTTTCCATCTCCAGGGAAAGAAAGAAAGTGATAATTGTTTTCTTCCAACTGAATTCAACTGTTGGGAGGTTTCTTGGAATTTGCTACTCACGATTCTTCTTATGATTTGTTTTTCACACATATTTAATTTCAAACATTTCATGTCAGCTATAAAATTTGACTAGACTCTTCTCCAAGCCTCAAGGCCGATTACATCCATAGTTCAAAATATTTAAAAGCAAATAAAAAAAAATAAAGTTACTTTAGTAATTGATGCATTCAGGGGTGTTACACTTCTCCAGTTTAATTTTTCTTATGTCATATCTATCATTTTATATAAAAAGATACATTCTTATAAACTTGATTTTCTATATCATTTTCATACCAATGAATTACAAAAGTCAATTCATGATCTACCATATATTTTTAGTTTATAAATTGAGATGGTATGACATTATAAATGTACATAGTTTCATATTAAATTGAGCTTATTCAAAGGATATTCATGTTGCAGTGTTGGTAAGTGAACACAAATTATTGACTTAAAGATTTTCATAATTTTAAAAGAAGAAATTAACTTAAAATTTATTATATAATATTTTTTTTTATAAATTAAACCAATTTAGATTCATCTTCATTCTAGATCTACAAGTGCTGAGAAGGATTAAATCTTTTTTTACCCTAAAATAAATTTTCATGTCAATAGATTTCATCCCTCTCAGTTCTTGGTAGATTTGGAGTTAAGATGGATCTAGGCTCATTTAATTTCCCCCTTTAAATATGCTATATTCCACATAAATACCATGGGCCATTTTTATTTTTATTTTTATTTTATTTGTATAAGATTACTTTTATTTTTATTTTTGTTTTACCTTAATCAAGTTGAAATGTTTACATTATATTACAACATATCTACCTTACTACATGAGAAAGCGTCTCTCGGGAGCACTTAATTTAATATCAATTTGATTTCATTTTAAGTTTAGATTTATTTAAACATTTTTTTCATTTATTTTATTATATAAAATTACTTTAAAACTATCTTAGTAAAACAAACAAAAAATTTAAGTTAACATTTAAAGAATTTTAAATATATTTTTTCAATTACTTTAATCAAATTAAATATAATTAAATGAACTCAAATTAGTTTTAAAAAATTATTATTTTAAATATTTAAGAAAACTTAACGATTAATTTATAAAAACTAACATTTTAAATTATTTTTAATTTGATTTCTTCTATATTATAACATTTTCTTTACTAAATTAAGGGGTGGCAAGGGAGGGAGTGATTCTCACTAATCCCGAAGGAATACTTGTCGACCAGTATGCCTGGGGCTTGGGAAAGAAGTCTAATAACCAGGCTAAAGCTTATGGCCTCTATCTAGGGCTCCTTTTGGCCCACCAAAGGGGAGTTACGAATGTCACAATTTTGGGAGATTCCTTCCTGGTCATAAAGCACATGCGTTCCAACTCTCCTGCCTAGAACAACAATTTAAATCAACTGCTTCAGGGAGCCCATGGAATTCTCTCTTTCTTTGTCAATTTTTTATTTTACCATATTTTAAGAGCATTAAACTCTGAGGTGGATTTACAAGCTAATATGGGTTGTCAATTGAATGAAGGGGAAAATGTTGTTAATGAAAACTATGGTGTTGTACCCATCCCTTAGTTTCATTATGCAAGTTTCCCTTATATTCTCCCCCCCAAAGTTTTTTATTATAATCATGAACTTATAATTTAACCCCTCCTCTATATGCCCCCTCGATGGTCCCTATATTCACCATACCCCCCGCCTACTCATGTGGACTCTCCCCTTTGGCACCTAGAAATGTTTGAGGTCTCATATTGCATTTCTCTTTAAGCGAGGCGATATGAATATGGGCCAAGTGATGTCTCCTATGTTGAAGGACCCAATAAGCGTGAGAGCTCTCTTGTCCATCTCTCGGATTATGGTTTCTCACTGGAATTTTGAAGCGTTCCCCATGTGATATTCCTCTGAGAGCAAGCCGCATTTAATGCTCCTGGTTCAGATCAGACGGCTCAATTGCTCGAAGGAAAGGATGCATGAAGTGAGGGTCAATTCAAGTTGCAGAGTAATCATGGAGCCACCATGGGATCCCATAGGCATGCAACCCACTCCTTTGTGTCATACGGGGCTCCTGTATGGCTCATTTTATATAATGTGGAGGTGCAAATTGAATTTCTTCATACCCTTGGAGCACAACAGGCTGAGAAGGAAATTTGATAGATTTTGGCTCCTTTTGGGAGGCCTGGGTAGTCCCTAGCTTGTCACAACTATTTCATAGGACTCTTCATTGGAATTAGATTGGGGTTGTTCTTCTACCCATCCCTGAGTGTCACTGCATTTGGTGAAGCTTACCCGGTTGGTATTGGCTTGTCATGCAATTGGTGAAGCGGTCAAAAGTCGTTAAGTAGCAGTCCATAGGTCCTCCACAATGGCTTCGGGTTCTTGGGGTTGTTGTCGTCCTCCCTTAGGCAGGGTGGCAAGGGACTGCTCCCATGATTGGGTCAAGGTGCCATTTGAAAAAGGGAACACTTGATGGGGCTTTGGGGTTAGCCCAATCATGTATCTAAATATTGTTGAAGATGAGGATCTTTCTTTTTGAAGCAAGCAACAAAGAATCTTGTCTTAAGTTATTGCTAGACTTTCTATGCTGCCTACCATCACAACTTTTAAATCTTTTTCCTTTTGAGCTAAGTTTGGATGAAAATTTTGATAACTTATTCTTACTGAGTATTCATTTAATAATAAGTTTGTTGCTCACTTGAGTCCATCTTAATTCTCAAAGAAATAATTTTTTCTCTTAAATAAATTGTAGCTTAAATTGATTTCTCAAAAAAATATTTTTTTCCCTTTGATAAATTGTGGTTTAAATTGATTTCATTCATATAGCAAGATAAAGTTCCTTTAGAGAAATATTCCCATTTCAATCAACTTGTAGAACCTTAAGTTGTGGTTGCATCCCTATATTTACTCAAAGAATAAATCCATTAACATTTATCTTCGTGGTTATAATTTCCATTTTTTCCCAAACTATATATATATATATATATAGAGAGAGAGAGAGAGAGAGAGAGAGAGTAAAATAAGTTAGTTACTTCCTCATAAAATGAAGATGTGTAATTCATTCAATTCTTAATATAAAATTGATATGTGGCATTTAAAAAATATTAATAAAAATAAAAATAAAAATATTCAATGTGGGTTATAAATCAAATATTTCACCAAAATTAAGTAATATTGTCATGTATTTAAAACTATATTAATAATAGATAAACATTTTAATATGAACAATATGCTTCATAAATAAAATATTTTAATGTCTATATTAAGTCAAATATTCTAATATCATTTATGCATATATGTATTATAAAAGAAATTAAAAAAAATATAAATTCTTATGATTAAAAAATTATGAAACATTTCAAGTAGTCTTACTATTTTACATTTTGGTCATTTTTCAAGTATATTTAAAGGTCAATTTAGTCTAAAATCTAGCAAAGACATGTTGAAATTGCAAATCTATGTTGTGTAGTCTGCATAATTCAAGTATCTAAGAAGACTTTCAAGGTATTATATTGTGTATTGTGTATTCAAAACACAAACATTCATCTTGTGTATTGTTGAGTTGGGCGGGAATGTAGACTCAAGTTGAGGAGGGATGGGTGAGGGACACCATTATTGGGGTCAGAGCTGATGGGACAATAAGCCTCGCCAAGAACAACTCTAACGGCCACATCTTTGCAGTAAAATCCACAACTAGTTATAGTTCGGCATTGGACAATGAATACAAGATTTTGCGGTGTATGAATTCTCCATACATTGTTCATTGCCTGGGGCACAATTATAGTGTCGTGAATGGTGTTGGCGCACAATTTATTCATGGAGTGCATTCCAGGTGGCAGTGTGGGGGATCTGCTGGTTAAGTTTGGTGGGAAGATCGATGAATCCATGATCAGAGCCTACACTCATGGTATCCTGCGTGATATTGATTACCTTCACAAGTAGGGGATTGTGCATTGTGATATCAAGGGCAAGAATGTTCTTGTGGGTGCCAATGGTATGAAGCTTGTTGACTTTGGTTCTTCCAAGAAGCTTGGGCATAAGGAGGATGGTTAGCAGACACTGCAATTAAGGGGGACTCCTCTGTGGATGGCTCTAGAGGCAGTGAACCAAGTGGAGCAAGGGCCTGCTTATGATATTTGGTCTCTCAGATGTATTGTACTAGAGATGGCCACTGGAAGGCCTCCATGGAGCAATGTTTCCAATCCCCTTACCGTGATGTATAAGATTGGATGCACATAAGAGCTACCAGATTTTCTTGCATCGCTTTCACTTCAGATTGAGGATTTCCTAGAGAAATGTTTTCGGAGAGAAACCAAGAAGAGATGGACCAATAGAGAGCTTTTGAACCATCCTTTTCTAAAGGATGACTACTCTATCATGAAGGAAAAGTCAATTCATGATCTACCATATACTATATATTTTTACTTTATAATTTGAGATGGTATGAACTTATAAATGTAAATAGTTTCATATTAAATTGAGGTTATTCAAAGGATATTTACGTTACAGTGTTGGTGAGGTGAATATAAATTATTGAATTAAAATTTATCATAATTTTAAAAGAAAAAATTAAAATTAAACCAATTTAGATTCACTTTAATTCTAGATCTATCAAGTGATGAGAGGGATTGTAACACCCTCAGGTATTGTGAATATTTTCCATTTATCATTTCTTACTTTTACTGTATAAGACTTAAACGAGAAAGGGCTTAGTTGAAAAGCTTAAATGCATCTTGATATTTAAGTAATTATTTTATTATTAAATGAATGAAAGATTTTGGTGAATCTTGGAAACTCACGGGAAGGTCCAAAAACAAATTCTTGAACTTCCAAACGGTTACTAGCAGTAAAAATTATCTCCTTCCCTGAAGGTTAAAAAAATCTCAGTGGGAAAAACAAGGGGTTAGCTAGCAAAGGTTGAAACGCCTGGAGAGAGAGCATCAAAGACATTTTATCAGCTTATCTAAAGTTTGACAGGACGCTACCATGGAGTATTTCTTGAGCTTGACTAGAGCTAGTGGAAATCTCCTGAACTGACTTAAGTCTATAAATTTTCAGTTGGACGGGGTCTTGATGGCTGAGAATTGACCAGAGATCTCCTAATTTGACTTAAGTCTGTAAATTCTAGGTAGGACAAGGTCTTGATGCTTGAGAATTGACCAGAGATTCATTATTTGTTTGACTGTTCTGGAAGCAAGGAGCTCGAGGGGAGAAACATAAGTGGTTGTCGTTCTCGTTGGAAGGGTGGTGTGACCTTTCCTGGTTGAGTTTTCGAGACAAGCCTAAGCTAATTCAGATAAGTGTGACCGTGATTTTTAGAATTTATGTTTTTCTGTGATTTTGTTTCTTTATTATGATTTGTTGGGAAATAATTAATTTTATGACTCGAAAATGAAGTTTATTATTAATTTTTAGAAGTGGAAATATTCTTTACACATGATTGAACGTGAAAAGTAGAGAAATGGCTAGCCCTTGACCTATTTAAGGACAATGTTTCGTTGAAGGAATTGCATTGGGAGGAAACTATTTAGTTGCAGAAAGTAAAGAGAGAAAGAAAACCCGTAGTGAGTGGATCCATAATCGTATAGTGAAAAACCCTATAGAAATGGATGAAGGAAATTAGCTCTAAGAAATGAGTTAAGGATTTCGGTTGAACTCCGAGTCTTAGCCCAAAGTGGTCCATAATCGGGTTACAGTGAAGTAAATACCCTATGGGCAGAGACAGGGCCAAGATCTCAGACCCATTACTGTTGGGTATGTATAAAAATAAACATAAGAAATAAAATAATAACAACAGTTTGAGTTAGAATGATTGAAATTAAAGGTAATATATATAAATTCTAATTGCAACAAGAACACATCTGTCATTTGAGTATTGCGCGAGATACAAAGTCTATTCATACCCTCATTATCCAATTTACAGGAAAAAGAGGAGAGAATAGTTAAACCAGAAAATAACATGGTAACGGTCAAACCCTGATATTCCATCAAGAAATATATGTTAAAGATGAATAGATCATGTCAAACAATACACACATTTGTATTATGAAGGGAAATGTTATACCACGGCCTGGTTGATAACTACCATTATTCAAATGAGAGATACAATAAGAAACAATAAGAAATAGTGAAAATTCAAGTTAACATATAACTGAGAAAATTTGTCAAGGACCTTTATATGAAACCCCATTTACACAACAGGTCGAGTGATATTTCAAATTAAATTTACAAACAAATGTTGGAATGTCCATTCTTAACAGGAAAAAATTCAAGGATGGAAATTTATCTTAAGTTTAGAAACCTTGGTGAATCACATTAGTCCCTAATATTAAAATAGTAAAATGTTTGTTGATATCAATGTAAAATTATTCAAATTTCTATTGATTTTATATAGATCCTCTATAACATTTTGGAAATTTCAAAAGTAAAGTACATTTATACTATAAAATTTGGGTGAATATTTTTTCCGGGAAAATCAGTTAAAATTAACCCACTTGCAAATATTAGCCCCTAAAATTTTCCTTGGTTCTTAAGGAAGAAATAAAATAGCCAAAGTTCTAAATATATTATTCAACAACAACAAAACTAATACCTCGGGTCGTGGGATGTAACCGCTAGGAAACTAGCGAATGTCTTCCGCTAATAACCATAACACATTAAATTCTTCAGGGTTTTCAATGATGACAAGAAAATGTCCAAATTCTGATTTTAACCAAAGGGGGAAACCATCCACAAGGGTTAGTGAAGACATTCTAACATAAACCTGCAAGCAAGGGGAAACCAAGAACCAACCTGGAAGAAGAAAACATCGAGGTAAGTGCAGGCCACGACAGCCGTGAGCTCCAATTGTAAATTTATAAAAAAAAAACAAAGTCGAGTAGGAAGTGAACCTACAAATAGCCAAGAAGGTACAAGGGGGTTACTTCCATAGCAAGACAAATATTAGAAATTCACAAATAATCAGAAATTGTACTCAATAAGGCCAGGGTTTCTTACCTTGGAAGATTGAAGAGTTAGACCTCTGCTCACTGCAAGCTTGAGATAGAACATAATACCCTGTTATCTGATATAAAAGGAAAGCTATTAACTGAGATTACATTAAGGAAATTATATGGTTTACCTAGTAATTAAGTGGATTCTCTTCCATGGCCTTGAGTAAATCGTGACCGACCTTGGCACATCTGTGATAAACAAGACCAGGGAATTATAACCTTGAAGTTGTACAAGCCTGTAGTAGACCCAGGGGTAAATGAATCGAGAGCGGTGAAGTTTACATACAACTTGCCCAGAGGGAAAAACCCTAGATGCTGGAACCAAGCTGCAGACCAGCAGAATCCCAACCACTAAATGACGAAATGACCAAGCGAATCATGAGGGTGCGAGGTAGGTAGTTACCCAAGAATTTGAACATTCTATCTCCACCGTTGGATGAGGCAGTGACACATCCATGGTCTCCCGTAACCCAGGTGTCATCTGCAGTGGTGGTATTGTCTCACATTGGAGGAATGCAGTGGTCGATTGAGAAGCTTCATAACACACAAGCTAGGGTGGGGGTAAAATCCTTATCTTAACCTTAGGATTGGAGAAATACTAATGATACAAATCAACCACCACTAAATTTTAAAAATGCTCACATACCACCCATTTATATCCTAACAATTTGATTATGGTAGTGATGGTCGATTGTACCAATCTACGTGTCTAAACTATTAATAGCCCTTGGTTGCATAATATAAACTATTAAGTATCCCTATTACGTTACCAAGCCTATTGTCAACATTCAATATGGGTGTGTAATTGTGTTGTAATTTTTTTTTAGTATGATGTATGTAAGAACATGTTACAAGTGGTATCAGAGTGCCATGGTTACGACATTGTGGCCTATTGGGCAATTGTGAAATAACAAAATATAAATGATGCACAAAGAAGGAGAAACATGAGGAGGGGAGTGGGAATCACTCTACCTGGAAGATTATCAGGAGGATCTAGACTAGAAATTCATACAAAAGCTAATCCTGAAATGTGGGTTCAGTTAAGGGGGGAAGTCACAACATGAACGCACTGTTGTTGGAAACAATTCAACAACTATGAGCTGAAATGACGAACTTAAGGGTCAATAACGGGCGGTTAAGGCTAGAACAAGAGAGAATAATGAAGAGTATTTCAGATAGGAAGAATCAAAGAAATCCAAACCCCAATCTAGAAGATGGAAATAGAGGAAAAATGCATTGACAAGAGGAGGACAACTCAGAGGTTGAAGGGGTAGAATTGATAATGAAGAAGAATCTGAAAATACTTCTAGAGGAAAATGGAACAAGAGACCTAGGTAAGAATTGCAAGGAGAGTTTAAGAAAATTAAACCTCCAACATTTTGATGGAGAGGCAGAAGAAGCCAATGAATCTTGGTTAATTAATATGAACAAATATTTCCATATTTATGAATACGATGACAACCTTAAGGCTCGATTAGAAATCTATCAGCTGCAGGGTAAAGGAACTTTATGGTGGTAGGAGATTAAAATTATTCGGGGATTGGATGATAAAGAGGTAACATGGGACAATTTTCAGAGACACTTTAAAGATAAGTATCTGACATAATGGTTCTATGACAAAAAAGAGAAAGAATTTCATGGCTTGAAGTTGGGATAGTAGTCCATGGATGAATTTATAACCAAGTTTACTTCCTTATTATGATGTGTTCCCTATATTCGAGAGGAGAAAGCTAAAGCTCAACATTTTATCAGTAGTTTATCTATTTTCACGAAGGAAAGACTAGAATTTGACAATCCAAAGTCAATGGATGAGGCTATTTAGAAGGCTCAAATATTCTATCAGCATATGAGGCAAAAGGGTGATGCCAGTAATGGATGGCCAAACAGAAAAAGGGAGAAGAGTTTCAAAATTCCAAAAGTGTTAAAGTGGTTAGAAATAAGGCTACACATAAGAAGAAACTGAATGAACCTTCCAGGAAAAATCAACAAAGATTTCGATTGCAAAGCAAAACCAAACAAACAGAGGCGTCCAACAATCAAGAACATAATCAAGGGTAGAAACCCCCTTACAGTGTTGGGGTTGCGGGGAGCCCCATTATTATAAAAATTGTCCTCACCATGCCAAAGGAGAGCCAACTCCTAATATATAGGAATCCTCTACATTTTTGGAGGTGGAAAGGAACATATCGCGAATCAATGTTGCATTGGAAGATCATCAGGTTGAATATCAACCAACGATGGTGGAATTTGAAGGTAAATTAGTTAATTGTCCTGTTTCTATTTTGATAGATTTTGGTGCAAGCTTAAGTTATGTTAATCTGAAATTAGTTGAGATGTGTCATGTGAAGAGTATTAAATTTAGGAACCCATGGCTAGTACAACTGGCCACTAGAGCAAAGCAGATAGTATCTGCCAAGGTGGAGGAATGTCTTATCGAGATAGGAGGACAACAAATCAAGGTGAATCTAAACCTACTGCCTTTAGGATCTTACCATATGTTGATAGGGATGGATTAGCTAGAAAGTCATTGGTTCTTAGTAAACTGCAAAGAGAAAACCATCAGTTTCCTCACTGATGAAGGTGTTAGACAAGAGATCCAGCGCATTAAAAGAGGCATAAAATTGTGACCAATTACAACCCATCAAATAGGGAATTGTATTCGGAAAGGTTGTCAAATTTGTGTAGTGCAAGTGGGTTATACTAACTCTAGGAATAAAAGAGCCGCTCTAGAGAATATCTTGATCATTCATGAATTTTTTTATGTATTCCCAAAGGATATTCTCAGGCTACCTCCAAAGTGGTATATTGATTCTAGGATAGAATTGGTTCCAGGAGAAACACCAATATTGAAAGCTCATTATCGCATGAGTATTCTGAAGCCAACATAACTGAAAATACAGTTACAAGAATTTCTTGAAAAGGGGTACATATGCCCAAGTGTGTCACCCTGGGGACCCCTATATTGTTTGTCAGAAAGAAGGATGGAAGCTTATGATTATGCATTGACTATAGGCAACTAAATAAATTAACTATGAAAAATAAGTACCCATTACCAAGAATTGATGATTTATTTGACCAAGGGTGCTACCATGTTCTCAAAAAATGATTTATGATTAGGATATCATCAAATAAGGATTAAAGAGGAAGATATATACAAAACGACATTCCAAACTCGTTATGGTCATTAGAAATTTGTTGTTTTTCCATTCAAGCTCACCAATGTCCCAACAACATTTATGAGCTAGATGAATGGTATATTACCCCTATTTGGACAAGTTTGTTGTGATTTTTATTGACGATATTCTGATTTATTTGAAAAATTTGAAAGAACAAAAAGAACATCTCCGGATAGTGTTGCAAAAATTAAGAGAAAATCAACTTTACCCCAAATTCAATAAATGTGATTTTTATCAAGATCAAATTCAATGTTTGGGATATGTTGTTTCTTTTGAAGGTACAGATGTGGATCATGAGAAGATTAAAACCATCATGGAATGGGTTGTTCCCAAAAATGTGACCGACATATGGTCTTTTATGGTTTTGGCTGGGTATTACCGTCGCTTTATAGAAGGATTGCTATAATTGCATATCCTATAACTTCCTTGTAAAAAAGGGAAGACCATTCAAATGGATAGCAGAATGCCAACACAACTTTGAAAGGTTGAAGCAATTATTAACAACCACCCTTGTGTTACAAATTGCAGACTTAGAGAAAGAGTTTACTGTGTGTATGGATGCCTATCAAGAGGGTGTGGGAGGTGTTCTAATGCAGGAGGGAAAGGTAATCGCTTATGAATCTCGTAAGTTGAAGGAGCATGAGCATAAATATTTTGCTTATTAGATGGAGTTGATTGTTGCAGTACATGCTCTAAAAGTTTGGTGACATTATTTGTTAGGGAAAATATTTTTATTAATGACGGATCATAATAGTTTGACCAGCTTCTTTAAGCAACCTAACTTAAATGCACGTCAAGCTAGGTGGACTGCTTTCCTTGGTGAATTTGATTTTGACATTAAACACCTTAAAGGAAAGGAAAATTGTGTGTCTGATGTGTTAAGTAGGAAGTTACACTTCGTGTATGAGGTTTCCTACAGTCAAGTGGAATTTGAATTTTCTGAAGAAATTAAAGAGGTTTCTTTAAAGGACCTTGAATACAAGTTTTTATGGCAGCAAAGCAAGCAAGCACAAAATAGTGGAATGCAACCTGAAATTCATATACATAGTAACAATTTATTAACCTTAATAGATAGAATATATGTTCCTAACCAACAGTCAATCAAGCTGTTTATATTGGATGAATTCCATCAAAGCCCCTATGTTGCCCACCTCGGATATCTTAAACTATTTTTTGCAGTTAAAAAGGGGTATTTTTGGCCCAGCATGAGGAAATATATTGTTGAGTATTTGGCCAAGTGTTTAGAATGTTAGCAGGTCAAAGCTGACCATCAACATCCTGCTAGACTGATTCATCCCCAATGGAGGTGGGATATAATTACACTAGATTTTATAATCGGATTGCCCATATCAAAGAAGAAAAATGACTATGTCATGGTAGTAGTGGATAAATTGAGCAAGGTAGCCCATTTCATACCGATTAAATCACATATCAAACTGCCCAAATTGCAGATATATTTATGAAGGAAGTATTCTGATTACATGGGATATCGAGAGTGATATTTTCTGATAGAGATGTTAAGTTTACATTTGCATTTTGGAAATCTCTCTTTACTAGGTTGGGTACACATATTCAATTTAGTACTACATACCATCCGCAAGCAGATGGGAAAACTGAACGGGTGAATCGAGTGCTTGAAGATATGTTACAGATGTATATAATGAAGCAACCAACGAAATGGGATGAATACCTTCATTTAGTGGAATTTGCATACAATAATAGTTTTCATGAATCATTAAAAATTAATCCTTTTGAAGTACTATATGGGAAACAATGTAGAACACCTACTAATTGGAGCAGTCCAAAAGACAAACTAATGTTAGGACCTGACATGTTGTTGGTAATGGATCAGATAGTAAAGAAGGTGTGACAGAACTTAAAGGTTGTGCAAGATAGATAGAAAATCTATGCAAATAAAAAAATGACCTACCGAGAGTTCCATGTAGGCGATCACGTCTATGTAAAGGTTAAACCAAAGAGGAGTACTCTAATATGGGGAAGTTATGTGAAATTAGCACCCTGATATTGTGGACCTTTTCAGATATTGGAAAGGATCGAACCTATGGCATATCAACTCGCCTTATCGAGTCACATATGAATTCATAATGTGTTTCATGTTTCTATGTTAAAGAAATATGTGTATGATTCAACACATATTATAAGTTGACAGAATGTACAGGTAACTGCATGTTAAGTTCTAAAGTATATGTTTTGATTTGATGATTCAATGGACTATAGAAGTGTTATGTTATGGAATAGGTTGAACCGGACGGAGAGTTTCTGGTAGAACCTCTATGTATTCTCGACCATAGAGAAACAATGTTGCAGAGGTGAGCTATCACCTAAGCTACAGTGCAATGGAGGCACTTTATCCCAAAGGAGGCTACTTGGGAAGACGAAATTTCATGCAACAAGCATATCCTGATTTGTTCTCTGAACGAGTATGAACATCAAGGATGGTGTTCCATGTAACACCTCCTGGTTATTGTGAATATTTACCATTTTTTGTTTCTTACTTTTACTGTATAAGTCTTAAACGAGTAAGGGCTTAGCTGAAAATCCTAAATGAAGCTTGATATTTAAGTAATTATTTTATTATTTAATGAATGAAATATTTTGGTGAATCTTGGAAACTCACAGGAAGGTCCAAAAATGAATTCTTAAACTTCCAGGAAATTACAGACAGTTACAATTCTCTCTTTCCTTAGAGGTTAAAATAATCTCAGTGGGAAAAAGAAGGGGTTAGCTAGCAAAAAATGAAACACCTGGAGAGAGAGCATGAAATATATTTTATTAGCTCATCTAAACTTGAGAAGGACATTGTCATGGAGTATTTCTTGAGCTGGTCTAGAGCCAGTGGAAATCTCCTAATCTAACTTAAGTCTGTAAATTCTAGGTTGGACGGGGTCTTGATGTTTGAGAATTGACCAGAGATCCATTGTTTGTGTTACCGTTTTGGAAGAAAAGAGATCGGGGGGAGAAAAAAAAGTGATTTTCATTCTCGTTGGAAGGGTGGTGTGACCTATCTTGGTTGATTTTCTGGGAAAAGCCTAAGCTAATTCAGATAAGTGTGACTGTGGTCTTCAGAATTTATGTTTTTCCGTGATTTTGTTTCTTTATTGTGAATTGTTGGGAAAAAATTAATTATATGACTCGGAAAGGAAATTTATTATTAATTTTTAAAAGTGGAAATATGCTTTACACATGATTGAACATGAAAAGTAGAAAATGGCTAGTCCTCGACCTATTTAATGAAAATGTTTTGCTATAGGAATCACATTAGGACAAAATTGTTTAGTTGCAGAAAGTAAAAAAAAGAAAGAAAACCTATAGTGAGTGGATTCATAATCGTACAATGCAAAACCCTCTTGAAATCGGTGGAGGAAATTAGCTCTAAGAAAGGATTTAAGGATTCTGGTTGAACTCCGAGTCTTAGCCCAAAGTGGTCCAGAACCAGGTTACAGTGAAGTAATTACCATATGGGCGGAGACAGGGCTGAGATCCTGAACCCATTACCGTTGGGTATGTATAAAACAGACACAAGAAAAAAAAAATAGCAACAATTTGAGTTAGAATGACCGACATTAAAGGTAATATATACAAAATTCTAATTGCAACAGGAACACATATGTTGTGTGAGTTCTATGTGAGATACAAATTTTGTGCATACCCTCGTTATCCAGTTTACACGAAAAAGAGTAGAGAATAGGTAAACCAGAAAATAATATTGTAAAGGTCAAACCTTGATATTCGATCGAAAAAGAAATATTAAAGGTGAATAGATCATGCCAAACAATACACACGTGTATTATGGAGTGAAATGTTATACCACGACCTGGTCGATAACTATCGTTATTCAAATGAGAGATACAATAAGAAATAGTGAAAAAATGAGAAAAAACTGTCGAGGGCCTTTATATGAAACCCCATTTACACAATAGGTCGACTGGCATTTCAAATTAAATTTACAAACAAATGTTGGAATGTCCATTATTAAGGAAGAAACACAACAACCAAAGTTCCAAATATAGTTTTCAACAACGTCACTACAAATACCTCGGGTCATGGGATGTAACCGTTGGGAAACCAATGAATGTTCTTTGCTAATAACCATAACACATTAATTCATTCAGGGTATTTAATGACGACAAGAAAACATCGAAATTCAGATTTTAACGAAAAGGGGAAACCCTCCACAAGGGTTAGTGAATACATTCGGATAGAAACCCTCAAGTAAGGGGAAACCAAGAACCAACCTGGAAGAAGCAAACACTAGGGTAAGTGCAAGCCACGACAACCGTGAGCTCCAATTGTAAATTTATAAAAGAAACAAAGTCAAGCGGGAAGCAAACTTGCAAATAGCCAAGAAGGTACAAAGGGGTTACTTCCATAGTAAGACAAATATTGGAAATTCACAAATAATCAGGCATTGTGCTTAAGAAAGCCAGGGTTTCTTACCTTGGAAGAGGGAAGAGTCGGACCTCTGCTCGCCACAAGCTTGAGATAGAACATAATACCCTGTTATCTAACATAAAAGGAAAGCTATTAGCCGAGATTACAATGAAGAAAGTCTATGATTTACCTGGTAATTGAGTGGATTCCCTTCTATTCCCTTGAGTAAATCGTGATCAACCTTGGCCCACCTGTGATAAATAAGACCAGGGAATTATAACATTGCATGAAGAAATTGTGCAAGCTTGTATCATACCTGAGGGTAAATGAATGCAAAGCGGTGAATTTTACTTGCAACCTACTCAGAGGGAAAAACCCTAGATGCTGGTGTTGGAAATAATACTGAGAGGGGGGGGGGTGAATCAGTATTATCAGATCAATCAAACTTTTCAATTTCATACTCAGAAACATATACGCTACTTCAATTAAGTGAACCCGCGTGTACACGCTATTGTATCTAATGAAACTCGCGTATATCCAGAGATCTTATAATTCAGTTAGCTTAATCTTCAGTAAATGCATCAGATCATTATTAAGCATATTAACAGTAAACAGGTGCAGAATAACAGAACAGAACATCACACAAGAGCCACACACATGAACACAAAGATATAAGGTGGAAACCCAATGTGGGTGAAAACCACCTGCTGCAAGTCATCTCAATCTTCTTCTTAATAAGAAAATCCTTTTACAATATTTGTACTGGTGCAGTCTTATACCAATACGGGAGCTACAACCCCCTTTGCTCTTGTACTAGCCGATCCATTTACTAGTACGCAGGCTGCTACCTGCTACAATGCTCCAAAGATCTCCTTTAGCTTTTGTACTAGCTTAGATACTAGTACGTAGGTGCTTGCCTACAATCTTCTCACCTCCGGGTACCACGTTTCATCAATTTTCAGACTGGATACACTGAAGCACAACACATAATCTGTAAGGCCACTTTTCATCCAATTTTCATACTGGACCCATAACTATCATTGAAGCTCAAAACAATCATCAAACTCTGAATCACTGAAACCCTGTTAACAACAGTCACCAGAACACAGAGCAGACACAGAACTCTGTAATAACCATCAGATCCATCTGCAACTTCAAATATTAAGATTTACAATGTATACGCTACTTCGATGAATCAAACCCGCGTGTATACGCGCTTTTATCAAAGCAAACCCGCGTACAGATCTAAAAATAATTTCTATCAACTTGCAGCTGTACCAGACATCAATCATACTCATAATACTTATAGAACAATACATGCGTCAGTATGTAGATCTAGAATAAGCATCATAAAGATAGTTCATTTCAAACCATTTGATCCCGATCTCTCCTTAGATCTAGTTCTCCATCAACCGATGAGATCTGATCCCGATCTCTCCTTAGCTCAGATCAAGCAATGCATCATCAACCCATAGCCTGCATACTGGATCTCATACTTCTTCAGATATTCAAGACATTTCAGATACTCTTGCCTAATGATTTCCTTCTCCTTATATAGCCTTAGGCCTTGCTCAATATCAAGAGCCAAAACCATAGTAACACAATACCATCAACTTCAAAACTAGGGATCGACACGCTCGTCGAGACACAATGGTCCGAAACCATAGGCACAACTTCCAAGGACTAACCGCCATGGACCAAAGGTACTTTTCCACATACACGCGCTTTTGATGAAGCCAACCTGCGTGTACACGCGACTTGGGCTTAACGAACCTGCGTGTATGAACTTTCTCTTCTTCTTATAGTCTGATCATCAATTCCTTGCTGCTGACCTTCTGTACTATGATTTTTCATCAGTGTGGTTTGCCATCAAGGACAACACTTATCTCATAATGCCAACAATCTCCCCCTTTGGACTTGATGGCAAAGCTAACTTGTCACACTTAGAACTATCATCTGATTCCTTTGAGCTGTCCTCCATCAGTCACATCTGATATCTCTTCTGAAGATTCATCATCTGATTCCTTTGAGCTGTCCTCCATCAGTCACATCTGATATCTCTTCTGAAGATTCACCCAGTTATACATAAGTGAGATATTCTTCTATGAGAGGGTTGCCATCAAGTACAACACATGCATCATAATGCCAACAATCTCCCCCTTTGGACTTGATGGCAACAACACCAAATCACTCTCCCCCTTTGACATCAAGGGCAAAGGGTGGACCAAGATATTCTCTTCCTTTGCTGAATCATTCCACTGTCCATACTCCCCCTGAGTACCTGCTGAAATCTCTGAATAGTCTCCCCCTTTGTATATGCCAAGGTGTACCAATCTGTCCATGCTCCCCCTGAGTACATGCTGAATCTCTGTACCGCTGAAGTGTGTTGTACATGCTCTTCCTGACTGTAGGCAAGATCTGCAAAAGATGTTCTTCAAGAAGAACATGACTCTATACATCATAAAAGACCTTCCTATCACCAAAGACTCATACATACATCCATCTCTCAACTAAGTGAGGATATACAAAAATTGACTCATCCACCCAACCAAGTGGGGATACATCAAAAGTTTACATATGACAACCAATCATATTGCATCAATCATCCCAGGCATAGTGGGGAAACCAAAATAGGCCGTTACATGACCTTGACACCATAAAAGAGATATCACAAATGAGATACATGACATAGCGACAATAGATCTAGACCAAGACTTATGAAAGTCACAAATAACTGATATCGCCAGCATCTTGTCAATCAGCATTCAGATCAGCAACCAAGAGATCCTTTTGTTCTTCCTCTGACTTTGATTCACCTGAAATCAACAACAACTTGTGAACTAGAACCAAAGGCTTCTAAGATAATGCCAACAATGCATTATTGGAAGATTATCTGCTCCCCCTGAACCTGTGCCAGATGATCTCTGTCAGACCTATATCAAACTTTCTGCAACCAACATCTGTCCCTGCTGATTTCCTTCAAATCTCCATATACGCGTCTGTATACACATAAACAAGCGTATATACGCAGATATCCCTTGCGCAATACGCGTACACCATATACGCGACTATCCCCTTGTAAAACGGCGTATGCACGCGGATATCCTTTAAACAACACGCGTACACAAATTTCCATATCAGCAACCTGTAAATGTCCTGTAGAGAATAGGTCATCAACCTATAACAAGGTATGTCTGCATCAATTCATCCCTTTGAACAGAATTCAGAGTCATTCACATTGTATCATGTGTGAAACCACCATAGCCATTTCATCAAGCTCTACATGATCCAAGTATCATTACTTGGGAACATCTGCATCAATCAACATATGTAAGGATCAACCTATCATCATATAGATAAGAACTCATCACCATGTCTTCAATAAAGCAACTTTGAGTAGTCATCCATGTATCAGCACTATGTATCTTGAGCTCAAATTCTTTTGACAAAGATTCTTGATATCATCATCAGCAACAATCCTTATCCGCATGAGTGCCTGCATCATAACTGTATGATATTTATGCATATGACAACCGCAGTATATAAGTGACTCATCATCAAGTGAGGAAGATGTGTATTCAAGCTTTGTACTTCTCCTTGTTCTTATGAAGATCACCATGTAAGCACCATATATGCATCATCAAAGAATCAACCATAAATCTGATCTGAACATCTTCTATGTAACTCCAAGAATCAAATGAGAGTTTATCATAGACAACTCACAATAGCAAGATATATCATTTAGCCATATAAGAATCATCACCAAGGATTATTAACCATAATGCCAACAATGAATTACTAAAGGCATATGCTCCCCCTCAATCAGTGCCATCTGTTAGATCTGATCATGTATAAGCATCAAAACATCATCATCCTCAAGTTAGGATTAAAACACTTCTAGACATCATACAAGTAACAAAACATTTCCACACATCCTCAGCAGACTGAAGCTATTAACCAAATGGACTGAATCATATCAGATCCCTTTTCTGAGCCTGTCCCCACTGCTTTTCCTCAGACTGACATATACGCGACTTTGCAGTGTCTAACTCGCGTATATACGCGACTTCCCTTTAAGGAACTTGCGTATGAGATTCAGGACACTGAAGGTTTACACTTTCAGCTCCCCCTGAGTCTGATATGTCTATGTTGTGCTGTGTCTCAGTACATTGTGCTGACTGTACTTCCTTCTTCCTCCATATCTTCAAGTGTGATGAGGTTTTCTCCTTTTGATGTGATGTCCATCCTTTGTTCCTGCATTCCTTTGCTATATGTCCAAGCTTTTTACATGCATAACATCTTACATGTTTCATATTTCTCCTGTAGCAATCAGCAGCTTTGTGACCATACATATTGCAAGCAAAGCAATATCCATTAAAGTACCTTGATTGAGATGACCTGTCCGCATAATAGTCTTGAACTCTTCTTCTTCTACATCTAGCTGCAACATGTCCAAGATTATGACATACATAACATTCAATATTATTCATAGGAGGAGTAAAAGATTTTCTTTGAGGAGCCTTTTTCTTTGATTGTTGATGGGGTTGACCTTTCATCTCCTTGTTGATCATTTTAGTTTTCTCTTTAGAGTTCCTTGCCTCACCTTGTGAGCTAGATTCACCTTCAACAGATTCATGAAAACCAAGACCAGTCTTGATAGCAGGAGACCTTTGACTACTAAGAATATCATCCAAGACTCTAGAACTATCTTGAAATCGTAAAAGCTTATCCTTTTCTTCTATTTTACCTTTCAAGATATTTACCTCAACTTGAAGTTGTTCCTCCTTTTCTAGACATTGCTTCTTCATGTCTTCTCCATATTTCCTTCCTTCTTCCAACTGATGCCTTAGTCTGAGAATCTCCTTTTCTTGTTCTTCATTCAGATCCTGCTGCATTTGACGAACTCGAAAGGCACATTCTAGTTGAGATTTTAAGCTAGTGGCTTCGTTTTCTTGTTTTGCAATAGCTTGGAGTAGATCTATATTCTGCTTCTTTGATTCTTCAAGATCTCCTTTTAGTGAGAGGATTGTAGCTTCAAGATTTTCATAGTAGCTGGATCTATCTTTGAGTTTCTTGATGGTTGTGCTTCTTTCGTTGACTTCTTTTCTTAATGATGTCACTTCATGCTGCAATTTTTGACATTGGTCTTCCTTGTCCTTGAGAAGCTTTCTTACCTTGTTTCCTTCTTCTAGTTGGGCCTTTAGTTTGGTAACTTCTTCTTTGAAAGCACATTCCCTTTTGTTCAATAGATCTTGTTGATCTTTAACTTTGTCTGCAAGCCTTCTAAACATTGCCTCTATTTGACACTTTTCTTGCTCACCCATAAAAGCATGTTCAGTAGTTTCACTATCACTTCCATCACTTTCACAAGGAAATATAGCAGGAACATCAGAGGATAACACATTCATACCTGATAATGATTCTGAATCTAATTCTGAATCTGATTCTGAATCTGAAGAACTTCTTATACCTAATCCCCAATCGACTCTCCCACTGTCATAGATCTTCTGAGATGTCTTCTTCTTCTTATGAGCTTTCTTCTTAAGCTTCTTTCCCATTGTTCCACGGATCTCCTTCAAGCGATCAAGCTTCTACCAAAGGACCTGATCTGATACCAATTGTTGGAAATAATACTGAGAGGGGGGGGGTGAATCAGTATTATCAGATCAATCAAACTTTTCAATTTCATACTCAGAAACATATACGCTACTTCAATTAAGTGAACCCGCGTGTACACGCTACTGTATCTAATGAAACTCGCGTATATCCAGAGATCTTATAATTCAGTTAGCTTAATCTTCAGTAAATGCATCAGATCATTATTAAGCATATTAACAGTAAACAGGTGCAGAATAACAGAACAGAACATCACACAAGAGCCACACACATGAACACAAAGATATAAGGTGGAAACCCAATGTGGGTGAAAACCACCTGCTGCAAGTCATCTCAATCTTCTTCTTAATAAGAAAATCCTTTTACAATATTTGTACTGGTGCAGTCTTATACCAATACGGGAGCTACAACCCCCTTTGCTCTTGTACTAGCCGATCCATTTACTAGTACGCAGGCTGCTACCTGCTACAATGCTCCAAAGATCTCCTTTAGCTTTTGTACTAGCTTAGATACTAGTACGTAGGTGCTTGCCTACAATCTTCTCACCTCCAGGTACCACGTTTCATCAATTTTCAGACTGGATACACTGAAGCACAACACATAATCTGTAAGGCCACTTTTCATCCAATTTTCATACTGGACCCATAACTATCATTGAAGCTCAAAACAATCATCAAACTCTGAATCACTGAAACCCTGTTAACAACAGTCACCAGAACACAGAGCAGACACAGAACTCTGTAATAACCATCAGATCCATCTGCAACTTCAAATATTAAGATTTACAATGTATACGCTACTTCGATGAATCAAACCCGCGTGTATACGCGCTTTTATCAAAGCAAACCCGCGTACAGATCTAAAAATAATTTCTATCAACTTGCAGCTGTACCAGACATCAATCATACTCATAATACTTATAGAACAATACATGCGTCAGTATGTAGATCTAGAATAAGCATCATAAAGATAGTTCATTTCAAACCATTTGATCCCGATCTCTCCTTAGATCTAGTTCTCCATCAACCGATGAGATCTGATCCCGATCTCTCCTTAGCTCAGATCAAGCAATGCATCATCAACCCATAACCTGCATACTGGATCTCATACTTCTTCAGATATTCAAGACATTTCAGATACTCTTGCCTAATGATTTCCTTCTCCTTATATAGCCTTAGGCCTTGCTCAATATCAAGAGCCAAAACCATAGTAACACAATACCATCAACTTCAAAACTAGGGATCGACACGCCCGTCGAGACACAATGGTCCGAAACCATAGGCACAACTTCCAAGGACTAACCGCCATGGACCAAAGGTACTTTTCCACATACACGCGCTTTTGCTGAAGCCAACCTGCATGTACACGCGACTTGGGCTTAACGAACCTGCGTGTATGAACTTTCTCTTCTTCTTATAGTCTGATCATCAATTCCTTGCTGCTGACCTTCTGTACTATGATTTGTCATCAGTGTGGTTTGCCATCAAGGACAACACTTATCTCATAATGCCAACAGCTGGAACCAAGCTACAAACCAGCAAAACCCCAACTGTTGAACGAAGAAATGACCAAGCAAACTGTGAGGGTGTTTGGTAGGTAGTTACCCAAGAAGTTGAACTTTCTATCTCCATTGTTGGATGAGACGGTGACAGATCCATGGTCTCGCATAACCCACGTGTCATCCGAAGTGGTGGTATCATGTTACATCGGATGAATGAAACAGGTGATCGAGAAGATTCATAACACATAAGCTAGGTTGGGGAAAAGATCCCTATGTTAACCTTAGGATTGGAGAAATATTAATGATATAAATCAACCACCACTAAAGTTTAACAATGCTCACATACCACCCATTTATATCGCAACAATTTGAATATGGAAGTGATAGACGATTGTAACAATCTATGAGTCTAAACTATTAATAGCCCTCGACTGCACAATATAAACTATTAAGTATCCCTACTATGTTACCAAGCCTATTGTCAACATTCAATATCAATATGGGTGTGTAATTGTGTTGTAATTTTTTTTTGTATGATGTATGTAAGAACATGTTACAAGGATTAAATCTATTCACTCTACAAGAAATTTTCATGTCAAGAGATTTGATCCCTCTCAGTTCTTGGTAGATCCAGAGTTAAGATGGATCTAGGCTTGTTTAATTTCCCCTTTAAATAAGCTATATTCCACATGAATACCATAGGTCATTTTTATTTTTATAAGATTATTTTTATTTTTATTCTATCTTGATGGAATTGAAATATTTACATTACATTACAACATCTTTACCTTATTAAACTAGAGAACGCCTCTCAAAACATTTAATTTAATACCAATTTAATTTCATTTTAAATTTAGATTTATTTAAACATTTTTTTGCATTTATTTTATTATATAAAATTACTTTAAAAATATCTTAATAAAACAGAGAATAAATTTAAGTTAATCATCAAAATACTTTTAAATATAATTTTAATAAATATAATTAAATTAATTCAAATTAATTTATAAAAAATAATATTTTGATTAAATTTCTTCCATATTATAACATTTTCTTTACTATTATTAAAAAGAAAAAAGCAAAACATAAAATGTAAACGCTTCCTACCTATGATTTAAAATTTATATAATTTTTTTCAAAATTAATAAATTAACCAAATCAACCTAAATGGTATTCCTAATAATTTACTTTCAATGACTAATTTATATTATTTTTATAATTATCTTTATTATAAAAAACTTATAACTTAAATACACTTTATTATCCTTTTAATTATATAACTTAAATACAATTTATATTATATTTTTAATTACATCTATTAAAAAACATAAAACTTAAATACACATATTTTAGCTTTCCAATATTCTTTACGCCAAAGGTAACTTGTCACTATTTCTCGTGGCCAAGTATAATGAGAAAGAAATAGAAAAGAATATGTTTTTTTAAAGTTTAAACTATTCTTTTTGAAAAAAAAATTAATTATTATTAAGATATTTTTAATTTATTTTAAAGTAGTAATTATTTATAAAGTTATTATTGAACTTAATTTAACTATATATATATATAAAATAAAATAAAGAATAACTTTTTAATGATTGTGTTAATTATTTTTAATATAATAATTAATAATAAATTTTAATAAAAAAATAATAATATAAATACAATTAAAAAATCCTAATATAAAGTAGAAAATCTTTTCTATTTATTTACAAAATTAAAATATATAAACAATACTATCAATCTTATTAATTAAAATATACATAAAATACTATCAACCATATATACATATATTTCAATAATCTCAATGAACTAGAAAATTACTTAATACACTTTTAAGGATTTTGATTACTCTAAACTTTACCAAAAATTATGAAACTTATCAAACTGTTATTTAACATAATAGGTAATGAAATATGATAAATGGTATAATTTTGTAATTAGCTTCTCATTTTATATTAAAGAGAAAATATAAAAAAAATATAATAATAAATTATAATAAATATATTTATTTCTCATTTATATTTAAGAGAAAATATTAAAAAATATAATAATAAATTATAATAAATATATTTGTTTTAATTTAATGTAATTTTATATGTTATTTTTAAAATTATTTGATAAATTATAAAATTATAAATTTAATATTTTAATATAAATTTAATTTATTTAACAAAATTAAATTTAAACCTAAATAATAAATAATAAAATTAGGTATATTATTACAAGTTTTATTCAATAATATTATTTCTAATCATTCATTTATGAAAAATGATCATATTAAAATAATAAATAACATAAAAATTTATGTTTTAAAAATAAATTTGTGTAACTACTTCTAATACCACCAACCCAATTGAATTGGATCCAACTACACAAATGACAATGGTATTACATATTTAAAAGAAAAAACGAAGAAATAATGATTTATAGATCTTATATTTAAAAGAAAAACAAAGAAATAATGGTTCATATATCTTGTATTTTCATTTCTGGGTCTATATTATATGTGTGGGGATGATAAAGAGGTGAAAGGAAAAGATTTATGGTTAATTCAATGCTAATTAAAGTTCAACATAATTGTGTTTTTTTCCGTAAGAGTTTACTTTTTAATCATCTCTTAATCATGAATAATATGTAAAATGTAGGTTGTCGCACTAATCTTATATATGATATTTATGTTTAAATTAATTTTTATGTTTAAATTAATATAAATTAATATAGACACCATTTTTATATCTACATTTTTTTTTCACTAATTTCTTCTTAAAACTCGTTCATCCAAACTTAGCCAAGCTATGACTCTTATTCTTGATCATCATATACAATGAGCAATCATATTTTGGAGCTCTCTAAGTTTCTGTATTCAAGCTTCTGTAATCCATAATGAATTAAACAAAGTCTTTCGGTAGAAATCACACGAGAGAATTTTTTGGCCAAGGAGTTTGGAACCAACAAGTGTAGTTCATCCGGTCCTGATGATGAACCACACTTGTTAGTTCGAAACACATCTGCCAAAAAATTCTCCCATGTGATTTCTACTGAAAGACTTTGTTTAACTCTTCCTTTTGTGAAGTAGTAATGAAAAGAGAGAATTGTTAAACAATTCATGTACCATTTGAAAAAGGGAACACTTGATCAGGCTCTAGGGCTCTCCCAACCATGAATCTAAATATTGTTGAGGATGAGGATCTTGCTTTTTGAAGCAAGCAACAAAGATTCTTAAGTTATTGCTGGACTTTGTATGCCAACTACCATCACAAGTTTTAAATCTTTTTCCTTTTAAGCTAAGTTTGGATGAAAATTTTGATAACTTATCCTTACTAAGTATTCATTTAATGATAAGTTTGTTTCACAATTGAATCCATCATAATTCTCAAAAAAATATTTTTTCTCTTAGATAAATTGTAATTTAAATTGATTTCTCAAAAAATATTTTTTGCTCTTTGATAAATTGTGGTTTAAATTGATTTCATCTATATAAAAAGTTAAAGTTCCTTTAAAGCAATATGCATCAATTAACTTGTAAAATCTTAAGTTGTGATTGCATTCCTATATTTGCTTTTTAAAAAAAATAAAAAAAATTAATATTTCTCAACATATAATAAATCAATAATTAAAATTAATATATACTTATAATTATAAAATATAAATATAAATAATTTATATTATAAAAGAATTTCCATTCCCGTAAAATTTTGATTCCCATAACTCTAGAAAACAAGCTCATTTTCATTAATGTCCACCTTTTTGGATTTAGGCATCGAAGGGTTCCCCAATTTAGTAGTGGAATATCAAAGGAATCTGAAGCATAATTCTTTTGAGATACATCTAATGCACACGGATCGCGTGGTTCAGTATTCTTATCAGACGAATCTAAACCAAGATTCTTTCTAGATGCTTCTAATTGCGCGTTAAAAGCACTTTTGATCCAGACAAGGGGATGATCAATGAACGGGTATTTAAATGTGATTCTTTTTAATTAATTACAGAATTTCAGTAGATTTAATGGTGGAGAGTAGAAGTTATAAGATTAAAAGAGAAATAGAGTATGTAATCCAGTTTGGAAGGACGGGGTCGACTTATCCTTGCCTCACTCTCTCCGTCCCTTATGGTCATCGGTTATCAATAGCTTTTCTAGCAAAGGCATCACTCAATCGGGTTCAATGGATGAATTCATTTGGTCACTCGAGAAATCCTCTCAGTCTATTTGTGTCAGAGATCTATATGTTGCTTTCTCTTTTGGCCAGCGGCCTTCCTCCCCCATTTTCCCTCTCAAATTTTGGAAAGCTTCTTGTCCGCTCAAGATGATTCTTTTCTCATCGCTTCTCTTCTCGGACAGGAATCTCACCTGGGAGGTTCTCCAAAGAAAGGGATGGCAAGGTCCGGGAAGATGCCAAATGTGCCTTTCTGAAGCTGAATCCAATTCACACATGTTCTTCCAATGTGCCGCATCTTCATCAATCTGGTATGATTTGTCTTTGATTTATGGCTTTTCTCACCGAGTTTTTTCATCTGTACAAGATGGTTTCAATTGGTGCAGTGTTCAGAATCCTACCTGGCATTCTTTGTTCATCCTCACCTGCTGGTATTTATGGAAATGGAGAAATGAACGCATTTTCCAGGATTCCAGGACGCCCCTTGCTTCTATCCTGGTCTCAATTTCGGGCTTCATGCCCCCTTCAGATTAATCTCAATTCCAGCTTTGCTTCTAAAGAGCTTTTTTTGGTCCATATGCTCTCACTGTTCGCGGATTTCATTTGGCTCATGCTGATCCAGCTCTTTTTAATCTATTTTTGAGGTTTCGCTTCACTCTCATGAAGCGTTATTTGTGTTATGGTTTGGATCCATATGCTCTCTCTGTTCGCGGATTACATACGGATTACATACGGCTCTTGCTGTCCCAACACTTTTAAATCTATTCTGATGCTGGCTTCACTCCCTTTCCGTGAAGTGTTATTGTGTTTATGCTGTCTGATCATCAGTCATACTATCTGATACAGCTGTAATTATGTTTTGACTATGTTTCTGCCGACTCTCATGTATTTTGATCATGTATTCAGATCTTTATATTCCCTTAATATAATCCATGATGATTTTCTCTCTGAAAAAAAAATATAAATGTAATATTTTAATTGTGATTTTAAAATTGGGTTATTATTATTAATTAAAATGGGAATTAATAATTTTAATAAAAAAAGTATTAAGTTATATTATGTTTATAAAGGTTTGAATCTAAGTTTTTTGGGAATAATTTGTTCACCAAATTATTTAATTAAAGATTATATTGTTATTATTAATTAATGTGTTTTTTGTTTTTTAAATAATAGTGAAAAATAGTGCAATATATGGTGACAAAGTGTTTTGTTAATGCATTCCGTAGTTAAGAGGTTACTCAAATTAAGATTATTTAATTAAAGATTATATTGTTATTATTAATGAATGTGTTTTTTGTTTTTTAAATAATAGTGAAAAATAATGCAATATATGGTAACAAAATATTTTGTTAACGCATTCAGTAGTTAAGAGGTCACGATTTTTAAGTAAAAATCTAACCATGCTAAAAGTTAATGTGACTCAAACTAAGTGTGATACAAAAATAATTTAAATAACGTGTCATTCATCTCAAAACTTACCTTACCTAACCAAAAATAACTGGCTATGTTGATGGTCTCAATTCAATAATTGAATCCTTGCACACTGTATCTAAAGTTCATCGTTCTGAACGGGCACGCTTGCAGGTTTCTAAGTTGAACGCAGATCTAACATTTCTTAAAAGGTGCAGAGATTCCGGAGTCATGGATTCTTTGCCATGTCTATTTAATGTGCTAAATGTGATCTGCTCATTCAACTTGTCCTGACGATGAACCATATTGGATAGTTCGAAACGCGTCGACGTAAGTTTTTCTATGTGATTTTCGCCAAAAATTCTTCAATAAAATTGATATAGATCACAAAAGTCTTACTTCAATAATTAGTTATAAAAACATTAATAATTAGTTATAAAAACATTAATTTCCTGACCCCGTCGATACTGTAGGGGTCGTTGTTATGAGTTGGGCATCCGTCTCTGACACTAGCGTACCAAATGCCTTTGAACGGCTCCTGTGCGGTGGATGATGTTTCGCTTTTCCGTACATCTTTATCGCTGAAACGCCATGCAAGCGAGCCAATTGCGCAAATATTTTTAACTCTACCAACGACGGGCAAATAAAGGTAGAAAACAAAGGCAACTTGCTAAAAGTCGGCGGCCGGTTTGAAAAGCAACGCCAGCGTCTGAAAGCCGCTTTGTGCGCCCGCCATTTTCTCAGAGACCCTCCATAACCTTACCACAGCACGCCGGAGGGTCTGACACGATTCAAAACACAAACATTCATCTTGTCTATTGTTGAGTTGGGTGGGAATGGAGACTGAAGTCGAGGAGGGATGGGTGAGGGGCGCCATTATTGGGGTCGGAGCTCGTGGGACAGTAAGCCTCGCCAAGAACAGCTCTAATGGCCACATCTTTGCAGTCAAATCCACAGCTGGTTATAGTTGGGCATTGGATAATGAATACAAGATTTTGCGCTGTATGAATTCTCCATACATTGTTCGCTGCCTGGGGCACAATTACAGCGTCGTGAATGGTGTGAGGACGCACAATTTATTCATGGAGTACATTCCGGGTGGCAGTGTTTGGGATCTGCTGGTTAAGTTTGGTGGGCAGCTCAACGAATCCGTGGTCAGAGCCTACACTCGTGGCATCCTACGTGGGATCGATTACCTCCACAGGCAGGGGATTGTGCATTGTGATATCAAGGGCAAGAATGTTCTTGTGGGTGCCAATGGTGTGAAGCTTGCTGACTTTGGTTCTGCCAAGAGGCTTGGGGATAAAGAGGAGGGCCAGGAGACACTGCAAATAAGGGGGACTCCTCTGTGGATGGCTCCAGAGGCAGTGAACCAAGTGGAGCAGGGGCCTGCTTCTGATATTTGGTCTCTCGGCTGTACCGTACTGGAGATGGCCACTGGCAGGCCTCCATGGAGCAATGTTTCCAATCCCCTTACCGCGATGTTTAAAATTGGATGCACAGAAGAGTTACCAGAGTTGCCTGCATCGCTTTCACCTCAGATCCAGGATTTCCAAGAGAAATGTTTTCGGAGAGACCCCAGGAAGAGATGGACCAGTACAGAGCTTTTGAACCATCCTTTTCTAAAGGAGGACTGCTCTACCATGAAGGAAGAGGCCATTAGGGTTCCAGTGTCCCCAACCAGTAATTTGGATTTTGGGGATCAAGTATGGAATTCCTACCCGAGTACTCTCATTTCATCACTTGGCATCCCAAGCCCAACAGGGGAAACCAATGCAGAGGGCAATAGGTCAATTGAGCTTTGCCCAAGGCCTTCTCCTAGGCAGAGAGTGATGGGACTGGCCGCAGGTTGTAAATATGGAGATGTGGCTGACTGGTCTAATTGGTCTGCAATTCCCCATGGTCAATGGGTTGTTGTGAGTCTTGACCACTTGCAGAGGCAACTCTCTAAATTCAGATAAATCTTTGTCAAAATCAGACATTAGTACTGGTTGCTCCATCTAGGAGCTTCCATGCAGACAAGAAAAGTGCAGTGTCAACTTGGGAGCTGTCAACTGTGAAGAGTTGCAGCCAAGAGGTGAGTTGGATGGATGCTTGGATGCTGCAATCTCTGCAGCACAGTTTTAACAGCAATCGTCTTCCAGCATTTGAGCTGAGACTCTGCATCATGATTGTTTCCAGTGGTGGCAGCATCCCATTTGGTTGATGAAGCTTGGAATGGGTATGGAAATTCATTTTGGAGCATTGCTGGTGGTGATCTTGGCATCCATAACAAATCAGTACTTGGACAAACATTACATTATCCTTGATGATAAGTAGATCTCTACCATTGAAGCAAAAGCAGTTTGCTGCTTATGTTGTATTAGCATGTTCACTGCACAACCTTGTCATAGGTGTATGTTAAAAGGGCAAATGTACAGAGCAGAGAATCATCTCCCCTGTAAATTAGATTCAATATTACTTTCCATTGAGTTGTATTCAGATACATATATGATTTCTTGATGGCTGATTTCACATGCATTATTGTTTGTGTGAATACTATTGAGAAATTTTGGTAAAGACAACAAATATTTCACACTTGAACTGTCATGTCCTCATATCTTGACCACTTAAGTTTGGGAGGAAGTTCTACGAATTACCACTACATCACAGCGCAAATGACCGTTTTAATGTTTTCTTACCAGGAAGATAAAAAATGTTGTTTAATAAAATAGGTTTCAATACTTTATTTTAAATGTGTAAACCCTTTCATGATGTGTTATTTATTTATTTAATTGCTTCAACTCAGTTACCCTCAACCATTTTCCACTCAATACAAATCACAATTTTATTCTGCAAATTAGTTTTTCACTTCTCTAATATAATTTAGTTTTGTGTATGATTCTTTTTTTAGCTGAATTTTGTTTATGGCTCTTCCCCTCAATGCTAGATGGAAAGTTCTCTTCCCCTCAATGCTAGATGGAAAGTTCTCTGTGAAACAATTAGAATGGATTAACTTTTCTTATCATATTTATATAAATAATAACGAATTTTTGAATTGAGGCTTCTGTGATCTATAATAACATTTTCCACTCAATACAAATCACAATTTTATTCTGCAAATTAGTTTTTCACTTCTCTAATATAATTTAGTTTTGTGTATGATTCTTTTTTTAGCTGAATTTTGTTTATGGCTCTTCCCCTCAATGCTAGATGGAAAGTTCTCTGTGAAACAATTAGAATGGATTAACTTTTCTTATCATATTTATATAAATAATAACGAATTTTTGAATTGAGGCTTCTGTGATCTATAATAGTTGAAAGAATAATTTCGGCGAAACCCGTCGACAAATGTTTATCCACATATGATTTAGGCCGAAGTTATTCTTTCAATAACGAATTTTATCATATTCATATTATATAAATAATAATGACTTTTATGATCAACCGAGACTCTACCATACAAGTTTTATTTTGTCAATTGAACTCCATAAACATAGAAATATAAATGATTTCATATTAAATTTAGATTATCTAAAAGGCACTTATTCTGTGGTGCCCTGCAAAATGCAAGTTGACATGAGATAGATGCCACAAAGTCTGTTATTTCTGATAATTGAAATTAGAAAAAACAAGCTGAGTTATGACTTTAGTGTTCTCAAACCCAATGAACATCGACATGATTCTGTTTGGAAAGGTCACTAGAGTGTGGTGAATCGTGATGTTTTTACTTTCAAGGCAATCTCAAGTTTTGGATGTTGATTTTGAGAATCTTTATAAGAGTTTTTCTAATGAGATAATTTCGAAATTAAAAGGTGGATATTGATTTTGAGAATCTTTATAAGAGTTTTTTTAATGAGATAATTTCGAAAGTGATTTGAATAATTAAAAGGTGGATGTTGATTTTGAGAATCTTTATAAGAGTTTTTTTAATGAGATAATTTCGAAAGTGATTTGAACCATTAAAAGTTTATTGTAGATGATGATGATTTTTATTAAAATTGTTTAATAATAATAATAGTGGTATTTTAAAATATATTTTTACATTATAAATTATTAGAGATTGTTGGAATAGGTGTTATATGCGTTTGGGTATCAAGTATATGGTAAAACTGTTTTGTTTAGCTAAGAGTTTTTCTTTCTCGGATGTAAGGAAATAGGTTAACAGCCCGAGGCTCAAGGGCATCTTGCAGGAGTGCAAGTCTCCCCTTAGGAAGCACTAGTAGATAATTTTAGGGCATCCTTATGAAGCACTAGTGGATAATTTTGAAATAGTGATGAGTCAACATGCATGAGCAACGAGTGATGGTTGTCCCCACTGTTGGTTTGACAACTAAGTTATGAGAGGTTTTCCCATTGTTTGATAGGTGTGTTATATACTTTGCACTTTTGTAGTAGAATCGTGGTAGGGAATAAATATGGAAATAAATGTAGAGTAGTAGCACGTAATGGATGCTAAGTAGTAGCATTTGGCTTATTACTTGATTGTGATTTTTGCCATATAGAATTGGAACACCTTAAATGCTTTATGGTTTTGTTATGCCTATTTATGTAGTGTTAGGGTTGGAGGAAAACATAGTGTAAGTTTTAACTTACTAATATGTTGCTGAAAAAATTCTAGGATCCTTATGCTACCACTTAACACTCTTTTTTAGGGCACTTAGACTTTGTGTTGTAATTATTTAGTTGCCAAGTAATGCATTTAGTGTGCAGTAGACTTTGATATTTTTTTTTTCAAAGGAGATTTCCCTAGGAAATCGTGTTGCTAATGGTTTGTTCTTTATTTTATTTATTTGCAACTATTATGTTATAAATTTCTACACATTCTTCTCTCATAGATTAGTGTGGGAAACATATTCCTCACCTTTGCTTCCTTTCATTTAGTATAAGAGCCTAATCACCTCGGATGCAAGGTGTCATCCCCTTAGAGACTTCACATGGTTTTAGGAATTTTGTGATCTCTAGTCATGTGGCACCATCGCGTTTCCCATTGATGGCCAAACCACCTCAACAATACTTCAACACCCGTTTTAAGATGTCTTAAACAAGTTATATAGTGAAATTTCAAACTTAATCTAAAACCCAAGTGCATCTTTTTCATCCATATTAGCATTCTCATACATGTACATCCATATGTTAATTACAACATTAACTTTATTTAAATGCATTCATCTTCATCTTTATTAACATTAAATACATATATATTCACCAAGTAAATGTACACACAATATGGGAGGAGTGACCCACAGCCAAACTTGAAAATAATATGTATAAACTACAATCTTTACAAGTGTTAAATCAACTATGTTTGGGTCTCCAACAAGTTTCTCAACCACAATATGATTTTACAACAATATAACGTCAAAAATGTACCTCATGGGTTGTTGCCACTTGACTTCACAACAATCACATATATCACGTGGCTTAAACTTGCACTTTGAACTTGTTGCACAACCTTCTTGGTTTATATTGCATAGGACCATATGCTTGACCAAATCACAAAACTAGTTCAATAGTTTGATCTTTAACTTCATGGTTGGGAGAGAGAGCGCCACCCCATCACAAGAATGGAACCCCCAAAAACAATTCCCTTATATTTTGTCGTGCACACTTCTCCTCCTCGTTGTGATATTTTCTTGTGTACCTTTGCATTTTGATTATTGTCGAATTGTGTCTCCACCATCTCATCTTCACACATATATGTATTGTTGTAAGGGTGAATATGAAGCAGTGTGGCCCTTTGATGTCCCTCCACCCTTCCCATCACTTTACTTTAATTCAACCCATCTTTGGTTCTCTTATCTCACACTTTCGGTCTAAGCTAACCCATCTTTGGTTTATCCCATCCTACTTTGATCGATCATCCTACCTCACTCATTTCATCTTCACAACACAACTCATCCCATCTTGGCCATCCATCATCAACTTGTTTCAATGGAACAATAATCTGTACCCCAACGATGCCACTCGTCTTGCTTAGTCATATCATCCCATCTTAGGCATGCACGTGCCTTTCCGCACCCCCACACACGAAGTAATCTTGATGCCCACTCGGTTGGGCGTGCATGCCCACTATCATGCTTGATCGTCTTGGCTAAGTCGTCTTGTGTGCCCAATGAACCAGGCCCACCCAAAAACCCCAAATTTCCTATAAATGTTGCAAGTAACATTGCATTTATTGCAATGGAAATGTTATTGTTCCTGCACCTCTTTGGTTCTGTGCACTCTCCTCCTGAGGGCATCACATCCTCCCCCACTCAAAATAGCTTCCATCCTCGACAACGTTTTAGTCTATAATTACTCAAGTCACAAACTAAAGTCTCACATCATGAAGTATGACTCCTCTAGATTATACATTTGTGATCCAGATGTTGGGGGGAGGCCCCAAAGATCTAAAATATTGAAATGGATTTTAGAGGAGAGGCCCCCAAGATCTGAAAAATTGAATTGCCAGAAGAAAAAGAGGAGAATTCCCAATAAACAAAACCACATTGAAACTTTTTTTTATTAAAACTGAGAATAACTGTAAAAGCTACATTGTGGTGGGCAATCTGTCCTTTTACAAAATGTGACTTGTTATTTATAGTCCTTTTCGGTTACAATACCACAGGGTAACTTCCATGGGTGGATGTGACAATACCATGGGTGAATGAATACCATGGGTAGATAAATACCATGGGTGGATGTCACTTATAATACCATGGGTAAATAACATGGCTGGATGAATACCATGGGTTGATGCCATTTTCTCTTCAGATCATTCCTCTCTACTTAAGAAGCAATGGTCCCCATTGCACAAAGTTCCCTCCTACAGAGCCTTTGTTGAATATGAAGAGTCATTGAAGAGAAGGGTTTTATGTGGTTAACCCATGAACATGATGAACGAAGATCCGAGGATAGAGATACCTTGTAATACTTGTGACCCACTGTGATATTGACAGTGTGCGTCCTAGCAAATGGATTTCGATGAAGTGTTGGTTTGTGGATGACCCATAACCATGATGAGCAAAGATCCGAGGATAGAGATACTCTGTAATGCTTGTGACCAACTGTGATACTGACAGTGTGCGGCCTAGAAAATGAACTTTGATAAAGTGTGGGTTTGTGGATGACACATAACCATGACAAATAAAGATTCGAGGATAGAGATACCCTGTAATGCTTGTGACCAACTATGATACTAACAGTGTACGACTTAGCAAATGGACTTCGATGACAAGGATTTTGTGTGCTTGACCGATAACTGTGATGTTGGTTGTTGATGAAGTAGCAGGTGCCTACATAGCCTCAGGTGGGAGGGCACGTCTCCAAAAAACCCAAGCCGAATGTTGCTATGCTAAAACTGATGAATGTGAAGTAGGGGTCTACTAAAGCGGGGTGGGAGGGCACATCTCCAAAGGGAACCCACTTCGAATGCTGCTCTAGAATTAAAATGGACATAACTCAGTCAATATATCTCAAAATATTTATTATAACCTATTTTTGGAAACAAAATGACCATTTTGCATCTTCCCATGTGTTGGAAATCTTTATCTAGACACTCTAGAATCTCATATTCGCACTGCAAATTTTCCGCCGTCACAAAAGTTCTGAACAAATAACTGATTTTAAATTAGTGATATCTCCCTCATCCGAACTCCAATTCAACTCATTTTTTTTTTGAAATTAGGTGATTTTTCGAGAGGATCTCAGATCTACAATCATTATTCTTAAATTCTACACAAAAATTCAAAAAAAAAAAGATAGGAAAGTCGTCATCCATGAATTGTCGTCAGAAACATTTCTGCGATATAACTGATTTTAAATCAGCGATATCTCCCTCATCCAGATTCCAATTCGACCGATTGTTTTTTTGAATTTGGGTATTTTTTCACAAGGAATCTAGAATTGTTATTTTTTTGTAAAATTTTCACCAAAAAATTCAGATCCGATCTGTAAACTCGCCACCCAAAAACATTCCTGCAAAAAAATGAAAAAAGAAAAATTCTTCCCGCTTGGCCCAAGAAAATGCTCTGTGGAGGACATAACACGTGCCTGAATTTTGTTGAATATTGTTGCAAAAATTTGAAACTGAAATATGCATCAAATCCTCATTAGCATGGAATCATAAAATGGATTTTGCTAGAGAGGCCCCCAAGATCTGAAAAATTGAAATGCCAGAAGAAAAAGAGGATAATGCCCAATAAACAAAACAACAAAGATTTTTATTTTTTATTTTTTTATTTTTTAAACAGAGAATAACTATAAAAGCTACATTGTGGTGGACAATCTGTCCTTTTACAAAATGTGACTTGTTACTTATAGTCCTTTTTCGGTTACAATACCACGAGTAAATTCCATGGGTGAATGAGTACCATGGGTTGATGCCACTTATAATACCATGGGTAAATTCTATGGGTGGATGAATACCATGGGTTGATGCCATTTTATCTTTGGATCAATTTGACTACATCTAACCAAAATTATTCCTGCATTTCCTCCATGTGTTGGATCCCCCTATGGCTCCTAGCTAATCAAGTAGCTAATTTTATCGTTGCACCAAGCTCCACAAGAAATCATGTTGATCAAATAAATGCAATATCCTTGAACTTCAAATTATTGAAGCAACCCCATCAACATATGCTCTACATGTTCATGGTACGCTGAAGGCACCCAACATAGGAATCACCATCCAACTTCAACAACAAGTGAATACTCCTCATGGCTTGATGTGATGGTGATGTACAAAAATCATGATGACCACCACCTCCAACTTTGCAATGTCCCTAGAACCCAAACATGCATATTAATTTTTAAATCCTAATAAATGGTGTGTATTTTTTCTACCATTAAAATTTATTTCTATATTCACTCCACAAATGCATAGTGATTCAAGGATTTAATTGAACAAGCACTTTGTTCTATTTTTGTTGATAAAGATAAAGAGATTATCCTGATGTGTAACTCATGTTTAGTTTTAATTGAGCAACCACATATAAAAATTGATTTTGGATGTATAAATATGGATTTTAGAATCTTTTATATATTAACTTATACATAAAAGAACCATTGAAAAATCCGTTGATTATTTTGATATGTTAATGTTTGTATTGGTTTCTAATTTCTATTTTCCAATTATTTTTGTAACTATAATGTAACATATGATCTAGTAGAGAGACCAGCATTAAATATCCTTATCAAGGAATTGCTTTCCATATGTTTATACTTGATTATTGTGAAGTTATCTCACAATGTTCCACCTGTTATTCACAACCTTTAAATTGTGTTTATTACATGAAAATTTCTTATATCACATCACATAGTCCAAAAGATCATGGAGGTTGTAATTTTATTTATTATGATAATGAAATGAAGGTGGAAATCTAGGCATCAAATCCTATCAAAGAAATGATTCTTGCTGCCATCATCACATGGAAAAATGTGAGCAATTTAGATATGCCAATTTAAACTATAGACTTGTTCAATGGTTATAATCAGAGTTGATGCGCTTGGTGTGCTCTAAAACGAGAGTTTAATCTCTATCCATCCCCCGCATGCACCCAACTTTAGTTGTCATTTAGTTTAGCATCAATAACTAGTTGTAGACACCCCCACTTGGTTTTGGAATGGTTTTCAACTACTGGTTCAAGGAATATATGATGGATCTGCATGCTACTAATTGAAAGGGGGAGGGATGATCTCACTTAGCAAGGTTTTGTTTATGCTTCATGGGATTATCATGCTCTCAAAAAACCTCAAAAATAACATCCTTACTATTTAAAATAATCTATAAAGAGTATATCTATCGCTTAGTGCTACTCTCATCACAACAACGATGAGGATTTATTTACAAATTCTTTGAAATATCGACGGTCTCTACATATGGCTTGATTTCTTGGGCTCTACAATTTGTCTTATGTCCATCCCTCCCTATTCATATAATGAGAAAAATGAGTAATTTTATTTATGACATCTTCTCTACTTAATAGAGCTACTTCTGGGCCACTCATTAATATAGTTATCAACATGTTGACGGTGCTGGACCCGCCAACATGTAAGGGGATGTCCTTAGTAAGAAGTCCCAATTAGACCTCAGACCATTTGGTGTAGGAGTCCCAACAGTGGGTCATACGATAATGCCTTGACCGCGATTTTGCATAGAGTCAAGTAAGATGTCCCTGTTGGTAGCAAGGGTGTGAAAACTGTCGTAAGTCAAGGAAGGTGCATGAGAGGTTCTAACACACTGAGGGTGAGGTGAGTGCGCCCCTTGGAAACCTGTAATAGGGCTTGGAAGCGAACAAACGAGTGAAGATGCATCACAACATGGAAGGCAAGTTAGCAAGCAATCCAAAGTGATGATTAAACCAACGGCACATTTCAGAAAGATTCATACATACATACACAGATAGATATACATGCATGCGTAAGCAAACCAATACATATATCATTTAGAGTAAACCAAATAGCATAGAATACAATACAACATATGAATGAAACGTTTTGGCTTTTGTTATATTAAGAAGTGTAAGTTCTAGTCATACAATACATCCATGTCCAACCACTAATTTTGATAGTGAAACGTTACAGCCACAACCGCCTGCTCCTCCAAAGAGATGTACTCTGTGTAGTGGAGAAGCCAAGGCTCATTACAATATTGTCCAAGCTCTCTCTAAGATAGCCTTATTGGAATCTTGGCTGACCAAAAGCCTTTACAATGTGTTATGAGGTTCTATTTATAGCAAAGGGTGGGGTGACCCTTGACATTCCCCTTTGTGAGAGTTCATCTACCCTCATGACTCTTCATCTACTTTATCAGGTTGTTACATCCAACTATCGACACTTGAACTTCCGCTTGACAAGATGTTACATTACAATGCACATGTGCCCATGTGAGAAAAAATGGCTTAAGAAAGCCATGCAATACATTACTGCCACTCAGTCCATTGTGGTGAGACCAAATCTTTGACATGCTTGTGATGGTGAAGACGGTGAGCTGATGCCAAGCTTGGGTGTCCATGATGGTGTGCATGCACTCCATGGTGACATCTTGCTGAAGCGAACTCTTGCCTTTGTTGCATCTAGGTGCATTGGTGTGGCTCCTCCATCCAACTCGTATGCTAAAATGCGCATGGTCTTCTTGGGTGCGGCCAGACCAGAAACACACTTATGCATAGTGTTGGTGTTGATCTTCCAGTGTGTGTTGGTGGTCATGTGCATCAACTGTCAATTACATGTTTAGCTCCAGTTGGACTTGCTTCTTGTCTTTGCCTCGGTAAGTGTGTTGAATGTGTGGGATCGCATGCGTGCACACGATGACATGCATGCCGCTGAATTCCCTTGCATGTGATCAACAACACTGATCACCATGTCTGCTCCGTGCGAGCTGCTGGAATGGATCTTTAACTTGTATGGGCACAATTACATCCGTGAGTGCATGTTGCGCTCAATGCTGTACCTGTTCTCGCTGCAACTTATTCTCTTGTTTATGCAACTCTTGTTCTTCCTTGAGTTGTTTCTTGAGCACATGCAACTCCTTCTCTATTTTGTTCTCTACCTTTGCGTGATCTTCATGTCACGCCGTCACTTCATAGACTGAGTCTCCAAAGTTTCTTTCACCGCAAGTGGATCTGCTTGAACTTGCAACTTTGTTTCACCTCTGTGTTGTTTACAACCTTCCTCTTGTATTCGTTGCATCTGGTATGCTGCCTTCAACTACTATTCATGATGTTGTTCGTTGTGATGATGTCGCCGTCATATCTTGATGTCCTTGTCTATGAACAACTTGATGTCTTTGTGGGTAGGCAAGTCCATAGACACTTGATCAACTGCATCCCCAAATGTGCTTTGGACGGTGTCTTCGACTTTGCTCTCGTGGAAACCATTGTACATGTATTGCTGAGAGGCAGATGAACACCTGCGATACCTGGAGACATGGAAACACTTATGGCAAGCAATCTGTAAGTCGAAAACCAAAATGAACTTGAGAACTAACTTGTAACATACCTGTGTGATTGATCATGAAGGTTGCACAATTTCTGCCAAGAGGTCGGGAGATTGACTGCCAAGACTGCGCAAGGCATAGTCTGGACTGCTGGGAGGCTCACTGACTACTAGAACTGTGCAATGCACAGTCCAATTTGGCTACTGACTGTTGAATTGCGCATTGTGCAATCTCAACTGGCAATGATTGCAGGCTCAATGACTGCATTGCACAATTTTTTGGGCTAGTAGTCACTGTCCCTTAGAATTACGCAATGCAAGATTGGAGGATAGTCATTGGGAAGAAATGTGCATTTCCTGAGAGGAAGATAGATACTTCCCTCTCAAGATTGCGCAATGTTGTCTTGGTGAGGCAGACTCTAGGCTAAGGCTACCCAGACTTGTCGACGGGCAACTGAAAACGAATGTGAATGCGAATGCATGGTGATACTGAGTGTAAGAATAAGTGAATGATCGTGCATGAAAATAGTGAATGAAAGATTCAGAAAATGGAACAACATGGATGTGGGTGAGGCGAGTTGTTGAATCGACGACCGTTTGTGAAAAACAATTTCATGCATGTGACAACAGTGAGATGCTAACGAAAATTGAAACAATGTTAGTACAAGCTAGTATGTATCAAAACGACAACAAGCACTCACTGAAACCAAGTAGACAACATTCATACGAATTGAAACACAAAAAGCACCATAAATGCAACATAAGACATGGAAATCGGCCTTATCCCAAAACAACTAAGCTAAGTATGCTGATGGCTCCTAGATGGGATGTGGGATGTCAAAGATGCAAGGTTGATGTTAAGAATGAGCTCTATAGTGTCTGGTTGATGAGTTTTGATAAAATCGAATATGTGACGCGTATGCCACAAATCTAGGAAGAGAGACACATGGTGGGAGGTTTCCGAGATGATCCTTGCATGCAACCTCCAACTACTAAAGTTAGATCCCTGAATCAAGGGATGCCTTTGAATGCTGCCTTGGGAGAAGAAGCCCATACATGCAAATTAGTTTTTCTTGGTCTGGGAGCGCACTGGTCAACTTAACTATAAATGCAAGAGGCTGCTCAACTACTGGGAGAAAACGCGCATTTCTGGAAGGGAGCTGGGCTGGCTACCTAGGATATTTGCGCAATTTCTAGGCAGAGTAGATGACTGTTGCCTAGGTGTTGACAGTGTTGGACCTGCCAACATGTCAAGGGGATCTCCTCGATAAGAAGTCCCAATTATACCGCAGACTATTTGGTGTAGGAGACCCAATAGTGGGTCATAAGGTAATGCCTTGACCGCGATGTCGCATAGAGGAAAGTAGAATAACTCTGTTAGAAACAAGGGTGTGATTGATGTGTTAGTCAAGGAAGGTGATTGAGAGGTTCCAACACTTCTAAGGGGGAAGGAGGTGAAGGTGAGTTCCAGGTTGAAAGGGATCAGTCTCAACTCGGCTAGGAACACACAACACAAAGGACATGCACAGCTTTCGGTGGAGCAGTCCACTTGGATGCAGAAGTCACATCATACAAGGTAAGATAACACATACATCACTCATGTATCAGTCCGAGACGAGTGCGACGGTTGTTATGGAAAGGTTCAAGTGAAAGGTTTGTTTGATGTCTGGCAAAGTAGTTGACACGAATGGTGACAACATTAACGACATATGCAACACATTAACAACAAGATTCATATAATTGCATGTGAATCAGTTCATACACAAGTACGCAAGTTAAACAAAATATATCATTAAAGAAACAGGAGCAGTCCAACTACAATAAAAACATATGCATGAAAATGTGTTGGCTCTTATTATATAAAGAAGTGTAAGTCACAATCATACAATACATCCATGTAAACCTACTAGCCCTAACAGTGGAATGTTACAGCCACATCCACTTGCTCCTCCAAAGAGATGTACTAGCTCTGTGCAGTTGAGAAGCCAAGGCACGTTACAATATTGTCCAAGCCTTCTTCAAGATAGTCTTAGTATAAGCTTGGCTGACCAAAATCCTATACAATGAGTTATGAGGGACTATTTTTATCAAATGGTGGGGTAACTCTTGACATTCCCCTTTGTGACAGTTCAACTACCCTAATGACTCTTCACCTACTCTATGACTGTTACATCCAAGTGTTGACACTTGACTTACACTTGACATGACTCAACATTACAATGCACATGTACCCATGTGAACAATGGCTTGGACAAGCCAAACTAGACATCATTCAGACTTAGAGAACCATATAAGTCCAACTGCTCGACATCCTCATGCTAATCAACAGTGACATATTGATGTCGGGATTGGTAGTCCTTGAGAGTGTCCATGTGTTCTGCTGTGACATCCGTCTGAAACCTAAACCTTGCCTCCATAGCATCTGGGTACAATGCTCGAGCTCCTTTGTCCAACTCGTCTGTGAGCATGTGCATCATTGTCTTTAGTGTGGCTGGACCAACAATGTACTTGTGCATGATGTCTGCACTAATAGGCAAGTCTAGGTTGGTGGCGGTGCGCATCAACTCGTCGAAGTACGAGTCAAGCTCCTGTTAGACTTGCTTCTTGGTCTTCACCTAGCTGAGAGTCCCAAGTGATGGGATCGCATGAGTGTGCACTATAACATCCATGCTTTTGAATACTTGTCAATGGGAAGCCTGTATGCTAGTGATGAGTTGCGATAGGTCTTCATAGTTCCGGATCTGACTCCGGATATGTGCTTGCAGATCGACTGCATTGGCCTTCATCATCTTTGGCAAGTGAAGCGGAGCTCCCTTGTACTTCATCATCCATGGTTGCATGTTATCAACAATAGTATGTATGTTCTTCAAGATGCGTGCTCTTCTCGCACATCGTTGCTGCCATTTGTGGAGATGAACGACTGCTTGATGCATGGTACCAAACTTGGAGTACAATGCTCTCATAAATGTGTCCAAGGACAATAATTCATCTAGTATTTCCTTCTTCAGTTCATCTCGGGCGGACATTGTCACCAAGTCTCCTCCCTGCTTCACCACCTATAGTTCCTTTGCCATTCGCTCATTCTCAGCTATGAGAAAATGAACACTTGAGATAGTGGCCTTGGCATACACTCTAGTTGCACCAACCAAAGCATCTGGATGCTTGTGCACATCAATCACGATCACTTGATCTTCAAATTGTATAGGGGATGTTTGGTCCTCCAGAGTTAGTACTCTCTGAGACTACACAACTTTGTGATGAGATTCATCAAATGACATGTTATGCATCTCTACTTCCGGTTGACCACCAAGGATCTCAATGCCTCCTTGGTCATTTGAGACTTGCTCATCATCGGGATGCAATGAAGCGGGTGAGTTGACCTCTTTGTGGTGAGGCATGAGGTCGATATCCTATTCCAACTCTTGCTGCTCCATGTCTGCATCCAACTGTTCAAGCGCTTGTTCTATCTGATGAGCAAAGTTTTTCCCCTGCGATGGTTCACCCTGTTTGCCTAATGCCAGCTGTTCAGATGAATGAACTACTTGTATGGGCACTGCTTCGTCTGTCTGCATGTGATGCGCCCCCTACTAAATCTATTGCTACTTGGCTTCCTGCTTCTGTTGGCGCAACCCTTATTCTTTCGAGAGTTTCTCCCTCAGCTCATGCAACTCCTTCTATGCTTCTTCCATTCTCTTCTTATCTCTCTGCCTTCGCGTGATTCGCTTATCACACTATTGCCTCTTCGCCTGAATAGCCCTAGCTTCTTGTTATACAAGTGGATCTTCTCTAAACTTGCAACTTTTCTCTTCCTCCATGCGGTCGAAAATCTTCCACTTCCCTTTCTCACGCACAGGTATGCTTGGCTTTGCTACCTCTGATGCTACTGCTACTATTGCTATTGTTGGTGCTCTCCGTGATGCTGCTTCATGCTTCTTTACTAACCACTCTACGGCGAAGCCGACTTGTTCATTGGCTCTGGAGGAATTGTAATAGTATCTCCATGAGTCCTCCTCGGCCCAATGACATGCCCCATGGATCTAGTTGAATTGAAATCTTATGCAGTGATCCTTCATAATGAAATGTGGGTCATATAGGTTGAAGCTTCAGAGGTCGAAAGGATACTTCCTCACCTTCTCTGCTTCAACATCCTCTTGCTTGATACTTTGGATCTCATATAAACCAATCTGCAACAGAAGAGTGGGCCAAGGTGCCTTCTTCTTCCGTTGTAGTCTAGCTGTCAATCCTGCCGAGATGTGGTACGCTACTTCCTGCATGACAAGCATGTCCAAGGTGAACTTTGCAGAACATGCAGAGACATCTCCGCACTGAACACTCGGATGAACGTGCTGGACAGTGAGGCATACCAATATGCAATGCCTAGCAATGCCTTCATCACTTCCTTTGACATGCAGGGTGGATCTTGTTCGAATATCAACCTGTACACTGGGGTGACAAAATGGTGGACAACCGTATGATCACTCCTCTAAAGCTGAATTCGGACAACTTGAAATACGTGTTCACAATAGTATCTGTCGGCGACCATGCCCACTCTAAGCCTAGGAACTCATGTCGGGCACAGACTACATCTAGAATGTAAGCGGACATATAAATCTCTGCATGCATACCCTCGGGTGACTGTCGAGCCTTTGTGACTTGTTCCTTCAACTGGTGAGCCAATATGTTGGACCAGTTGCATGGTATTCCTTCCTTAGCCAGTTGGTCCAATGCGATCACCCAATTCTGAGGAAAGTTTTTAGTGCTTGCTTGGCCACTCAGTCGACATGCGAATATGACCAAGTATTGGTATGCCTTCCTCAATATCTTTGTCTTGTAGATCTGGTTGGGTGTCATCCTGAAGCGAGCTGGCTCCTTTACCCAATCCTTCAGAATGTCTTTGGAGTGAGCTCTGCTATTGGGCAAGATGAATGGAGGAGTCATGATAGTCATGGGCTCGGTCATCTGATACATCTCATCATAATATCATGCCCAAAAGGTTGCAAACTTCGTCCCAATGACACTGCTTAAGGTCATCGTCTCGGGGTCAGTGTGAGAAATGATCCAGTGAATCATGTCCGCGCATGGGAACGCGGGGTATCTGCATGAAATCCGATACAAGCTAGACTTATGAATGTTCACGTACACCTGACGGTCTTCAAGGTCTTCCCCAAAAGTACCTGCAAATGTTTCATTCACCTCTTGCCACTTCAGTTTGATGTCCTTGTCTAGATACAACTTCATATCTTCGTAGATCGACAGATTAGAGGACACCTGCTCAACTGCTGCTCCAGCTGCAATACCATTAGTGTCCTAAGATCCTGTCCTCTTGGAAGCCATTGAGATAGATGAACACCTGAAAGATCTAGAAACAAGTAGCATGCATGGCAAGAAATATTTCAATGAAAACAAACCAAATCTGGGGAAGGACACAACACATACCTGGGGAACTGATGAGCGAGATTATGCAAATTTCACTAGGAGGCCAGGTGACTGGCTGTTAGAACTACACAAAAGGCAGTTTGGGCTATCTTGGAGGCTGGACTAGTTAATGGATTTGCGAAATGCACAATCTAGTGAGGCAGTTGGTTGTTGGGATTATGCAATGTGCAATTCCAACTGGGACTGCTGGCCGAGGGACAGATTTGCACAATTTTTTAGGCCAAGTAGCCACTGTCCTCTAGAAATGTGCAAACAGTCCTGGAGGCCAGTGCTAGTCAAGAATGCACAAATCTAGAGAGGAAGGTAAGCCTTCCTTCCCCAGATTGCGCAAATGCAGCCATGTTGAAGGCAGAGCTTGGGCCAAGGTTGGCCCGACTCGCCAATGGGAAATTGAAAGCAAGTAAGAGAATGAAATGCACGGTGACACTAAGTGATAGAAAAAGTGATTAACAGTGCATGCAAAACATGAATGAAAGAATCAATAGACAGATCAACATGCATGTGGGTGAGGCAGTTCGCAGGTTGGGCGAACGTCCGTGCAAAATAGTTTCATGCCTGTGACAGCAATGAGATAGCAACAAAAATTGAAACAGAGCTAGGACATCTAGAATATATGTAAACGACAACAAGCATTTAAAGAAATCAAGCAAACAACACTCACACAAGAGAATACACAAAAAGCGACAAAAATGCTGAAAAAGACAAGTTGAGGCCACTTACCCATGAATAACTGAGTCGGATGTGTCGAATAGTCTTGGATGTGCTGTGGGATGTTAGAGCTCCAAGTTCGATGTGAATGAATGAGATCTGATGTGTCGAATAAATAAGTTTGGTCTCATGACGTGCATGCCACAAATCTAGGAAAAAGCGACACTTGGAGGGAAACTTCTATAACAACTTTACATGTAATCCTTGGCTACTAAAAATAGCTCCCTAAATCATGGGATGCATTTGCATGTTGTCTCTTGCTATTCCGAGAAGATCAAGTCATGTATGCATGCAAGTCAAGTTTCCCCAGTCCTGGGTGGAACTGGTCAACCATACTGTCCATGCATGCAAGTGCTTAACTGCTTAGGAAAAATGCACATTCCTGGCTGGAAGCTGGGCTGACTGTCCAGGAGGTTTGCGCAATTTCTGGGTAGAGTAGCTGACTGCTGCCCATATTTTTGCAAATCCTGGGCTGAACAACCTGTTGCTGGGAAAATTTGCACAAATCCTGCTAGGAGGGTTGGCTGGCAGGATTGTGCAATCCTGGAGCCCAGTAGGCTGTCAGAGAGGATTGCACAATTCCTGGAGGGAAGGCTGGCTTCCCTCTAGAAATGCACAATTTTCAAGGGGAAGCTGCTCAGCTTATAGTTGGACCAATTATGGGTAAGAAACTTGTGAGGGGAATGGATCAACTGTGATTGACAGGCTGCCTTTGTGTGATGAAAACACTAAAGCTTGAGTACTTGACGAAGCAAGACAGAGTTCTGTGTAAGGTTGGTAGGGAGGCTCCAAAACAGGCTAAGGAAATATTTTGGAGGGTGGTTGTATCTGCTACAACACCAAGATTGTGCAATTCCTGGGCTGAGCAGCCCTACTGGGAGGAATTGCACAATTTTCTGGATGAAGCCTGACTAGCATAATTGCACAATTCTGGAGCCCAATAGGCTGCCAGACAGAATTGCGCAATTTCTGGAGGGAATGCTAGTTTCCCTCCAGAATTGCACAATTTCTTGAGGGAGCTTTTCAACATGCAGCTGGACCAAGTCTGGAGGAACAACTTGTGAGGGGAATGCAACAAGCTCTGATGGACAGGCTATCATTCTACAAGAAAATCCTTGAAGCTTGTGTACTTGACAAAGCAAGACATGCTGTTGTGAAAGGTTGGTAGGGAGGCACCAAAATGAAGCTAAGGCAAAATTTTGGAGGGTAGTTGTAGCCGCTACAACACAACAATTATCCCATTGTTTTGGAAATAACCTTTATTGGCACAAGCTTTGCATTTGTGTGCTCTTTAAGTGTTGTTATCCTTGCTCTGCATGGGAAAATTATATTTTTGGGAGGGTTATTGCAATCAGGTATTAGTATCTGGCTATGGTTGCAATTTGCATTGGCTCTTTTGGTAGCTCCAGTTTAATCTACAAGTTTGGGACTTATTTTGACCATTTACTTTTCTTTGGGAATAATATAGTTGTGATATTATTAACGCACTTGAAGTATAGACGATAAGGATAATTGTGTTTTACGTTATTTTACATATGTTATTGCATTTGTAATAACATGAATGGTTTTCATTAAAAGGAACAAGTAGATTTATATCCATGGTTTTGCAACAAAAACAGTAGTTGGGAATTAATACCATGGTTTTGTGAATTTATACCCATGGTTTTGAAAAATAGCAGTTATGGTATTGCGTATGTTAAATGAAATAATGGTTATGGTTTTATATTTGATAATACATTTAAAAATGGAAGGGTTAGATGTGGTTGTGATTTTTCCTTTATTTATGCATTTGCAAGAGAGTGTTTTCATGCAAAGACATAATATGTAGAAGTTATTAGTGATTATGACATGAAATGATAAATGGTAGAGATTGAATTGTTAAGATAGAAATATCTTGATTCTCTCACATTTTGTTTGGATGAAAAGTCATAATATTTTGGTTTAAATAATTTGATATTTCAAGAATTACAGGTAATCATGACATTAGATATTTCACTAGTAATAATGTTTGTAGTGATGAAATCACGACTTTTAACAAGGAATTGAGTGAGAGTTTTGTTTGGTCAATTTAGTGTGTCCTAAATTGCTAATTAAAATGTCAATCCGGGATTCGTAAACTGACGAAGTGAGGTGTACTATATGTACAAGATAACCATTTTCTTAGTCTTTTGTTGTTTTTGAGTTCTTTTTTAGTTTGTTTTTGGGTTTATCTTCTATGGATTCCCTAGTGTGTGATGGCAAAATTGAAAGTTAAGTATGGATGGTAATGGTGATTTCTACAGTGATTTTCCAAACTTAAAAGTTTTAAAAAAGAAAGTTCCAAACTGACTGTAATGAAATCAATTCTCAAAAGGAAGTAAATGTACCAAAACAATGAACTAGTGACAATGGCCCAGTATCCTTACTGTTGTATGAAAAATAAAGTAAAAACTGAACTTAAAGCAACTCAAAGACTGAAAGCAAAGCAAACTAAATCACACTACTTCAACCCCCATTCTGACCCTTCACCTTTCGACTCACTCCGTCTATAGGAAGTAATCATAAACAAGCTGAGTAATATGATATCTAAATTGCAGGAAATTAAATTGCATAAAAGGAAACTAAGATTTAACTACTCATTCATATTTCAACTCTTGAAAATGACATAAGTAATCCAATCTCTAACTTGCAGGAAAGCAAACTAAATCATACTACAATAAGTAATATTATGATTCCTTACTAATAGAGTCACTTGACTATAGAAAGGAAATCATAAACAGATGAGTAATATGATGTCTAAGTAGCAGAAAAGTAAATAAGCAAAATGCAATTTGAAAAATGACAGTGCTGGAATTAAACTCAGGAAATGAAAATCAGCAGAAAGGACAAGATGATCTCATGTCAGTAGTTATCAAAAATATGTAAATCTGCCCGGGCTACCTACAAAAACCTGTAAAAGAAGCACTGATCAGCTAACAGTTATAAAAGAAAACATAAAGGAAATATGGACAGCAATGAACATCAGAACAACACAATATATATATATATATATATATATATATATATATATATATATATATATATATACAAGCAATGATTTAAAAACAGTAAATGAAAGCAAGTAAGAAACTATACAAAGCTTTGGTGTACAGGGGCCCTCTGCAACCTCGGCCAGTCAATCACTTAGTCACAAATCAGATTCAGGAATGTTGTCTTCTCATGTATTTAAAGTGCAGTAATAAAACAAAGTGAAGCACAGTACAATGGGCTGATAACAATAGTCAAAATTACATTTCAAAAACTAACTATCCAGCGTATACCAACACGTTATTTATAAGTAAAGGTGCTGCAACTAATTCCTAAATTTTATGTTGCCAAGAGACACGTAAATCTCCTTGACCCGAGATCTAGCGTGATGGTCATCATGACAGTTGAATCCATGGAGTGGTGGCTGCTCGATTCAGTTCACGGGCTACTCTACAGGTGTGCCAATACCTCCGGAAACTAAAGATCGTGCCACGCAAACCTTCACATGGGCAAAACAGAGCCGTGCCACCGCAAAACTCCTCATTTGGCCCTTCCTTTGACCGTCGTTGACCACGACCGTTTATGAGTGATTTGGCTGAACTGAGGGGACACACTCCATGTACATGTCACTTGCAGCTTACCCATGTGGCCGGTTTCTCCATTGGACACCTGTAGCATAGCTTTTAACAAAATGGCTGTGGAAACTTGGGCTGACTGCGGAAAGTGACAAGTTTCTGCAGCTGCTTGAACAAAAATCTAAATCAAACAACAGTCATAAACATAGTTAGGAAACCATTTCATAAGCTCTTTTTAGACTAATATGCAACGATTTGACAGCTTGGTGGATGAAGTAAATGGAAAAAGAAGGCTGAAAGGGTATATAGGGAAGTGCAGGTTTGGGACTCAACATACCCCCACTGTGAAGGTGTTGCATGTCCTCATGCAACCAAAATTTAGTCACTTCTCTCTAATCCATATGTTCTGATGCTTCTACTAGGACATCTAGCCCTCTTTTCTTCTTCTTTGGTGCTACCACCATTCTTGGTTTCCTTATTAGACATTTGAACTTGAGATTGATCAATGCTCTGCTCAACTTTTTGCACTTTTTCTTCAGTTTCTTGTTTTTCTTTTTCCATAGTCCTAAATGGAGCATAGTGTTATCATGAATAATTTTATCTACTTTGCTCTGCTCTTTGAGTGCTTCATTTTCCTGCTTGATATGCCTGTTTAGGACCTCTAATTCAAATACCTCCTGTTTTAAGGACTGAACTTGTGCATCTAGTGGCAGAGTGGTACTTGGACCTGCAGCTGATTTTTCTAATGATTCCAAGTAGTCATATACTTCCTGTTGATTGGGATCTACTTTAGGTGTCTTTCTTGGACTGAGTTCAAAATCTGGTGGAGGAGTAGGGTTGCTCTCTAGCTCTGGCCGAGAAGGGCTTTCATCATGTGGAGGACTGGTTTCAATGCTTGGCTGAGGACGAGGTAGACTACGACCAGCTGGAGTTTTCTCAGGTGTCTCTCCACCCAATTCAATGAAGTGGGGCCGTTTTATTTGTGTTTTACTCCCTTTTACTCTTAACCTTGTGCTTCTCCTTAAGTATGGTGGACTAGTACTCTTTTCTTGTATACTCTGTTTTCCTTTTTCCTTTTTCTTTGCTACAGCAGCAGCCTGAAGATGTACTAATCTTTCTGACAATGGTTGATAATCCTCCTCTATGGATGGCTCAGGTGATTGGTAGAATTCTTGGATGGTCCTTTTGCCTTTTTCTTTCTTCTGTTTCTTGTCTTTAGTTCTGTCTTCTTCTTCTTTTTGACCAATTTCTTGAGTTTCTGTAGTAGGGGAGTCTTGGACTATGGTGCTCTTTTCTCTTCTTCTACTTTTTCTTGGTGTCTTTGGTGTACTACTTTCAGAGGCCTCAGATGGCTCTTGGAAGTAGTTTCTTATCAAGAATTGTTCCCATGTATCTTTGTTTTTCTTTAGTTGGTCTTCAATAAGAATTTTTATAAGTCCATGATGGTATAGATGAGGGTCTATATTGCCTATGTGTTTTTGGACTGTAATACTCATCTTCTTCAAACTCAACAGTAAGAAATAAGGCAAATTAAGAGTCTGATTCTCTAAGAAATTCATCAACAGTCTAGCATGGTACATGTATATCGAACCAAAGCATCCTTCACAATTGACAAATTTTTGGATAACTAACAGCAGACTAGCCCATTCTTCCTTCAATGCATGAACATGAATTCCTTTAGTAAACATAGTGGTGTCCATACCTGGGTTTCTTAGCATAATTCTCCATGCCTGTTCATCCACGCTTTTATTTTTGAACCATCTCTCACCTTCCTGAGGTAAGCCTGTGGCAGCTGCTACTGTTGTTTTGGTCACCGTGAGCTTCAAATCTCCAATCTCCACCTTTTGACCATCGAAAGACCGTGCAAAAGCCTTGGTTACTTCTTTGTTATAGCCTTTAAACTTTTGAATGAAGCGTAACCATTTGGCTTTCTTCAGTAAATCCTTGGCTTGAGGGTAACCTTCTAGATATTTCGGTCCTTCTGGCTCCGCCCTTAGTAGTTTTCCCATTCCTTTCTCTGTTTTAGATTTCAACTGAGGATGTAATTGCGTATGAGGATTTTAGCAGAGGGAAGTAGCTCGGTTGTAGGGTTTATGGTAAAATGCAATGGCTGCAATCAATAGCAGGTAACGGGAATGCTTCAAATTATAGGTGGAACAGAGGATAAGCAGTAGTGAATGAGTTCACAAATTGAAATGTGTGTGTATGAAAAAGGAAGATCTTAAATGAAATGGTAACTGAACGGTAGTGGAGGCGAGATCTTTTTTTTTTTTTGAATTAACGGCTGCATACAGGAGATCACACGTTTTGATAGATGGCTGCGGGAAATACGGTGGAGAAGAGCCGTAAAGGGATTGCTCACATCTTATGAGTGCAGGTGGCAAATGAAAGTGCAGTCAACTTGAGTTTAAACCCGAAAACCCATCATGAGACTGTTAAGAAATGAATGCATGGTGTATGGAGTAATATCATGGGATAGGAGTGGGTAATGGAGCTATCATATCGAATCATTGCACATAGTAGAACTTTTTTATGGTTTGATAACTATGCATAATCATGACTTTAATTGCTATTTGATAAAAAAAAATTTGCTCATACCTTTGGAAACTTTGTCATTTCTTGCTCATAGCTTTTAACCAAATGTTCTTTCTTGATATCTTGGAGATGCTCCATGTCTTCATGGCATTTGCTCACTTACACCTGCATTTTCATGATTTTTGTACTAACATTTTGACTGTGAATTTGAAAAACAGAGTGGTGGTAGCTGCAGAAATCGTTTCTGGCTGCGGAAACTGCTTCCAATTGCGGAAATTGGGACAACACCCACTTAGCTGAACAAATATAGTTAGAAAAGAACTAACTGAGTGAAAGTAGTCCTGAAAGGAACTTTTATTGATGAAATGAAAATGAAATGAGTGGAATGGAATGAAAATGAAGCGGAGTGAAGTGAAGAGAAAATGTGAATGAGATGGAGATGGAGTGGAATGGCAAATGAGGTGGAGTGAAGATGGAAAGAGAAGGAGAGGAGATTTTTTTTTTGTGGAAAATATAGAGTGTCAAGTGTCCCTGATTTTCACTCTATATTTTCTGTATAAGACTGCCAATCTATGATTGGTTTTCAGGCTTATACAATTTTTTATTTTTATTTTTTTATTTTTATTTTTTTTAACTGAAAGAAACAAAGGCTAGGCTGGTGGGGAAGAAGGATTCTTCTCCACTAGCCTTATTGCAGAATTCTCTTGGAACATCTTGACAAATTCTTCTTTTGAGAGTGGCTTATGATAAATTTTCAATCGGTGGCCATTCACAATAAGAGAAATCCGGAATTCATCAATGGTCTTGATTCTTACCGCTCCATTGTTAAAGACTTTGTCAATTTCATATGGCCCAAGCCAATGGGTCTGAAATTTACCTTTAAAGTCTTTGAACTTGGAATCAAACAGTAATGCCCAATCCCCCTCTTGAAACTTTCTCTCTTTGATGTATCTGTCATGCCACTTAGCTCTTTGATGTTGAACTAGATCAGTCCTTAAAATTGCTTCTTGTCTGATCTCATCTAGCTCATTCAGCTGCTCCATTCTGTGCTTTTGGGCTTCTGATAGATTCATCCCCAACTGGACTGCCATCTTAAAAGTCTTGACTTGAAACTCAATGGGGAGTAGGACCTCTTTCCCATAAACAAGTTCATAGGGAGAATGTCCTGTTGTATTCCTCCATGTAGTTCTGTAGGCCCATAAGGCTTAAGGAAGCCTTTATGCCCAATCTTTTTTGTGTAGATGAACAGTTTTGGTGATGATGCTCTCAAGAACTTTGTTTGTAGACTCCACTTGGCCATTTGCTTGCGGATGGTAAGGAGTAGATTTTTTGTGTTTGATTTTGTATTCTTCCATCAGCTTCTCCATCAAGTTAGATGTAAATTGACTTCCCTGATCTGTCACAATTTCTCTTGGGACACCAAAACGAGTAAAAACATCCTCAAAAAGAAATTGAACAACTGAATTTTCAGTGGCAGAAGGCAATGCTTTGGCTTCTACCCATTTAGTGACATAATCAGTGCATACCAATATATACTTTTTCTGTTTAGATGGTGGATTAATGGGTCCAATGAAATCTAAAACCCATTTTTCAAAGGGTTCGATGAGTACATGTGGTTGTAATGGCATTTCATTTGAAAGAGTCGGTCTCCCAACTCTTTGGCAGCTGTCACACCTTCTGACAAATTGTTTTGCATCTTTGAAAAGGGAAGGCCAATAATATCCTAAAGAAAGGATTTTATAGGCCGTCCTTTTGTCAGCAAAGTGTCCACCGCATGGTTCATCATGACATGCCTTGAGGATGTCAGGCATTTCATCTTTCCGAACACATCTTCTGGTCACAAAATCTAGCCCTGTTTTAAACAATTCATTAGAAATCCATGAATAACTTGAACTCTCCTGAATAATTCTTCTTTTTTCACCAGGAAATAAATGTGGAGGTAGCTTTCCTGTAACAAAATAGTTAGCAATATCTGCATACCAAGGAGTCTTAGTAGTTACTGCAAATAAATACTCATCTGGAAACTTATCCTCTACAAGAGAATCTTCATTAGTATTTTGGATTCTAGACAAGAAATCAACTACTGTATTTTGTTTCCCTGGTCTATCCAACACAGTAATATTGAATTCTTGTAAAAGTAAGAGCCATCTTGTAACTCTGCCATTAGTAACAGGTTTATTCATGAGATATCTAATTACAGAATGATCAGTATGGACAAAAGTTTCATAGCTTGTTATGTAATGTCTAAACTTATTGATTGCATGAACAACAACTAAGAACTCTTTTTCAGTCACAGTATAGTTTAACTCGGTGGGAATCAAATTTTTACTGGTGTAGTAAATGGCATAAGGAACTAAATCCTTTTGTCCCAACACAGCTCCTAGAGCTGTATCTGAAGCATCTGTGGAAATATGGAAAGGAAGTTTCCAATTTGGCCCTCTCAAAATGGGTGCTTCAGATATTCTTGTTTTCAAAGTTTCAAATGCAGATTGACAATCAGGATCCCATTTGAATTCACAGTCTTTTGTAAGTAATTTGAAGAGTGGAGATGCTATTTTGGTGAAGTTTTCAATAAATCTTCTATAGTATCCAGTAAATCCAAGAAAACTTCTAACATCTTTTTGACAATTTGGAATAGGCAACTTGGAGATGACTTCAACTTTTGATCTATCAACTTTAATCCCATCCCCTGAAATATGATGTCCTAAAACAATCCCTTCATTAAACATCATAAAGCATTTTTCATGACTCAATGATAGGTTTGTTTCTTTACATCTTATAAGGACTTTTTCCAGATTCTCTAATGCCTCTTCAAACGAATTACCATAAACTGTAAAATCATCCATATAAACTTCTACACAATCATGGATTAGATCAGAAAAGATTCCTAGTACTGCCCTTTGAAATGTTGTGAGTGCATTACATAATCCAAAAGGAAGTACTCGGTAAGCAAAAGTTTCCCATGGACAGGTAAATGTGGTCTTGTCCTGATCTTTAGGTGCTACCTGAATCTGATTATAGCCACTAAAACCATCCAAAAATGAAAAATACTTTTTGCCTGCTAAAGTATCTAATACCTGATCGATAAAGGGTAAAGGAAAGTGATCCTTCAAAGTTTCTTTGTTCAATTCCCTGTAATCAATGCATACCCTCCATTTACCATTCTTTTTAGGTACTATAACCAAAGGAGAAACCCATTGGCTATCTGAAATTGGATAAATGAAGTTTACATTGAGTAATTTTTGGAGCTCTTCTTTCACTATCTCCCTAAGGTTTGGATTCATCCTTCTCTGAGGTTGTCTGATTGGTCTACTGTTTTCCTCAATGTAGATGTGATGAATGCAAGTCTTAGGGTCAATACCTTTCATATCAGTATATTCCCATGCAAATGCAGTAGAATGTTTTTGCAAGATTTTGGTTAGTTCTTCCTGTTGTGATCTTTCCAACTTTTTGTTGATATTCAATGTTTTACCTGGAAAGATCTCAATGGCGGAACTACTAAAATCTTCCATAGAGAAAAGAGACATTTGTCTAGATGATAGATACTCAATGTCAGAATCTAACTGAAATTGTGTGTGGTCATATTCTGAAGATGTTTCAAAGCTTTCTAATGTGTTCAGAATTTGACTATCTTCACTAACTTCAGAAATGGTAAAGACAGGTTGTATAGTATCCTCTGTTGTAGATCTAACCTGGAAATATTTCAGAAATAGAAATAAACCCAATAAGAACAAGATCAAAATAGATATAAATGATTCACTTTATTGATCAAACCCTTAAGGTAGGGCAACACCATACATTCACTCCTTAAGGAAGGAGAGCACTCCACAAGCCATATGCCTGTTCATACAATAATACTTCTCTTCATATCTCTCTATGTGGAGTCTCTAGCCTCTATATAGGCCTCATACATACAATACCATGCATCATTACCATGGTTTCATCATACCATCCACTAATACCATGGGCCCATTACATTATTATTAACTACTTGTGGTCCCTTACATGACATGGGTTAACCACCTTATTTATTACTATGGCCCATCCCATTATTACATTATTATCTTGGGTACCTCCCTTGGTACTCCATATTACCCCCCCTTGATACATAACATTCCACCTCCCTAAGCATGTTTCGTCCCCGAAACATGGGAAGAACATAAATAATAGGATCTACTCAAAAGAGTAGTCCACTGATACCATGCACGTGCATCTAGCCATCCAAGAGAAAGGTGAACCCTCGATCTCGCTGGTGCCTCGCTCGCTTGAGATGGAAGTTGACTGTGGTAGCTCTTCTGTTTGGATGTGTAGTAGGTGGATCTTCGTTCCTCTCGATCTATGCTGCGGGGTTTGTTGTCCATGTGGCTAATTGGTCGCCATCTTGATGGTTGTCTTGCGGGGTGATGTGGGTGATGATATGTTGAAGTTTTAACCCACGATGGCTTTTTCTTTACGTCACCCTGCTGTGGTGCCTGTTGTGGTGGCTTCTTTTTCAATATGACTTCAACCACTGAGCCCTCTTCTGATGTATCATCACCTGTAACCTTTTCTTCTGCAGCCTCTGTTTGTGTTTGATTGTTGATCATCAAAGGCTCATCATCTGATATGTCAGTCCCTTGAACATCTTCTGCTTCAGCCTCCATGTGCTCTACCTGTTTATGGATGGAAATATCCTGTAATGTATTTTTCTTCTTTTTATACCATAGCTTCAGGAATTTCTTCTGCACATTAATATTGATAATACCCACGGATTCCATCCAGGGATATCCCAAAACAACATCCATATTATCCATCTCTGAAGCATAAAAATCACCATGAAACACATACTTATCCATAGAAAGCTTCAAATCCTTATAGCTTTGAACATCCTTATCATCAACCTGTGTATTTTGAATTTGTTTTGCTGGGACTTGCAATTTTTTTTCCAAGTTGACATTTATAAGATTTTGTTTGCAACTTGGATTGATAGACACAATGATTTTCTCCTTCTGAATCAATCCATGAACCTGCAATATAGAGATACCAGCCAAAAATAACCCTTTTGGTTCCTTGGTTTCCTTCTTTCCTGTAAAAATAAAAGCTTTGCTAGGTTGTGTGTCTGTCTGTGTGAGCTTATCCACAAGATTAGATTTACGGTCAAAGCGCTCTATAAGAGCTTTTTTGAAGGCATCCCAAGTCAAAAACCTTCCATTGGAACGTTGATGCTCTTGCCACCATTTGCATCTTTCAAGGTCCAAATACATTTTTCCCCTGCTCAACTGTCTCTCATAATCATAGATGTATTCTGATTTGAAATATTTCTCCATTTGTGCTAGCCATTTAACTGGATGAGAGCCATCAAATATATACAAGTCCCTCAAATTCTGATCTAGGGCCGCCATCACAAAATTTTGGCGGAAATTTGAAATGGGCACAATTCAGTGAATATTGCTCAGAATCCCTATTATAACCTGTTTTTGGAAATGTAACAACCATTCTGCATCTGCTCATGTGATAGAAATCCTGATTTAGACACTGGAATTTCAGATCTGCGCTGCTACTCTCCTGCCGTCACCCAAAATTTCTGCAAAAAGAGCTGATTTTAAATCAGCGATATCTCCCTCATCCGGACTCCGATTCGACTAATTTTTTTTTGAAATCATGTGTTTTTTCACAAAGATTCCAGATCTACAATTAGATTTTGTAGATCTAGTGCCAAGTGTTCTAGATCTGCGTCGCAAATTCGCTGCCCTGAAAATTGTCTGCAACCCCACTGATTTTTTAAATCAGCGATATCTCCTTCATCCAGACTCCAATTCAACTGATTTTTTTTTTGAATTTGAGTATTTTTTCACAAGGAATACAGATATGCAATTAGATTCTGCAGATCTAGCACTAAAACATACAGATCTGATCTGCAAATTCGCCACCCAAAAATCCCTGCAAAAAATAAAAAAAAATTCTCCACTTTGGTGCCCAAGAAAGTGCTCTGATACCAATTGTTGTAGATCTAACCCAGAAACATATGAAAATATAATAAACCCAAGAATAACAATATAGGAATCTTTATTGATCAAACCCTTACGGTAGGGCAACACCATACATTCACTCCTTAAGGAAGGAGAGCACTCCACAAGCCATATGCCTGTTCATACAATAATACTTCTCTTCATATCTCTCTATGTGGAGTCTCTAGCCTCTATATAGGCCTCATACATACAATACCATGCATCATTACCATGGTTTCCTCATACCATCCACTAATACCATGGACCCATTACATTATTATTAACTACTTGTGGTCCCTTACATGACATGGGTTAACCACCTTATTTATTACTATGACCCATCCCATTATTACATTATTACCTTGGGTACCTCCCTTGGTACTCCATATTACCCCCCCTTGGTACATAACATCCTCATCATCAACCCACTCATTATCTCCTATTTCTGTAATTGCTTTCGCTGGAGGATACAGATTGAATTTCTTTGTCGAATTACCATCAGAAATATACATATCCCCACACCTACAACTGATGACAGCATCAGCTGTGGCTAGCCAAGGTCTTCCTAAGATGAGAGGGTGTCCTCCTAAATTACTCTTGGGAGTTAAAATCATGAAATCTACTGGATATTCCCAAGATTCTAAGGAGACCGAAATGTCTTCTAATACACCATCTGGTTTGATAATTGATTGATCTGCAAGTTGTAGTAAAGTAGGTGTAAAAAGAAGATTAGGAAGTTTCAGCTGTTCCATAGTCTGTCTACTCATAATGTTGATAGCAGCCCCTAAATCAATCAAAGTATTTGGAATTTCTACCCCATTGATATGTGTTTTGACAATTGGACTACCGGGATCTACATACTTCTGCATAGTAATTTTTCCCATAATGATATCTACAATTTTTTCTACCAGGTGGATTCTTCTTGTATCTCTAAGTTTCCTTCCTGGTCTTTTAAGACTCAACTCCTTTATTGTTTTTGCTAGAATAGGAATCTCTCTAATGGCTTGTAACAAGGGAATCTTGATACAAACATTCTTCAATTCATCTAGAAAATCATAGTCAGGCAACAAGATTTGTTTTTCCACCCCTTTGTCAATTTGTAATCTTTTAGGAAAAGGAGGTGTGGATGAAGATGCAGGTTGCTCAACTATAGGAGTTGTGGGGGTTAGCTCTTTTTCTTTTTCTTTCTGAGTGCTTGGGTTTTGAAGAGATGCTTCAGAACCTTTATTGGCTTCAAGAGAATCTTCCTCAGAAATGCTTTGCTTTTGTGCATCCATAGAAGGTTTATCTAAAACTCTACCAGATCTGAGTTGTACATCATTGAGAGGAACAATCATATAGGTAGGAAATTGTTGACCTTCTACCATGTAAGCATTTTGAGGGTTTTTATTATTGGGGTTTGGCAATTCCCTAACATTTTTCATACTTCTAATCTTCTTGACTTATTTTAAGCCAACCTAACTATAGTGATCTCGGGGCACTTCCTTCCCTTCTCTTTGATCATTGAAACAAGATTCTAAAGAATCAAAGTTAGATTATTTTTCTTTTCTTGAGGTACGATAGGCCAATGCATTCATTCATCATCATCTTCTGAGTGTATATATATATATATATATATATAAAGGATTTTAGTACTCTTAACTTTACCAAAAACTATGAAACTTATGACAATGTTATTTAGCATAAGAGAAAATATTAAAAAATATAAATAAATTATAATAAATATATTTGTTTTTAATTTAATGTGATTTTGTATATTATCTTTTAAATTATTTAATAAATTATAGAATTAATATTTTAATCATTTAACAAAACTAGATGGTTAGAACGTGGATCAAATCTTAATGATGTAACTAATCTGAAAGACAATTTCCTTATAAAATTAAATTTAACAATAAATAATAAAATTCTATATATAATAAAAATAAATTTATATAATAAATTAATTAACTATAAAATCAATACTTTAATATAAATTTGATTGATTCAACAAAATTATATTTAACAATAAATAATAAAATTCCACATGAAATAAAATCTAATTCAATATCACATATATTATTACAAGTTTTATATAAAATATTGTTTCTAGCAATTCATTTACAGAAAATAATTATATTAAAATAATAAATAACATAATTTTTTTGTATTTCAAATACTAAATTGGTGTGACTACTTCTAATACCACCAACCCAATTGAATTGGATTCAACCTACACAAATGATAATGATATTACATATTTAAGAGAAAAACAAAGAAATAATGGTTCATAGATCTTATATGTTCATTACTTGGTCTATAGTATATACTATGTGTGGAGATGATAAAAAGGTAAAAAGGAAAGAAGAAAAAAACCTAATTGTGTTTTGCAAGAGTTCATTTTTTTAGTTATCTCTTAATTATAAATAATATATAAACTAGCATTTGCACCAGATGTTGCAAAGGAAACGATGTAAGGCATAAAGTGAAAAAATCCATTATCCATGTAGTGTGTGCATTACGTCAATGACCTAAATATCAACATATCTATTCACTTTTTCTAAATGTTGTAAACGACCAGAATTATAGAAATATTCTTAAATTTGTACCAATATTTATAGGCAAAAATATTTTTGTCTTTCGGATTTTCTAACACTTGTGAAACATTTTCATGTTATAAAACAAAAGCTAGAAGTCATAAAACTTACAAGGTGGTGGAAAGTTTAAAATGGTGCAAAGAAAGATCAAGTTCGAGGGATACTCATGAAAACATTTAATGTTAGTAAACTAATGCTAGCATTAGTTTATTTGTGAAAAAATGTTAATCAAAATGTAACTTATAACATAAGATATATGGGTTGAAGAATTGGATATCTATCTTGGGAAGAGGTTAAATAAAGTCTCAGACTTAAACATAAGGTATAATGTGAAATGCAATATGTGATTTCAACAAAACTTTAATTTAAACAATGGTATATCATCATTTTTTGTAACTAATTAATTAAAAAACAAAAATACAATACTATAGTCTTTACAACCGAAAGGGGAAAGACTTGTAACATTGTAAAGGGACTAACAACATTGTAAAAATAGTTGATTCTTGAAGAGAAAACAAGATACTCCAAAAGAGCAATCACACCAAAAATCAAAATCAAAATTCTCTCCTTAAACTATTGGTCAAAATATAAGACATCATAGAATTGCATATTTGGGATCACAGTCGACGAAATTGGATTGTTACTGGGTGACAATGACTGAGATATGGTATCAAGTGATGGAATAGGTGATGTTCCTAGATTTTCCAAGATATCCAAAGGAATACCATATGAAAGCGGCCATTCAAGTACGAAATTGAGCAACTGATATCCATAAACAGTCCTTAATTGATGAGGCATCATAAGGGGTCATGTCACAGGCACATCTGTTAAGGAGATAGAAGAGATGGAGCCAACACATGAATCTACAGGTCTAGGCATTTGCAGAATTTGTTGCATGGTAGACTGTAAAGTAGACTGAACACCAGTACCTAGAGAAGCGATATTTCTATCAAGGTTGGGTAGAGGAATTTGCATAGAAGACAATTTACCACCAGAAATGGAAACATCCTGCACTGTTGGTTAATTGAGGGCTCTTCCGCTTTCAGTCATTTGTTCCTGTATTACTTCATAATTGCAATAAAAAGGATCTTAGTCCACATTAATAAACTGAACAACTTTTCTGCAGCCAACACATGAATCTACAGGCCTAGGCACTTGCAGAATTTGTTGCATGGGACACTGCAAAGTAGACTGAATACCAATACCTGGAGAAGAGATATTCCCATCAAGGTTAGGTAGAGGAATTTGCATAGAAGACAATTTACCACCAGAAATGGAAACATCCTGCTCTGTTGGTTGATCCTCGGGGCTCTTCCACTTTCGATCATTTGTTCCTGTATTACATCATAATTGCAATAAAAAGGATCTTAGTCCACATTAATAAACTGAACAACTTTTATGTAGCCAACACATGAATCTACAGGTCTAGGCATTTGCAGAATTTGTTGCATGGGACGTTGTAAAGTATACTGAATACCAGTACCTAGAGAAGAGATATTCCCATCAAGGTTAGGCAGAGGAATTTGCATAGAATACCATTTACCACTGGAAGTGGAAACATCCTGCTCTGCTGGTTGATCCTCGTGGCTCTTCCTCTTTGCGTCACTTGTTCCTGAATTACATCAAAATTGCAACAAAATAGAACTTAATCCGCATTAATAAACTGAACTTTTCTGGATTCAACACATGAATCTACACGTCTATGCACTTGCAGAATTTGTTGCACGGAAGACTATAAAGTATACTGAGAAAAAGAATGGATACACTACTGAATCAGAAAACAAAGTTCAAAGTTGAGAGGCTAATAAGTGAATGAAAAAGGATGGATATATTGCACAATCTGGAATGGAAATTTGAAAAAAAAACAGATACCTCTTGTTGGAGTGACCGATGTTGAATATTTTATCATATGTTTGTAGGGATTCTAGCAAGTTCTATGGGTTAGTTTTGCCAAGTACTGAAAAGTAATACGTTATTTTTTCAATGTCAATTTGAAATGGACCAGTAATATTGGTGCCATGCTTTAGTGTTTTAGAGATCATTTTCTATTTATGTCCCAGTGTTTAAACAACTACGAGATAGAGAAATTCGTCTTTCTCTGAAGAATTTTCAACTTCAAAATAAGTCAAAATGGCACAAGTATTTTTTGTTTTAGGAATTATCCAACATTTGTACCTCACTCTGTTGCAGTGGGATCATCTTAGAATATCTGAAAACAAATATCTAAACATTTTAATACTCACAATAAATTCCATTGTAGACCTTGATGTTCTCCTTGTGTTTTAGACATTATCCCATGTTAAAATGTCTATTAAGTATCTAATAGAGATGCGAGGAAAGAATTACCGAGAGAAGTTGCAAGTGGGTTAATGTAATGGTTGGAAATTCACAAATTGCTTGTGGAGCTCCCAAGTCACCATGACATCATGGTTGCTGAAGGAGCACATGGTTACATTTGAGCATTTTTCTTTACTGACTCAGACTCAAAATCAGACATATTAGAGCATAATCATTTCAGTGTTAAACCTTATAATAGCAATGAGAGGTTAAACTTAATATGGATAATGATAAAACAATTATTGCTTCTCCATTTTTTGTACAACTCAAAAATCATTGTTATCCATATTTTCTTATGTATGGAAGCAAGCATGTTCCTGTTTGTTTGAAGCCCAATTTGTTCATCTCTAGGAATCTGCTCATCAAAAGGTTGGTGCTCTTAAGAAATTTTATTCACTACGGCTGGACCTATACATGATGCATAAGAAGCTGAACCAAACACTCTTAGGGTAGGAAGACTACTGAAGAGGAGCAATGATGTCCTAAAATGATATGCAGTACTCCTGGAGTGGAAGAGTGGCTACCTTGGGTTCCTATGTGGGCACTCTGGAGAATCTAAAGGAGAAGTGCTGCTCTCTTGCTGTTATGTATATTGATATGCTTGTCGATGCCTGGAATAATGAAGGTCTCATTACCAAATATATAGATCTTGAGAAATCTCCTATCCCATTAAACAAGTATGCCTAAATGGGAGTGATTTAATTATAGTAGTGTTTGATTTCTCTCCTCCACATGATTACTTGTCCATATTATTAACAAACAAAAACTTCCTTTTGTCACATCAAGAGTTGTTCCCTCCGCAAGTGGTTCAGATCTCCTCAATGTAATAGCTGAAAAGAATTGTAAGAAATACCATACTTGAGATTGATTGGTGATTATCTTAGGCTTGAGAGTAGAGTTTGGTTGTAGTAAAATGCCTTTTCTACCATCCAAGCATGGTCTATTATCAGTTTCCCAAAGCCACGTAATTTGTTGTTTCCCACCTTTGTCAAAATATTCTATGAAATCAAATGTATCAACTGACATGGCTTCAATTGAATGGAGCTATGATTATCTATCTGGTCATTTCTATGATGCATGTTCTTCGTTCGTTTTTGGTTGACATTTGTAGAGTAATTGCCTCGGGTCTGTTACTTTTGAGTCATTTCTTCATCATGGAGAAAATCAGATCCCATTTTAATGTTCATCGTCAGTTTTTGCTGGAGGATTTGAGCCAACATCCTGATTCTCTTCATCATGGCTTCCAAACTTTCAAGTTTGTTTTCCACAATCCCAAAGTGGGTTCTCTGTCAGTAATGGGTTGTCTATAGGGATCCCTAATCATCGTGTCTCTGAGGTCATGGGTACCAATCGAGGAGAAAGGGTAGGCGGCATTGCCGTGCCTCCCATGTGAATGGGGACAACTGCATTTTCCCAGCCTCAGAAAGACAGCAGATGCCTCAGTTTTACAGAGGCCCCTTGCTACAGAGAACCTTCTCTAAAAACCTTTCAACGTCGAAAGGATAAACCAATTAACTTGCAAAGAGGTTAATCAATTTCTTTCATAATCACAACCACCTTAAGAACTGTTTACATATGGAAAGTTCAAAATCACATCAAAATTTTCTAAATCCTACCCTACACAATATTTAATTCCAGCATGTTCAAAAACATTTCTTATGAATCACATCAAAATTTTCGAAATTCAACCCTACGTAATATTTAATTCCAGCATGTTCAAAAACATTTCTTATGAATCTCTAGGGATTTCTGTTCTGCAATCGTGAAGTGTCTCAACTGTCACAAAACCTTAAAGAAAATTTTGAAATCTAATGTCCACAAAACCTAAAACAAAGACCATTTTACGCTCAACGGGTTGAAAGCTTGGAACATTTAATCTACCCCTTCATCTTGAGCTTTGACAAAAGCTTCTTCGTCAACATTGCGACCAGCAACACTTTTTGTCTCACTATAGACCGGCAAATGGGCTTCAGAATTTCCATCCTCTATAAGTTGGGCATGGGCAGCATCTCCTTTATGTAACTTGTGGCGTTTCTTGGATGACATATCTCTTTCTTCCTTCACTGAATCATCTTTTCTTTTTCCAAGAACATTGTCTTTGCCAGTCTCTGTTGTATCCTGCTCCTTTGTCTTTGCCATTCCTAACATGGACAGGTGTTTTTTCCCTGACATATGCAGCTCATGAAGATTTTATAGGCTTCCACAGTTAACCTCACAAAGAGAACACCACCCCACCAGTCCTTGTGGCTGCTTTTTCTGTGGCTTTACTACATATTTTAAACCCTTTTCCTTCAACTTTTTAAACCCGGATCGGTGCTTCTTCCCAAACACATGTTGTTTTGGAAGAACTTCCTTTGTGCTACAGGTAACATCACAGAGTGAGCACCACCCAGGGATCTTTGGAGTCTTAGCATCCATATCTTTGATGCCTGGGATCTCCCTATGTGCCCTGTTTTTAGACTTTGGTTGCAATCCAGAATCTGAGTTCTTACCCAACCTAGACTTGAAAATCTGAAAATCATACCCAATGTTAGTAATAAAAATAGTATGCTCTATAATTTCCAATATGAATATCGACCTCTCTGCATTTTCCTAGCCTCAGAAAGACAGCATAGAGGTTGTTTTAATGCCTAGTGAATGGGGTATTGCCCTCAACAGTGATAAAGGCTCCCACAATATCAAACATTGCTCAATTAGTAAACAAAAAGAATGGACAAATTACTGAAATAGTAAAAAAAAATTCTGGCACAATAAGAAAAGGTAGAAAAAGAATGGATACACTACTGAATCAGAAAACAAAGTTCAAAGTTGAGAGGCTAAGAAGTGAATGAAAAACGATGGATACATTGCACAATCTGGAATGGAAATTTGAAAAAGAAAACATATACCTCTTGTTGGCGTGACTGATGTTGATAGATCTGATGTTGAATATTTTATCATATGTTTGTAGGGATTCTAGCAAGTGCTATGGGTTAGTTTTTCCAAGTACTGAAAAGTAATACGTTATTTTTCAATGTCAATTTGAAATGGACCAGTAAATATTGGTGACATGCTTTAGTGTTTTAGATATCATTTTCTATTTATGTCCCAGTGTTTAAACAACTAAGAGATAGAGAAATTCGTCTTTCTCTGAAGAATTTTCAACTTCAAAAGAAGACAAAATGGCACAAGTATAATGGGTTGTCTGTAGGGATCCCTAATCATCGTGTCTCTGAGGTCATGGGTATCAATCGAGGAGAAAGGGTAGGCGGCATTGCCCTGCCTCCCATGTGAATGGGGACAATTGCATTTTCCCAACCTCAGAAAGACAACAGGTGCCTCAGTTTTACAAAGGCCCCTTGCTACAGAGAACCTTCTCTAAAAACCTTTTAACATTGAAAGGATAAACCAATTAACTTGCAAAGAGGTTAATCAATTCTTTCATAATCACAACCACCTTAAGAACTGTTTACATATGAAAAGTTCAAAATCACATCAAAATTTTCTAAATCCTACCATACGCAATATTTAATTCCAGCATGTTCAAAAACATTTCTTATGAATCACATCAAAATTTTTGAAATTCAACCCTACGTAATATTTAATTCCAGCATGTTCAAAAACATTTCTTATGAATCTCCAGGGATTTCTATTCTGCAATCGTGAAGTGTCTCAATTGTCACAAAACCTTAAAGAAAATTTTGAAATCTAATGTCCACAAAACCTAAAACACTTGAAAGCTTGGAACATTTAATTTGCCCCTTCATCTTGAGCTTTGACAAAAGCTTCTTCCTCAACTTTGCGACCAGCAACACTTTCTGTCTCACCATAGACCGGTAAATGGGCTTCAGAATTTCCATCCTCTATAAGCTGGGCATGGGCAGCATCTCCTTTATGTAACTTGTGGCGTTTCTTGGATGGCATATCTCTTTCTTCCTTCACTGAATCATCTTTTCTTTTTCCAAGAACATTGTCTTTGCTAGTCTCTGTTGTCTCCTGCTCCTTTGTCTTTGCCATTCCTAACATGGACAAGTGTCTTTTCCCTGACATATGCAGCTCATGAAGATTTTCTAGGCTTCCACAACTAACCTCACAAAGAGAACACCACCCCACCAGTCCTTGTGGCTACTTTTTTTGTGGCTTTACTACATCTTCTGAACCCTTTTCCTTCAACTTTTTTAACCTGGACTGGTGCTTCTTCCCAAACACATGTTGTTTGTGAAGAACTTCCTTTGCGCTACAGGTAACATCACAGAGTGAGCACCACCCAGGGATCTTTGGAGTCTTAGCATCCATATCGTTGATGCCTGGGATCTCCCTATGTGCCCTGTTTTTAGACTTTGGTTGCCATCCAGAATCTGAGTTCTTACCCAACCTGGACTTGAAAATTTGAAAAGCATACCCAATGTTAGTAATAAAAATAGTATGCTCTATAATTTCCAATATGAAGATCAACCTCTCTACATTTTCCCAGCCTCAGAAAGAGGTTGTTTTAATGCCTAGTGAATGTGGTATTGCCCTCAACAGTGATAAAGGCTCCCACAATATCAAACATTGCTCAATTTTCCCAGCCTCAGAAAGACAACAGAGAGGTTGTTTTAATGCCTAGTGAATGTGGTATTGCCCTCAACAGTGATAAAGGCTCCCACAATATCAAACATTGCTCAATTAGTAAACAAAAAGAATGGACAAATTACTGAAATAGTAAAAAACTTTTCTGGCACAATAGGAAAAGGTAGAAAAAGAATGGATACACTATTGAATCAGAAAATGAAGTTCAAAGTTGAGAGGCTAAGAAGTGAATGAAAAAGGATGGATACATTGCACAATCTGGAATGGAAATTTGAAAAAAAAAACAGATACCTCTTGTTGGCGTGACTGATGTTGATGTTGATAGATCTGATGTTGAATATTTTATCATATGTTTGTAGGGATTCTAGCAAGTTCTATGGGTTAGTTTTTCCAAGTACTGAAAAGTAATACGTTATTTTCTCAATGTCAATTTGAAATGGACCAGTAAATATTGGTGCCATGCTTTAGTGTTTTAGAGATCCTGATGTTGATAGATGTGATGTTGAATATTTTATCATATGTTTGTAGGGATTCTAGCAAGTTCTATGGGTTAGTTTTTCCAAGTACTCAAAAGTAATACATTATTTTCTCAATGTTAATTTGAAATGGACTAGTAAATATTGGTGCCATGCTTTAGTGTTTTAGAGATCATTTTCTATTTATGTCCCAGTGTTTAAACAACTACGAGATAGAGAAATTCGTCTTTTTCTGAAGAATTTTCAACTTCAAAAGAAGACAAAATGGCACAAGTATTTTTTGTTTTAGGAATTCTCCAACATTTGCACCTCTCTCTGCTGCAGTGGGATCATATTAGAATATCTAAAAACAAATATCTAAACATTTTAATACTCACAATAAATTCCAAAGAGTTAATAATATTAGTACCCTGGATGTGGGATCATATTAGAATATCTGAAAACAAATATCTAAACATTTTAATACTCACAATAAATTCCAAAGAGTTAATAATATTATACTCACAATAAATTCCAAATATCTAAACATTTTAATACTCACAATAAATTCCAAAGAGTTAATAATATTAGTACCCTGGATTTATAATAATGATAGGGTTTAATAATATAATATAATATAATTATTATTTGGTTGTGCTTTATAACCCTTTGGGTTTATAATATGAATAATATGTTGCATTTTCTAATCTTTTGTGAGCTTATAATATTATTATAAGTTTATAATATAGTATATATTAAGTTGTAGCTTACTGTGTATATCAACCACATTTAATAATGTGGTTTTGCTAGTTGTCAACACTAACAACTACTCATTTATAATTGTACAATAAAGGGTGGATCAATACATGGAACTCATTCTATTATTTTTACAATAATCTATAATTTATTATTTCTATTATTGACCATATTAAAATTATCGCTACATTAAAATTTTTGAATTTAAGAAATTATTTAATATGATTCAACATCTACCTTCAATTTCTTCAACTACATTGTAATTTGTTGTAATACATATTTATTTCCTTTTAATATATTGATACTTTATTAGAAATTTAATTTATTATAAAGAAATATTTTTTAATATATTCTAATAATTTCAATTTAAAATAATTTTCCTAGCATAATTTAATTACACTATAATTTTTTTTGGCTATCTCAATTTTTTCATGATGATAGCTACCATTAATTCTTACTATGAGTAATAATAGTAATGGTTTACTCTTATCAATACTTACAAATTTTAACTTATTTTAGTTAACTAACATAACTACATTAATAAATGTGTTTCATATAATGTTAGCTTATTTGAATGTATCATGACAAATATTATATTTATTAGAGGTTGTATTATAGTAATACTTTGTTCACCTAATTAATAAACAACATCATTTTAAATTCTCTAGTATTAAAAAAATGCAAACATAATTCTTAACTATATGAAACTTTTTATTTTTTATTTTTTTTCCATGAGAAAAAAACTAAACATTCTTACATTAATCGTAAAATGTCTTACATGATCTAGTCAAAGCATACAACGAAAGTATTGTTTTGAAAATCCAAAACATATAGCATGTTGAGTCGTTGTGGGTGAAAAGTATTGTTTTGAAAATCCAAAACATATAGCATGTTGAGTTGTTGTGGGCTAAAATCATGACAAGACTAAATATAGAATCTAGAAAGTAAAAACATGAAATTGGATATATAAATTACCCATAATAAAAGCTAAAATCATGACAAGACTAAATATAGAATCTAACATTATGCTAAACATATAAACTTTAATTATGAAAAAACTTGAATATCAAAACTACTGAATCTCACGACTCATGGGATGGTGAGAGTAGAACTCATTAAGTGGAGGCTTAAATATTCTGATTTGATCAAAGTGTGTATAATTTTGGTGAAGTAAAATTGACAAAATGAAACGAGAAGAGAAGGGATATGCATCGAAAAACTGCAACAAATTTAAGGTCCATAATTCGTATTTTGGAATACCATGAAACAAAAGAAATATTTAATAAAAAATAACTCTGTAAAATTGTATTCTGGAATATTCTGGGATGCCATAAAACATTGCTTAGTTGTGCACCTCTAAACTCATCCAAAAAAAATAACATCATTTTTAATGCAGGAACTCTCTAAAATCTATTACCAATGTTCATTCAAGTATAACATAATCTATTACCAATGTTCATTCAAGTATAACTTTAATGTCAAATTTCTTACTACGCTATTCAACTGACAAAATCTATTACCAATGTTCCTTCAAGGATAACAAGAAAGTGAAATTTCTTACTACATTATTCAAACGACAATATGGTAAAAATTGTCCTCTCGAATGCCATAGAAATATTTAATGATCAATAACCACACAAAATTTACCTAAAAAAAAGGTTTTGAGTTTCAATCTCTGTAAAATTGTATTTTGGAATATTTTGGGATGCCATAAAACTTTTGAAATTTTTAACAACCAACCAACATTGCTCAGTTGTGCACCTCTAAACTCATCCAAAAAAAATAACATCATTTTTAATGCAGGAACTCTCTAAAATCTATTACCAATGTTCATTCAAGTATAACATAATCTATTACCAATGTTCATTCAAGTATAACATAATCTATTACCAATGTTCATTCAAGTATAACATTAATGTCAAATTTCTTACTACGCTATTCAACTGACAAAATCTATTACCAATGTTCCTTCAAGGATAACAAGAAAGTGAAATTTCTTACTACATTATTCAAACGACAATATGGTAATCATTGTTACTTAATTTCAAATCTCAATACTCTGTACATCCCAATCATTTATGTTTGCTTTCCTGCTGCAGTTCTTATAGGCGGCTCATAGATATAGCAAACTTTAACATTACTCTCGGCATTACCGTAAACAAAAATCTTCCCAGAACACTAAATCCTTTCAAGGGTTTTAGCAAGAGAACCCAGTGCCCTCCACACGTTTTCATTGGAATCACATTCCATCACTCCTTGCTGCAAGAAGAAACAACCAGACATGCCAGTGGGCCTTTCCCTTCTCTTTATCTCCCATAGTCTCCAGTGTTGTCCATGCCCTTGTTTCTGGATCATAAACTTTTGCACTCCACTTGATTAGATCAGGGCTAATTGTCCCTGATGAAAGCACCAAAGCATTCATCTTGTCCTCGGTTCATGTCGGGAATTGTAATGGTCTACAAACAAATTGTAAACCACTGCGGGTCATGCAAGGGATTTTGATCTTCATCATCTCCGCCGGCAACGTAAATGTAAATGAGTCCATGCTCTGACACAGTGCCAAGAAGGTAAGCCACAACAAAAGCCGTTATACTGTATTAAGATTTTACCCTAACCAACTATAAGCCCCAACAAAAACCGTTACAATGTAAAACGATTTTACTCTAACCAATCAAAACTCCCATGGACGGTGGATAATATTTGAATCATGTAACACACAGATCAATGGTGAAAAACGGTAACCAATGAAAAACGGTAACCAACCAAAACTCACGTGGATGGTGAATAATACTTCAATCGTCTAACACAAAGATCAACGATGAAAAACGGTGGAGAGTGGCAATCAGGGGAGTCTTTTCCAAAGGGAAACGCCTTACGGTGTAATTAGATGAAGATTCAACCAATTATGTATTTTTACAAAAGCATTATATCCCATTTACAATTATATGGTCTTTACCAATACGGTATGGAGGCCTGAACGCTTTACTGCGGCTATATTCCTGGTGTTATAGACATTTTTGGGCACTACAACCCCAAGCATGAAATGTCCATAAACCAAGGGCTCCTAAGTCCCTAAAAGTGTTGTTCTTACCCCTAAAGGAACAAGGTCAACTGATTACAGCTTCTCCCAGAAGTTCTCCATGAAAAACTGCTCAGAACTGGTCAAAACAGGATCATTTTAGTTGCTCCATAGGCAAAGTACGTTGCATCTCACCTAAACACACTGTGTGGGTGCGTTGCATTTCAAAAATCCCTTCTATGGGGTGCGATGGGCGAGAAGTGACAAATGGCAGTGTCATTCAGCGAGGTGGAGAGGCATGGAAACTTCCAGAAACTTCTCCTGTGACACTTGCCTCTTTGAATTCGACCAATGATGAGTAAGAGATCATCAATCTCCAAGTGGAAGCAAGAACTATCAGAGGGAAGACACTAATCAAATCACAAGCTGACTCATCTCCCTTACAGATATCTATATATGGATCCCTCATCCCAGAGATCCAGAGGCTGGAATTTTACATATTGTAAGGAATTGCTGTTGGTTTCTTGAGACAACATCAGATTGTTGGGTGATCTAAGCTTTGTATGAGGTCAAGAGGGGCTTCCTTGCTGAGAGGATGATGCTGGGTCAGAACAACTAGTTGTAACTCCTCTTGGCTCTTTCTTGTTTATCAATAAAAGTTATTCAAGTTTTCCTCCATACTCTTGTGTCATTCATGTTTGTTGCATTTTTATGGTCAATTTACATCAGATCCTAGATTGTTTATGATTATACATCCATGTTCTTGTATAGTGCTATGCTACTGTGATCTTACAGGTACTTGGTGAAGCTGGGCATGTAAGGGAACAAGTAGCGAAAGACTATCAAGAGAGAGAGGAATCGAACTAGGAGATTAGCGCAAGACAGAGGTTGGTCTTCTTTGTTCTTCTCTCATCTATACTTCATAAAGGAAAAACGAAAGTAGCTTTACTTTGTTTGTTTCTAAGGTAGCTATCACACCTTAGTGGGATAAGCAGTTCTGTGTAGACACTTTTCCCTGTAACAAAATGGCGACTCCGCTGGGGACGAATTAGTTTGTTTGTTTATCTTCCTTGTTGTCTATTTTATAAACTTACAGACGGAGCCTGAAGTCGAGCCAGGTAGCTTTCGAACTGCATTTGCTATGCAAATGCAAAGTAGATAAATGCCGCTTCAGTCAATCTCCAGGATTTGTTTATAAATTAAACAACTGATTTACAAACTCTCTGATTTCCCTTTGTGATAGCTCTTAGATCCTCCTTAGATCTACCCCTGATTGTTGCATTACTGATTACCATTTGCTCGGCCAAAACCCATGAACTAAACTGCAAAGTCTCGTCTCTGGCCCAACGCAGGTACTGTTCTGTGAATCTGAAATTCAGCGCACTTCCCGAGTGTAGTAGGTGCACTGCATTTCAAATTCCCTGTGTTATAGGTGCGCTGATCAGACTAGGCATTGTTCAGTTTTGGTTTCTGCAGTTCATTCTTTCCAATTTTATTCATGAATTTTGCTGCCTGTGATCAGTATATCTCTGTTTGAGACCCCTTTTCTTTGCTGTTATTCCGCCTCCTTTGTACAAAAGAACTGTAAATGTTTTTGTGTGTTTGTTGGGTCATTTTCAGTTCTCCTTTTCAAAAGTAACGTAATCGTACTGTCGTCCTTTGATTTGAAAGTGTCGCAAGTGTTGTTTTTAAGCATAGGAAAGAGTTTGATTGCTGTAGATAGTTGATTATCCTGGTACTATTGTATTTGGTTTGAATTTGTAATTTTTATAGTGTCGAAAACAAGTATTCGTTTCCAAATCGTAAGGTGTTGTGATTGCCTCCATTTTTTATTTCGAAAAGAAACTTGTTGATAACTGTCGCTTGAAAAGCAATTCAGATTTGTGCATCAACTTTATTTTTATCATTTACATACTAAGAAAGTCAAAAACAAATACATGCATGTGCATTTGCATTTAGACTGTTTGATTGGTTTGATTTAGGAAAGTGCATTTAGAGTGTGCTCTTTGCTCTTTGTGAAAGAATATTGCCTCTCTTTCCTTAGTAGCTAGGATTTTCATTGCACAAAGAAGATAAAAGACTGTTTATCATCTTAGATTGCATTTTAGGAATTACACATCTACATCTCGTGGTGAACCTGAAAGGCAAACTTCATAAACAAGATCAACTATAAAATAAATTCAATGAATCTAACAACGCTTTGGAACCTAACGCACAACATTTAGAAGTCTAGGCTAGAGACGTATTCCGGCGTCGTAAAGCCTGGTAACTGTTGTTCTCACTGATGGTTGGGTGATTCCTCCACTTTGAGACGATAAGTGCCAGTACGGACTTGTGCTCCCACGTACCGTCGAGTATATTTTGGGAGACCCCAATAGGCTTAATCCTTTATCCATAGGAAGCCGTGTCTGCCGCCCTATCGATTACAATGCACTGAACACAACATTCGGGAAGATTGACTGCCATACCGTAAAAAGTATTCTGTAGTTTTGCGATTGGTTTGGTAATCCCTCTACCTAGATTTCCAGAGCAGTCCCTTTCGTTCCTTTTCAGACTCCTTAACAGAAAAGGTCCATCTGAGCACTTGTCACTTCAGGCTCATTAAAAATCGAAGGCGACTAGAGTCATCTTTTGTTTTTTCTCAACTCTTAAAAATTGAAAAAAAAAGTTGTGTCAAAGCGTCTAAAATTTATTTTAAACGGAATAATCATCACCTTTCCCTACATTGATCTTAGGTTGAGGAAATGGAACCCACCAACCAAGGAATTCCCCTTGGAGGAAATCCTAGTCCCTTCTCCTCTTGGGGAGATGTTGGTGCGCCCCATATGGCCACATTGTCGCTTCCAGGAGTGACGATCAGCTTGCCTGTATGGCTCTTCTCAACCTCTGTCGTTCAGAATGCCGCAATTCCTGAACAATCGAGTCAGCAACTAGACGAATCCAGAGTTACCCACCAACCTTTTGCTTCCTCCAATTCTTCCTCTCCTCCTTCTTCTTCGCTTGATGGGGCTGGTAAAGCCAAAAATCAAGTACCTGAGAAGAAGAAGGAAAAGAAGAAGAAAGAGAAGAAGAAGAAGGAGCCAAAAGTGAAAGGGGGCAACCAAGCATCGTTTAGCGAAAATCCACACACTGCACCGACCAGGCCTAAATCGCCATGTGTCATTTGCAAAGGAGACCACTATCATCGAGATTGTCCCTGCATCCCTCGGATCTTAAAGGACTGGTGTCCTCGTTTGCACAACCCGGTGTTGTCAACCTCTGATGATCATGTTGAAAACACACCGTCGACTAGTGAAAGTGAAGCCCCAAGACAAAAAGGAAAATACAGATTTCCTTGTAAGCTATGCGAAGGCGACCATGCCGTACACCGTTGTCCCTTCTTAGACAAGGCTAAAAGAGTTTTGGACGATCGTCCGGTTTCACCGTTAGGACTTCCTCTTGGATATTAAAAACTCTTGCCGAGTCCGTCACTAGTTGAAAAGCCGGCTAACCCGCCCAGGTGGTTGGCCAAAGCATCTATCATTGAAGACAAACCATTTGAACCCATACTAGACGAAAGTCAAAAGGTCGAGGCGGCAGTTGACCCGGTCTTGCCTTCAGAGGTTCCATCTTCAGATGATACAGTCGCAGAAGAGAATAAGGATGACACCGTCCAAATTCTTTTCGTAAGCACAGACTCCGATGAACATGGGGGCAATTTACCCATTCCTTTACTGCAGGAAGGAAGTTCATCAAATTCATACCCGACCGTCTATTCGGTCCCACCACCAAGCAACCTAGTTGCCTCCTTCGACTGGAATCAACTAGGCAGACCCCGTTTACTAGCTAGTGTACCATTCCGAATTATTGCTCAAGTATATAGAATGGTTATGGCTGGTACCATCATAGATGAAGGGGCTTCTGTGAGTATCCTTTCCTCAACTGCTTGGAAAGCGCTTGGTTCGCCATCGCTTTTGCCTGAGATGCGAAATCTAACGGGCTTTGACAAAGGAACCAGTCGACTGTTAGGGATCCTTCCCAATGTGCCCATAACATTGAGAGGGAAAACCGTTCACATGAACGTAATGGTAGTTCAAGGACCCCTGGATTATAATCTACTCCTTGGACGAGACTATATTTATTGTATGGGAGCCATTGTCTCATCACTCTTTAGAGTAATGTGTTTTCCGCACGAAGGAAGAGTGGTCAAGCTCGTAGACCAGCTTTCATTTCCTGGATCATGCATAGCAAATAGTCATATACCATCCCTGAATGGTCTTTTCACACAAGGAATGTCTCATTAATCCCAAGTCCGTCCACCTGATGAGCGCGAGTGATTCGGGGGACATGACTGAAACCCAGGGGGCATGCACCCTGGTCTACTTCGGCAGGAAAACTTCGGGTATAGGGTAGGTTTCCGCGAGAGATATATGACTAGACTATACCCCCATCCGTGATTGGAAGAGGGGGTTAGACTGGAACAAGATTCTCTCGTCAAAGTTATGTGAGTGGATTGTCTCACCTTTGTCTATTTCGGTAGACATCACCGAAGAAATGTTTTGTTTGCGCTGTGAATAGAACAATCTTTGGTAACCTGAAAGAGGAGTACCTTTCCTGATAAAACAAATGTTTTGTCGGTAGAACAAAAGGTGGCCTTGAAACTTTATTTTATACCTGGGGGCATGCAAACCTTTTGGCATGCAAGCAAAGAGCGACTATTTATTTTTTAAATTTGTAGGTCCTCTAACCCTTTAAACTCGTAGGATTGGTCGTTTCCTAACTTGCATAAAGAAAGGATGTGGGGAAAAACTCTAAAAATTTCTGTTTTTAAATGGGACATTCTTATTATACGACTAGATTTATCGAGCAGTTTTAGCACATAGTTCAAGCTCGTTAAAAAATAAACATAAGCCATGAGCAAATGTTCCCCCCCGCGTTTAAGATCATTAAAAAATGAACTATTTCCCGGTAAATAACCATCGTGAATGTAGTACTTCAGCCTTTAAAAGCCTTGGTCATGTTCTCATCATCACCTCCACTCTGTATTGGCCGATCATTCACCTCCATTTGATTGTTTACCCCTTTTTGAGGAACAGCTGCGAAGAGTGATCTCACTAGCCATCCTTGTAACACTGTCATGATTGGAACATTCCAAATCTTACATGGAATCAGCTGCTACCCAATTTTATCACTCGTTCCTCAAAAGACGAGTCTCCTTTAAGCTCTTTTCAAATGACTCGTAAAATATGAAAAGATTGCCAAGCCATTGGCCTCTCCACCTCGCTAAAGGGACCGGAAGTGCTATCCCTCTTCTAAATTTTAATCTTTTTGGACCTGAGGGATTATTACACAAAAAGATCGAGCGCTTGTTTTGTTCGGCTCGTTAAAAGTATCAAAAATTCATCCCTTCTGTATTGTTTTATACTTTTTCAGACTTAAGGGATTAGATGACGAAAAAGGAATTTTGGAGTTTCCTTTACGTTCCTTTTCAGACTCTCTAAAACTGAAAAGGACCGAGTTATCTTTGTCGTTAAACTCGTTAAAACTTAATAGCGACAAACTTGTCCGTAGCAGACAAGAACGAGTTTCACTATCGCTAGGCTCGTTAAAACATAGCGATGGGTTTGCCCGAAGGGAAAATTATAGAACAAGCATATGTTATCCTCCTCAAGCTTGACAAAAATAAAGAGGTACTGGTCAGCAATGACTGGGGAAAATTGGGAAGAAAACTTGAAGAAACTTTTTTGGTAGCAAGTCGCTCTTGAACATGAAACTTTCACTCTACATCCAAGTCGGGTTGGGTTGTTTCATTCACCGGTCACATCGCCATGGTCCCATCACACCATCCACATTTGGGGTAATGCTACCAATCCATCATGTCAGTGTCGCCGATATGTTCAAGAGAAGTCATTCAGAGAATTCACCTGTGTCTCACCCGCTACAATACATTCATACTCCATTCTTTCATGACCGCCACCCTAAACCGTATGTCATCAGATCGTTTTCACCTCCATGAAAATCATTTGCTCCGTTCCATGTCATTGATGTGGGATTCATTAAGGCCCTCCTGTGATGGATCACTTCTTGTCGACATCAGCTCATTATCCAAGAAGTCGATCTAGGAACACCCCGTTCAGTAGTTTGAAGCTTGCATGCCTCAATGGCAAGTTTCTCACTTCCGGCGACAGGTTTACATCAATGGCCTTCGACTGAAAGATTTTGCGTGGTGTTCGACGCCAAGTCCTTTATTCACACCACGCGAATTGTACTGTAGTACCTTGAGGGTCATTATCATTATCAGTGATTCCTCTCGCGCCTGTTAACAGCTTACATCATTGGCTGGTAATCAGGCGATGTCTTTCCATGTTCGACTCCAAAACATCTCTCACATGGATAGACTTGTACTTCGAGTGAAGATCGGACGAGATTGAAGACCTCGGATCTAGTTTCATCCATCCGAGCTGCGATATATATTCAGGGAAATAAAGACATCAAATGTACATAGATAATCATCCAATCAAAGGGATGATGGCTCTACCAGAATCATCAGTCTACACTCAGACGATTGTCTATCCTATGTACATGAAAATGAATTTATAAAGCTGAGCATGGGAATGCCCACCTCAGCTAGATCATGAAAATATCATGAAGATAATGTATTGTATTGTATCTTATTACAGGTCTCCTCCCAGCTTGAAAGAACTTCGGATCCTCATAATAAAGCATTTCACCCGACATCAAAAGATTAACGACCTCATGCTTTAGGGGGCAATTGTTATAGACATTTTTGGGCACTACAACCCCAAGCATGAAATGTCCATAAACCAAGGGCTCCTAAGTCCCTAAAAGTGTTGTTCTTACCCCTAAAGGAACAAGGTCAACTGATTACAGCTTCTCCCAGAAGTTCTCCATGAAAAATTGCTCAGAACTGGTCAAAACAGGATCATTTCAGCTGCTCCATAGGCAAAGTGCGTTGCATCTCACCTAAACACACTGTGTGGGTGCGTTGCATTTCAAAAATCCCTTCTATGGGGTGCGATGGGCGAGAAGTGACAAATGGCAGTGTCATTCCGCGAGGTGGAGAGGCATGGAAACTTCCAGAAACTTCTCCTGTGACACTTGCCTCTTTGAATTCGACCAATGATGAGTAAGAGATCATCAATCTCCAAGTGGAAGCAAGAACTATCAGAGGGAAGACACTAATCAAATCACAAGCTGACTCATCTCCCTTACAGATATCTATATATGGATCCCTCATCCCAGAGATCCAGAGGCTGGAATTTTGCATATTGTAAGGAATTGTTGTTGGTTTCTTGAGACAACATCAGATTGTTGGGTGATCTAAGCTTTGTATGAGGTGAAGAGGGGCTTCCTTGCTGAGAGGATGATGCTGGGTCAGAACAACTAGTTGTAACTCCTCTTGGCTCTTTCTTGTTTATCAATAAAAGCTATTCAAGTTTTCCTCCATACTCTTGTGTCATTCATGTTTGTTGCATTTGTATGGTCAATTTACATCTGATCCTAGATTGTTTATGATTATAGATCCATGTTCTTGTATAGTGCTATGCTACTGTGATCTTATAGGTACTTGGTGAAGCTGGGCGTGCAAGGGAACAAGTAGCAAAAGACTATCAAGAGAGAGAGGAATCGAACTAGGAGATTAGCGCAAGACAGAGGTTGGTCTTCTTTGTTCTTCTCTCATCTATAATTCATAAAGGAAAAATGAAAGTAGCTTTAATTTGTTTGTTTCTAAGGTAGCTATCACACCTTAGTGGGATAAGCAGTTATGTGTAGAAACTTTTCCCTGTAACACCTGGGACTGTCATCAAAGAAAATCTGCACGGAAACAAAATAGATTAAATAGAAACTCTTACAATAGATGTTGTTGAAATGATATGCATAAGGTAAATAAAAATTGATGATGTCGAATTGCAGGTTGCCAGATTGGTTTGAGTCTAGATTACAATTGCGTACAACAGTCCCTTTGTAGCTCCTCTCCACTGAAAAGGGGTTGTTCGGGAACAGATGTATAATTGATCAGTATGTGGGATGTGATCAGACTAACAAACATCTCTTTCTTATTTAAACATCTCTGTCACACACCTTCAGATTTATGTTTTGGGACTCAATACAATATTCTCTTTGTAGATCCTCCTCGTTGAAAAAGGACTGTTTTCAGAGACAAGTTGATAATTGTGCAGTATGTGGGACATGATCAGAGCAACATGCATCTTTTTCTTGTGAAAATACCACTGCAACATAACTTCTCAAAAGACAACTAGGTCATTCACCCTGGGGGATTTTAGCCAGAATGGTCATTTTTAGAAAACGTATCGCTATAGGATACCCCTGTACCCTCACACTGGGGCCAAAGCAGAGGTGTTAGCTATCCTTCTTTGTTTACTAAGGGGGATTTGGTATAAACTTTTTACGGTACCTGGATGAGTCAATCTTTTCATGAAAAAATGGATAGCTGAAGGAAAATGGCCATCAAAATCTTTGTTACCATACCGTTTTTTGTGGATCAGCGTTTGCAAGGCGAAGAGCCTGCTCCATGGCATCTTTTGAGGGCTTGCAAATTATGGATGTCTTCGGGATTGTAGAGTTATTAGCGGGCATATTCCATTCATTATTGCTTTCAGTAATATTTGAAAGAGGATTAAGTGTCTCAAAGCATATTATGCCTTCAAAGCAATCTTCCAATCCCAGCCTGTTAAGGACCTTTGCAGCATGAACTTTGTCACTGTTTGTAAATATCTGTTTTTGCAGAACAGAGTTACAAGCGGTTAACGAGCACGCTAATAAGTTTCCAAACAAAACCTAGGACTTCATTTAATATCATCGTAAAAATAATTTGAAGGGATCCATATGATCTTACAATTTTCCTCTGAGGCATGCTTAATAACAAGTTCTTCAGCATAGGATCTGGTTTAAGATCTTCATATGGCAATCTTCCGTGAACAAAATTGTATAAGAAATGTTTGTTTCCAGTGAGTGAAACAGGATAGCGTGTAAGGCCAAAAGCAATCAATGGTATTCCAAACAGTCTAAACAATGAAAGTCAAATCACTGGCATTTTCTCTGATTTTGTCGAAAGTTGAAACGTTAGATAGCTGTAAATTTACCAACCAGAAGATGATACAAGATTTCTTAGATACCTGTGGTAATCGTCATAGTCAAATTCATAGCCCACTGCCTGCATAGAACAAAGAATACTGTCAAAATATGCAAGGAATTCATGAACATGAAAGTTGAGAAAAAGGTTCTCAATCCAATTACAATTCCTAGCCATAACGTTGATCATAATTCCATATTTTAGAAATTGGTATTGGTAGTAGTTATAAAACAAAGACATCTAGAACACCTTATATTTGCATTCATATATTATCATTAGTGGAGAAAGAAGAGAGTTCCTTGAGGCTTAAAGACCACAGATGAGAAACAGGGTTTCAGTCTCATGAATTTGCAAAAGGTATCTTGGCAGAGTAGTGGCCAGTAAAATCATAGAAAACCATGGAGTAATTATGGATAGTATGTCTCAGATGTTCTGCAGTCATTCTAGGAAGCAGGTTCTGATTGAAAGCAGCTCATAACCCCACTCTTAAGCTACTTGCTAACCGATGACACATAAGGGACCCCACTCTTAAGCTACTTGCTAACCAATGACACATAAGGGGGTTGCTGAATTCCTCAGTAATCAGCTACAGAAGACTCCCAATGCTAAAAATCAGTCATTTTAACCTTAAAAGTTGAAATACCATGTTGAATTACATGAAACAATAGGGATTGAATGCTTACCCTGAGTCCGGCCATGGTTGTCCCATAAGTTTTATACAACTCTCTTGCTCAAGTCAGGGACTCTGCTCTTTTCAACTCCCAGTTTTTGATTCACATAATCTGTCACACAACAACCGGATCACACACACAATTCAAACCTCAAAAGTTACCTCAATGGCTTAAGAGAAGTCTTAATTTCATCTACAACCCCAGTAGGGGTGGGGTGATCCAACTCTGTGTGTGCAACATTGCGTTAGTTACAAACAATATATTGGGCGTGTTGAATATGAACAGTAAGCCCATAGTCCATCTGGGTCTAATCACCTTCAAGTTTCAAAGTTGGAGATGCATATAACAAGCTCACGTAAATTCCAAGAAATTATTCGGTGGCAATCTAAATATGCAACTCCAAGCTTTCCGAGTTGCATCAGACTCTGGTTTAGATTAAAATCTAAAGATTAACATTTCCTTCAAAAGAACACTGAAATTACACAATTTTTTAGGGGCAGATTAGCTACAAGATTACCTCTGATGTTGTTGGTGCATGCTGCAGCTAGTTCAGAGCTTAAGGGATATAATGTGTCATCCAGATCTAGAACAGCGAATTGGGATCAGAAACAAATACATACAACTTTAGCTTAATACCATTGAAAAGGGAAAAAATTAAAAGCCAAAGAAAGAAGTGTGATGCTCACCAAACAGAAGGCAGTCAAATCGAGGGCCCTGCTCTGTCACGAGTCGATTCTTAGCCAGCACCATTATGGATGACTCTGCAATACATATACCAAAAAATTATCATCCCGATACACTGAAGTATATGCACATCAAAGGCATCAAAACAAGATAATTATGTTCCAATTATAAAACTCCGACAATTTCAAAAGAATCAAAGAAGATTGGCTCTAAAGAATACCAGATATGTTGAATATGGGGAGAAGAGCAAATGCAATAGGAAAGGAGGCAATGTATGTTGAAAGAAAAAAACAGGGACTCGCAGAATAAAATGTAATACAGAGGGGCATAAACAAGCTAACGATGTTAATGAAATGAAGGGGGGAATTGAAGGAGAACATTGGGTGGCTTAAATAGATCTCCGAATGGCTCAGATGAATTGCTGCGAATCTTACGTATTTTGGTCATAGACTCGTGATCGACTCCGGTCCCCATCTTTTCACATTCATTTGTTGTCACTTTATTGGCGTGCAATTTGTCAAGGATTCCTCCCATTTTCAGGAAACTCAAATTTAAAAATAAACAAGAAGGTAAGCCACAACAAAAGTCGTTATACTGTATAACCAATGAAAAACGGTAACCAACCAAAACTCACGTGGACGGTGAATAATACTTCAATCGTCTAACACAAAGATCAATGGTGAAAAACGGTGGAGAGTAGCAATCAGGGGAGTCTTTTCCAAAGGGAAACGCCTTACCACGTAAATATATGTTGTTGTATCTAATTTTATATATAGTATATAATATGTATGCTTAAATTAGTATAAATTAATATAGTGTTTGTAAACTTATACCAACTTTATTTGTATTCAAACTATTATAATATAAACAACATTTGCTCATATATATATATATATATTTATTTATTTTTTTCCCACTAATTTCTCCTTAAAACTAGCTCATTTAAATTTAACCAAGCTACCACCCTTATTCATGATCACACACAATGAGCACTCACATTTTGGAACTCTAAGTTTCTTTTGTGAAGTGGTAATGAAAAGAGAGAATGGTTAAGCAATTCATTTACCATTTGAAAAAAGGAATATTTGATGGGGCTTTCTCAACCATGTATTTAAATATTGTTGAAGATGATGATCTTGCTTTTTGAAGTAAGCAACAAAGATTCCTATTTATTTTAAGTTATTGCTAGAATTTCTATGCTATCTACCATCACAATTTTTAAATATTTTCATTTTGAACTAAGTTTGGATAATTTTTTTATAATTTATCTTTACTAAGTATTTATTTCATAATAAGTTGGTTTCTTACTTGAGTGCATCTTCATTCTCAAAAAAATATTGTTTTCCCTCAGATAAAATGTAGTTTAAATTGATTTCATTTATATAGATTCAATTTAAAGTTCATTTAGAGCAATATTTCTGCTTCAATAAACTTGTAAAACTTTTAGTTGTAGTTGCATCCCTATATTTACTAAGAGAATATATCTCTTGTCATTGATCTTCATGGTTATATATATATGTGTGTGTGTGTGTGTGTGTGTGTGTTTTTGGAAGAAAAAGTAATAAAAAGTAAAACAAGTCACTTACTTCCCAATAAAATGAAGAATGAAGATGTGTAATTCATTCAATTCTTAATATAAAATTGGTATGAGGCATTTAAAAAATGTTAATAATAATAACAATATTCAATGTGTGTTATAAATAAAATATTGCACTAAGGTTAAGTAATATTGACATATATTTAAAACTATATTAATAATAGACAAATATTTTAATATGAACAATATGCTTCATATATCAAGTAAAATATTTCAATATCCTTTATGTATATGTTATAAAAGAAATTAAAAATATATAAAAAAATTATGATTAAAACATTGTAAAATATTTCAAGTAGTCTTACTATTTTACATTTTGATGATTTTTCAAGTATATTTAAAGGTCAATTTAGTCTAAAATCTAGCAAAGGCATGTTGAAATGACAAATCTATATTGTAGAGTATACATAATTCAAATATCTAAAAAAACTTTCAAAATATTATATCCATTTATACATTCAAAAATATAATTTAACTAATTAAAAAAAACATAATCCAGCTAATGAAAAAATAAATATTACCTATGTATATGCATATAAATTACTAAAAAAATAATATCTTAAAATGTAATTTTTTCCCAAAAAATTATAAATTAAAAAATTTAATCTCTCACCATATAATAAATCAGTAATTAAAATTGATTTATACTTGATATATATATATATAGTGTATTCCCCCTAAAATTTTGATTCCCATAACTCTAGAAAACAAGCTCATTTTCATTAATGTCCACCATTTTGGATTTAGGCATCGAAGGGTTCCCCAATTTAGTAGTGGAATGCCAAAGGAATCTGAAGACATCTAATGCACACGGATGCACAGGGATTGCGTGGTTCGGTATTCTTATCAGAGGAATCTAAAGCATAATTCTTTCTAGATACTTCTAGTGGCGCGTTAAAAGCACCTTCGATTCCGACAAGACAATATCAATGATTTTTTTTAATTAATTACAGAAGCTCAGTAGATTTAATACTTGAGAGTATGAGTTTTGTTTTAAGAAGGTATTAGATTAAAAGTAAAATAGAGGATGTAAGTTTTAGTTATACATTAATTTTCAGAGAGAAATCATCGTATGGCTGAAGCCCGCAGATTTTTACAATCAATATGGCCGAAGCCAGCAGAAGTTTTTACGGCCGAAGCCAGCAGAATTTTTTACGGCATAGCCGTTACAAATATCGCCGTAGCAAGGGGGCCTCAATATTTTAAAATTAGATTTTATTATTTTAATTTAAAAGGGAATCAATAATTTCAATAGAAGATGCATCTAGTTACTACATGTTCATGAAAGCTTGAACCTAAGTTGTGAGGGTAACAAGTGGTTTATCAAACCACTCAAACTAAGATTATTTAAATATTATTAATTAATGTGTTTTCTGTTTTTTAAATAATTGTGAAAATTAATTCAATATATTTTCAGGGGCGGGCCCGCTGAAGAAGCTATATATGTCATAATACAACTGTACATAGTACATTTGGCCGTGGCCCAAATATGCTACTGGCGCAGCCTCCCCAGGATTCGATATCAGCCTGGGGCATGTAAACCGACCACCCTGACCGTTCCAACATACACTCGCATGTAATAATTTATGTTTTGTGAAATCACCCCATAATAAAGAGATCATGATTTTTGGACAAAAATCTAACCATGCTCATAGTCAATATTGCCCAAACTACTAAATGATTCTAATAACTTAAATATCTTTAAATAACCACTACACAACCCACCGATTAGATGTGTCATTAATGTCACGTTACCTCACCATAGAACTTGCTATATTAATTGTTATAAAAACATTAATTTCCTGACCCCGTCGATATGGTAGGGGTTGTTGTTGTGAGTTGGGCATCCGTCTCCGACACTAGCGTACCAAATGCCTTTGAACGGCTCCTGTGCGGTGGACAATGTTTCGCTTTTGCATGCTTCTTTATGGCTGAAACGCCATGCAAGCGAGCCAATTGCGCTAACTCTACCACCTTCGAGCAAATAAAGGTAGAAAACAAAGGCAGCCTGTAGGGGACTTAGTCGGCCAAAAAAGCTAAAAGTCGGTGGCTGATTTGAAAAGCAACTCCAGCGTCTAAATGCCGCTTTGTGCGCCCGCCATTTTCTCACAGACCCTCTATAACCTTAGCACAGCACGCCGGAGGGTCTGCACGATTCAAAACACAAACATTCATCTTGTGTATTGTTGAGTGGGGCGGGAATGGAGACTCAAGTCGAGGAGGGATGGGTGAGGGGCACCATTATTGGGGTCGGAGCTCATGGGACAGTAAGCCTCGCCAAAAACAGCTGTAATGGCCACAGCTTTGCAGTCAAATCCACAGCTGGTTATAGTTGGGCATTGGATAATGAATACAAGATTTTGCGGTGTATGAATTCGCCATATATTGTTCGCTGCCTGGGGCACAATTACAGCGTCGTGAATGGTGTGGGGACGCACAATTTATTCATGGAGTACATTCCGGGTGGCAGTGTGGGGGATCTGCTGGTTAAGTTTGGTGGGCAGCTCGACGAATCCGTGATCAGAGCCTACACTCGTGGCATACTACGTGGGATCGATTACCTCCATAGGCAGGGGATTGTGCATTGTGATATCAAGGGCAAGAATGTTCTTGTGGGTGCCAATGGTGTGAAGCTTGCTGACTTTGGTTCTGCCAAGAGGCTTGGGGATAAGGAGGAGGGCCAGGAGACACTGCAATTAAGGGGGACTCCTCTGTGGATGGCTCCAGAGGCAGTGAACCAAGTGGAGCAGGGGCCTGCTTCTGATATTTGGTCTCTAGGCTGTACTGTACTGGAGATGGCCACTGGCAGGCCTCCATGGAGCAATGTTTCCAATCCCCTTAACGCGATGTATAAGATTGGATGCACAGAAGAACTACCAGAGTTGCCTGCACCGCTTTCACCTCAGATCCAGGATTTCCTAGAGAAATGTTTTCGGAGAGACCCCAAGAAGAGATGGACCAGTACAGAGCTTTTGAACCATCCTTTTCTAAACGAGGACTGCTCTGCCATGAAGGAAGAGGCCATTAGGGTTCCAGGGTCCCCAACCAGTAATTTGGATTTTGGGGATCATGTATGGAATTCCTACCAGAGTACTCACATTGCATCACTTGGCATCCCAAGCCCAACAGGGGAAACCAATGCAGAGGTCGATAGGTCAATTGAGCTTTGCCCAAGGCCTTCTCCTAGGCAGAGAGTGATGGGACTGGCCGCAGGTTGTAAATCTGGAGATGTGGCTGACTGGTCTAATTGGTCTGCAATTCCCCATGGTCAGTGGGTTGTTGTGAGTGTGACCACTTGCAGAGGCAACTGTCTGACTTCAGATAAACCTTTGTCAATATCAGACATTAGTACTGGTTCCTCCGTCAAGGAACTTCCATTCAGGGAAGAAAAATGCAGTGTCAACTTGGGAGCTGTCAACTGTGAAGAGTTGCGGCCAAGAGGTGAGCTGGATGGATGCTTGGATGCTGCAAACTCTTCAGCATGGCTTTAACATCAATTACCTTTCAGTATATACTCTGCATCATGATTGTAATAAGTGACTGGAGGCTTGTACAGTTATTCATATTGCATCATGATAGTAATAAGTGATTGGAAGCTTGTAAAGTTATTCATATGGTTGGATATTTAGGAAAGAGAACTGTGTAATGTATTTTTTGATCAAAAATCTATTACACAATTCTCTTCCGGAAATATCAACATCATGATTGTTTCCTGTGGTAGAGGCATGCCATTTGATGGATGAAGCTTGACATGGGTATGGAAACCAATGCAGAGGTTAATAGGTCAATTGAGCTTTGCCCAAGGCCTTCTCCTAGGCAAAGAGTGATGGGACTGGCCGCAGGTTGTAAATCTGTAGATGTGGCTGACTGGTCTAATTGGTCTGCAATTCCCCATGGTCAGTGGGTTGTTGTGAGTCTTGACCACTTGCAGAGGCAACTCTCTAACTTCAGATAAACCTTTATCAAAATCGACATGAGTAGTGATTCCTCCATCAAGGAGCTTCCATTCAAGAAGAACAATGCAGTGTCAACTTGGGAGCTGTCAACTGGGAAGAGTCAGAGCCAAGAGGTGAGCTGGATGAATGCTGGGACGTTTCAATCTCTGCATCAAAGCTTTGACATCCATCATTTTCCAGAGACTCTACATTATGATCGTTAAAAGTGATTGGAAGCTTCCATAGTTATTCATATAATTGGATATTTGGGGAAGAGAACTGTGTAATGAATTTTTGGTCAAAAATCTATTACACAATTCTCTTCAAGAAATATCCAACGAGATCATGATTGGAAAAGTGGTGCAGCATGCCATTTGATTGATAAAACTTGACACGGGTATGGAAATTCATTTCATAGCATTGCTGGTGATCCTGTCATCCATAATAAATCAGTACTTGCACAAACATTACATTATATTATTTCATGATAAGTGGACCTCTACCAATCAGGCAGAAGCAGCTCGCTGCTCCTGTTGTAGTAATCACTGCACAACTTTCTCATAGGTGTATGTTAAAAGGGCAATTGTACAGAGCAGATAATTAGCCCCTCTAAATTAGATCCAATATTACTTTCAATTCAGTTGTTTTGATACATATATGATTTGCTGATGACTGATTTCACTTGCATTATTGTACGTGAGAATCTTCTTGAGAAATTTCCTTTTTGGTTTGGCAAAAACATCATATATTTCATAGTTCAACCAGAACTGTCACCTGTCCCCATATCTTGACCACTGAATTTTGGGAGAAGTTTTACGAGTTACCACTGCATCACAGCATAAATGACCTTTTTAATGTTTTCTTAGCTTGAAGATAAAAAATATTGTTTAATAAAATATGGTTTAGTATTTTATTTTGAATTTTTAAAACCTTTCATTTATATGTTACTTATTTAATTAATTGCTACAAGTCAAATACCATCATCCATTTTTACCTCAAAACAAATCACAAATTAGCTTTCACTTTTCTAATCTAATTTAGTTGTGTATGATTCTTCCTCTCCATGCCAGATGAAAAGTTCTCGGTAAAAGAACTACCATGGATTAACTTTAAATAATAAAATGATTAACTTTCTTTATGAATAAGGATGAATTTTCTTATTAACACAAAATGTACCATACAAGTTATCTTTTGTAAATCGAATTCTATAAACATAGAAATACAAATTATTTCATATTGAATTTAGCTTAGCTCAAAGGCACTTATTCTCTGGTGCCCTGCAAACCGTCAGTTGATGTGAGATAGATGCCAAAAGGTCTGTTATTTCTTATTTCTAGTCATGTGGCACTAGCGTGTTTCTCACCAATGGCCTAACCACCTCAAAAATATTTCATTTGGACTACTACTCACATATCAACACTTGTTTTAAGATGCCTCAAGACAAGTTATATAACAAAATCTCAAACTCAATCTAAAACTCAAGTGTATCTTTGTCATCCACATTAACATTCTCATACATGTGAATCCATATGTTAATTACAACATTAACATAATACATTCATCTTCATCAACATTCAACACATATAAATTCACCAAGTAATTGCACACACAATATGGGAGGAGTGACCAACGGCCAAACCCCAAAATAATATGTATAACCTACAATCTTTAGAAGTGTTACAACAACTTAGTTTAGGTCTCCAACCAAGCTGCTTGACCAAAATATGATTCAACAATAATATAATGTCAAAAATCCACCTCACGGGTTGTTGCCACTAGAGTTTACAATAGTCGCACTTGTCACAAAACTTAAACCTACACTTCAAACTTGTCACACAACTTGCTTTGTTTATTTCGCATAAGACCGTAGCTTAGACCAAATCACAAAACCGATTCTTTGGTTCACTCTTTAACTTCCCAATTGGGAGAGCGAGCGCTACCCTGTCACAAGAATAAAATCCCAAAAACCAATTCCCTTCTCTCGTGTCATGCTCACTTATCCTCCTTGTTGTGATGTCTTCATGTGTGCCTTCGTGTTGGGCGCCTCCAGGGTACCATGCACATGAGTTGATACTCCATACTCTTCATAAAATACATAAACAACGGTGGATGTGAACTGATCTCGCCTTCCACCTCTTCAACCAAGCGCTTCAACTCTGGATCACATGGCTGACCTCCTCCTAAGTCACTTGTGGCTAAACTAGTCTCCTCCTTGGCCCGTTTGTACCAAGGCATATCCTCTTGGTTACACTCTTGGATGATAGGTTCCACCCTTGTGTCCTCACCAAAAATATCAGGCATCAATCCATCCTCCTCCAAATGATCTACTCTTGAATCCAAGCTTGCAATCTTGTCAATCAATACCATCATAATCTATGCATGATGTAAGAGAAGAGTATCCATCACATTCATATTCTCCTGAACATCACTTCCAAACTGTTCATCTACCATGTTAGACATATGAATAGAAGTCATCCTAATAGTCAAAACCATAATTCCCTTCAATGTCTTCACTACAATTGGGTCATGTCCTAATAGAATGAACAAACATCCCATGTGTGGAACTGACACTGCCTTCTTTGCAATCAAAAACTCATGTCTCAACACTGACTCATAGTTATTCAGATGGACAGTGGTGAAGCTCTCCTTTCCCTTCCAATCTCCAATATGAAGGGGTACATCTTCAACTATCTGAATCACATGCATCTCTTCTAAATTAACATCCTTGAAGGAAACCTGGACATGCTTGAATTTCAGTCTAAGCTCTCTCACCACATCTTCTCTTAGAAAGTTATGTGTAGCTCCATTGTCAAGCATAGCCATCATCTAAACAACATTAACATCCATAATCATAAAGTCAAGTTGAGTCCTCTCATGATCTTGTTTTGCGGTAGACTTCTTCATAGAAGTTGCACCCAAAACCTACAATACTTCAATTTTTGGTACTTCCTCTTGTCCCAAAGTAACCACCTTCTGCTTCTACAGGAAATTATTTGCCAAATGCTTCTTTGAACATATCCAACATGAAATAGGATTCTTTTCCTTTGTATTATTTATCTTCTTTACATCATCATCCTTGGAAAACTTCTTCACTTGGTCCTTCCTCTTATTTCCCTTATCACCACAACATCCTTCTTGATTCTAGACTCCCCTTCCTACCGAAAATCCAAAAGTTTATATGTTGTAGTGAAAGCCTCCACAAGATTCCATACATTCCATTTCCTCAAGTTAGTATGTGACCATGGTTGCAATCCTTTGATGAAATGGTACAATTAATCTTCATCCAATATCTCCTTGATCTCCAACATAAGGCCTAAGAACTCCTTGATGTATGCCTAAATCCTTCCCCTATGCTTTAGTGCCATAAGGTGATTCTTCGCTATCCATGCATGATTCCCAGGACCAAAATGCACATACAAAGTTTCCTTCAACCTTTCCCAAGTATAAATTCTATTCATGATATGACCAAATATCAAACACTCCACTTTGGTTCTCCAACAGAAGCTCAATGTTCTTATTAGATACATAGCAATAGAATTCACCTTAGCTTCATTCGAATTCCCAATCATTTTATCCAAGTACCACTTCACATCCCAATAGAAATTTCCCAACATCTTGGCACTTCTAGTGCCATCATATAGCTCAAGTTCCTTGATCTTTACTCCCATTGAAGTACTGACATTGCTTATCCTATTGTTCTTTTTGGTACTGAAACCATGTATGTCTACTCTTAGGACAAGGCTACAAGAGAATCCACTTCATCTATTTTTTTCTTCAAATGATAACCCCATGCATCATCCTAGGCTCGCTCCAATGTTTGTGCAATCCCCTAAAGCTCACTGATTCCATGAAAGAACACTTCCCTCATAGTTCCCATGCCATTTCCTATCTCTTCAAACTCATTCCCATGTTCTTGCATAACATCTATCATCTAGACCATCAATTCTTCCGTAGCAACAATTATCTCTACTAATTTGGAGCCACCCTGACTATCACTTGTCCTAGAGTCCACCACCTCAAATGAACTGCATTGCATAGTAACTTTTGTAGTAACTTGTTATGCTCAATTTTCATGATCAATTGATTTGATATATGGTTTGATACCGATTGTCATACCCCTAAATACTCTGCGCAATTTTAGGCACCTCATGATCTTTAGTTGTGTGACATTAGCATGTTTTTCACTATTGGGTCGACCACCTTGACAATACTTCACCCAAATTAGACCTCACAAATTAACTCTTGTTTCAAGATGTCTTAGACAAGTTATACTATAAAATATCAAACTCAATCTAAAACCCGAGTGTATCTTTGTCATCCACATTAACATTCTCATACATGTGTATTCATATGTTAATTATAGCATTAACCTCATCATAATGCATTCATCTTCATCATCATATGTTAAATAAAAAACTACTTTTTCAACTTATCTCCCTACAATTTTACTCAAATTTCAAGCAGGAACACTCGTTTGATGCATAATTTAATATTGCATCCAAAGAGCACCCATGTTGCATACTTTCGATGGACCCTACTACACAAAAAATGTTAAATACATGAAAGAACATGATTGCAATCATGTTCTTTCATGTATTTCATGTTTTTCGTGTAGTAGGGTCCATCGAAAGTATGCAACATGGGTACTCCTTGGATGCAAAATTAATTTTTGCATCCAATGAGTGCTCCTGTTTGAAATTTGAGTAAAATTATAGAGAGATAAGTTGAAAATATGGGTTGAAAAAACAATTTTTTATTTTTTCCCTTAAAGATTTCATGAGGTAATCTAATCTTATTTTATTATTTCCACTAATATTTTATAATATTCCTTAGGAGGCCCATTTTAGACCTCAAAATTTCTCTAATGACACATGTCGAGCTATCTTGATCTCATCTTAGTTGGTCTTGTGTTTCTATCATCATGCCCAATCATCTTGGCTAATTCATCTCATGTGTGTAAGCCACTAAGCTCACGTGGAAACCCCAAAGTTCCTATAAACATCACAAGTAATGTCACATTTCCTGCGATGGTAATTTCATTGCACTCACACCTCTTCATTTATGTGCACATTCCTCGTGAGGGCCTAACACAAGGTGTTAGGAACAATTATTATTATTATTATTATTTAATCTTGGTTTGAGTGGGAGCTTATGTAGAAGGAAATCGTGTTGCAAGAAAATGGAGAACACGTCTGTATAAAAAATGAATAATTTTAATGGCACTAACTTTGAGTTATCAAATCTCAAGATGAAGAATCTTCTCATAAATTGAGATCTATGGTTGGAGTATATAGAACCTGTTAGGCACCTATACTACTAGTGTAACCCCTTATTGTTATTAGTACAACCCCCTTATTATATTGTTGTACTCGTGTAGTCCCCCATATTGTTATTACTGTGCCCCATAGAAGCCCATTATTGTTATTATTGTGCCCTTACATTATTATTGTTATGCCGACTCTGATTATATTATGACCCCTTATACTCCTATACATAGAAATGAGGTCTTGTCATTTGTATCATTTAAGAATTGTTCATTTGTGTAATGTAAAGGAGGTTTCCACCTCGAAGAGGTTTATTTCTAAGGCGTTGATATATCTTTTCTATCTTTTTGTGAGCTGGTTTCATAAAATTTGGTATCAGAGCTTTGGATTCTAGGGTTTCATTGCTCCAAAAAGGTTATCGTGGAATTTTCGTTATAAATTTTTCGCTACAAAGTTTCAGAAGCTAAAAACAAACTCATTTGAGAAGAGATCATTCTGAACCTCGGGTCCGAATTTCAAATCTTGTCTCGCTATATTTTCGGAGATATGATCTGAGGAATTTAGGGTTTTTGCAAGCTCCAGAATTTCATCTAAAACAGGTCATCGTGGAATTTTCGCTATAACTCTTTCGTTATGAAGTTTCAGAATCTAAAACTAAAACCCATTTGAGAAGAATCGGTCTGAAAGTTGGCTCTGAATTTCAGATTTTGTTTCGCTATATTTGCGGAGATATAGGCCAAGGAATTTAGGGTTTCTGCAGGCTCTCTAATTACATCCCAAACAAGTGACCTGGGGAAAACCGTCATAACTGTCTCTTTGAGCATCAGATTGAAGTTTCGTAAGAAGTTACAGAAATAGAACAGATTGTAGTGTTCTTTGTATATTTTTCAGATCTGAAGGTCAGAACAGTGATATGTGGCACTTCATACAAATTCGCTCTTCTGTAACAGTAAATAATGAGGTCATCTTGGTAGATTGTGCATAACTCTTTCTTGGAGAATCCAATTTCGATCAGACTGGTGACATTGGAAAAAGGACGCAGAGGGCTACTGCGGGTCACAATTTCAAAACTGAAAGATCCAAAATTACAAAGTTACAGTCAGTTCAAGATCGAGCTCCTAAAATCAAGAAAATGCAATATGAGGAAGTTTGATGGCAAGGATCCAGTAAATTAGATACTACAATTAGAGCAATATTTTGATCTACATGAGGTGCAACTGTTACAAAAGGTACGTATTGCATCTTCATATTTAGAACCGGATCAATTTTTATGGTACAAAGGGCTTTGTTCTCGTAAACAACTTGTTACATGGTCAATTTTCACGGAGGAAATGATAGCACATTAAGAGGATACAAAGAGAAACACCTTATTTAGAGAAACACCACAACAATTGGAAGAAAAAAGAGAAAAAGGGCTTTGTAACAAAGTGGAAAGAAAAATTATGGCAATAAGGAAGTCTACCCCTCACAACTATAAATATGGAAGTTTTGTTTCTCCTAGCTTTCCACAAGCTACAAGGGTTACACCACAACAATTGGAAGCAAAAAGAGAAAAAGGGCTTTGTTACAATTGTGATAACAAATACATTAAAGGTCATAAGTGTGCTGAGAAGAAATTATTTTACATTGATTGTGGAAAGGAGGAAGAAAAGGAGCAAGAAATGTCAAAAGAAGAGGATAGACACCAGGAACCAACCCAAGAGAAAGAAGAAATGAATCCAGCCATATCTTGTAAAGCATTGGAAAGAATTACTACTCCTCAAACTCTTAAGTTAGAAGGGAATATCAAGAAGAAAAAGGTTCAAGAAGTGAAAGACCACATCAAGAAAAAAGAAATTAATCTGACCATATCTTGTAACGCATTGGCCGGAATTACCACTCCTCAAACTATCAAGATAGAAGTACATATCAAGAAGAAAAATGTTCAAGAAGTGAAAGATCACATAGAGCATCAAGAAATGAATATGACCATATCTTGTAATGCACTAGAAGAAATTACCACTCCTCAAACTCTCAAGATAGAAGGACATATCAAGAAGAAAAAGGTTCAAGCAATGAAAGATCACATCGAGCATCAACAACAAGTTCTCCAACTTTTAAAGGATAACGCAACTTTGGTGCAGAATCAAATGAAACAACAGGTAGATCAACATCGCAGTGAAAAAAGTTTTGATGTAGGTGATTGGGTATTTTTACGCCTACCTCTCAAGCCAGCTATTTATGAGAAGAAAATGTTGACAATACTACATGCACTTAAGAAAGGGCGGCCTTACCCAATGTGAAGACACTTCAAGGTAAAAATGGATCATGATAGTCTTAAATACTTTTTAGAACAAATATTATCTTTAGAAAAACAGAAAAAATGGGTCACAAATATGTTGGGTTATGAGTTTGACATCATCTATAGAAAAGGGAAGCAACATTTTGTTGCATATGCACTCTCAAGAAAGGATGGCGATGTGGAAGCATTGTTTGTGCTATTTCTATTATCCAACTAAATTGGATAAACTAAGCAAGGGATGAATGGAAGAAGGACGAAGAAGTGTGGCCACTCATTCAAAAGTTGCAGAAGATTCCAATTCAAACAATATTGCCAGAACTTGAAGAGGAAGGAAAAATCATATTGGAAACTGGATCAGTCATAGAAACAAGAATCCGACAGCTACAAAATCGATCAATTTCAGAGTATCTCATCAAGTGGAAGAACTTACCCACTAAAGATTCCACATGGGAGGGCAAGAATTTTATACATAAGCATCAAAAACTACTGAAGCGTTGAGAACAATGCTTTTTGAAGGAGAGGGGCATGTTAGGTACCTATACTACTAGTGTAACCCCTTATTGTTATTAGTACAACCCCCTTATTATATTGTTGTACCCATGTAGTTCCCATATTGTTATTATTGTGCCCTTACATTATTATTGTTATGTAGGCTCTGATTATATTATGACCCCTTAGACTCCTATATATAGAAAGGAGGTCTTGTCATTTGTATCATCTATGAATTGTTCATTTGTATAATGTAAAGGAGGTTGCCCCCTCAAAGAGGCTTATTTCTAAGGTGTTGATCTATCTTTTCTATCTTTTTGTGAGCTGGTTTCATAACATTTGATATCAGAGCTTTGGATTCTAGGGTTTCGTTGCTCCAAAAAGGTCATCATAGAATTTTCACTATAACGTTTTCGCTACAAAGTTTCAGAAGCTAAAAAACAAAACCATTTGAGAAGAGATCGTTCTGAACCTCAGGTCCAAATTTCAGATCTTGTCTCACTATATTTTCAGAGATATGATCTGAGGAATTTAGGGCTTTGCAAGCTCCAGAATTTCATCTAAAACAGGTCCTCGTGGACTTTTAGCTATAACTCTTTCGCTATGAAGTTTTAGAAGCTAAAACTAAAATTCATTTAAGAAGAAATCGGTTTGAATCTTTCCTTCGAATTTCAGATCTTGTTTCGTATATTTGTGGAGATATGGGCCATGGAATTTAGGGTTTCTACAGGCTCCCGAATTACATCCCAAACAGGTGACTTGGGGAAAACCGTCATAACTATATCTCTGAGTATCAGATCGAAATTTTGTAAGAAGGTGCAGAAAGAGAACGGATTTTAGTATTCTATTTTTCAGATCCGAAGGTCAAAACAGTGATATGTGGCACTTCATACAAATTCGCTCTTCTGTAACGGTATATAAAGAGGTCATCTTGGTAGATTGTGCATAATTCTTTCTTGGAGAATCCAATTTCGATCAGACTGGTGACATTGGAAAAAGGACGCAGAGGGCTACTGTGGGTCACAATTTCAAAATTGAAAGATCCAAAATTACAGAGTTACAGTCAGTTCCAGATTGAACTCCTAAAATTAAGAAAAGGCGATATGAGGAAGTTTGATGGCAAGGATCCAGTAAATTAGATACTACAGTTAGAGCAATATTTTGATCTACATGAGGTGCAAAAACTATGAAACTTATGACAATGTTATTTAGCATAAGAGAAAATATTAAAAAATATAAATAAATTATAATAAATATATTTGTTTTTAATTTAATGTGATTTTGTATATTATCTTTTAAATTATTTAATAAATTATATAATTAATATTTTAATATAAATTTAATTCATTTAACAAAACTAGATGGTCAGAACGTGATCAAATCTTAATGATGTAACTAATATGAATGACAATTTCACTGTAAAATTAAATTTAACAATAAATAATAAAATTCTATATATAATAAAATTAAATTTATATAATAAATAAATTAACTATAAAATCAATACTTTAATATAAATTTGATTGATTCAACAAAATTATATTTGAGAATAAATAATAAAATTCCACATACAATAAAATATAATTCAATATCACATATATTATTACAAGTTTTATATAAAATATGTTTCTAGCAATTCATTTACATTTACAGAAAATAATTATATTAAAATAATAAATAACATATTTTTTTTTAATTTCAAATACTAAATTGGTGTGACTACTTCTAATACCACCAACCTAATTGAATTGGATTCAACCTACACAAATGATAATGATATTACATATTTAGGAGAAAAACAAAGAAATAATGGTTTATAGATCAAATAATGGTTCATAGATCTTGTATGTTCATTACTTGGTCTATAGTATATACTATGTGTGGAGATGATAAAAAGGTAAAGAGGAAAAAAAAAAACCTAATTGTGTTTTGCAAGAGTTTATTTTTTAGTTATCTCTTAATTATAAATAATATATAAAATATACGTTGTTGTATCTAATTTTATATATAGTATATAATATGTATGCTTAAATTACTATAAATTAATATAGTGTTTGTAAACTTATACCAACTTTATTTGTATTCGAATTATTATAATATAAATAACATTTCTATATATATATATATATATCTTTTCCCCACTAATTTCTCCTTAAAACTAGCTCATTCAAATTTAACCAAGCTACCACCCGTATTTATGAGAGCACATAATGAGCACTCACATTTTGGAACTCTAAGTTTCTTTTGTGAAGTGGTAATGAAAAGAGAGAATGGTTAAGCAATTCATTTACCATTTGAAAAAAGGAATATTTGATGGGGCTTTCTCAACCATGTATTTAAATATTGTTGAAGATGATGATCTTGCTTTTTGAAGTAAGCAACAAAGATTCCTATTTATTTTAAGTTATTGCTAGACTTTCTATGCCATCTACCATCACAATTTTTAAATATTTTCGTTTTGAACTAAGTTTGGATAATTTTTTTATAATTTATCTTTCCTAAGTATTTATTTCATAATAAGTTAGTTTCTTACTTGAGTGCATCTTCATTCTCAAAAAAATATTGTTTTCCCTCAGATAAAATGTAGTTTAAATTGATTTCATTTATATAGATTCAATTTAAAGTTATTTAGAGCAATATTCCTGCTTCAATCAACTTGTAAAACTTAAGTTGTGGTTGCATCATTGATCTTCATGGTTAGTTATATATATATATATATATATATATATATATATATATCTATCTCTCTCTCTCTCTCTCTATATATATATATATATATATTATGTGTGTGTGTTTGGAAGAAAAAGTAATAAAAAGTAAAACAAGTCACTTACTTCCCAATAAAATAAAGAATGAAGATGTGTAATTCATTCAATTCTTAATGTAAAATTGGTATGAGGCATTTAAAAAATATTAATAATAACAACAATATTCAATGTGTGTTATAAATAAAATATTGCACTAAGGTTAAGTAATATTGACATATATTTAAAACTATTAATAATAGACAAATATTTTAATATGAACAATATGCTTCATTAATTAAATATTTTAATGTCTATATTAAGTAAAATATTTCAATATCCTTTATGTATATGTTATAAAAGAAATTAAAAATATATAAAAAAAAAATTATGATTAAAACATTGTAAAATATTTCAAGTAGTCTTACTATTTTACATTTTGGTGATTTTTCAAGTCTATTTGAAGGTCAATTTAGTCTAAAATCTAGCAAAGGCATGTTGAAATGACAAATCTATATTGTATAGTATACATAATTCAAATATCTAAAAAGACTTTCAAGATATTATATCCATTTATACATTCAAAAATATAATTTAACTAATAAAAAAATAAACATAATCCAACTAAATTACTAAAAAAACATATAAATTACTAAAAAACATAAATTTCTTGAAATGTAATTTTTTCCCCAAAAAAATTATAAATTAAAAAATTTAATCTCTCACCAAATAATAAATCAGTAATTAAAATTGATTTATACTATATATATATATATATATATCAAGAGGGAAGTGCATCCCCGCTAAAAAAGTATCATACAACACAGATCGCCGAAGCGAATAGATATATACGTCATTCACCGATACAAATATCGCCAAAACGAGCAAATATACGTCTCCACCTTTTGGAATTTAGGCATCGGTTCCCCAATTTAGTACAATTTAGTAGTGGAATGCCAAAGGAATCTGAAGCATAATTCTTTTGAGATACATCTAACGCACACGGATGCACATGGATTGCGTGGTTCGGTATTCTTATCAGAGGAATCTAAAGCATAATTCTTTCTAGATACTTCTAGTGGCGCGTTAAAAGCACCTCCCGACAAGACAATGATCAATGATTTTTTTTAATTAATTCCAAAAGTTCAGTAGATTTAATAGTTGAGAGTATGAGTTTTGTTTTAAGAAGGTATTAGATTAAAAGCAAAATAGAGTATGTAAGTTTTAGCTGTGGTGGTTTAATTGTGATTTTAAAATTAGATTTTATTATTTTAATTTAAATAGGAATCAATAATTTCAATGCAAGATGTATTTAGTTACAACATGTCTATAAAAGTTTGAACTTAAGTTGTAAGGGTAATAAGTGGTTCACCAAACCACTCAAACTAAGATTATTTAAATAAATATTATATTGTTATTATTAATTAATGTGTTTTTTGTTTTTTAAATAATTTTGAAAATTAATCCAATATATTATGATAAGATGTTTTGTAAAAATACACTGTAGTGAAGAAGTCATGGTTTTTGAACAAAAATCTAACCATTTTTTTTTTCTTTAGTGGGGGAGAGAATCCCCGCTAAAGAATCATAATACATCTTATATCGCGGAAGCGAGCAGATTCATCATACAATATTTATCGCCGAAGCGAGCAGATTCATCATACAATATTTATCGCCGGAGCGAGCAGAATACGTCATCATACGTCATCATCGAGCAGAATACGTCATCATCAATCACATTACATCATCCTCAAACACATGCGTGAACATCGAAATGCTGCAGCAACAATGCGCATCGCGCAGGATTCGAACGTACATACGTAAACATCGAAATGCTGCAGCAGCAATGCGCATCGCGCAGGATTCAAACGTGAGTGAGATGCGAAAGCCAACCGCCCCAACCACCACATCATTAACCATACTAATAGTTAATGTTGCCAAACTAAATAAGATCTCCAAATGATTTCAATAACTTAAATATCTTTAAATAACCATTACACAAACCACCGATTAAATGTGTCGTTAATGTCACGTTACCTCACCAGAGAAAAAAATTTAACTTCTATATTAATTGTTATAAAAACATTAATTTCCTGACCCCGTCGATATGGTAGGGGTTGTTGTTGTGAGTTGGGCATCCGTCTCCGACACTAGCGTACCAAATGCCTTTGAACGGCTCCTGTGCGGTGGACAATGTTTCGCTTTTGCATGCTTCTTTATGGCTGAAACGCCATGCAAGCGAGCCAATTGCGCTAACTCTACCACCTTCGAGCAAATAAAGGTAGAAAACAAAGGCAGCCTGCAGGGGACTTAGTCGGCCAAAAAAGCTAAAAGTCGGTGGCTGATTTGAGAAGCAACTCCAGCGTCTGAATGCCGCTTTGTGCGCCCGCCATTTTCTCACAGACCCTCTATAACCTTACCACAGCACGCCGAAGGGTCTGCACGATTCAAAACACAAACATTCATCTTGTGTATTGTTGAGTGGGGCGGGAATGGAGACTCAAGTCGAGGAGGGATGGGTGAGGGGCACCATTATTGGGGTCGGAGCTCATGGGACAGTAAGCCTCGCCAAGAACATCTGTAATGGCCACATCTTTGCAGTCAAATCCACAGCTGGTTATAGTTGGGCATTGGATAATGAATACAAGATTTTGCGGTGTATGAATTCTCCATACGTTGTTCGCTGCCTGGGGCACAATTACAGCGTCGTGAATGGTGTGGGGACGCACAATTTATTCATGGAGTACATTCCGGGTGGCAGTGTGGGTGATCTGCTGGTTAAGTTTGGTGGGCAGCTCGACGAATCCGTGATCAGAGCCTACACTCGTGGCATCCTACGTGGGATCGATTACCTCCATAGGCAGGGGATTGTGCATTGTGATATCAAGGGCAAGAATGTTCTTGTGGGTGCCAATGGTGTGAAGCTTGCTGACTTTGGTTCTGCCAAGAGGCTTGGGGATAAGGAGGAGGGCCAGGAGACACTGCAATTAAGGGGGACTCCTCTGTGGATGGCTCCAGAGGCAGTGAACCAAGTAGAGCAGGGGCCTGCTTCTGATATTTGGTCTCTCGGCTGTACTGTACTGGAGATGGCCACTGGCAGGCCTCCATGGAGCAATGTTTCCAATCCCCTTACTGCGATGTATAAGATTGGATGCACAGAAGAACTACCAGAGTTGCCTGCATCGCTTTCACCTCAGATCCAGGATTTCCTAGAGAAATGTTTTCGGAGAGACCCCAAGAAGAGATGGACCAGTACAGAGCTTTTGAACCAGCCTTTTCTAAACGAGGACTGCTCTACCATGAAGGAAAAGGCCTTTAGGGTTCCAGGGTCCCCCACCAGTAATTTGGATTTTGGGGATCATGTATGGAATTCCTACCAGAGTACTCACATTCCATCACTTGGCGTCCCAAGCCCAACAGGGGAAACCAATGCAGAGGTCGATAGGTCAATTGAGCTTTGCCCAAGGCCTTCTCCTAGGCAGAGAGTGATGGGACTGGCCACAGGTTGTAAATCTGGAGATGTGGCTGACTGGTCTAATTGGTCTGCAATTCCCCATGGTCAGTGGGTTGTTGTGAGTCGTGACCACTTGCAGAGGCAACTCTCTGACTTCAGATAAACTGTCAATATCAGACATTAGTACTGGTTCCTCCGTCAAGGAACTTCCATTCAGGGAAGAAAAATGCAGTGTCAACTTGGGAGCTGTCAACTGTGAAGAGTTGCAGCCAAGAGGTGAGCTGGATGGAGGCTTGGATGCTGCAAACTCTGCAGCATGGCTTTAACATCAATTATCTTTCAGTATATACTCTGCATCATGATTGTAATAAGTGACTGGAGGCTTGTACAGTTATTCATATTGCATCATGATAGTAATAAGTGATTGGAAGCTTGTAAAGTTATTCATATGGTTGGATATTTAGGAAAGAGAACTGTGTAATGTATTTTTTAATCAAAAATCTATTACACAATTCTCTTCCGGAAATATCAATAACATCATGATTGTTTCCTGTGGTAGCAGCATGCCATTTGATTGATGAAGCTTGACATAGGTATGGAAACCAATGCAGAGGTTAATAGGTCAATTGAGCTTTGCCCAAGGCCTTCTCCTAGGCAAAAAGTGATGGGACTGGCCGCAGGTTGTAAATCTGTAGATGTGGCTGACTGGTCTAATTGGTCTGCAATTCCCCATGGTCAGTGGGTCGTTGTGAGTCTTGACCACTTGCAGAGGCAACTCTCTAACTTCAGATAAACCTTTATCAAAATCGACATGAGTAGTGATTCCTCCATCAAGGAGCTTCCATTCAAGAAGAACAATGCAGTGTGCAGTGTCAACTTGGGAGCTGTCAACTGGGAAGAGTCAGAGCCAAGAGGTGAGCTGGATGAATGCTGGGACGTTTCAATCTCTGCATCACAGCTTTGACATCAATCATTTTCCAGAGACTCTGCATTATGATTGTTAAAAGTGATGGGAAGCTTTCATAGTTATTCATATAATTGGATATTTCGGGAAGAGAACTGTGTAATGAATTTTTGGTCAAAAATCTATTACACAATTCTCTTCCACAAATATCCAACAAGACCATGATTGGAAAAGGGGTGCAGCATGCCATTTGATTGATAAAACTTGACACGGGTATGGAAATTCATTTCATAGCATTGCTGGTGGTGATCCTGTCATCCATAATAAATCGGTACTTGCACAAACATTACATTAGATTATTTCATGATAAGTGGACCTCTACCAATCAGGCAGAAGCAGCTTGCTGCTCCTGTTGTAGTAATCTGTTCACTGCACAATTTTCTCATAGGTGTAGGTTGAAAGGGCAACTGTACAGAGCAGATAATTAGCCCCTCTAAATTAGATCCAATATTACTTTCAATTCAGTTGTTTTGATACATATATTATTTCCTGATGACTGATTTCACTTGCATTATTGTACGTGTGAATCTTCTTGAGAAATTTCCTTTTTGGTTCGGCAAAAACATCATATATTTCATAGTTCAACCAGAACTGTCACCTGTCCACATATCTTGACCACTGAATTTTGGGAGAAGTTTTACGAGCTACAGAAAGTATTTTCTTAATTATTAATATGGGTTATAAAAACTTGAATTTAGGATTTTTTTTAAGAGTTTTTATATGGGATTGGAAAGTGATTTGAATATTAAAATTTTTATCGTTGAGGAGAATGATTATTATTAAAATATTCTTTTTTAATAATTGGTTTATTTAAAAAAAATTGTACTATAAATGATTAAAGATTGTTGGATAGGTGTGTGATATATTTTCACATTTGTAGTAGAGTAGAGGATAATGCAAAGTTATGGTCGAGAATAAATGAAATGCAGAGTAATAGCATGTAATGGATGCTAAGCAGTAGCACTTAGTTGATTATTTGATTGTGGTTTCCAACATAAAGAATTGGAAAACCTTAAATGGTTTATGGTTTTCTTATGCCTATTTATCCAATGCTAGGGTTGGAGGAAAACAAACATAGCTTAAGTTTTAACTTACTAATATGTTGCTGAAAATTTTCAGCAATCCTTATGCTCCTTAGATTTTGTGTTGTAACTATTTAGTTGGCAAGTAATACATTGAGTGTGCTTTATAGTGTGAGTGTTTTTTTTCAAAGAGTTTTTCCTAGGAAATCGTGTTGTTAATGGTTTGTTGCTTATTTTATTTATTTGCAACCATAATGTTATAAATTTCCACACATTCTTCTCTCATAGATTAGTGTAGGAAGCATATTCCTAACCTTTGCTTCCTTTCATTTAGTATAAGAGCCTAATCACCTCATATCCAAGGTGTCATGCCCCTAGAGATTTTGCATGGTTTTAGGCATTCTATGATCTCTAGTCATGTGGCACTAGCGTGTTTCTCACCAATGGCCCAACCACCTCAAAAATATTTCATTTGGACTACTCTTCACAAATCAACACTTGTTTTAAGATGCCTCAAGACAAGTTATATAACAAATTCTCAAACTCAATCTAAAACTCAAGTGTATCTTTGTCATCCACATTAACATTCTCATACATGTGAATCCATATGTTAATTACAACATTAACATAATACATTCATCTTCATCAACATTCAACACATATAAATTCACCAAGTAATTGCACACACAATATGGGAGGAGTGACCAACGGCGAAACTCCAAAATAATATGTATAACCTACAATCTTTAGAAGTGTTACAACAACTTAGTTTAGGTATCCAACCAAGCTGCTTGACCAAAATATGATTCAACAATAATATAATGTCAAAAATCCACCTCAGGGGTTGTTGCCACTAGAGTTTACATTAGTCGCACTTGTCACAAAACTTAAACCTACACTTCAAACTTGTCACACAACTTGCTTTGTTTATTTCGCATAAGACTGTAGCTTAGACCAAATCACAAAACCAATTCTTTGGTTCACTCTTTAACTTCCCAATTGGGAGAGTGAGCGCTACCCTGTCACAAGAATAAAATCCCAAAAACCAATTCCCTTCTCTGGTGTCATGCTCACTTATCCTCCTTGTTGTGATGTCTTCATGTGTGCCTTCGTGTTGGGTGCCTCCAGGGTACCATGCACATGAGTTGATACTCCAACAATGAGTTGATACTCCATAATTCTTCATAAAATACATAAACAACGGTGGATGTGAACTGATCTCGCCTTCCACCTCTTCAACCAAGCGCTTCAACTGTGGATCACATGGTTGACCTCCTCCTAAGTCACTTGTGGCTAAACTAGTCTCCTCCTTGGCCCATTTGTACAAAGGCATATTCTCTTCGCTACACTCTTGGATGATAGGTTCCACCCTTGTGTCCTCACCAAAAATATCAGGCATCAATCCATCCTCCTCCAAATGATCTACTCTTGAATCCAAGCTTGCAATCTTGTCAATCAAGACCATCATAATCTATGCATGATGGAAGAGAAGAGTATCCATCACATTCATATTCTCCTGAACATCACTTCCCAAATGTTCATCTAGCATGTTAGACATATGAATAGTAGTCATCCTAATAGTCAAAACCATAATTCCCTTCAATGTCTTCACTATAATTGGGTCATGTCCTAATAGAATGAACAAGCATCCCACGTGTGGAACTGACATTGCCTTCTTTGCAATCAAAAACTCATGTCTCAACACTGACTCATAGTTATTCAGATGGACAGTGGTGAAGCTCTCCTTTCCCTTCCAACCTCCAATATGAAGGGGCACATCTTCAACTATTTGAATCACATGCATCTCTTCTAAATTAACTTCCTTGAAGGAAACCTGGATAGGCTTGAATTTCAATCTAAGCTCTCTCACCACATCTTCTCTCAGAAAGTTATGTGTAGCTCCATTGTCAAGCATAGCCATCATCTAAACAACATTAACATCCATAATCATAAAGTCAAGTTGAGTCCTCTCATGATCTTGTTTTGCGGTAGACTTCTTCATAGAAGTTGCACCCAAAACCTATAATACTTCAATTTTTGGTACTTCCTCTTGTCCCAAAGTAACCACCTTCTGCTTCTACAGGAAATTATTTGCCAAATGCTTCTTTGAACATATCCAACATGAAATAGGATTCTTTTCCTTTGTAGTATTTATCTTCTTTATGTCATCATCTTTGGAAGCTTCTTCCCTTGGTCCTTCATCTTCTTTCCCTTATCACCACAACATCCTTCTTGATTCTAGACTCCCCTTCCTACCGAAAATCCAAAAGTTTATATGTTGTAGTGAAAGCCTCCACAAGAGTCCATACATTCTATTTCCTCAAGTCATTATGTGCCCATGGTTGCAATCCTTTGATGAAATGTTACAATTAATCTTCTTCCAATATCTCCTTGATCTCCAACATAAGGCCTAAGAACTCGATGTATGCCTAAATCCTTCCCCTATGCTTTAGCGCCATAAGGTGATTCTTGGCTATCCATGCATGATTCCCTGGACCAAAATGCACATACAAAATTTCCTTCATCCTTTCCCAAGTATAAATTCTATTCATGATATGACCAAATATCAAACACTCCACTTTGGTTCTCCAACAGAAGCTCAATGTTCTTATTAGATACATAACAATAGAATTCACCTTAGCTTCATTCGAATCCCCAATCATTTTATTCAAGTACCACTTCACATCCCAATAGAAATTTTCCAACATATTGGCACTTCTAGTGCCATCATATAGCTCAAGTTCCTTGATTTTTACTCCCATTGAAGTACTAGACATTGCTTATCCTATTGTCCTTTTTGGTACTGAAACCATGTATGTCTACTCTTAGGACAAGGCTACAAGAGAATCCACTTCATCTGTTATTTTATTCAAATGATAACCCCATGCATCATCCTAGGCTTGCTCCAATGTTTGTGCAATCCCCTCAAGCTCACTGATTCCATGAAAGAACACTTCCCTCATAGTTCCCATGCCATTTCCTATCTCTTCAAACTCATTCCCATGTTCTTGCATAACATCTATCATCTAGACCATCAGTTCTTCCATAGCAACAATTATCTCTACTAATTTGGAGCCACCCTGACTATCACTTGTCCTAGAGTCCACCACCTCAAATGAATTGCATTGCATAGTCACTTTTGTAGTAACTTGTTATGCTCAATTTTCATGATCAATTGATTTGATATATGGTTTGATACCGATTGTCATACCCCTAAATACTCTGCGCAATTTTAGGCACCTCATGATCTTTAGTAGTGTGACACTAGCATGTTTCTCACTATTGGGTCGACCACCTTGACAATACTTCACCCGAATTAGACCTCACAAATTAACACTTGTTTCAAGATGTCTTAGACAAGTTATGCTATAAAATCTCAAACTCAATCTAAAACCCGAGTGTATCTTTGTCATCCACATTAACATTCTCATACATGTGTATTCATATGTTAATTATAGCATTAACCTCATCATAATGCATTCATCTTCATCATCATATGTTAAATAAAAAACTACTTTTTCAACTTATCTCCCTACAATTTTACTCAAATTTCAAGCAGGAACACTCGTTTGATGCATAATTTAATTTTGCATCCAAAGAGCACCCATGTTGCATACTTTCGATGGACCCTACTACACGAAAAATGTTAAATACATGAAAGAACGTGATTGCAATAACGTTCTTTCATGTATTTCATGTTTTTCGTGTAGTAGGGTCCATCGAAAGTATGCAACATGGGTACTCCTTGGATGCAAAATTAATTTTTGCATCCAATGAGTGCTCCTGTTTGAAATTTGAGTAAAATTATAAAGAGATAAGTTGAAAATACGGGTTGAAAAAACAGTGTTTTATTTTTTCCCTCAAAAATTTGATGAAGTAATCTAATCTTATTTTATTATTTCCACTATTATTTTATAATATTCCTTAGGAGGCCCATTTTAGACCTCAAAATTTCTCTAATGACACATATCGAGCTATCTTGATTTCATCTTAGTTGGTCTTGTGTTTCCATCATCATGCCCAATCATCTTGGCTAATTCATCTCATGTGCGTAAGCCACTAAGCTCACGTGGAAACACCAAATTTCCTATAAACATCACAAGTAATGTCACATTTCCTGCGATGGTAATTTCATTGCACTCACACCTCTTCATTTATGTGCACACTCCTCGTGAGGGCCTAACACAAGGTGTTAGGAACAATTTTTTTTATTATTATTATTTAATCTTGGTTTGAGTGGGAGCTTATGTAGAAGGAAATCGTGTTGCAAGTAAATGGAGAACACATCTGTATAAAAAATGAATAATTTCAATGGCACTAACTTTGAGTTATCAAATCTCAAGATGAAGAATCTTCTCATAAATTGAGATCTATGGTTGCAGTATATGGAACCTGTTAGGCACCTATACTACTAGTGTAACCCCTTATTGTTATTAGTACAACCCCCTTATTATATTGTTGTACTCGTGTAGTCCCCCATATTGTTATTACTGTGCCCCATAGAAGCCCATTATTGTTATTATTGTGCCCTTACATTATTATTGTTATGCCGGCTCTGATTATATTATGACCCCTTAGACTCCTATATATAGAAATGAGGTCTTGTCATTTGTATCATCTAAGAATTGTTCATTTGTGTAATGTAAAGGAGGTTTCCACCTTGAAGAGGTTTATTTCTAAGGCGTTGATCTATCTTTTCTATCTTTTTGTGAGCTGGTTTCATAACATTTGGTATCAGAGCTTTGGATTCTAGGGTTTCACTGCTCCAAAAAGGTTATCGTGGAATTTTCGCTATAACTTTTTCGCTACAAAGTTTCAGAAGCTAAAAACAAACTCATTTGAGAAGAGATCATTCTGAACCTCGGGTCTGAATTTCAAATCTTGTCTCGCTATATTTTCGGAGATATGATCTGAGGAATTTAGGGTTTTTGCAAGCTCCAGAATTTCATCTAAAACAGATCATCGTGGAATTTTCGCTATAACTCTTTCGTTATGAAGTTTCAGAAGCTAAAACTAAAACCCATTTGAGAAGAAATCGGTCTGAACCTTGGCTCTGAATTTCAGATTTTGTTTCGCTATATTTGCGGAGATATAGGCCAAGGAATTTAGGGTTTCTGCAGGCTCCCGAATTACATCCCAAACAAGTGACCTGGGGAAAACCATCATAACTGTCTCTCTGAGCATCAAATTGAAATTTAGTAAGAAGTTGCAGAAATAGAACAGATTGTAGTGTTCTTTGTATATTTTTCAAATCCGAAGGTCAAAACAGTGATACGTGGCACTTCATACAAATTCTCTCTTCTAAAAAGGTATATAATAAGGTCATCTTGGGAGATTGTGTATAACTCTTTCTTGGAGAATCCAATTTCAATCAGACTGACGGCATTGGAAAAGGATGCAGAGGGCTACTGCAGGTCACAATTTCAAAACTGGAAGATCTAAAATTATAGAGTTACAATCGTTTCAAGATCGAGCTCCTAAAATCAAGAAAAGGCGATATGAGGAAGTTTGATGGCAAGGATCCAGTAAATTGGATACTACAGATGGAGCAATATTTTGATCTACATGAGGTGCAACTGTTACAAAAGGTACATATTGCATCTTCATATTTAGAACCGGATCAATTTTTATGGTATAAAGGGCTTTGTTCTCGTAAACAACTTGTTACGTGGTCAATTTTCACGGAGGAAATGATAGCACATTATGAAGATACAAAGAGCAACACCTTATTTAGAGCAACACCACAACAATTGGAAGAAAAAAGAGAAAAAGGGCTTTGTAACAAAGTGGAAAGAAAAATTATGGCAACAAGGAAGTCTACCCCTCACAACTATAACTATGGAAGTTTTGTTTCTCCTAGCTTTCCACAAACTACAAGGGTTACACCACAACAATTGGAAGAAAAAAGAGAAAAAGGGCTTTGTTACAATTGTGATAACAAATACATTAAAGGTCATAAGTGTGTTGAGAAGAAATTATTTTACATTGATTGTGGAGAGGAGGAAGAAAAGGATCAAGAAATGTCAAAAGAAGAGGATAGACACTAGGAACCAATGCAAGAGAAAGAAGAAATGAATACGACGATATCTTGTAAAGCATTGGAAAGAATTACTACTCCTCAAACTGTTAAGTTAGAAGGGCATATCAAGAAGAAAAAGGTTCAAGAAGTGAAAGACCACATCAAGAAAAAAGAAATTAATCTGATCATATCTTGTAACGTATTGTCCGGAATTACCACTCCTCAAACTATCAAGATAGAAGGACATATCAAGAAGAAAAATGTTCAAGAAGTGAAAGATCACATAGAGCATCAAGAAATGAATCTGACCATATCTTGTAATGCACTAGAATAAATTGCCACTCCTCAAACTCTCAAGATAGAAGGACATATCAAGAAGAAAAAGATTCAAGCAGTGAAAGATCACATCGAGCATCAACAACAAGTTCTCCAACTTTTAAAGGATAATGCCACTTTGGTGCAGAATCAAATGAAACAACAGGTAGATCAACATCACAGTGAAAAAAGTTTTGATGTAGGTGATTGGGTATTTTTACGCCTACCTCTCAAGCAAGCTATTTATGAGAAGAAAATGTTGACAATACTACATGCACTTAAGAAAGGGCGGCCTTACCCAATGGGAAGACACTTCAAGGTAAAAATGGATCATGATAGTCTTAAATACTTTTTAGAACAAATATTATCTTTAGAAGAACGGAGAAAACAGGTCACAAATATGTTGGGTTATGAGTTTGACATCATCTATAGAAAAGGGAAGCAACATTTTATTGCATATGCACTCTCAAGAAAGGATGGCGATGTGGAAGCATTGTTTTGTGCTATTTCTATTATCCAACTAAATTGGATAAAATAAGCAAGGGATGAATGGAAGAAGGACGAAGAAGTGTGGCCACTCATTCAAAAGTTGCAGAAGATTCCAATTCAAACAATATTGCCAGAACTTGAAGAGGAAGGAAAAATCATATTGGAACCTGGAGCAGTCATAGAAACAAGAATCCGACAACTACGAAATCGATCAATTTCAGAGTATCTCATCAAGTGGAAGAACTTACCCGCTAAAGATTCCACATGAGAGGACAAGAATTTTATACATAAGCATCAAAAACTACTGAAGCGTTGAGAACAATGCTTTTTGAAGGAGAGGGGCATGTTAGGCACCTATACTACTAGTGTAACCCCTTATTGTTATTAGTACAACGCCCTTATTATATTGTTGTACCCATTTAGTCCCCATATTGTTATTATTGTGCCCCATAGAATCCCATTATTGTTATTATTGTGCCCTTACATTATTATTGTTATGTCGGCTCTAATTATATGATGACCCCTTAGACTCCTATATATAGAAAGGAGGTCTTGTCATTTGTATCATCTATGAATTTTTCATTTGTGTAATGTAAAGGAGGTTGCCCCCTCAAAGAGGCTTATTTCTAAGGTGTTGATCTATCTTTTCTATCTTTTTGTGAGCTGGTTTCATAACATTTGGTATCAGAGCTTTGGATTCTAGGGTTTTGTTGCTCCAAAAAGGTCATCATGGAATTTTCACTATAACATTTTTGCTACGAAGTTTCAGAAGCTAAAAAACAAACCCATTTGAGAAGAGATCGTTCTGAACCTCAGGTCCAAATTTCAGATCTTGTCTCACTATATTTTCAGAGATATGATCTAAGGAATTTAGGGTTTTTGCAAGCTCCAGAATTTCATCTAAAACAGGTCCTCGTGGACTTTTAGCTATAACTCTTTCGCTATGAAGTTTTAGAAGCTAAAACTAAAACCCATTTGAGAAGAAATCAGTTTGAATCTTGGCTCCGAATTTCAGATCTCGTTTTGCTATATTTGTGGAGATATGGGCCAAGGAATTTAGGGTTTCTACAGGCTCCCGAATTACATCCTAAACAGGTGACCTGGGGAAACCGTCATAACTATCTCTCTGAGTATCATATTGAAATTTTGTAAGAAGGTGCAGAAAGAGAACAAATTTTAGTATTCTTTTTATATTTTTCAGATCCGAAGGTCAAAACAGTGATATATGGCACTTCATACAAATTCGATCTTCTGTAACGGTATATAATGAGGTCATCTTGGTAGATTGTGCATAACTCTTTCTTGGAGAATCCAATTTCGATTAGACTAGTGACATTGGAAAAAGGACACAGAGGGCTACTACGGGTCATAATTTCAAAACTGAAAGATCCAAAATTACAGAGTTACAGTCAGTTCAAGATCGAGCTCCTAAAATCAAGAAAAGGCGATATGAGGAAGTTTGATGGCAAGGATCCAGTGAATTAGATACTACAGTTAGAGCAATATTTTGATCTACATGAGGTGCAACTATTACAAAAGGTACGTATTGCATCTTCATATTTAGAACCGGATCAATTTTTATGGTACAAAGGGCTTTGTTCTCGTAAACAACTTGTTACGTGGTCAATTTTCACGAGGGAAATGATAACACGTTATGAGGATACAAAGAGAAACACCTTATTTAGAGCAACACCACAACAATTGAAAGAAAAAAGAGAAAAAGGGCTTTGTAACAAAGTGGAAAGAAAAATTATGGCAACAAGGAAGTCTACCCCTCACAACTATAAATATGGAAGTTTTGTTTCTCCTAGCCTTCCACAACCTACAAGGGTTACACCACAACAATTGGAAGAGAAAAGAGAAAAAGGGCTTTGTTACAATTGTGATAACAAATACATTAAAGGTCATAAGTGTGCTGAGAAGAAATTATTTTACATTGATTGTGGAGAGGAGGAAGAAAAGGATCAAGAAGTGTCAAAAGAAGAGGATAGACACGAGGAGCCAACTTGAGAGAAAGAAGAAAGGAATCCGACCATATTTTGTAAAGAATTGGAAAGAATTACTACTCCTAAAACTCTTAAGATAGAAGGACATATCAAGAAGAAAAAGGTTCAAGAAGTGAAAGACCGCATCAAGAAAGAAGAAATTAATCTGACCATATCTTGTAATGCATTGGCCAGAATTACCACTCCTCAAACTATCAAGATAGAAGGACATATCAAGAAGAAAAATGTTCAAGAAGTGAAAGATCACATAGAGCATCAATAAATGAATCTGACCATATCTTGTAATGCACTAGAAGAAATTAACATTCCTCAAACTCTCAAGATAGAAGTACATATCAAGAAGAAAAAGATTCTAGTAGTGAAAGATCACATCGATCATCAACAACAAGTTCTCCAACTTTTAAAGGATAACACTACTTTGGTGCAGAATCAAATGAAACAACAGGCAGATCAACATCGCAGTGAAAAAAGTTTTGATGTAGGTGATTGGGTATTTTTACGCCTACCTCTCAAGCAAGCTATTTATGAGAATGAAATGTTGACAATACTACATGCACTTAAGAAATGGCGACCTTACCCAATGGGAAGACACTTCAAGGTAAAAATGGATCATGATAGTCTTAAATACTTTTTAGAACAAATATTATCTTTAGAAGAACAGAAAAAATGGGCCACAAATATGTTGGGTTATGACTTTGACATCATCTACAGAAAATGGAAGCAACATTTTGTTGCATATGCACTCTCAAGAAAGGATGAGGATGTGGAAGCATTGTTTTGTGCTATTTCTATTATCCAACCAGATTGGATAAACAAAGAAAGTTATGAATGGAAGAAGGACGAAGAAGTGTGGCCACTCATTCAAAAGTTGCAGAAGATACCAATTCAAACAATATTTCCAGAACTTGAAGAGGAAGGAAAAATCATATTGGAACCTAGAGCAGTCATAGAAACAAGAACCCGATAGCTACAAAATTGATCAATTTCAGAGTATATCATCAAGTGGAAGAACTTACCAGCTGAAAATTCCACATGGGAGGACAATAATTTTATACAGAAGCATCAAGAACTACTGAAGCGTTGAGGACAACACTTTTTGAAGGAGAGGGGCATGTTAGGCACCTATACTACTAGTGTAACCCCTTATTGTTATTAGTACAACTCCCTTATTATATTTTTGTACCCATGTAGTCCCCATATTGTTATTATTATGCCCCATAGAAGCCCATTATTGTTATTATTGTGTTCTTACATTATTATTTTTATGTCGACTTTGATTATATTATGACCCCTTAGACTCCTATATATAGAAAGGAGGTCTTGACATTTGTATCATCTAATAATTGTTCATTTGTGTAATGTAAAGGAGGTTGCCCCCTCGAAGAGGCTTATTTCTAAGGCGTTGATCTATCTTTTCTATCTTTTTGTGCGCTAGTTTCATAACAGAACCAAACATGCTCATATGAAGGATAAAGCATGGGTGGTGATGGAGATAAAGATGAAAATCCTTATCAGTCTTTGTTTGGTTAATTTGGTAATTATTGGAATTTTTTAAGAAAAAACTACACCTCTTTAGAAAAAGTTTTAGGATTTGCATCAAGCTAAATCCTTGGTTAATAATTTGTTTCTATGGAAACAGTTAGTTTCCTTGAGAAAGGGTGGTGATTCTGTAGCTGAGTACCTAGGTGAAATTAAGACTATTATGACCTAGTTTATCTCAATTGGAGTGAATATGTATGAGGAGGATCATTATGTTTTCCTTTTATATTCTTTGCTAGAATCATGGAACGACCTGGCAATGACCATTGGAATCTTTGTACAGACATTGGTGCTTGATAATATCAAGTTTGTGGTTGTTTTACTCTCATGGGAGGTGAGGCAGAAAGCTTTTGAATCCACCAATGCAGCCTTGGTTGTTCATGGAATATCAAAGGAGAAAGTAAATAAGAGAGAAACTAAAAATTCCAAATCTTATGGGAGGCATAAGTACCCTAGAAAGTCTAAGGGGAAGTGTTGGAACTAAGACAACAATGGTAATTTTAGAAGGGACTGCAAAGAACAGAAAAATAATAATAATAAGGAAATTCCTTTGTTGAAACTTCAGCAACCTACATAGGCCAAAGTGGATTTTTCATAAACTCTGGAGCTTCCTTCCATATGATTTTCGATTGGCATTAGTTTTCATTGTATGAGAAATGTGATAGTGGGATTAGATATCTTGGTGATGAATCTTTTCTCAAGTTACATAGTTGTTCATAGTAGAGTCTTAATCAAAATCCCTAATGGTAGAGCCAAGGGGTTGTAACAACCGCGAGTAAAAAGTTCATGTAATAAAGTTAATAAAGGAAAAATAATGAGACCAAGGTCATGGGACATGTATTCCAAGATGAATGTTGGGAAAAACATCCTAGTGGGTGTCACTTTTAGTTTATTATGACTAAGTAAATTGGCAAAGGAAAAGAGACATTAATTGACATTTATTTATGAAAAATAAAGACAAATAGGAGAAAAGGGATATGAAGGGTCACAAATTTGCATGAGAGAGAAATTGAAGGAAAAATAGAGGAAAACGAAGAAAATAGATGCCTCAATAATAAAAGGGTTTTGAGGATCAGTTCATAGCTTTTTTCTAGTTCTGTTGTGGAGCTCTCTCTATTCTCTCATAGTTTTGCACACTTAGAGAATTCTTGGAGCACTCTAGCATTGGACAAGAACATTAAAGGAAGGAAAATGAAAGCAAAGGACAAGCAAGGAAGGTTGTATCAAGCAGCTTCAGCGGGAGGAATTTGCAAGTAACACGTTGCATGTGTGATTTCCTAGCTGAGGTGTGAATGCATGGTGCATACATTTGTTCATTTGGTTCATTTTATATCAATGTTGGCATGGGTTTTACTTTCTTTGGCAGTGGTGTCAGCCTTTCCTTGCCATTTCCTGGATAGTCATGGTGTCATGGGATTATTTTCTTGGTTGAGCTTTGGATTTCCGGAAGGTTTTGGAACTAAGTGAGGTGGTCTTGGGAAAATTCCCAAGGGTTAGGGGTGTAGATGGTTTAATATTCGGGAAGCCCTTGACAGGTGGGTGGAGACATGAAAATTCCTCAAGGTATTGGTGAAGAAACTCTGAGGCATCCAAGCTTGTTTTGGGCTTTGTGATCTCTTGACCGGTTTTGGTGAGATCGTGGTAGCCTGAGAGTGGAGGTGGTTTAATCTCCACGAAGCCCTTATTGTTTATGTCTTGAAGTCCCGCATTCATGCTTGGAATATGGCACGAAGGTGATTGGCTAAAAGAAATATTTGGTTTATCCCACTCTTTGGTTGGGTGGTACATGGAAGTCCCTGGCTTGGTTGGTTTTTGCATAAGTTAATAAGAGTTTTTTTGCTATTGTAATCTATGAGCACTTGTACTTATTATTATGGTGATTTGATGGTTGTTATGTCATGATTAATAATTTAGCTATATGTTGGTTATAAGCATGGATCTGTAATGTGCTCTAGCTATGACTTGTTCAGGATTTGATAAGTATTTGATGGTTAATGAATGCATGGGATAACAAGTGTTATTTCATCTATTATGACAAGGCATTAGACCTTATTGGTGATTTTTAGATAAGTTTTAGATTCCTGTGGTCAGATATGCATTCATGACCTATAGTTTACATGCTCTCCATATGTTTGACGGAATGACTATCATGGTTAGGCCTGGTTATGTCAAGTTCTTGTTCAAGTTTTGTATATTTAGCATTGTCCTTATGTCATTTATCATTCTGATAAGTCTCAGGAAGTTCTAGGTAGGGGTTTGGAGGCTAGCCTGGAATTGTGGCTTAGATCTCGGGACCACAGACACTGAACTGAGAAATTTAGCTCACAACCGCATGGAGCAAGGCTTGTGAGTGTGGTTGGAGGCATTCAATCGCATGCAAATAGTGTGCATTAGGGGAATTTTGAGTTCTAAAATGGGCCTCCTAAGGGAATTATAAAATAACAGTGGAAATAATAAAATAAGATTAGATTACATCATCAAATATCAGAGGGAAATAAGAAAAAAGAAAAGTTTAACTCATATTTTCAACTTATCTCCTTACGGGTTTACTCAAATTTCAAGCGGCAACACTCATTGGATGCAAAATTTGATTCCTCATCCAAATAGTACCCATGTTGCATACTTTCGATGGACTCTTCTACAAGAAAAATGAGAAATACATGAAAAATGTGATTGCAATCACATTTTTTCATGTATTTCTCATTTTTCGTTGAGTAGGGTCCATCGAAAGTATGCAACATGGGTACTCTTTAGATGAGGAATTAAATTTTTCATCCAAGGAGTCCTCCCGCTCAAAATTTTAGTAAAATCTTAGGGAGATAAGTTTAAAATACGAGTTGAAAAAATAGTTTTATTCTTTTATTATTTTTATTTCTTTACTCCAAAAATGGTGAATCACCCCCCCGACATCATCATCCTGAATCCTATTGGTTCTTATAAAGTTTATTTTGGTTGTACATTTATCTTAGGAGGCCCATTTTAGACCTCAAAATTCCCCTGATGGAAGGGTACGATTGGGAGTCTAGGTCACTAAAACAAAGTTCCATATTAAGGATTGACTACATGGGGTGTTTCTTCATCTCCTAGGTGATCTGTAGTCCTTGTAAGATGTCATTTTGTGGTTAGTAAGTCTTAGTTGTAGGCCCCACTTCCTTAACTAGAGCTAGGAGTTGTCTCATGTTTACCCTCGTAGGCTAGTGAAATTGGGTAAATGTGGGATCAATATGGTTTTACAAATTTCAAGTCTAGCACGAAAAATCCCATTAGTAAGCGCACCTACATAGGTTCATACATTATTTTCTCTAATAAAGGATGCAATATGGTCTAGGGAGTTATGGTACTCACTATGGGTGTTTCTATGAGCACTTTGTTTTAGCTTTATGTGTGTTGTACCTATGAGATAGTAGTAGGTCAAGATACCAATGCCAGAGCATCTAAAATAATTGTTTTGGGGGTTTTTGGTTTTAATTTTGAAAGACCAATGAAAGAATACAGATGTAGGATTGAAGTAATTAATATTTTGGGTTATATTAATACTTCAGCAAAGGGTTGCAATAAAGCATTACACAGTGATATAGATCAAAATGGTGGTGAGTAGAAGACAAAAAAAAATATGATTATCACAGTTTCCAAACTGTAAAACATAACAATCATAAGTTGGAAAACCTTCTGAATTACGTTCAAAAGATTCAAAGCAGTATACTTAAGCTTACACAAGATGCTGATGATTTATTAATTAGAGGGGATTAGCTACACAGGCAGTTGCATTAATCCAATCTCTTAATAGATGATCACTTCAAGAGCTTATAGGAATCAATTGAAACTCTAATTGTTCCTACCTAGATATCTCTATAATTCATAAGCATATGAAGAAAAACATAATGATTGAAAACTAGAAAAACTTACAAGATAACACAAAGCTGTGTAAAACAAGATTCAGAATCCTCTGTTTTGTATTAAGGCCCCATAAACACTGAGTACATCAAGTGTCTACAAAAGCTTCCTTCAAAGGTGACTTCCAAGTTCAAAGTAGAATAAACAGTCACAACTTTATAAGCAATGCTCTATGAATCTTGAACTCCGAACCATTTACAACTCTAGAAAAGAGTTATTTATACAGTAATGAAATTCAGGAAAAGATCCTAAAATAGATTAAGATTTTTAGGAAAAGAAGATCTTCATGGCAAGAAGATAGGGGAAGCTATTTGAATTGCTTCTTGCTGTCCCCTTTATTCAAGATGTGTTGGCTTTTTGTAGGATATTTTCGCCCTTTAAGCTGCTTTGTTGTTTGTATCTTCTACGCTGGCTATTTTCTTCATTTAACCTTTTATCTGATATTGTTTGAACTTTGTAAATATCCTTTAATATGCCTTAGTGACCTTTACTGTGCTCCTTTCTTCTTTACTGCACATTTGAGATTTTTATTGTGTTTTTCACAATAAATTGATCATTTGGTCTTCCAGCTGTTATACATGCTTATTTCTTTGTAAGCCAAAAACAACAGTCTTCCCTGCAAAACACAGAACTCATTAAGAAAAATATGGTGACAGAGGAGGTCTTCAATGGCCTTATGTGAGCTTGAAAGGGTATCGGAAGGAGTCTGGGGCATATCAAAGGGTGAAACCATGGTTTAATGGCTGCAGAGGCATTATGGAGGCCGCACTGTATAAAACAGGAAAACAAAGAAAAATAGCATTAAAATAGTGAGACAATATTCTTTTGAACTATCAGGCGAAGGTGAACAATGGTGGAGCGAAAATAAAGAGTACGGAGGGATTAATCAAGGCGAGGATAGCTTAATTTTGGGTTAAAATGTGATTAGTAGTTAAAATGGAGGTTTTAGGTCATTTCTACGTTTAAATCGAAAAACGATTTAACACAAAAATTCTTTAGAAAACACATAATGGTGGATTTGAAATTTTATTAACCTGGGCCGATAATGATATCGGATCCAGGCTAATATCGCATATCACTATCGCAGTATGGCGGGGAGAAAGGCTTTGGTCGGGACTTGTATATATATATATATATGGTCGGGTCCGGGTCTATCACAATCGGAGATCGGATATCGCAAAGGCGAAAGGTTATATAATAGCGGGACTACGATGAGGCTAGATTCAATGTGACATGAAACGTAATATATATATGGGTCGGGTTCGGGCTTCCCATAGTTTTTAACAAAAACTAAGGGTTTTCAGTCTATTATATTAAAGGAGCTATATTCTACAGGAAAGGGGAATTCTTAAGGATTTACTACATTAAGTTAATGTTAATATGGAATATGGGTGGCAAAAGGGAAAATATATGAAATATAAGCAGAAAAGAAGAATAACACAAAGTATAATGTTTTTTTTATAAATTTTTGTTTTTCATATATGCATTAATACTTAGGGAAACATCATTTGTGGGTTTTTTGTGTAAAAAGGGATTTTACATGGTAAAAAGGAATTTATATGGTAAAAAGGGATTTTTCATAGTAAAAATGGATTATACATGGTGTTTTTACTTTTCCTAGGTAAAAAGGGTTTTTACCATAGGAAAAGGGGCTTTTAGGGAAATGAAAGATTATGATTTGAATGAAGGGAAAATTAGTAAATACACGAATGAAAAAGGATGAGGGAGGTTAATTAATTGATATTGTAGACCTTCATTTGCTTCGTGTAACTGCCTTATGAGCATAGAAACATGATAAATGCACATTTTGTCCAATCAACCATTAAACTTCTACAACCTTTCTCTACTTACCCTTTGCTTATCCTATTATTTTTTCTTCACTTAGTGGGTGCATTTAAGCTAGCAAAACCTTATCCTTTCTTCTTATTTAACAAAAACAAACAATCTAAATCTACCTTTATAACTTCCAAGGGCTCAGATTAAACTGATGAGCACCTTATTATTCTCTACCTAACTAATGATCTGAAAAGATTAAACAGTTTGGCCAGATCTTTATTCTCTAACTATAACATCAAATTTAAAGCATGAAACTGTCAAGATTAAACAGTTTACTTGTCATAGGTTGTGGCATTTAGAACAAGCTGCACACAACCATTATTTTGAAAAAATAGAGTAGTGACATTTAGACTTGCTCACTTTTAGAGTTTATTTGTTTTCTTTTTACTTAACATTTTATTTTACCTTGATTTTTTTAGCGTAGCTAACCTAACATTTTTTTTGATATGGACATTATCATGAAAAATATATTTTTTCACTAGCATTTTATTCACTATTGTTATGTCCATATCCTAACTTAACATTTTTTGAAATATTCTATCTTATCAAAACCAAAAAATGCCCTAACATTGGCTCCATCTGGGGACTATTTTCTCTTGTGGAATGTAGAGAACCTGTAGATCCATGTGCCTTCTCCTCGGGCTATGGAGTCCTTGCTGTAAAAAATATCACACTAACATCTTGGAAAGTGAAATAAAACCGGAGTATTTACAATGAAAACTATTTCAACTTCTTAGTACTAAATGTAATGTTTGAGAAACCTTCCATTTACAGGATAAGTGGATTATTTCCCCTCAAGATTTTGCAGCACAAAAGTGTTTTTACCCTTTACTTCAGCAATTGCTAAAGGTCCAAACCACATATTGTCAAATTTTCCATGCTTTCCTTTCTCTTCTCTCCTGGCATCCCATCTTAGAACTAGATCACCTTCCTTAAAGTCCCTTTCCCCAAATCTTCTATCAAACAAGATCTTCATCTTCTTCTTATATTTCTGCAATTTGTATTGAACTTCATCTCTGTTCTCATTAAGTTCAATAAGCTGATTTATTCTTCTAGAAAAATCATCAGGTTCATCTGTTGCATCCTGCAGAAATTTTAAAACAGGGAAAGCCAAATTGGTAGAGAAGATTGCATGTTTCCTGTAGACTAATTGAAATGGAGATTTACCAGTTGATCTCTTTGGAGTAATTCTGTTTGCCCATACTGCATGAATCAAATGTGAATCCCAGCTCCTCTTATGATCAACTAGAGTATTTTTTATTACCTTTACCAAGCTTTTGTTTGATGATTCTACAAGGCCATTACCCTGAGGGTAGTATGGAGTTGAATGATGTAACATAATATGATATTTCTGGTAAAATTCAATCATTTTAACACTAGAAAAAATTGTTGCATTATCAGTGACAATTTGAGTTGGGAAACCAAATCTAGCTAAGATATTCTCCTCAATAAAGTTAATTACTATTGCATCAGTAGCATTTATGACTGGAATTTCTTCCACCCATTTAGTAAAGTAATCTGTTGTAGTGAGGATCCATCTATGCTAATTACTTGAAGTGGGGTGAATCTCTCCAATAAAATATAATCCCCATTGAGAAAAAGGAGCTGAAACTATTGATGGAACGAGTGGAAGAGCTGCTAATTTCTGTTTTCCAACAAACATTTGGCAAGGAACACGACCTCTTACCTTTGCCCCTACTTGTAAAAACAATGTGGGTCAATAAAATCCTCCCCTCAGAATCTTGTATGTTGTTGCTCTCCAAGCATAATTTCCCCCACAAAATCCTGTGTGAAACTGATCAATGATTCCTTCAGTTTCTGATTCTGTTAAACGTAATAACAAAATGTTAAGTGTATCTTTCTAGTATAAATTTGCATTTATAATGCAGTACTTGACTGATTTTAACTTGAGGTTTTTACACTAGGTTTTGGAGAATGATGCTGGACACTCAAAATGGATCAAGAAATTTACAATATCTTGATACTAGTTTGACAACAAGAAATTTTCATCAATGTGTATAGGAATGATCTGCTCTGAAGGTGGAGGTTCTTTTGGATTCTCCACTTGAGAAGGAAGGGAAGGTTCTTGTGGATTCTCCCCTTCTGCAAGGACAACAGGTTCTTTTGTATTCTTCCCTTGTATTTCTAAAATAGAATTGATTCCAAGTACTTTGCAGTCGGATTCAGCTAGAAGCTTTGCTAATCCTTGACCTTTTACTAGCTTGGTAGTCTTGATAGTTAGATCAAATTCCAGAATTTGAGTGATCCATCTACCTCTTTTCCCATCAATGTCTGGTTGGGTTAAGACAATTTTCACAACACTATTTGGGACATAAGAAATAATAGGTGAGTGTAAGACATACATTCTGAATGATTTCAGGGCTTGGATGAGGGCATAAGCTTGCTTCTCAATGATATCATACTTGAGCTCAACATCTCTCATAACCTTGCTGAAAATGCTATGGGTTGGTCATGGGAATCTTCATTTTTCTGTAATAAAACAGCAGTAAATGTTGTTTCATAGGCAAAAGAGAAAATACTAAATGGCTTAGTATAATCAGGGTTGGCTAAGGTGGGAGCTTCAGAAATTGCCCTTTTTATTTGTTCAAATGCATGCCTAGAAGAGGGAGTCCATTTGACTTCATGATCCTTTCGGAGGATGTCTGTTATATCCTTCACTATCTCTGCATAATTTGGAATAAATCTCCTTAAAAAATTAATCTTGCCTAGAAAAGCTTGAATCTCCTTTCTGTTTCTAGGTAAGGTCAATGTTTCTATGGCGGATACTCGTTTGGGTCAATTACTACTCCTTCCTTTGAAATTATATGACCCAACAATTGTCCTTCTTTGAAAGCGAACAATGACTTCTTTGGGTTCAATGATATTCCAAATTTTCTACACCTGTCAAAAAACTTCATCAAGTGCTTTAAATGTTTCTGATTAAATTTAGAAAAAACAGTTATGTCATCAAGATAAATAACCACAAATTTATTTACCTGACCCATAAAAGCGATGTCCATTTCTCTTTGAAACGTTGCTCCAAAATTTGTTAAGCCAAATGGCATCCTTGCGTACATGAATGTACCCCAGGTTGTAGTAAATTTTTTTTCTCTCTGTCTGCTGTATCAACGTTCACCTGATTATAGCCTGAAAAACCATTAAGCATAGAAAGTCTTTGTGCTCCTGAAACCATTTGCAATAGCTGATCCATTTTGGGAAAAGGATAATTATCTTTTAATGATGCCTTATTTAGATTTCTAAAATCCACGCAGAGTCTTATTTCTCCATTTTACTTTCTAACAGGGACCAGATTTTCAACCCAATTAGAATATCTGAGAGGGAGGATGATTTGGGCATCTAATATTTTCTTCATTTCTATTTCTACAGTTGGTAGAAGAGCTAGATTTATCCTTCTAAGCTTCTGTTGATACAATTTTGCTTCTGGCTTCAGAGGAGTCTTGTGCTGTATTAACGATGTATCATAGGTTTTTAAATCAGCGTAAGTCCAGGCAAAAACGTCCTTATAATTTTGCAGTAATTTAAAATACTGAGCTTTGATTTCTGGGTCCAGAGATGCACACAATTTGATGTTTTTAATATCTTCAACAGTTCCAACGTTAATCTCTTCCACGTCATCTTTTGAAGAAATAGACTGCGGGTTTTGGAAAACATCATTTTGATCGAATAATTTTTCTAAAGGAATGAGTCCCTTTGGAATAAAATTATTAGATAATTGGATAACATCATGATTAGCAATCTAGGCTTTAAAATCTGAAGTATCGTTTCCTTCTGCGTTTTCATTTATTTTAGTTCTGTCATCATTAATTTGCAGAAATGAAAAATCATCTATTACCTGGAGAAATGATTTCAATTGTTCATCATCTTCGAATATTTGCCAATGTTTCAGATTATCTAGGATAGATGGCCTGTATTTGACTTGTATTTGATAGAGTACATCAGTATGATCAGGAATTTTAAAAGCGCTAGAAGAGACAACTAAGGCATCTGCGTGAACATTCTGATCTCCAGGAATGTGAATCAAATTAAAAGCATCAAATAAGTTTTCCACCGAATCCCATACCTCATTTCTGTAGGACCTAAGTCTATGGTGCTTGGTCTGGCAAACATTCTTTACTTGCTTAACTATAAGTTCAGAATCAGTAAAAATGTTGAAAATGTGCAACAAGAAATGCTTGTTGAGAATGCAACAAGATGATGGAGCTTAGTGGAAAGGAGTCGCCTTCACCAAGTGGGCCCGCAGGAAAATTATGGCGCAAAGTCTATTTTTGGATCACAGTAGGAGTGATCACAGTAGGAGTGATCACAACAGGAGTGAGTGGTCACAACAGGAGTGATCACAGCAGGAGCGATCAGAGTCTATTTTTAGACTGCTAGTCAAAAATAGAAAAGTCAAATATTATTGTCTCATAATAGTATTTAGACTATAAACTTTATCTTATTCTCTTGGAGCACTTCAGTTTGAACTACAAATGTGGCACATGCAGCTGTCATAAGGAAATACGCTTTCTTTGTGGGTCAGTTGAGCTATTGCATGCAGGACATTAGTTAGAACTCATGTGGTTGAGTTCTATGGAGTTGGATGAGGAGTTAATGGAGTTGTGTTCAGTTTGACTTAGTTGAACTAGTTGTATTTAATCTAACTGATCAATAGAGTAAGTGATGAGTTGTGTGAATTAGTTATTAATTAATTCACTAATTATTAACTCATAATGCAACTGAAGAATACATCAGTTAACTCAGTGCATGTACAGTTTAGTGGAGACAAGTGTTAGAGGTTGAGATTGCTATCAATTGTGCATGAGATTTGACACATGCATGGGATTGAGTTATGCCAATGATCTTTGCGTAGTGTGGGCCAATACCAAGTGAAATAAAGCTTGTTCTCATGTGATTTACAGTGTGGGTGATTTTCACAAGGTAAATAGGAGTTTGGATCAGCCATTCTCATTCATTCTCAGCAGGTATTGTGCAGTGGAGGCAGGAAAGCAGCGGAGGAGATTTGAAGATCAGATCCGAGCTGTATTGTGTGTAACAGGTGGAGATAGTACTGAGTACTTGTGAGGAGTATTGTACTATGTTTGTTACATGTTCTCAATCAATATAATATACAGATAGTTGGGGTTTTTAGCAAGATGCTTTCCCTGGGAAAATACTATGTTGATATGTGTGATTGATGCTTCTATGTGCGCATGTTATTGTTTCTGCTTCTGTAAATTAATGATCAACGTAGAGGAGGTTATGTATTATGCATCTATTCCACAATAGTGTATAATCAGGATAATCTCTATGAATATGTGTCATATTATTCAAAATTTCTACATGGTACCAGAGCTGGTTGATTTGTAGAAAAAGTTCTACAGGATATCAAAGCGAGGATTGATCATCAGATCTATTATTCATAAAGTGTTTACATTTTATTTCTTCAGGCAGAGTCTGTAATCGGGCCAGGTAGCCTCTGGATTCATCCTTCTTTTGGAAGGTGAGATATCCGGTGAATGCCCATACAGTCGATCTCTGTACAAGAAATAATTTGTTCTCATGAATTTTAGATCAGAAGCGGTTGAGTTTTGAGCTGGTGGAATGGTGCTCAAGGATAAGCTCAGAAACATTAAGTGTGAGAATGGAGACAGTATGCCCCAGTATCTCACGAAGTTCACCCAATGCCAGGATGAGCTGGGAAGTGTGGGGGTAACTGTTGAGGATGAGGATATGGTGAGTCTAGCACTCCTTGGCCTTCCTAAGAGTTGGCATAGCTACCAGGACTTGGTGAATGGAAGAGAGAAATTGCCAGGATGGGAGAGACTTTGGTCGAATCTTGTGCAAGAGGAGATTAGACAGTGCACCAGAGACAATTCTTTATCTATGCATGATGAGGAGAACTGTGCCTTAGCGAGTAAGGCAAAGAAGGGGAAGGGGAAGGTTTCTCTTTCCAAATCTAGTTCTTCCAATGATGGGAAGAAGGTTGACAAGTTGAACGTGAGATGCTTTCGTTGTCATGAGTTGGGCCATTATGCTACTAATTGCCCAAAGAAGAAGTCCAAGAAGGGATCCGGGGAAGGATCTGAAGGTGAAGCACTTGCTTCATAGTTTGACTTGGATTTCACACTCTTCGCATGCATGGCTTCATCCATGGTGGGAGGTGGTTGGTTTCTTGACAGTGGAGCTTCTTTCCACATGACCGATGACAAAAGTTTGTTCAGTACTTTGGAGGAGAAAGATCTCCAGATACTCATAGGGATGGGTAATGATGAGAAGTATAGTTTCTTAGGTGTAGGCACGGTTATTTTTCAGAGGGAGCATGGAGCTCGCCTTACCTTGACCGATGTCAAGTATGTACCAGGACTGAAGAGAAACTTGGTGTCGATCGTGATGCTGGAAGACAGAGGCTATGATGTAGTCTTCAGTAAGGGAAAGGTTTTCCTTAGACACATCATCACTAGATAGGTGAAGCAGATTGGTTCACGGGTCAAGAACCTGTATGCTCTTTAGGTTCAAGATGCATGCAAAGCCTTGAGCAGCAAGGCAATTGATGGAAAATTGGTGGTTGAGAGGGAGCGTATATTACCTCTCAACATGTAGAGCTAGAAGAAGTCTCAGACGATTGTGGAGGAGCCACGATTGGTGCAGCAGCTTCAGGAGGTTGTGGAGCAGCCACAACAAGGGAAGCTGAGAGGAGATCGAGTAGAGACATCTACTCATGCAGAGACCTCCAGTAGGGGGAAAGTTCGAGCCAGGCGGGTTGAGGGATCGCATGCAGCCATACCTCCAGGTAGGAGGTGGGGTGATGTGGATTGATCGTCCCAAGGAGGAGGGGCAGGATCCTTGAGGTACCCAACCTCTTGGATGAGACCTTGCTATGGGAGCCCCGATGTGGAGTAGAAGGAATTGATTGATTGGGTAGAGACAGATGCAGATGGAGTGGCAGAGAGAGCGATAGTTCAGGGAATCCCAAGACAACGCATAGCATGCAGGATGCAGCAATGCGAGAGGCACAAGTGTTTGGCACAGTGCTTGGTGGCACAGAGAGGTGTGCAATGGTGCGAGATGCATGGAGATGTTGTAGTAGCGCAGATGTCATAGAGGGAGCACTTGTGAGCAGCAGGTAGAGCTTCAGCATAAGAGTATGTTCCTAGCCCAACAGAGTGGTCAGTTGGGAGTGTTTTTGTTCCAAGTGTTGTTGGAGCAAAGTGGACTGGGCAGATGTGTTGCATGCAGAACATTCCAGAGTTTCAGGATTGGGTTTGAGAGGAAGCCTTTCTTGTTGAGAGGGAGTGTTGAAAAATGTGCAACAAGAAATGCTTGTTGAGAATGCAATAAGATGATGGAGCTTAGTGGAAAGGAGTCGCCTTCACTAAGTGGGCCCACAGGCAAATTATGGCGCAAAGTCTATTTTTGGATCACAGCAGGAGTGATCACAACAGGAGTGATCACAGCAGGAGTGATTACAACAGGAGTGATTACAGCAGGAGTGATCACAGCAGGAGTGATCACAGCAGGAGTGATTACAACAGGAGTGATCACAGCAGGAGTGATTATAGTAGGAGTGATCACAGCAGGAGTGATCAGAGTCTATTTTTGGACTGCTAATCAAAAATAGAAAAGTCAAATATTATTGTCTCATAATAGTATTTAGACTATAAAATTTATCTTATTCTCTTGGAGCACTCCAGTTTTAGCTACAGATGTGGCACATGCAGCTGTCAGAAGGAAATATGCTTTATTTTTGGGTCAATTGAGCTATTGCATGTAGGACATCAGTTAGAACTCATGTGGTTGAGTTCTATGGAGTTGGATGAGGAGTTAATGGAGTTGTGTTCAGTTTGACTTAGTTGAACTAGTTGTATTTAGTCTAACTGATCAATAGACTAAGTGATGAGTTGTGTGAATTAGTTATTAATTAATTCACTAATTATTAACTCATAATGCAACTGAAGAATACATTAGTTAACTCAGTGCATGTACAGTTCAGTGGAGACAGGTGTTAGAGGTTGAGATTGCTATCAATTGTGCATGAGATTTTTCACATGCATGGGATTGAGTTATGCCAATGATCTTTGCGTAGTGTGGGCCAATACCAAGTGAAATATAGCTTGTGCTCATGTGATTTACAGTGTGGGTGATTTTCACAAGGTAAATAGGAGTTTGGATCAGCCATTCTCATTTGTTCTCAGCACGTATTGTGAAGTGGAGGCAGGCAAGCAGCGGAGGAGATTTGGAGATCAGATCTGAGTTGTATTGTGTGTAACAGGTGGAGATAGTACTGATTACTTGTGAGGAGTATTGTACTATGTTTGTTACATGTCTCAATCAATATAATATACAGATAGTTGGGGTTTTTAGCGAGATGCTTTCCCCGGGAAAATACTATGTTGATATGTGTGACTGATGCTTCTATGTGCGCATGTTATTGTTTCTGCTTCTATAAATTAATGATCAACGTAGAGGATGTTATGTATTATGAATGTATTCCGCAATAGTGTATAATCAGGATAATCTCACTGAATATGTGTCATATTATTCAAAGTTTCTACAAAAAACACTTAAGTTTTGAACTTTTATGCTTTTGGCTAGTTGCAATCCTAAAAGGAAAGCTTCGTATTCAGCTACATTATTACTGACTTCGAAGTCTAATTTACATGATTGGGTTATATTTTCCTTTTCAGGTGAAATTAAAACTACATCAGCTCCTACCCCGTCTTTTGTGCAAGAGCCATCAAAGAACAGTTTCCAAATATCAGTTTGGTTTGGTTCAGGACTTTCAACTACCTCTTCAATTTTTACTTGAGTTTTATGTTGGTTTGAAGTGATCTGAAAACAACCAAAGTCTTGATCGATTGCATAAATTGGATGGTTTCTTGGCTGGTCAGTATTATAAACAATATGCGCAAATCTTACCTCTCTATATAATATTAATTGCTCTCCTCCAAAAATAGGAATAGTAGCATATGATATATCCATCTGTAGAGTTCCCCCTAGCTTGGCATAGCATGACCTAGAAAGGAGCATTCCAAACTTGGGAGGGATATCTGTGACAAAAATGTCAACTACTACACTTTTGACTGGAATTTGGGCAAGGGTAACCACTAAATCCTTGATCAATCCTAAACAGGGCACCCTTTTGGAATCAAAGGTGTACAGGTCATGATAGGATTTAGTTATTTCAAGTTTCAAATGGTCCATGATAGATTTCGGCATAAGATTGTGTGATTCCCCCGAATCAAGCATACAATTGTATAACATGGAGTCATTTGTTTTAAGAGTTACATAGAAAGGAGGTACTATCTCATCTATCATGTCTGAACTAGGGCCAAAGACTACTGCTAGTTTTTCATCTTGTAGACTTATGACATCACCTTCTGCATCAACAAAGGTATTTTGAATCCATTTAGTGACTTGGATTTTGTAAAAAGGGTTTTTAGAAAGTTCCGACAATGGAATTGGGATCTTAACCCTCTCTAATTCCTTTTCAACATTGAATGCAGTCAAACTGTTTTTACCAGCTTGGGGAGTATCAATTGACTGATCTAATGGCTGAATAAGATTTGTTTGAGCTTTAGCAGTTATGGTATGTGGTTTAATCACTAGAGCTTCCTTTGGAGGTCTCCCAGGATCGGGCCTAGGCCTAAGATCATACCTTTTATTTAATTCTGAAATTAAAAGTTCAGAAAAATCATGATATTTAGATACCTGTCCAGCTTCCTGATCCTCTTGAAACTAATTTTGTTGTGAGAGAGGAATGATGGCTGTTTGATTGGAAGAAGAAGAATCCATACTATTAATATCTTCAGTAATTGTCATAGTATTATCATCAGGTTGTTGGTCATCAATCAATAGAGGAGTAGGAACCTGTTCATTGGTAGGTCTCTAAAGAATTTGTAGTGGTTGGTTTCTTTTATACTGACCTTGATTTTTGTTTTGGGGCCTAGTAACTGTTTGTTGTATTGTCCTAGGTTGGGTATCAATCGTTGAAATCCTATTTGATAGGTTTCTAGGAAGAGATGTTATTTCATCTATTTTTGAGTCTTCTGACATAGTCTTAGTGGAACTAGAGGCTTCTTGAACATATTTGAGTTTTCTTTGGGCCTTTTCTTCCATAAGTTTTAAAGAAGTTGAGGCTGCCCTATTTCCTTCTACTTCTATAGCGTTTGTTTGCATATCTTCAAGAGTTCTTGAAGTTCTCTCTCATAGCATAACAACAAAGTCATCATCGAAAGCTTTGGAAAATCTAGACTTAGTTGCTGCTACAGGAGGCTTACAATCAGCAGGCATTTTGTGATAGAGTTTGTTGAATCTTTTGATAAAATCTGCTACTGGTTCACCGAAGTTCCTTTTAAGCTCTTCAAATTCTGTGAAGAAGTAAAGAGGATCCTTTCTGACACCCCACTAATTTTTAAATATGTTTGTAAGCTCTTCCCAATTTCTAATGGTAGTTGTTGGTAATTTCCTAAACCAAATCCTCACATTTCCTTCAAGTGACTATACAAACAATCTCATATAAACATTCTCTTGCTCAATATTCATATTTTCTGCAAAATCTAGGAAAGCTTGAAGATGGTCCTCAGCTAAGGGACTGGTTTCTCCATTGTACTTGGGAAGGTATTTTAAGTATCCAGGTGGGAATGCATCAAGGTTATTAGGTAAGACTAAGGTAGCATATCTAGGCTGTACAATTGGTCGGAAAGCCATGATAGCAGGTGGTGTATGAGGTGCTTGAGGTGTATGAGGTTGTCTAGGTGGAGTATGAGGTGTTTTTGTGGATGTAGAGGATGAAGAAGAAATAGAGGAAGAAGATGGTGCTTTAGGGGTTGGTGAACTAGTTGCAGGTGAAGGAGGAGGAGATCTCCTGAAAGACTTCAAAGGAGTCTTAAGAACTACCTTTGGGACCTATAAAGGAATACCTTCTTTTGATTCAAAGAGAGGATTGGTATATATAGAAAAGGTCTCTTCAAGTTGTTCAGAAGAAGAAGCTTCAGGTTGATCAAAAATGGAAGGGAAATGATAGGTGGTAGGGGTATGAGATCTGTGGGTTTATATTCTGGTAGATTGACACCCAAATCAAATTTAGTTTTAGGTGATCCTGGTGGTAATGTGGGTATTGGATGAGATTCTAATGAATGAATAAGGTATGCTGACTTAAAATCAACTCCTCTGTTTAGAAGTTCAACAACCCTAGGTGATAAATGGGAGTAATCAGGATTAGACAGGATATTACTATAGGGGTCAAATGATTCTTCTTCTTTAGATTGTAGGAATGAAGAGGAAGAAGAAGATGATCGGTGTTGTCCTCTTTTAGAAATGGATTTTCTCATAAGCCTTTCAAGATCTGACAGAGGTTTAACTATGTCATCTTCTGAACGAGATCTGGTATGTTTATAAGGTGCTAACTTGGGAGTGTGGAGTCGCCAAGGTGAATGATTTTAACCTTTCTAAACCTTTAATCACCTTTAAAGGAAAATAATGAATGAATATCATTGTCCCAAGGGAAACTTTAATGAAATTTGAATCCCCGACAGTGGCGCCAGTCTGATGTTGTACCTCTGAGATAGTAGTAGGTCAAGCTACCAATGCCAGAGCATCTAAAATAATTGTTTTGGGGGTTTTTGGTTTTAATTTTGGAAGACCAATGAAATAAGACAAATGTAGGATTGAAGTAATTAATCCTTTGGGTTATATTAATACTTCAACAAAGGGCTACTATAAAGCATTACATAGTGATATAGATCAAAATAGTGGTGAGTAGAAGACAACAAAAAATATGATTATAACAGTTTCCAGACTGTAAAACAGACCAATCATAAGTTGGAAAACCTTCTGAACTATGCTCAAAAGATTCAAGGCAGTATACTTAAGCTTACACAAGATGTTGATGATTTATTGATTAGAGGGGATTAGCTACACAGACAGTTGCATTAATCCAATCTCTTAATAGATGATCACTTAAGGGGCTTATAGGAATCAATTGAAACTCTAATTTGTTGGCATTATGATTCAGGTTTGGCACTATGGCACAGGTGTTGTACTTGATGGCAACTCACTCAAGTGGCAAATCTCTGTTCAGGCTCTCAAAATGATAGAAAATAAGGGGTTCGTAGGTACACCGTTCAAAAGGTGCGGGCCCGCAGGCACGCCATTCACAAAGTGTGGTCATGTCCGCAGGTTATCTGAACAGAAGGTGCAGACCCACAGTACATGCACTTTCATGCAGAGAAAAGCACACACACGTGGGAAATCCTATGGTGGTCCATGGTTTTTAGTCCGACGTATATGATCATATGGTTTTGGTCCGTGGTATAACATCTAAATTATTGAACCCCGGTTTTGGGTCCCTTGTATTGGTTTTTTATGGTTTTGATCCATGGTTTGAGTAAGGGCTTGCCTATAAAAAGGAAAGGAGATCATTTGGCTAGTCACTTGTGAAATTTGAATATCTTAAGATCTGAAATGTTGGGTGATCGATTTGAAAAGCCAGATCTAAATCAAGGTAAAATCTATAAATTGTAAGGTAGATCTATTGATAGGTCGTGATCCCTCTGGCGCATGATTAGATCTGTGGATCTGACTGTCTATGGCATATTGGAGGACTGTTAATTTGGCTCTATTCGGAGGTCTACAGGCGATCCACAACGCAGGTGCAGGGGTCCGCAACGCAGCAGAAGGTGTAGGCGCAGAGGTACGTAGAGCAGCAAAAGGCGCAAGTGCGGGGTCCGCAATGCAGCAGAAGGTGCAGGTGCGAAGGTATGCAGAGCAGCAGAAGGCGCAGGAGCGGGGTCTGCAGTGCAGCAGAAGGTGCATGAGCGGAGGTACGCAATGCAACAGAAGGCACAGGTGCGGGGGTCTGCAGCGCAGCAGAAGGCGCAAGTGCGGAGCTGCGCAATCCAGACATAGAAGAACTGCGGATATTTGCAGGTTTCTATTGGTGAAGTTGCAGACTTTTCTTAAAATATTTGTTGGCTGCCTTTTATCTATTGCTGTAGAGTTCTAGGTTTAGATTACTGGTATTGCTTTTCTGGTTACTGCATTCTGAGAAGTTATTGGTTGATTCATTGGGTGATTGTAAAAGGAGATTGGTTGATTCACATGTACTTGATGATTATTTGATGTTCATGGATCCAGTTTGAAAATTTATGAAAAGTGGTCCTTGGAAGAAAAGAAGTAGGTCAGCACCTACGTACTAGTAGTTCAGCTAGTACAAGAGCTAATGGGGTTGTAGCTCCCTTCCAGGAGAGACTGGAAAACGAGAGAGGGTCGTAGCTCTCAGCAGGTTGCAGCCTGCATACTGGTAAAGGATTGCACTAGTATAAAATCATTGTAAAAGAAGTTTCTAATTGAAAGAAGATAGAGACATATTGCAGCAGGTGGTTTTCACCCACATTGGGTTTCCACCTTATATCTGGTGTTGTTTGGTGTGACTATCTGTTTTCCTTGTTATTGCTCATTATTATACGGTACTGACATACAAATTAATGATCAATATCTGAAGAATAAATTAAAGTATAAATCTGGAAGATATATATAATACTGATTCACCCCCCCTCTCAGTATTATTTCCAACAATTGGTATCAGAGCAGGTCCTTCTGAAGAAGCTTGATTGCTTGAAGGAAGATCCATCATCATGAGCAACTACGAGAGAGAAGCATCTATCAGGCCACCAATTTTTGACGGGACAAACTTCGTATATTGGAAGGTAAGAGTTACTGCCTATCTTCAATCTCTTGGTACAGAAGTCTGGGACATCATAGATACAGGGTACACTTTTCCATCAGAAACTCCTACAGATCCGGCTGAGAAGAAGAAATATGAAACAAATGCAAAGGTTGTCAATACTCTATTAGGATGTCTATCTCAATCAGAATTCGTGAAGGTTATGCAGTATAAATCCGCAAAAGAAATATGGGACAAGATTTTTCTGAGCTATGAAGGAGATGAACAGGTAAAACGAGCAAAACTTCAAACCCTCAGAACTTAGTATGAAAATCTCAGAATGCACAATGATGAAAGTGTGGCTAACTATTTCCTTCGTGTAGATGAGATTGTTAATTGTATGAAAAATTTGGGTGAAGAAATAAAATAGGTTGTTTTGGTTGAAAAGGTTCTAAGATCTTTGTCCCCTAGGTTTGAATCTAAAGTTTCTGCAATAGAAGAGAAAGAGAATCTACGAAAACTTACCATGTGACAGCTGCACGAAATTCTGACTGCTTATGAAATGAGGAAAGGAGGACCATCAGATAGGAGAGAAGCTGCCTTCAAGGCTTCAGGCAAAGGAGATTACTATGAGTCAGGATATGTGTCAGAAGAAGAAGAAGAATCAAATTTTGTCAAAAACCTTCAATGGGGTGTTGGACGATTCCGAGGTAAGTTACCTTTCAAATGCTTTGCTTGTGGAAGAGTCGGTCACTATGCTGCCAAATGTCCTCATAAGGATAAGATTGAAAAGGGGAAGGAGCCTGTTAGATGGAACACGAAACAGAATGCAAATAAGAAAAGCTATTACACTCATGAAGATAGTGATGGACTTTCAAATAGTGACGAAGATGAACAAGGTAATAATTATGAACTTTTAATGGTTTTTGAAGATGATGATTACATGGATGCTATGGATGAAGAAGGTCTTTATGAAGAGATTTTTAAACTCAAAATTTGTTTAGAAGAGAAAAATGTGATTATTGATTCTATGCAATGTCAATTGGCTGAAAGGGAAAAACGTCATGAAAAATTGGAATGTGAAATTGTTGGTCTTAGAAAAGAGATTGAGAAAACAAAATCTCTTAATCTTAAATTTGTTAAAGGATCTGAAACTCTGGATGAGATTATCAATGTGCAGCGTTCTCCACTAATCAAGACAGGTCTGGGATATAATGGAGAAGCATCTCAAGCATCCACCTCCAAAAGCTATCTTGATGCAGCAAGAAGGAGCGAGCAAAGGCCTAATAGAAATCATCAGGGACAATTTACCTCAAGAATGAACAAAGAATATCTAGAAAATTGGTGGCAATCTACCTTAAGGACAAACATAAGCCACAACTAGCCACAGGTAAAAGCTTCCCAATTTTCCTCAAGAATGGATGTCAATAGAAACTACAATCGGTTGGTTGATAGATTTGATAATCGCAGGAGTTTCTTCAATGGCCAATGTTTCTCTTGCCATAACTTTGGTCACAAAGCAGCTCAATGTGTTGCCTATAAGACAATCATGACTAGAGAAGCTCAAAAACAAAGAAGTATGACTGGAATCACGAAAAGGACCTATAACAAATTTTCCGCCCTTGAAAGTGAAATTGAATGTTCTATTTGTAATAACTTCGGTCATGAAGATTCTGAATGCAGGAGCAGGTTTCGGAAGACAACTCAGAAGGAACAAACCTCAAATGCCAAAACATGGAGAATGAAGGAACCGCAACCAGAAAGATGTGGGATAGCTTTATATGCAGAAGGATAGGAAAATCAATGGTACATTGACAGTGGATGTTCGAAGCATATGACAGGTGATAAAGAAAAACTTCAAGCATATAGTGCTTTAGAAAAGGGAAAGAAAATTTCTTTTGGAAATGATACCCCTGCAGTCATAAAAGGAAAAGGCATTGTTCAGTTGAAAGAAAAAGTCAAAGCTGGAAATGTTTTGCATGTTGATGGCTTGAAGCATAATCTACTGAGTGTCAGTCAGATGTGCGATCAACGATCTGAGGTAATATTTCGATCAAATGGATGTAGTGTTCGTGATCTTGATACAGGAAAAACTTTGATCAAAGGCATAAGAACTCCAAATAATTTATACATATTTGAAGAAGGACAACAACATTGCTATTTGAGCAAAAATGATGAACACTGGTTATGGCACCAGAGGCTGGGGCATCTAAGCTTTTCACAGATAATGAAAGCATGCAAGTACCAGGCATTTCGTGGTCTTCCAGACATCAGAATTCCAGAGAACACAATATGCAAATCATGTCAGTTTGGTAAGAAAACCAGAACTAACTTCCCTGGGAAGGAAGGATCAGCTAGCAGGCCACTTGAACTTGTCCATACTGATGTATGTGGCCCATCTAGGAAAAGGTCACCTCGAGGAGAAGAATATTTTATATTATTCATTGATGACTTTTCCAGGATGTGTTGGATAGGACTTATGAAGCACAAAGATGAAGCCTTTGAAAAGTTCAAATCATTCAAAGCCTTGGTGGAGAACGAATCAGATCACAAAATCAAATGCCTCGGGTCTGATAGAGGTGGGGAGTTTACCTCGAATTAATTTTTTGACTTCTGTGAAGAACATGGAATAAGAAGGGAATTCTCTACAGCTAGGACTCCTCAGCAAAATGGAGTAGTGGAAAGGATGAATAGAACGGTTCAACAAATGGCTCATGCTATGCTTGATGAGTCTAGAACTCCCGCAACCTTCTGGGGTGAAGCTGCATTTGCTGCGGTAGTTATTCTCAACAAAACAAATGTCCGGGTGAACAGCACTGAAACTCCTCGTGAGCTCTGGTATGGTGAGACTCCTTCGATAAAACATTTCAAAATTTTTGGAAGCAAATGCTATATTAAGAATAATGATGAACATCTTGGCAAATTTGAACCTAGAGCAGATGAAGACATTCTCGTTGGTTATTCTCCCCACAGCAAAGCATACAAGTGTTACAATAAAATACTTGGAAGAATTGCTGATAGCATTGATGAAGTAGGAAACATTCCTAGGAAAGTAAATTATGAAAATATCGAAGAGGATGAAGTCCATCCTTCAAATCATACTGATGATGAAAAAGAACCTCAAGAGGCACCAGAGGAACAGATAAGGATAGAAGAGAAGACTCCATCCAGGTACGTTCAAAAGAATCATCCAGAATCTCAAATTTTGGGGCAGAAAGAGGCAGGTATACAAACAAGAAGAACAATTGCAGAAGCCTCAAGCTATTTGGCATTGCTCTCCTCCACTGAACCACAAAATGTAAAAGAAGCATGCAAAGATGAATGCTGGGTCAAGGCAATGGATGAAGAACTTGAGCAGATCGAAAAGAATAACACTTGGGAGTTGGTTCCTAGACCAAAAGATAAGAATGTTATAGGGACAAAATGGATCTTTAAAAACAAGTTGAATGAAAATGGGGAAGTGATTAGAAACAAGGCCAGACTTGTTTGTAAAGGGTATGCTCAACAAGAAGGAATAGACTTTTAAGAAACTTTTTCTCCCATTGCTAGACTTGAGGCCATCCGAATGTTCCTTGCTCTCTCAAGCTTTCAGAAGTTCAAAGTATTTCAAATGGACGTGAAATCAGCCTTTCTGAATGGAGACTTAGAAGAAGAAGTGTACATTGAGCCTTTCATTCTTGGGAATGATCCAAATCTTGTATGTAGACTAAAAAAGGCTCTCTCTGGTCTTAAACAGGCTCCAAGGGCTTGGTACTAGTGTTTGGACAAATATCTTCATCAACAAGGTTTTTCAAAAGGATCAGCAGATAGCAATCTTTATATAAAAATTGAAAATGACAAATTGCTAATACTTGTTGTGTATGTAGATGATATTATCTTTGGCAGCAATGAAGAAGTTATGAGTCAAAGCTTTGCCTCGGTGATGCAGAAAGAATTCAAAATGTCTTTGCTTGGAGAACTGACATATTTTCTTGGATTGCAAATCCAACAAAATGAAGGCGGTATCTTTTTGTCTCAAACCAAGTACCTCAAGCAGATTTTGAAGAAGTATGGCATGGAAGTTTCAAAACCAGTATGTACACCTATGGTTACAGGATGCAGCCTCAGTGCAAATGATGAATCTGCAGCAGTGCATCAACCAACCTATAGATCCATGATTGGAAGTCTGCTTTATTTGACAGGTACCCGACCAGATATCATGCACGCAGTGGGAATAGTTGGAAGATTTTAGGAAAATCCAAAGGAAACTCATCTTCAGGCAGTTAAGAGAATCTTCAAGTACCTTCAAGGAACTAAAAAATATGGCTTATGGTATCCTAGAGATACAGATCTCACACTTCATGCTTATACAGATGCAGATTGGGCCAGAAGCGTGGATGACAGGAAAAGCACTAGTGGGGGTGCATTCTTCATGGGTTCCAGATTAGTATCTTGGTTCAGCAAGAAACATAGTTCAATTGCTTTATCTACAGCTGAAGCAGAGTATGTGGCTGCTGCATCTTGTTGCACACAACTTCTTTTGATGATGCAAACCTTGCAGGACTTTCAAATCACTTGTACTCCACCTATCTCCATCCTATGTGATAATACAAGTGCTATCAGCATTTCAAAGGACCCAGTCATGCATTCAAAGACCAAGCATATAACTATCAAATATCATTTTCTTCGGGAAAAAGTGCTTGAACAAAAAGTCAAGTTAGAGTATGTTCCTTCTAAGGAACAAGTTGCTGATATACTCACCAAACCACTACCCAGGGTGACCTTTGAATACCTTAGGCAAAAGCTGGGGGTAGTTGATGCATCATCTTGTTGTTGAATCTTATCTGTTTCAGAGATTGCTGGTTGTACGCGCGTTTCATATGGGGTATACACGTACATTCGTTGGTTTATGGATTGGTCAAAGACCATCTGGCACAGGTTCAGGGGGAGCATTTATTCTTCTAATAATACATTGTTGGCATTATTATATAAGATCTTGGAGGAGAAAGTTCAGAAGAATGCTGATATGAATATTGATGCTAATGTTTTGTCTCTATGTCTTATATCTCTTTTGTCAAGGTCATTTATGGTGTATGGTGGATTATGGTTCTTCTTGAAGAAATTTTCTTTTACAGATCTGAGCTACAGTCAGGGGGAGCATTATCCACACAACAAAGTAGAGTTTTCAGCATGTTCTCAGGGGGAGCATAACCCTTTGCCCTTGATGACAAAGGGGGAGAATGACTTTGAGGATCTTGGGGTTGCCAACAAGTCCAAAGGGGGAGATTGTTGGCATTATGATTCAGGTTTGGCGCTATGGCACAGGTGTTGTACTTGATGGTAACTCACTCAAGTGGAAAATATCTTTTCAGGCTCTTAAAATGATAGAAAATAAGGGGTTCGTAGGTACACCGTTCAAAAGGTGCGGGCCCGCATGCACGCCATTCACAAAGTGTGGTCATGTCTGCAGGTTATCCGAACAGAAGGTGCGGAACCCCAGTACACGCACTTTCATGCAAAGAAAAGTGCACGCACGTGGGAAATCCTATGGTGGTCCATGGTATTTAGTCCGACGTATATGATCATATGGTTTTGGTCCGTGGTATAGCATCTAAATTATTGAACCCCGGTTTTGGGTCCCTTGTATTGGTTTTCTATGGTTTTGATCCATGGTTTGAGTAAGGGCTTGCCTATAAAAAGGAAAGGAGATCATTTGGCTAGTCACTTGTGAAATTTGAATATCTTAAGATCTGAAATGTTGGGTGATCGGTTTGAAAATCTAAATCTAAATCAAGGTAAAATCTATAAATTGTAAGCTGGATCTATTGATAGGTCGTGATCTCTCTAGTGCATGATTAGATCTGTGGATCTGACTGTCTGTGGCACATTGGAGGACTGTTAATTTGGCTCTATTCGGAGGTCCGCAGGCGATCCACAACGCAGGTGCTGGGGTCCGCAGCGCATCAGAAGGTGCAAGTGTGGAGGTACGCAAAGCAGCAGAAGGCGCAGGTGCGGGGTCCGCAACGCAGTAGAAGGTGCAAGTGCGAAGGTACGCAGAGCAGCAGAAGGCGCAGGAGCGGAGTCCACAACGCAGCAGAAGGTGTAGGAGCGGAGGTACACAGCACAACAGAAGGCGCAGGTGTGGGGGTCTGCAGTGCAGCAGAAGGCGCAGGTGCGGAGCTGCGCAGTCCAGACACAAAAGAACTACGGATATTCGCAGGTTTCTATTGGTGAAGTTGCAGAATTTTCTTAAAATACTTGTTGGCTGCCTTTTATCTATTGCTGTAGAGTTCTGGGTTTAGATTACTGGTATTGCTTTTCTGGTTACTGCATTCTGAGAAGTTATTGGTTGATTCATTGGGTGATTGTAAAAGGAGATTGGTTGATTCACATGTACTTGATGATTATTTGATGTTCATGGATCCAGTTTGAAAATTTATGAAAAGTGGTCATTGGAAGAAAAGAAGTAGGTCAGCACTTACGTACTAGTAGTTCAATTAGTACAAGAGCTAAGGGGGTTGTATCTCCCTTCCAGGAGAGACTGGAAAACGAGAGAGGGTCGTAGCTCTCAGCAGGTTGCAGCCTGCGTACTGGTAAAGGACTGCACCAGTAAAAAATCATTGTAAAAGAAGTTTCTAATTGAAAGAAGATAGAGACATATTGCAGCAGGTGGTTTTCACCCACATTGGGTTTCCACCTTATATCTGGTGTTCTTTGGTGTGACTATCTGTTTTCCTTTTTCTTGCTCATTATTATATGGTACTGACATACAAATTAATGATCAATATCTGAAGAATAAATTAAAGTATAAATCTGGAAGATATATATAATACTGTTTCACCCCCCCCTCTTACTATTATTTCCAACATAATTGTTCCTACCTAGATATCTCTATAAGTCATAAGCATATGAAGAAAAAAATAATGATTGAAAACTGGAAAAACTTACAGGATAACAAAAAACTGCGTAAAACCAGATTTAGAATCCTCTATTTTGTATTAAGGCCCCAGAAAGACTAATTACATCAAGTGTCTACAAAATCTTCCTTCAAAGGTGACTTCCAGGTTCAAAGTAGAAGAAGTAGTCACAACTTTATAAGCAATGCTCTATGAATCTTGAACTCTGAACCATTTACAACTCTAGAAAATAGTTATTTATACAGTAATGAAATTCAGGAAAAGATCCTGAAACAGATTAAGATTTTTAGGAAAGAAAGATCTTCATGGCAAGAAGATAGGGGCAGCTGTTTGAACTGCTTCTTGCTGTCCCCTTTATTTAGGCTGTGCTGGATTTTTGTAGGATATTTTTGCCCTTTAAGCTGCTTTGTTGTTTGTATCTTCTACACTGGTTGTTTTCTTCATTTAACCTTTTATCTGATATTGTTTGAACTCTATAAATATCCTTTAATCTGGCTGAGTGACCTTTACTGTGCTCCTTTCTTATTTACTGCACATTTGAGATTTTTACTGTGTTTTTCACAGTAAATTGCTCATTTGGTCTTCCAATTGTTATAAAGGCTTATTTATTTGTAAGCCTGAAACAACAGTCTTCCTTGCAAAACACATAACTCATTAAGAAAAATATGGTGACTGAGGAGGTCTTTAATGGCCTTATGTGAGCTTGAAAGGGTATCGGAAGGAGTCTGGGGCATATCGGAGGGTGAAACCATGCTTTAATGGCCGCAGAGGCATTATGGATTCCGCACTCTATAAAATAGGAAAACAAAGAAAAATGGCATTAAAACAGTGAGACAGTCTTCTTTTGAACTATCGGGCGAAGGTGAACAATGGTGGAGCGAAAATAAAGAGTCCGCAGGGATTAATCAAGGTGGGAATAACTTAATTATGGGTTAAAACATGATTAGCAGTTAAAATGGAGGTTTTGGGTCATTTCTACATTTAAATTGAAAAACGCTTTAACTCATAAATTCTTTACAAAACACATAATGGAAGATTTGAATTTTTATTAACTCGGGCCGATAATGATATCGGATCCGGGCTAATATCGCATATCGATATTGTAGTATGGCGGGGGGAAAGGCTTTGGTCGGGACTTGTGATGAGAACGGATGCCATATAGCATTAAACTGATCTATATCTATATCTATATCTATATCTATATCTATCTATATCTATATCTATATCTATATCTATATCTATATCTATATATATATATATATATATATATATATATATATATATATATATATATATATATATATATATATATATATATATATATATATATATATATGGGTCGGGTCCGGGGTTCCCATTGCATATCGCAATCAGAGTTTGCAATGCGGGGAGGGTTATTTATATGGAAAAGCTTTCAACCCGCCGATATTGCAATGCGATATGTTATATATCATAATTTTATTAATAAAACTAAGGATATTTTATAAATACGTAGTTTTTAACAAAAACTAAGGGTTTTCGGGCTATTATATTAAAGGAGCTATATTATACAGGAAAGGGGAATTCTTAAGGATTTGTTACATTGAGTTAATGTTAATATGAAATATGAGTGGGAAAAGGGAAAATATATGAAATATAAGCGGAAAAGAGGAATAACACTAAGTATAATGTTTTTTAATAAGTTTTTGCTTTTCATATATGCATTAATACTTAGGGAAACATCATTTGTGGGTTTTTTGTGTAAAATGGGATTTTACATGGTAAAAGGGAATTTATATGGTAAAAAGGGATTTTTCATAGTAAAAAGGGATTATACATGGTGTTTTTACTTTTCCTAGGTAAAAAGGGTTTTTACCATAGGAAAAGGGGTTTTTATGGAAATGAATGATTATGAACTGAATGAAGGGGAAATTAGTAAATATATGAATGAAAAAGGATGAGGGAGGTTAATTAATTGATGTTGTAGACCTTCATTTGCTTCGTGTAACTGCCTCATGAGCATAGAAACATGATAAATGTACATTTTGTCCAATCAACCATTAAACTTCTGCAACCTTTCTCTACTTACCCTTTGCTTATCCTATCATTTTTTCTTCACTTAGTGGGTGCATTTAAGCTAGCAAACCCTTATCCTTTCTTCTTATTTAACAAAAACAAACTATCTAAATCTACCCTTATAACTTCCAAGGGCTCAGATTAAACTGATGAGCACCTTATTATTCTCTACCTAACTATTGATCTACCAAGATTAAACAGTTTGGCCAGATCTTTATTCTCTAACTATAACATCAAATTTAAAGCATGAAGCAGTCAAGATTAAACAGTTTGACTGTCATGGGTTGTGGCATTTAAAACAAGTTGCACACAACCATTATTTTGCAGAAACAGAGTAGTGGCATTTAGACTTGCTCACTTTCAGAGTTTATTTTTCTTCTTTTTACCTAACATTTTCTTTTGCCTTGATTTTTTTAGAGCAGCCAACCTAACATTTTCTTTGATATGGACATTATCATGAAAAATATATTTTTTTCACTAGCATTTTATTCACTATTGTTATGTCCATATCATAACTTAACATTTTTTGAAATATTCTATCTTATCAAAACCAAAAAATGCTACAACAATGTGTGTACTATTGTGTAAGAATTATTCAATTTCTCTAGTGTTGAGATTTATAGGATTTACACCTTCATAGTGAAACCTATATCTACTTTTCATGGTCATGATTTTTGGGTACTTAAAGAAACTCTTGCTTCATAAAGCAAGTTACTTGTAGAGAAGACAATGATATGGCTCCAAATATTGGACCATATAAATGAGAAGGGCCCATGAGCCTTAGAAAACAAAATATTCTCAATTTATTCAATGTGTGTGCTTTTGAATTCGACTTTTACAAGCATTAAATATATGGAAAATAGAACCATGTTCAATTTTATTTTAGTTCTCACAAATCTTCTAGGTTATTGGAATTAATTCATTTTGATGTATTTGGTCTAGTTAGTGTTTCTCTAATTTTTAAGGCTTTGTAGTATGACTCATTTATTTATGATTATGAGGGGAAATTTGAGGTTAAAAATAAGTCTCTTAAGGGAAAAAATAGTTATAATAATAACATAAAAGATATGAATTTTTAAAGAGAAAGAAAGAATTTTTTTTTTTTAATTTTTTTATTGTACTTTTTAACTGATCTCCTTTTAGACTTATAAAAACGTGAAGTGTAGTCCCTTATTGGATGTGGAATTAAATTCAACATCCAATGAGTACCCACTTTCCATACTTTTGAGTAGACCCACGCCAAGAAAAATGAAAAATCATGTCTTTTGAAAGAAACATTTAGATGTGGAGTTTAATTCCACATCCAACAAATGGCTAAAATTGACATTTGAGTAAACATTAAAGGAGACAAATAAAAAAATATGATTAAAAAATAGCTTACTTCTTTTCCCTTCAAAAATATTTACCTTTGGAGTTGAAATCATCATCTTCAATCGTATTGATTATTTTAAAGTTAGTTTTGATGGTACATTTTTTGTTTTGAGGCTCATTTTTTAACCTCAAAATTCCTTTAACGAATTACACCTCCATAGTCTATATCTACTTTTCATGGTCATGCATTTTGGGTGCCCAAAAAAGATCTTGCTTCATGAAGCAAATTAACTATAGAAAATACAACGTTATGGCACCAAAGAATGGGCAATATAGATAAGAAGTGTTTATGAGCCTTACAAAACAAAAATATTTTTAATGGATTGAATGGTTATACTCTCAAATTTAATTCTTTTGAGCATTACATATATAAAAAATAGAACCATGTTCAATTTTATTGTAGTTCTTGTAGAAATTTTGAATAATAAACACTTATTCACAGAGATCATCCTGATTATGCACTATTGCAGAATACATGCACAATACATAACCTCCTCTACGTTGATCATCAATTTAGCAACATAAAAAACAATGAAACATCAATCGCATGCACACATTAACACAGCATGTAACCTGAGGAAAGCTTACAGCTGAAAACCCCACACTATCTGTATATTAATGATTGAGAACATGTAACAATACATAGTACAATACTCCTCACAAGTACTCAATACTATCTCCACCTCTTACACACAAAACTAGCTCAGATCTGAACAAGTCACAAGTTCAAATCTTCTCCGCTGCTTTGCCTGCCTCTATTGCACAATACCAAGTGAAAATCACTCACACTGAAAATCACGTGAGCACAGGCTATATCACTGGGCATATACTGCGCAATCCTAATGGGCATACTCAATCCATTGATTGTGCAAGATCTCATGCACAACTATAGTCACAACTGATAGCAATCTCAACCTATAACACCTGTCTCCACTGAACTCTACATGCATTGAGTTAACTGATGTATTCTTCAGCTGCATTATGAGTTAATAATTAGTGAATTAATTTAATCAATTAATTCACATCACTCATCACTAGTCTATTTGCAGTTAGACTAATTACAACTAGTTTAACCAAGTCAAACTGAACACAACTCCATCAACTCCACATCCAACTCCACAGAACTCACATGCATGAGTTCTAACTGATGTCCAGCATGCAATAGCTCAACTGACCCACAAGAAAAGTGTATTTCCTTCTAACAGCTGCATGTTCCACATCTGTAGCTCAAAGTGAAGTGCTCCAAGAGGATAAGATAATGTTTATAGTCTAAATATTATTATGAGACAATAATATTTGACTTTTCTATTTTTAGCCTAGCAGTCTAAAAATAGACTTTGATCACTCCGCTGTGAACGAGAAATAGAAGTCCATCTATTTTTCCCAAAATGACCAATCATCCATAAACAACATCTTGCAACTCATAGACCATGGTCCATATGTCTAAAAATATACATAGTCTAAAAAATAGACTTTGGGCCATAATTTGCCTGCGGGCCCACTTAGTGAAGGCGACTTCTTTCCACTAAGCTCCATCATCTTGTTGCATTCTCAAAACTCCCTCTCAACAAGATATGGATTATTAGCAACCCCTATCCTGCCTCGGTGGTATTCGAATTTGCTCCTGGTGAGCGCCTTTGTCAAGATATCAGTGTCCTGATCCTCCGTTGGAATGTATGAAAGTAACATGATTCTCTGCTACACACAATCTCTGATATGATGGTACCTGATGTCAATATGCTTAGATCTATCATGAAATACAGGATTAGCCGAGAGTTTAATGCAACTCTTGTTATCACAGTAAATCACAGTAGGCTCCAAGTAAGAACCGAACAAACCGACCAGAATCTTCCTCATCCATATAGCCTCGCATGCAGCCAAACTTGCTGCCATATACTCGGCCTCTGCTGAACTGAGTGCCACGGATATCTGCTTCCTACTGTACCAAGAAACTGTTGTCGACCCGATACTGAAGACCCCTCCTGATGTGTTCTTTCTGTCCTTTGGGCTCCCTACCCAATCTGCATCCGTGAAGCCACATAGCTTCACCTCATCCTCTTGTCTGTACCACAAACCATATTCCGATGTGCCTCTCAAATAACGCAATACATGCTTGCCCGCCTTCCAGAAGAGCTTGGTAGGCTTAACCATAGCTTGTGAAAGTTAGTTAACAGCATAGCATATATCGGGTTGTGTATTGACCAGATACATAAGTGACCCCACCAACTGTCGATAAACAGTGGCATCCACTTCTTCTACCGAAGTGGCATCCTCCTTCCTCCAACCTCCAGGAAGAGGAGTATCAACAAGCTTGCAGCCATGCATGTTGAACTTCTCCAGTATCTCCTGAGCATACTTACCCTGAGAAACAAATAGCCCATCACTGCACTGCCAAATTTCCAATCCTAGGAAATAATGAAGGAGGCCCAAGTCCTTCATCTCAAACTCCTTAGCAAGATCATCCTTGCATGAAAGTATCAACAGCTCATCACCCATTAGAATCAAATCATCTACATACAGTACAATGATAAGCAACTTACCCTCCACCACAATTTGGTATAGGTTAGGATCCGCCTCACTCTTGGAGAATCCAAGTACGGTGAAATAACTGTCTATCTGTGTGTACCAAGTGCGTGGTGCTTGTTTCAACCCATACAACACTCTCTTGAGCCTGCACACATGCGACTCGCTGCTAAAGATCTCAAAACCTTCGGGATGCTCTATGTACACCTCCTCCTCAATGAATCCGTTGAGGAACGCAGTCTTCACATCCATCTGATGAATGTGCCATCCCACCTGTGCTGAGAGAGCAAGAATCGTCCGTATGGAAGAATAACTTGCGACAGGTGCAAAGGTCCCACCTGCACTGAGAGAGCAAGAATCGATCCCCTCTATCTGTGAAAAGCCTCAGGCAACAAATCTTGCCTTGTACTTCTCCACACTACCGTCAGCTGCCTCCTTAACTTTGTAGATCCATCTCGAACCCACCACTGATTTCCATTCCGGTCTAGGAACAATCTCCCATGCACTATTTTTGACAATCGAATCATACTCTTCCACCATGGTGTCTACCCATGCGGGATCCTCCACAGCTTCCTCGAAAGAGGATGGCTCAGTCACAACACATTTGCTCATAAGAGCCATGTATCTAGTGTACCGATCAGGTGACTATCTTTGCCTGCGTTGGGCTGTAGGTGGTCCTACAAGTTTCTCTGCATCTTGAGCCAGTCGCTTAGCTTCTGTCAAGCGCTTTCGCCCTCCAATGGTTGGTGCTACATGAGTGGTATCTTCCACTCCATGAACCTCGTCCTATGGCTGATCCACGTCTTGAAGCTCATCTTTAGGAACTAATAGCTCCTCATCTGCATGCAAGTGTAGCTCCCTCTCAAGCAAACACTTCATGGCTTTCTCCTCTTGAAATTTTATATACCATCACACAACAGTCTTACCACTGTCTGGAAAATACACACGATAGTTGTGGGGCGTATCAGTGCACCCCACAAATATCCCAACCTCTGCGGTCGGCTCCAACTTCTTCTTGGCATCCTTCATCACATGCATGTAAACGTTAGCACCAAAAATCCTCAAATGAGAAAGATCAGGCGTCTTACTAGAATAAGCCTCCTTGGGTGTACTCATGCTAAGTATCTTGTGAGGACAATGGTTCTGCACATAAACTGCTATATTTCATGCTTCTGCCCACAAGTGAAGGGGTAGGCCCTGATCATGCAACATCACCCGTGCAACACCCATGATCGTTTTGTTCTTCCACTCAGCAACCCCGTTCTGCTGTGGGTTATGGGGAGCTATGAGCTCTCTTTCAAATCCCTTCTGCTTTGCAGAAATCCTTGAACTTGCCAGAGATGTATTCACCACCATTATCGCTCCTAAGAGCCTTCACCTTCTTCCCTGACTCCTTCTCGACCAGTGCTTTGAACTCACAGAACTTTGAGTATGTCTCGCTCTTCTTCTGCATGAAGAAGATCCAGCACTTACGAGAGAAATCATAAAAAAAGATCACGTAATACCTGTGTTTTGCTGTTGAAGCTACTGAGAAAGGTCCACACACGTCTGTGTGAATTCTCTCAAGGATCGTCATGGCGCGACTATCCTTCTTGTGAAAGGTGGCTTTCACAAACTTTCCCAAAGTACACCCCTTGCATTGATCTGACTGCACAAGAGTACCTTTAGGAAGCCCTGTTGTGATCTGCTGTAGTATATTCAAGGCTCCATGGTGAAGGTGACCCAATCTCTTGTGCCACAGCTCACCATCATCTCGGCTCACCAATCCTTCTACCTTGCATTCCATTGCTGTGCATCCAACTACATGCAACTGATAAAGGTTCCTCACTCGAACCCCTATCTTTCGGGTTTCTCCAGTTGTCTTACTGCGCAGGAAAGCCTTTCCCTCACTGAAAACAACATCATATCCCTTTTCTTCTAACATCGCCATAGAGCTAAGATTCTTCTTCAATCCTGGAACATGCATCACTTCCTTCAATACGAAGGGTTTACCAAACTCCCTCTCAAAGGAAATGGTACCAATATCGGTCACACTGTATCTACTATCATCACCCATCTCGATGTGCACTCCAAGATCTTTTTCCTCCAGATCAGAAAACAAATCTCGATCTCCTGTCATGTGAAAAGACGCACCACTGTCCAAGAACCAAACCGATACCATCACACTTGAAACCAAGCATGCCATCAATGAAAAATCAAGCTCAAACTGTGAGGCTAGAGCCTCTCCTGCTGCAGATCCAACAGCTTGCTTGTTCTTCTTCTTCTGCAGGCAATTAGTGGCATAGTGTCCGTGTTGGTGATAGTGAAAGCACTTCACCTTGGACATGTCCTGCTTCTTGCCTTTCGCACTAGACTGAGAAGCTTTCTTGCTCTTCCCCTTCTTTGCTTTGGCAGCCAAAGTGAAATTTTCTTCATCAGGTCCCTTTGATGAAAATCTGTCCCTGGTATTCCGCCTGATCTCCTCCTGCACAAGATCTGACCAAAGTCTCTCCCATCCTGGAAATTTCTCCTGACCATTGACAGAGTCCTGATAGGAATGCCAACTCTTCAAAAGACTAAGGGGAGCCAAGCTCACCAAGTCCTCATCATCGACAGTTACCCCCACACTTCCCAGCTCATCCCTGCACTGGGTGAACTTCGTGAGATACTTGGGCATACTGTCTCCCTTCTCACATTTGATTTTTCTGAGTTTATCCTTGAGCGCCATTCCACCAACTCAAAACTCAACCGCTTCTGATCTAAAATTCGTGAGAACAAAGTATTTCTCGTACATATATTGACTGTACGGGCTTTTACAGGATATCTCACCTTCCAAAAGAAGGATGAATCCAGAGGCTACCTGGCCCAATTACAGACTCTGCCTGAAGAAATAAAATGTAATCACTTTTTGAATAATAGATCTGATGATCAACAGCTCTGATATCCTGTAGAAATTTTTCTACAAATCAACCAGCTCCGATACCATGTAGAAATTTTGAATAATAAACACTTATTCACAGAGATTATCCTGATTATGCACTATTTCGGAATACATGCACAATACATAACCTCCTCTACGTTGATCATCAATTTAACAACATCAAAAATAATGAAACATCAATCGCATGCACACATTAACACAATATGTAACCCGGGGAAAGCTTACAGCTGAAAACCCCACACTTTTTGTATATTAATGATTGAGAACATGTAGCAATACATAGTATAATACTCCTCACAAGTACTCAGTACTATCTCCACCTATTACACACAAAACTAGGTCAGATCTGAACAAGTCACATGTTCAAATCTTCTCCACTGCTTTGCCTGCCTCTATTGCATAATACCAAGTGAAAATCACTCACACTGAAAATCACGTGATCACAGGCTATATCACTGGGCATATACTGAGCAATCCTCATGGGCATACTCAATCCATTGATTGTGCAAGATCTCATGCACAACTATAGTCACAACTGATAGCAATCTCAACCTCTAACACCTATCTCCACTGAACTGTACATGCACTGAGTTAACTGATGTATTCTTCAGTTGCATTATGAGTTAATAATTAGTGAATTAATTTAATCAATTAATTCACATCACTCATCACTAGTCTATTTGCAGTTAGACTAATTACAACTAGTTTAACCAAGTCAAACTGAACACAACTCCATCATCTCCACATCCAACTCCACAGAACTCACATGCATGAGTTCTAACTGATGTCCTGCATGCAATAGCTCAACTGACCCACAAGAAAAGTGTATTTCCTTCTGACAGCTGCATGTGCCACATTTGTAGCTCAAAGTGAAGTGCTCCAAGAGGATAAGATATTGTTTATAGTCTAAATATTATTATGAGACAATAATATTTGACTTTTCTATTTTTAGCCTAGCAGTCTAAAAATAGACTTTGATCACTCCACTGTGAACCAGAAATAGAAGTCCATCTATTTTTCCCAACATGACCAATCATCCATAAACAACATCCTGCAACTCATAGACCATGATCCATATGTCTAAAAATAGACATAGTCTAAAAAATAGACTTTGCGCCATAATTTACCTGTGGGCCCACTTAGTGAAGGCGACTTCTCTCCACTAAGCTCCATCATCTTGTTGCATTCTCAACAGTTCTCACAAATCTTCTAGGTTGTTGGTCTTAATTCACTCAGCTAGTTAAATTTTCTTTAACTAGAAGAAGAGTGAAGTTTGATATTATAGATATTTAGATTATAGGTATTATTATTATTAATAAAATAAATATTTATTATTATAATAAGGTAAACATTTATTATGATAATAATTAGATTTTATTAATAATTAAGATTTTATTTAATTAATTAATTATAGTTCCTTTCATTTTAAGTTTAGGTTTTATGAGCCGACCATTTTAGGTTTTTGATTTATTTCTTCCATTTCTCCCTTTTTTTGTTTATACCTTCACTTTGCCTCATCTTTCTTCAACCATTGTCTTGAAGATGAATCCTCTTAGGGATTCAAAATGTCGACAACTTTCGAATATTAGTGTGGAAAATTTGAACTCTCTATCTAAAAAACAAATCACAAAAGTATAAAATATACCAAAGTTTCTTTATTTTAGAATTCTTTTTATTATGAGTCATCCATTTATCATTATTCTATAAGGACATGGGTATATTGTCTTAGAATCAAATATCAAGTTTCTAGTCAATTTAGGGAGTTTAAAGCTCACTTGAAAAATCAAAGTCTAGACTAATATGAATATTAAGGTGTTGAGGACTAATAATGGTGGTGAGTTTTTTCAATAGAACTTGATTAGTTTCATAATAAAAATGGAATTTAAATACATAAAACATCTCTATATTCCCCTCAAAAAAATAGAGCTTTATACTTATGAACTGAATGTTGATGAAGAGAATTAGGAGTATGCTCAATGGAGCTAGCTTAGATTATAAGTTTTGGGTAGAAGTGGTTGCTACTACATATTACTTGATTAACAGGTCTCCCATGTTAGTTCTTGTGGATAACAACCCTATGGAGGTTTAGATAGGCAAGAAGCGATAACTTTAACATATTCATGTTTCTAGTTATGAGGCATATGCTTATGTTGTTAAGGAGAAGTGGTCAAAATTGGATAACAAGGCTATGGAATGAATTTTCATTGATTATGGCATTAATGTGAACGGGTGCAAGCTTTGAGATCTCGTAACTAGTTTTTTGTATAGAAGGAATGCTATTCTCAAATAAGTTAGGCCTTCTCTCATGGTAATGCAACTAAATGATAATTAGAAGAAGTTAGCAGTTCAACTACCACCCAAGGCCAAGAAAGTTCAACTAGAAAATGAAAAAACAATTCATGATGGAGATACTGAGAAAGACTGTTAAAAGAGGAATAAACTCCACCTTAAGATTTAAGGAGGTCCATTTAATAGATAATCCAATTCAACAGGTACAATCATAGTATGCATGAATTTAGATGTATATTTTCTTTATTTTTGAACATCGATGAACATAGAGCTATGAAAGAGGAAATAAATATGGAAGGTAAGGAGTCCTGGAGATTTGCCATGGATGAGAAAATGGATGTACTTAGAAATAACGATGAATGGGACTTTATTCTATTACCTAATGAATGGAAACCTATTGGATGTAAATGGGTGTTCAAAAAGTAGAACAATTTAGATGGAAATGTTGAAAAGCACAAGGCAAGGTTCATTGCAAACAAATATTTCTATGTTGAGGGGATATACTTTGGTAATATATTTTCCCCAATCTCTAAGTAAAATTTATTAGGTTCCTATTATCTATTGCAACAATCATTGATTTAAATATAGAACATATGTACGTGAAAACAACATTCCTACTTGATGATTGGAAGGAGGAGAATTATATGACACGACTAAAATACTATGTTCAAAAAGGTAAAGAGTCATTAGTTTGTAAGTTTAAAAAAAGTATTTAAATGGTATCAAACAATGTCCTAGAATTTGATTCTTTTTTGCTGGGATTGGGATTTCTAAGATCCAAATCAAATCATTATGTGTATTTCAATGACGACCATTTCCTTGTTATAACTCTATATGAAGATGAATTGTTATTCTTTAGTAACAATAATGGTGTGATTTGTTATTTGCAGTCTCATGTTTCAACACAATTTGATATGAAGGATTTGATGGTCATAAATACATCCTAGGAATGGAGTTAGGAAGATATAGAGGAAATAAAAATATTTGGTTGAGCTAGAGTAAATATGTACAACATTTTCACATGGCATATTGTAAATCATTAAGTTTTTTCATTTCTATGGGAACAAAGCTTTCAATTGAGAATTGTTCTACAACATTGGCTTTTATCCCTTATGATAATGTAGTTGTTGGTTTGATGTATGTTATGATTTGTACTAGACTATACATCACCTAAGTAGTTGGAGCTTCGAGTTGATTCATGGCTAATCCTAGATGTGAACATTGGGATATAATGCAAAGGGAATTTAGTTATTGGAGAGGCACTTCCAGAGATTTTATTTTCTAATATAGTGATGTTTTAGGATCTTCTCTTAGTGGATACAAAAGGTTATGTGGATTCTAATTGGGTGGGGGATGTTGATGGAAGGAGATCTATGTGTGGATAAATGTTTCAATTGTTTGGTGGATAAATGTTTCAATTGTTTTGTGGAGTCATAAGTTGAATGAGCAAGTAATGACTTGTCGTCACTTTGTCTGGAACTATAAAGAATGAGTATATGATAGCTACTAATGCTTATAAGGAGGCCATTTGGCTTATGAAGCTTTGATCAGAAGTAGGCTAATTCAATGCACTATTACAATTTAATTTGATAGTAATAGTGCTATCTGTCTAGCTAAGAACCAAACCTTCATGTGAAAAACAAAGCATATATATATATAGTACTATTTTACTAAGAACATGGTAGAGAATGGAAAGGTGATACTAAATAAATTTGGCACATTGTAGAATGTTATAGATGCATTAACAAAACCAATGTGCATAGGTAGATTTAAGTGGTGTTATCAATTTATGAACCTTATGGCCCCTAGCAATTTGCTAACAATTTGATGCATTTCTCCTTATACTATTGCAAGCAATAAGACAAGTAGGAGAATGTTGGGACAAGTATATCATATTGTTGGGTGTGGAGCCTGATTATCTTCTGTATTCAAAAGTATCGCCGCATTGAACCCCCAGTTCATAATAGGGCAACAACACCGCCCATAAAATATTCGTTGCAGGGGGGCTCCAGGGGGGGCGACTGTGACCTTTGGGAGCCCCTCCCTAGTGGGGGGATTGGGGGCAGTGCCCCCGAAGCTAAAAATAGATGTAAAATTGCCTTGTAAAATGTTGTAATTTTGTAGTCAATATGGGCCATTCATTAGGTAGAGATATGACAGTAGAAGTTATGTTTAATTTAGGATTTTTTTTCCCTAGAAGGCAACCCCTCGCTATATATGAGGGAATTGTATTGCATCTATGTATATCTGTATTCTGAGTGAGAAAGAGAGAGGAGATTTTGTGAGAGTGAAGAGGGAATTACAATAGATTTTCTGTAGGTTGTATCATTTAGTTTGCTGGATAATATAAAAAGAAGGACTGGCTATTTCTCCGTGGACGTTGCGTAAACTGGGTGAACCACATATATATGTGTCTCTCTTATTTTATGCGTTTTCTATGTTTATATTTCTGCAATATTTTATGTGTTCCATTGCTCTGTAATATATGATTTTCTAACAACCGGTATTAGAGACGAAGGTCTATTTGGTTGATAAAATTGCAGGAGAGAAGGGTTCCTAGATCAAGTGGGGGAAATGGTGGAAGATGGTAGGTTTAGGGTCAAAAAACTTAACGGCAAAAACTACCAGTTGTGGAAGATTATATGTATGAGAGAGATATGTACCAACCATTGAGCGAAAAGGCAAAGAAGCTGACGAGTATGGCAAACACAATATGGGATATTCTCGATAGAAAGGCACTTGGAACAATACGGCTATGCCTAGTGGCGTTGGTAGTGTTTAATATTTCAAAGGAAATGACAACAGGGGGTTTAATGTCGACATTGGCCGAACTATATGAAAAACCCTCGGCCTCAAATAAGGTATTTATTATGAAGCGTTTATTTAATATGAAAATGTCAGAAGGTGGATCTATTGCTGATCATTTAAATAAATTTAATACAGTTACCAGTCAGTTAAGTTCTATAGGGGTAACCTTTGATGATGAAGTTAGGGCTCGCATTGCCAGAAAGTTGGAATGTTTTAGTTATGGCCATTAGTAACTCTGTCTCTGGATCTAGTACTTTAAAGTTTGATGATGTTTTCGGTGTAATCCTTAGTGAGGAAATGTGACATAAAAGCTCTGGTGAGACATCAGGTAATGCTTTGACTGCAAAGACTAGGGGAAGAAAAATGGAAAGAGGAAAGAGCCTAGGATATCGCAGTGAGTCATGGAAAGGTAGATCCAAGTCTAGATTAGGGATAGTGTGCTGTAAATGAGGGAAGAAAGGACACCTGAAGAAAGACTACAAGTCTCGGAAAGGAAAAGAAGGAGACGCACAACAAGAAAATAATCATGAAGCGAATGTAACAGGTGATGTGTTGCAAGATGCTTTGATTCTTTCTTTAGAAAATATTATTGATTCATGGGTGGTAGATTCAGGGGCCTGTATCCATGCCACACCTGATAGGAAACATTTTCATGATTATGTTCAAGGAGATTTTGGACAGGTTCGATTGGGTGATGATAAACCCTATAAAATCATTGGAATGGGTAAAATTTTCATAAAACAACAGAGTGGAAATCAATGGCTATTGAAGGAGGTAAGGCATGTTCCAGATCTGAAGAAAAATATTATTTCAATAGGGCAGTTGGGAGGTGAAGGTTGTGTTACTACTTTTACAGATAAAACCTGGAAGGTCACTAAAGGATCCCTGGTAATAGCAAAAGGAGAAAAGGTTGGTAGATTGTATTTATGCAATGGTATTTCTAATTATGTTAATGATTTAACCTCTACAGGAGAAGATACGACATTGTGGCATCATAGGCTCAGGCACATGAGTGAGAAGGGGATGCAAATTCTTCAATCAAGAAATTTGTTGCCAGGTTTGAAGCTTGTTGATTTAAAATTCTGTGAGAATTGTGTTTATGGAAAATAGAAGAGATTCAGATTCCTTAGATTTGGGAAAGAAAAGAAGAGAGAAAAATTAGTGCTTGTGCATACAGATGTATGGGGACTTGCTTAGGTATCTGGTGGGCTCCAATATTGTAGCAATAATGCTACAACTCCTGGAGCTTCCTATCTCTAATTTTATCAACCTGGTAGTTCGTAACAAACTTGGAAGCGACGGTGTTGTATGCACAAGTACTAGCTCTTGTCGCAGCTGTCACTTGGTCAGCTGGCACAAGTCCGCTATGGCTCAAGCCAACTTCTATATGTTCTCAGAAGAAGCTTTCTAAATGATGAACGAAGGCTATCTCAAAGGAAATTAACCTACTTTGCAAGAATGAACTGAAAGCCAACCAAACAGGGAAACCCTAGTAAACCCTAATCTGACTAGTTTAATCTCTATGATGCAATGGTGGGAGTGCAAACTTCTAGAAATGATGCCATTACTTCTAGTGAGATGAGATGCATGAATTTAAACTACTTTCATTGAAGAGAACACATTTTTGTATTTTTTCTCAAGTGGGTGGAGTTATTGTGATTGTGCTTCTTACTAGGTCTTGACTGTGCAGGGGTAGTTCGAAGGGAAGGAAGGCTTGGGAAAGGTCAGGATGACTCTAAGAGGTTCCAGGGGATCCCTCACATCATTCCACAGAAGTCCACAACGTTCAGGTGCTCGGCAACCATGTTTGCAGGCTTCTACAAGATGTCTGCAGGGGATCCTACAGGAAACTTGGGATTTCTACAGGATGTCTGCTAACTTCTACAGGATGTCCCGCAGTCGGAGTTTTGGTTGATGGAGGAGTGAAGGAACTGTATGGATGGATGGGTATGATGAAAGAGGAGCTTGAGATGGCCTATGGACAGAGAGATGAGGTGGAGAGAGAGAGTGGATAGAGCTGGTTGATCGATAGAAGGGTAGAGGTAATGGAAGGTCAAAAAGATTGAGCAACGTGGACAGTAGAAGGGTTAGAAGGCAAATGAGCTGAACAGAGGATGAGTAGGTGGCTTAGGCACGGTTCAGAAGGATAAGAACATGATGAAGTGGTGCTGCGCAGTGTAAATGAAACAAATCACCTTTATCTTGCATGTAAACGAAAGTTCACCAACCTATTCTAACTGTTTTATTAGGAATCGAAGAACAACAATGTAAGTTGAAAGGAATTCGTGCATGATACTGAACCAAAGAGTCATTACTCAAGATATAATCGCATGAACAATCCTCCAATCGAAAACATTACATCAATAGTTGCATGCATATGTTAAAACAATGTTTTTGGCAGTTGGCACAGTCTACACTTCCGGTCCCCAAACAGAGGTGAAAGTGAGCATGCATTCAACCTTTTTGAACTCAACTTAACTTCAATCTCCCTACGATAATTCTAAACTAATGAAACAACTGCATTCATGAAACTAACCTACATAACAAAACCGGAACAGTCAACTCAGCAAACTGTATTTTTCAAGTGCAAGTAAAGGAAAGAAATGCAATGATAAAAGAAAGACAAGTAACAATACAAAAGAAAGGAGGTCTATTGCTCTCAGGTTGGGCCCTAGCCTAAGAGCTATAGCTCCCCTAAGAACTCAGAATCGAATCCAAATCTGACTGCCTTTATTAAAATGTCATAATCATGAGTCTAACAACATGCCAAAATTGGCTTACAAAGAGCAAAAACAGAGCTACAGCTCGTAATCCAAAATCTATAACAAAAGTTCAAGAGTCTCATCGAAGGCAACAGCCTTAATATTTATACATGATGAGGGCCAAGCTGGCCTCCTCAATTAGTGGAGCTTGGCTGTCCAACTGAAAGTGAACTGCTATTCCTGTAGAATCCGTTAGCTGCCTTCTAGCTCGGTGGTGCTAGCTGTTGGAGTTCGGAGTTGGGGTGGAGATCACGAGGGAAGTCATTCAAGGCTGTGGACAACCTCCCTATAAACCCGCAATGCCACCTTGGTTGTCTCCTTGTCTCCATTTATGTGGTCTTTGCTCCATTTAATGCCAAAAAACCTGAAATCATCATGTATTAGCTATGTAGGCATAATGACTGCCCTTCTTCCTACAAATAACACGAACATACTAAGAAAAGATGCATAAGTGATAAAAAATGAAGGGTTGAGCTAGGTAAGTAGGCCAAATGAGCCCAAATTGTTACCAAAATTTGGGGCTCATCATCACCCCCCAGCTAAAATATTTGCTCATCCTTGAGCAACTTTGCTCCGGCTCCTTGTCCTTGGCCGGGAACTAGGCTCCGGAATACACTCTTTCTTTCCCACTCTTGGTGGCTCTGCCTGTTCTGCCCTTGGTGGTGATGAGGTTGCCGCTCCTTCCCTCTTCTCTATTTCCTTGACCTTGGGCCGGGCTTTTGAAGCCGATTGGTCTACCCTTCCTTTCCAAGTAGTTGTTTTTGGGCTCCGCCTCTCGTAGGTGACCGATATCTTCAAGGGGGACCTCTCACTGGGTGAAGTAGGGGCATCCCCTGTAGTGATTTAGCTGCTGGATGGGGGCTGTGGCTTGCCTGTCTTTATTCTCGCACTTCTTCTAGCTTCAAATTATAGAGGGGTCTCCCTCTTTCTCTTCTCCTTTGGCTTAGGAGGTGTGCTGAGGCCGGCCAACACAGCTGCTGCCTCCCTTTCACGAATATCAGCTTTCTTCTCCTTGGGTTTCACTTTTTCAGGGCTTCCTGTAGAAGACCCTGTTTTAGTCAATTTCGGTCTTCCTGTAGAAGACCCTGTTTTAGCAATTTTCGGGCTTCCTATAGAAGACCCTGTTTTAGTAATTTTCGGGCTTCCTGTAGAAGACCCTTTTTCAATAATTTTCGGGCTTCCTGTAGAAGCCCGTTTCGGCTTTCCTGTAGAAACAGGTGTCGCCACCTTGGTTTGCTTTTCTGCATGGGTTGTGCTTTTTGACTTGGTTGCGGTCGCTGTCGAGGCACTCTTGCTGATGTGGACCTTCTCAGCCTTGTCCACTCTGCCTTGCAACCTTTTCTCTCTTGCTGTCAAGATGGGTGTGTCATCTTTCTCCTTGTCATCCTTTTTGTCTTGTTTCTTCTCTTGCTTTTTCTTCTGCTCTGTGGTCGGGGTCTTTTGGCCTTTTTCTTTCTTTACTGCGGCCACTGACTCTTTCTCCTCACTGCTAGAAGAACCGAGCTCTTCAGTTAGCATCTTTATGTCCCCGTCCTTTGTCAAATTTCTGAAGTCTTCCCATGAGAGAGGAACCTTGTACGTGTGGAGCGCATCCTCCACAAGGAGTTTGATCAGCCCATGGTGGGCTACCTGGTCCGGTATGCCTTCTTTCAGCTTGGTTGCACACTCAATCAAAGACTGTAGTAGAAAGTAAGGGAGACTGAGTTTGGTTTCTACAGGTAGCTCCATCTGGTGCCGTAATTCATTGAGTAACCGAAAGTGGTACCCATAGACAATGCTAAAACGGCCTTCGCAGGTGATGTACTTCATAATTTGTAGGCTCACTTCATTCCATGGTGGCAGTAAACTGGTTCTACGCACCCCATTTTTGTCTTCTGAGAATTCCTCCTCTGGTGGAAAGAATTCTTTCTTAGCTTGTTGGCTTAGTTTCCTTTCTTCTTTATCCCATGGTAATCCCATTGGGAGCTCCGTAACTCGGCTGATGAATTGTGGGGTGAGTTTGAGACTCAGACCCTTGAAGGTAACGGTGGCCAACATTTTAGATTTCGGCCTCAGAGCTTGCAAAAACTCTTCTGCCACTTCGTCATCATAGCCCTGTAATTTGTCATAGAAGGATATCCATTGTGCTCGTGTGAAGAGCTCCACCACCTCAAGATTTTCTCTTAACTTTGTTGAATCAATGGGCTCCCTTCTGATGAACCCACCCGGCATTGTGAAAAAAACTGCTATGTTAGCTGGAGGTGGAAAATGGGAAAGAAATTCGGTCTACTGGGACAGAGCGTAGGATTATGCCTCTGTCATGCACATAATTCACAAAGCTTACCCCCTGCAAACCTTTAACACAACTAATTACACTGACATCCTGTAGGACGACAGTTCATGCACGGCAGACAACAATTGCAACAATTTTTCTTCGACTAGACTGTAGACGACGATTATGCCACCTTCAAAAACCAATTGCATGGAGAGTTCAGGCTTACCTTTTTAATCCGCCACCTTTTGACGTGAGGAACCCAACTTCCTGTAGAAACAACTTTCCTGTAGGAGCAGTTTTCCTGTAGGAGCAGCGCGCGATTTCCGGGGGATACTGCAGTGGGTCGGCGCTCTTGCTGTAGCTTCATAGGCATTCTGATGGCCAAAGACTCGGAGTATCGAACTACAGAGGGATCTGGATGATTGCTCGAGTCGTAGACGGTGAATGATAAATGCATGAGGTTGATAATCTAGCCGATTAGATTTGAATCGGCGGAATCCGTGGCACGGGGGTGAGCTGTCCTTGTCGGACCGTTGGGCAACGTCACACCATCATTCTTCTGCAAGTTTACTTACTCCCACATCAATTCCGCAGATCCGCCGCTGCCATTCTCGTTAGAACTCGTTTCTCCCCGAGTGGACGGTTCTCACGTGTCCACTGCCCGTTTTTTCCACGGCAAGCATTCACACATCTAGCTCGACCAGCTGACTGGTCGACGTGGCCAATCGATTGACCATACAACCGCTCAACCCATCCATTTCACACTTTGCAAACATTTTCAAAGTAAACTTCATGCAATTCGTCGGAAGAAAGGGTCAAGACACTTACCTGTGCGGCCGCAACACGATTGTTCAGGCTTTTGGACGACGATGAGTGGATTTATTTGCTGCTGGTGGATTTGCGCAGGCCCGGAGGTTCGTATTCATAGGTCGCTGACACTGGATCGGATTCTACAGCTACATGCGCCTGCGTTTTCCTTGTATATGGTGTGCACTCTAGCAGGCTTAACTGTTACGGGACTCCTACAGGATGTCCTGTAACAGTTTCTTCCTCCTCGGGTGCATGCTGCACGACGAAGGCAATGGCCCCACGATCACACTCACAGAGCTCATGGATGGCTGGGATGGATATGGTATGACATCTCAGCGTTTTTTATTGCAAAAATTGCTTTTCTCTTGATAACTCACTGATCTGCTTTGATGGTGCAGGTAACTTGGTTGCATGTCGACAGGGACGGTAGAAAGAGGTGACAACAATGTATAAGGGTGACAACAGTAGCTTGCATGCGTCCAAACCGATCCTTGGTCGTTAGATCTCCTCATAAAATGAATTCTGGCCCTTCCCGAACTTCTACAGGAAGCTTCCTATAGAAATACAGAACTTTCTTGTAGAAAAGTTGCGTTTCCTGTAGAAAAGTTTGCACCTTCCTGTAGAAAGTCTGCATCTTCCTGTAGAAAGTCTGCCATGATGAAATTGTGCACATACCGTGGAGGAAATGAGTATTCTTGGAGGAGGTGCTGGTGAGGTCTCCTGGCAGCATGATAAGGATCTTTGGCTTTGCATTAAGACTTCCTCTTCTTCATATAACACCTGCAACTTGCATGCATTTTCACATTATAACCTTGCTGTCCCTATATTTTTGCTTATTGCTTTTTTTCTTTTTCTTTTTTCTCTTCTTTTTTTGAAAGATAACAGGGGCGCCTCAATGAGGTTTTCACCCTTGCCATCTGCCTTAAGTGCCTCAGAGAGGTTTTCACTCAAGGATCTTTTCAAATCTCTTTTTTTTTTTTGAAAGACAATAGGGGCGCCTCAATGAGGTTTTCACCCCTACCACCTGCCTTGGGAGCCTCAGAGAGGTTTTCACCCAAGGATCTTTATTAATTTATTTTTATTTATTTTTTATTTTTATTTTTTAAAATCTTTCAGGGTATGCCCAAAGCAGAGGCAGAACCCTTCTCTATGATCAACACTGATTTCTCCATAGTGTTGATGAACTCTTGTCTTGAGAGAGGCTTCCTGTAGATCTTCAAACGATGCCCATTGACAAGCATGGGGATGGCTTCCTCATCAATGGTTCGAATAAGAACAGATCCATTGCCATGGCATTTTTCCACTGCATATGGTCCTAGCCATCTGGTTCTCAGCTTCCCCTTGAAATCTTTGTATCTGGAGTCATACAACAAGGCCCAATCTCCCGGCTGGAATTGCTTGTTATGGAGATGTTGGTCATGCCACACTGTTGTGGGGAAAAATGCCTATGCAGGACGATCCTATCCACCTAAGGTGTGACAGCGCCTTAGCAACAAACGAATACAACTATCATGATTTCTTCCTTTATGAAATGTGAAAGAGGGGAGATTGGTAGACTTACCGTTGTCTTCCGGTTGTCCCTCGATCTAGATCCTCTTCTCTTTGGGTGTCCACAGCTACTTGCCTCCTCGCTTGCTCAAGAGAACAACTACTTGAATCCCCACGAGATCACAAGAGAACAGCTACCTGTGACAAGAGAACAGCTACTTGCGACAAGAGAAGAACACAACACAAAGGCAAATATACATATTCATAAATGATTCAGGATTAGAAGTAAATCAAATACACTAATGCAATCATACAAAATACACCAGCATATAGGAAAGAATCAAGATAGCTTTATTGATTGATAACAGGGTTCAGGAAGAGATACAACCCATAGGGCTCCAATCCAGCATCTCCTTCCCAGCAAAATGGAATTCCTTCTTCAGCTCCCTTCAAAGCATTAAGCACCCAATGTTCTCAGTCACAAACCAACAACAATTCTTTGCAATCACAAAATTCCAGCCTCTTTAGATCCCATGGAGGAGAGATCTATATATAGATGTTTGGAGAGAGGATGAGTCAGCTTGAGATCTGACTAGTGTCCTCTCCCTCTCTCAGTTCTTGAGTCCACTTGGAGGTTCTTGCTTCCACTTGGAGGTTTGGAACCTCTTACTCATCACCAGTCGAATTCCTTGATGCAAGTGTCATTTTGGAAGCTTCCTGGGCATTGACACCTTGAGGAATGAGCCTTCCACTTGTCCAATTACGCTCAGCGCAGGTAGCCTTTGTTGGAGTTGACATTCAACGCAGACAGACAGTGGAGCAGTTGACATTCAGCGCAGATGCTCAGTGGAGCAGTTGACATGATCCAGAATTGGCTTGTTTTTGAGTGTTTTCAGGTGGAGAACTTCTGTGAATTGCTGTGGTTGGTTTGCCTTGTTCCTCTAGGGGTAGGAACAACATGTTTAGGGACTTTGGATCCCTTAGATCATGGACATTTCATGCTCGAGGCTGTAAGGCACAAAAATGTCTATAACAGTTGCCCCCTAAAGTATGAGGCCGTTTATCGGGTGAAATGCTTTATCCAGGAGGGTCCGAAGTTCATCCATCTGCTGGGAGGAGACCTGTAATAAAATACAATACAATACATTATGATTCATACTACTTTCATGATCTAGCTGAGGCGGGCATTCCCATGCTCAGCTTTATAAATTCATTTTTGTACATAGAACAGACGATCGTCTGATGGTAGACTGATAATTTTGGCGAAATTATCATCCTTTGAGTAGGATGATCATCTGCTGCAATGATGTACATGTCAAATGTCTTTATCTTTCCTGAATATATATCGCAGCCCGGATGGATGAAACTAGATCCGGGGTCTTCAAACTCGTTCGATCTTCACTCTAAGTACAAGTCGATCCATGTGAGAATTGCGCTGAAGTCGAACATGGAAAGACATCGCTTGATTACCGGTCAATGATGTAAACCGTTATTAAGCGCGAGAGGAATCACCGATAATGATAATGACCCTCAAGGTACTGCAGTACAATTCACGTGGTGTGAATAAAGGACTTGGCGTCGAACACCACGCAAAATCTTCTGGTCGAAGGTCATTGATGTATACCTGTCACCCGAAGTGAGAAACTTGCCATTGAGGCATGCAAGCTTCAAAGTACTGAAGGGGTTGTTCCTAGATCAACTTCTTGGATAATGAGCTGATGTCGACAAGAAGCGATCCGTCAAAGGAGGGCCTTGTTGAATCCCACATCAGTGACACGGAACGAAGCTAATGATTTTAATGGAGGTGAAAACGATCTGTGACATATGATTCAGGGTGGCGGTCATGAATGGATGAAGGATAATGTATGGCAGTGGATGGGACCCGGTTGACTCTTTCTGAACGACTTCTCTTGAACATATGGCGACACTGATGTGATGGATCGGTAGCATTACCCCAAATATGGATGGTATGGCGAGACCATGGTGATTTGACCGGTGAATGAGACAACCCAACCCGAATATGATACGGAGGAAAAGTGTCATGTTCAAGAGCGACCTGCTACCATCAAAGTTTTCTTGATTTTTTCCCAATTTTTCCCCAGTCATTGCTGACCATTACCTCTTTATTTTTGTCAAGCTTGAGGAGGATAACATATTCTTGTTCTATAACCTGCCCTTCGGGCAAGCCCATCGCTATGTTTTAATGAGCCTAGCGATAGTGAAACTCGTTCTCGTCTAAAGACAAGTTTGTCGCTATTTAATAATTTTAACGAGTCTAACGACAAGGATAACTCGGTCCTTTTCATTTTTAGAGAGTCTGAAAAGGTACATAAAGTTAACTCCAAAATTCCTTTTTCGTCATCTAATCCCTTAAGTTCGAAAAAGTATAAAACAATACAGAAGGGATGAGTTTTCGATAACTTTAAAGAGCCGAATAAAACAAGCGCTCGACCTTTTTGTGCAATAATCCCTCAGGTCCAAAAAGATTAAAATCTAGAGGAGGGATAGCTCTTCCTGTCTATTAACGAGCTGGAAGGCCAAAACTCGGAAATCTTTTCATATTTTACGAGTCAATTGAAAAGAGCTTAAAGAAGACTCGTCTTTTGAGGAACGAGTGATAAACAGGGATAGCAACTGATTCCAGGTACAGGTTGGAATTTTCCAATCACGGCAGTGTCACAAGGATGGCTAGGTGAAATCACTCTTCGCAGCTGTTCCTCAAAATGGGTAAACAATCATATGGAGGTGAACGATCGACCAAATGAAAAGTGGAGGTGGCAGGTGCAAACACGACCAAGGCTTTAACGGCTGATAAAATTACATTCACAGTGGTTATTTACCGGGATAGGTTCATTTTTTAGTTAAAAATGAGCTTAAACACTGGAGGAAACTCTGCTCACTGCTTATATTTATTTTTTAACGAGCATGAAGACCGCGTTAAAACTGCTCGGATCTTGCGTTTATTTTTTAACGAGCATGAACTTTATGCTAAAACTGCTCGATATATAGTCAAATTTTGATTTTTACCATAACTAGCTTTTCTCTTTTCAAGGATAGTACTGCATTCTCAATTGCTGCATCAAACTTAGTTAGAAATGAATAACATTTGCATGAAAATGAGATTATAACCCTAATATTTCGCTTTGAACTTCGTAAAAAGCCATTAAAAGGTGTTTTTACCTCTCATTTTACCATTTCATTTGAACTTGGTTTGTTGGAGCTCTGGAGGTGCCTCTTCCCCCTTGATTTTCACCAGCTGATTCCGGGAGATTCTGCGGACGATTTTCAGCGCCGTCTGGACCAGGTAGGAGCTAAACCCTAGCTCTTTCTTTTCATGGTTTCCTTTTTCAATTTTGTGCTTGTTTTCCTGTTCCCATGAGCCCCTGGGGTTTTGCTAGGGCGCTCTGCCATCAGTGCAGGCAGTCCATTCGAAACCTGCGCTGAATGTCAAGCTGCCTTAAGGCAGTCTGACCTTCAACGCAGGTAGGACACTTGCCAACTGCGTTGATCTCAGAAAAGCAGTTCTATGCACAGTTTTTCAATGAAATTTTGCCAGTTTTTCATCAAATCCAGGAACTTACTCTTCCTCTTGTTTGTTTTGCAGGGATCTTTGAGCAAAATGTCCCTTACATGGCGAGAACGAGAACATGAAGAGGAGGACATGATTGCCCTCCATGACCCTGTCACGGTGAACGCGCTGCGGAACTGTGGCCTGCTGAAGTTCTTCCGTATCTCTAGTATGAGAGCACAAATCTCTTTACTGCAGTATATGCTTGATGCTTGGGACCCTATTAACCAAGTATTCCAGATTAGGGGAAAATCCATCCCCTTGACCATAGTGGACATTTACTTCTTGACTGGGTTGTCAAGGCGGGGTGCCCCCATTTCTTTGTCAGGTTCGGCCCGGGGGAATGACTCCGTGAGAGATTATGTCCGTCAGTATTGCAGGGAAGGTTCCCAGCTGAGCAGAGACGGCAAGGTTGTTATCCATGAGATCACTGACAGGTCTCTCAGGTCCATTCTGTATACCATTGGTAGGATGGCCGGTAGCGCATCTCTACATGTTGCCAACAGATCTTATGTGCATCACGCCTTGGAGTGTCTCCAACCGAAAGTATTCAACTGGTGTGATGCAGTACTTGTTCAAATGAAAAGTCAATTGACCAAGGTAAAGGACGGGAAGCTGAAGAACTTTGGGTATGGTTCTATTCTGACTGCCTTTGCCTTGGAGAAAATACCACTGATGCAGCCTCAATATATCGCACTCGACTTGCCTTCTCCTACCGAGCCACGCATGCAGAGATGGGTTGATCACATGTCTAGGCATGCTGGTCAATCTCAGATTACTTTCACTGATACCTTCTTCAGGTGGTTCGAGCGCCAGGAGATGGTCTATTCCGAGTACCCATATGTTGGCATGGATTTCCGAGGTGATCCGGATTTGGTGTTACCGGATGGCGAACAGTGGGGCGCTATTGGTAAAATCTTCGACCATATTACTGTTTACTGTTCTTATTTATAATGTCCTTGTGCTTTATTCTATCAAGACTTTAATCAAACTCATGTGTGCATGCAGATGTTGGTCCTGTTCGTCCAGCAGCTCGCCCGAAAGCGCCAGTTGCTGCCCCAGCAGGGGAGACTGCTGGGAGGGTTATTCTCCGCGACCTTGATGTGGCAGAGACTCTTACAGCTGTGCAGGAGCAGGTTGAGAGTCTTACTCTCGGCATTCCCGATGTGAGGATTGATGAGTTACCTTTACAGTTGCAGCGACATACTACTGGTGTGCCTAGACGATGGACTCGTCTCTTGCGCATGATTGCACAGGCCGTGACGTGCTATCATGAGCACCACTAGGCTAGGGTGCCCCCTAGCATTTTTGAGTTTTGGGGTCATATGACCGATTTTGTCTTGGTTACAGAACATTATGTATGAACGATAAACAGCTTATATATATATTTTGATTTTCGAGTTTTATTCTGGTTGAGTTATATGATCCATATGTACAATCATTGATGATGTGTCTCTTTTTATAAATGTCACAAATGTCTATCTAACACATAATTTGCTAATGAGTCGGTTAATGTGTTTAAGTTTCTGGAAATATGCTGGTATTGAATTGAATCAAATTGTCTTTCCAAAATCTTAACCCTTAGGAACATGCGATAAATAGCTGGATTGCGAACGAAATATATACCATTGAGTTGTAGTATTACGAGTTGCGAGTCTAGCCTGACAATTAGTCGGCGTATACCATGGGTGATGGCATCAGAGAGTAGTTCTATCAACGCGCTATACTCAGCGATTTTATTCGTTGATTTCCCAATACACACACCTCTGAAACTTACTAACTCGCCGCTTGGATCAAAAATGGCCCAGGCTGCGGAGGATAGGTTCCGCGAACTACGACTCGCTCCGTCGACATATCCAACACATGTCTCCAGAAGGTTTGACATCTGCAACAAATGAAAAAGGTGGATCACTCGACCAGAACAGATACTTTAGCGAAAACAAAATACAACAAAAGCATGCAGGTTACTATTTAAGCATAGTAACGCTTGAGGTACAACCCGTTGCGGGGTTGCGCCAGTGGAATTCCGTCATAATCCATTAACTCGTAGGCTCCTTTTGCTAACACTCGTTTAACAATATAGGGGCCCATCCATAAGGAATTAAATTTGCCTGCTCCCAATTTATCGGATTCTTGGTCATAAAGCAAGACCAAGTCACCTTCTGAGAAGACACGAGGTTTGACATTTTTGTCGAACTGTGCCTTGAATCGTTTCTTATGGGCTTCGTTAGCCAAAGCGGCGTCACGACGGGTTTCATCCAATTGGATTAATTCCAAGAAACGAGCCTCTTCTTCCGAAGTTCCAGGGAGGAGATCAATTGCGAGTTTAAGCGACGAAATTTCGCACTGGATTGGCAAGACTGCTTCCAGGCTATACACCAGTTGGAAAGGTGTGAACCCGGTCGCGTTCTTTACCGACGTTCGGTAAGCCCACAAGGCTGAGTACAGGATTAGGTGCCACCTTCTTTTATGAACCCCGATCATCCTTTGCAACATACGCTTCAGGACCTTGTTGATTGCTTCAACTTGTCCGTTGGCTTGCGGATAATACGGGGTAGAGCTGTCGTGAGATAGCCCTAGTTTGGCAGCTAATTCGACCATCATGTGATTGCGAAAATGCGATCCATGATCTGTAACTATAGCCTGTGGTACGCCGAACCTGGCGACTACATGATTGAAAAAGAAAAGGGCAGCTGTTTCACCAGTGTTATCCAATGTAGGCATCGCCTCGGCCCATTTGGTAAAATAGTCAACAACGACTATAATATACCCATGCCCCCCGGTCGAGGTGGGGTTACATTGCATGAAATCGATGCCCCATTTGGCGAAAGGCCCAACAGCAACTATTGGCTGTAAAGGTGCGGGCGGTCTTCTGGTTTTGCTATCAAAAATTTGACAAGCATGGCAACTTCTGACTGCGATTATGCAATCTTTGAACATGGTTGGCCAGAAGTATCCTGCTTGTAAGATTTTTTGTGCTGTTGCATATCCAGATTGATGCCCCCCACACGCGCCTGAATGACACTCATTCAGGGCTTTTTCGGCCTCCTCATGGGTAAGGCACCTCCTCAGAACTGTATCGATACCACGACGGTAAAGCGTATCACCGACGATCATGTAGTCTTTGGCTTGGTATCGTATACGTTTCTGTTCAGAGTGAGAGGTGTTAGGCCTGAAATTTTGGGTTTGGAGATAAACTATGATATCTCCATACCACTCATCGCTTGTAGATATCAGAAACAAATTCTCGTCCACGATTGATTCTTCGGATGTTTCATCGTTGGACGATGATGGGAGGTCGCATAATAATTCTGCGAAAACTAGAGCTTTCTTTGATTTGGATTTTACAAATTCCAGATCAAACTCTTGAAGGATCACTATCCATTTTGAATATTTGCCCCCCAACAACTGTCGCGACAGTATATAAGTCATGGTGTTGCAATCTGACAAAATGGTAGTTTTCCGAAAGAGGACATAATGTCGAAATCTTTGAATCGCTTGAACAGCTGCAAGCGCTAGTTTTTCAACATAAGAATATTTACTTTCTGTATCATTTAAGTTTTTACTTAAATAATATATAGGATGTTCAATTCCATCGACTTCTTGAACTAAAACCATCGCAATGGTCGTATCCGCTGCAGCCAGATACAGGTTAAAATCTCTTTGATAGTCTGGGGCATACATTAATGATGCTTTTACTAGAGAATCTTTCAGAGCATCAAAGGAAGCTTGCGCTACCTGATCCCAGACAAAAGGTACATCCTTTTTCAAAAGATGAGTGTAACCTTTAGCAAGTTCTGCGTAATTTGGAATGAACCTCCTCAGAAAGTTTGCTTTCCCTTGGAGTTTCTGAATCTGAAGCAAATTTGAAGGTGGAGGCAAATTAATGATTTCCTTAACCTTGCAAGGGTCAAGACGAATCCCATCCTTAGAGACTACAAAGCCAAGTAAACGACCAGAACCGACGCAAAACACACATTTGTGCGGATTGAGTCTTATCTTGTAGTGTCGGCAACGTAGAAATATCGCTCTTAAATGCTGCGGATGATCAGTCCGCTTTCGCGAATGAGCCGGAAGGTCGTCGAGATAAGGCTGAACGATGTTCTTGATGTCATGGAAGGCATAATTCATTGCCCTCTGAAACGTCGCCCCTGCGTTCTTTAAACCAAAGGGTAATTTTCGATAAGCGAATGTGCCCCACGGACAAATAAATGCAGTCTTTGACTGGTCCTGTGGGCGGATATTTATTTGATTATACCCGGAAAATCCATCCATAAATGAAAAGATTTCACATCCGGCGCATTCATCAATTATCTGGTCGATGAAGGGTGTAGGGTAGTTGTCCTTTGGACAAGCTTGGTTTACATCCCTATAATCGACACACACTCTGATTGTCCCTTGTTTCTTCATAACAGGGACAATATTCGATACCCAATCGGTTAGAGGAACCAGGTAGATGAAACCAGCATGGAGGAGCTTTTCAACTTCTACTTTAATGGCAGCGGCTTTCTTGGGGTGCACCTGCCGAAGCCGTTGTCTTACTGGTTTGACATCAGGATACATTTTAATTTCATGTTCAACGATACTCGAGTCTATGCCTGGCATTTCATCATATGACCAAGCAAAGACATCTCTGAATTCGCGAAAAAGAGCGTTATATATTTCCAGTTCTGAAGGGGAACAACCTTTGCCGACATAAATATTCTCTACAAAATTTGTTTTAGTCGAGATATTTATGGCTATAGTCTCTTCAATATTGGATAAGTTTCGCTCGAAATCCACTGTATTTACAGTATTTGATAGGAATTCAAAAACTGAAGGGTGGTAAAGGTCATGTTGAATATCTTCTTCATATTCCGTAAGAAGGGAACGATGGTGGTAATCATTCCACGGTGCCCCCTCAATCAACATTGATTCTAAGATTCCTTCGTCAGTCCCATGCACTTTCGACCAAGGATCTAATGGGGTACCATATTCTCTAGACCTATCTACCCAAACGCTTGACGAGCATTGATTTGGGTTCGCCTCCCATGCTCGAAACATTGATTGCTACAATATTTCTATAGGGCTTGGGGGCAAAACCATTGCATGATCCATGTCGACATCGTCTTTTGCGACCTTCATGGAAGATATCATGTTGCAGGTTGCTACTAACGCTATATTTCCTATGTATATAGGAGGTGGAAGCGCGAAAGTTCCCATCATTGTGGGGTCTTTCAGTAGACCTACTCCGATATCTTGTAGCGAATGGTTGCTCTCATGGATCATGGGAATGCTTCCTGTAACTTGTGAACCATTAGGGAGGAAGTTCTGTTGGTCGACGATCGTAATCCCTCCTTCAAATGGGAATGCGATCTTCCTAAAATAAGTCGATACAACAGCTGCCATGGCATAGATCCATCTTCTACCCAGTAGGATGTTGTAGTCAAGATTCCCATCGATGACCTCAACATCAATTTCCACTGTTTTTCCTCCCAGTTCAACCTTTAAGTTATTAAGGATACCGTACGGGGTATAAGTCCTTCCGTCGAAAGCTTTTAATGTCGTCGAAGATCGCGACAAGGTTGGAGATCCTAAAGTTTTCCAGCAACTCATCGACATAATACATGTGGATGCCCCCTCATCAATAATTGTTCTGTGAACAGTTTTGTTGAGGGCTTTCACTTGAATAAGGAAAGCTAGTTGAGTTGGTAACTGAGGATCGTATCCTTTGTGATCAAAGGATACAAGATTGGAATCCTTAGGATCAACCCCACCAATAGCCGATAACAAAGCCTGCCTTTGGGATGGGCAATTCTGTAGTACTTCAAGAGTCGACATAGCGGACGGCGATTGGGCCAAATCTTCCACTATGTTATAATGCTGCGCCGCTCTGGCGCGAGGATTAAATGTCGACTTGTGTACTACTCCCTTTGGCGGTTTTATTGTTAATTCAGGAATGATGGGCGGTACAACTTCTGTCGAAGTTGTTGTCGAACTACTCGGTTGATCTTTACCTTTGTCGTTCGACTGCTGCAGATTCCCATAATCTTTGTTCCTTGTCGAAATCAAAGCATCATTCTGCTGTTTTGAAACCGACAACATAAGCACTTGTGACGGGGAAGCATTTCCACTATCAACCAGATTTTGACCTGGGTTGGGAAATGGATCAGTTAACACAGCTGAGGTTTGGGAACTTTTAAATAACCTCTTCAACTCAGCTTTGAATGGACAATTCTTTGTATAATGATCCTCTTCATCACATATTTGACATGGATAAATTTGTTTCCCTTTCCCAGGAGGGTTTGAAGAAGTTTTTCCAGGAGATGACTCACCCTGTTTCTTCTTCTTCCCTTTGTTTTGCTTCTTCTTGCTTCCTGGTTGATTGGTTTCTTTGCCTTTATCTGCTGATACGGCATTTACTTCCGAAGCAAGAATTTCTTCTTTTGCATTTTGATCCGAATTCTTACGGGCTTTCTTAGACGAAGCCCTTATCGATTTCGTGTTTGCCGTGCCAATCACGCCATCACCGGCATGAGAGTCACTATTGGATTTAGGAGGAGGAGGAATTGAAAATTCCGGTCTAGGGGCGTCGGGTATTTTGTCGTAGAGCGTGCCAGACTGAGTATAAACTAAGTCTAGATATTGTGCACGAGCAATAACTTGCTCCTCTGTTACGACTCCCCCCTTCTCCACATCTTCCGTTATAGCAGGAAGTAACGACTTTATAAACCATTCAGCTAACAGCTGATCGGGAACGTATGTTTTCACCATCCTACGACGACGACGCCACTCATGTATATGATCAGATATATGAGTTGCAGTTGTCTGCTTGAAGTTGGTTAATATTTCTGTTCCCGTTTCATACCTTATCGGTAATTGAAAATGGGTTAAGAAAGTTGTGGCTAGGGAACTAAAATTGTCGAACGAGGCTCTAGGTAATTCAATATACCATTTTGCCGCTGGACCTGTTAACGTCCTCTAGAAAAGGCGAAGCCTTATCGAATCATCATTTAGGGTGTTCGATGAACACCATAGGTGAAAAGTCATCCCGTGATTCGATGGGTCTTCACCTGGATTTCCATTGAATTTAGGAATGTCAGATGGAAGTTTGTGAGGAATCGCTGGCCACCAAGGGGCGTAAGCAATCGGATCGTTGGTTAACCGGTGTAAATCGGGTAACTCTAAAGTTGCCACGAATGGTAACTGTTGATTCAGGTTAGGTGAAGCATAACCAGGGTACGACGGAATCGCTTGAGCAGTGGGCCTTTGCATACCAGCATAATGTAATTGATGTTGGTACGACTGATACGGTTGGTGGACTTGATCACTGTAAAGCGGTTGGTTTTGACCGTTTTGAATATACGGTTGTCCACTGTTCGCAAAGATCTGCTGCTCAGAACCTTGGTACACTTGTTGGAATTGTGGTTGTTGGTATTGCACCAGCCATGGTTGTGAAGCCATGTTCTGTTGTGCTATGCTAACTGTTGGACCAAGGTGTGGGGTAATTGTACCCGTTTGGACCTGTGTCGCCCCACCAGTTGGCGATTGTGGTTGTGACCCATGGTCAAGGGGCTGTTGCATTACAACCTGAGAAATCTGAGGTTGACATGCAACAGGCATTGCTTGAACTTGTGAAACTGTTACAATAGCCGGTGTGGTTGGGATGTTCGTCATAGGTACACACTGTTGCATAGAATATACAACCCTTGGTTGTTGAGGTAACATAGGTACCCAACCACTTGATGTAATTCCAGTATAGCCTGAATACTGTTGTGAACTCCCGTATGGATACCCTCCCGGAGGGGGTAATGAAAGGGCATACTGCCCCTCATACGGTAGCAATCCGGAACTCAAGGGGATTGATTGTCCTTGGGGACTGGATTGCCCAAATTGACCTCCAAATGGATCAATCTGGCGAGTCTCAACATAAGAGTTGCCGGATATTATTCCGGATGAACAAACTGGAACAGACCACACTGTCGAAATAGTCCGTTGGTGGACTCCTTCTAGCGGTTGTAAGCTAGTCGGGACAGATGGTATGCCGGCAAACATTGTCGGAGTGACGGCAGGGGCTTCTGCTGTCGCTATGTCATTTGACACAGTCCTAGATGTTGACGGTTGTTCAGACATTTTAAGTCTATCCAATAGATTGCCTAGCGATTCGACAGGAACTTCCACTTGTGGTGGATTAAATTCTGATGAAGGAAATAGAGTGACCCCGACTCCAAAATGGGTTGAAGTACTTGCTTGCGGATCCTCTACAGTTTCCTCTATCGCAATCAAACCAGGTGGAAGAGGAAGACCGTCAGGTCCGTAAAATATTTCTGGTGCCGAAGAAGGGGTTGTTTCGACAACGACAGTAGTTTGAGGAACAAAACTTTCTGGACCGGTTACAGATGGAACTGGTTCAGTAACGCAAGTATTTGCCCCCAGACTAGGATCAGTATTACTGTCCCTCTGTGGCTGTTGAACTTCTTCTATAGAGGCAGGGTTTCCAGAAATGTTTGGAGTAACCAGAATCTCAGATGTAGTTGGAACACTTGTTCTAACTTTGATGGGAGATTTTGAACCGGTTAAACGAGTTCGCTTTATCCGTACTGTTTTCGATTCCGGAGACAAAGACGGTTGAATCGTAAGCCTCCGCGAATGACGGGGTTTCAATTGACTTTCTTCCACGATTGCGGATTACTCGATCAACCAAAATACAAAAAGGGGAAATTTGTGTTTCCGAATTGAATGAATTTTATTAGACGCTTTAGACACAACTTGCTTTTTCACTTTTAAAGAGTCGAGAAAAAGCTAAAGATGACTCTAGTCTCCTTCGATGTTTTAACGAGCCCGAAGTGACAAATGCTCAGATGGACTTTTTCTGTTATAGAGTCTGAAAAAGGCCAAAAGAAACTGCCCTGGAGATCTAGGCAGAGGGTGTGCCAAACTTTTCGCAAAACCGCAGAATACTTTTTAGGGTACGGGCGGTCAATCTTCGTGAATGCTGTGTTCACTGCATTGCGATCAGTAGGGCGGCCGACACGGATTCCTAAGGATAAAAGATATATGCCTATAGGGGTCTCCCAATATATACGTGACAGTACGTGGGAGCACAATCCATACTAGCGCTATTGTCCCTCAGGAGGAATCACCCACCTTCCATGAGATCGACAGTCACTAGGCTTAACGACGCCGGAACACGTCTCTAGCCTAGACCTCTATGTTGTGCGTTATGTTACAAAGCGTTGTTAGGTTCATTCAGTTTATTTTAGGTTGATCTTTTTAAAGTTTGCCTTTCAAGGTTCACCACGAGATGTATGATACAAATTCCTAAATGCAGTCTAAGATGATAAGCAAGCTTTATTATCTTTTCAACTTTGAAAATCCTAGCTACTAAGGGAAAAGAATAACACTATCTTTTCTCAAAGAGCAATCAACACACTCTAATGCACTTTCCCTAAATCCAACATGCAAACTATCAAATGCAAAATGCACAATGCAGGTGTTTGTTTTCCACTTTCTTAGTATAAATGCCTACAAAGAAAGCTTTTTGCACAACTTTGAATTTGCTTTTAAAAAGATCAATACAAACAAGTTCACTTTCTTCGAAATCAACAAGGGTAGAAGAGATTAAAATCACTTTGCGATTTTCGAAATAAAGACTTGTTTTGACACTTTGAAAGAGACAAATTGAAACCAATAAGCACAAGTAAATCTATAATCAATCTGAAAACATCCAATGAACTCTCCTCTAAGATCACTATCAAATCTGAATCAAAGGCTACAGGATGACTACTTTACTCATGCAAAGGAAAACTGTAAATGACGCCACAAACACATAAAAACACTTACAGTCTTTTTGTACAAAAGAGAGGCGGAATCTAAGCAAAGAAAAGGAGTTATCAGACTGGTACCTATGTTAGTTAAAGGCTACAAAAAAAGAGATCAAAACAGAGCAATAGACAACAAAGAACCCCAGCTGCACAAAGCTAAACTGGTTCAACGCAAGTCTAACACTGTGGAGTTGACATTCAGCACAGGTAGCCTTCACGAGACCTGCATTGAAATGCAGACTGCCTTCACAGTGCCTGCGCTGAAGGAGAAACTCTCGTTTCTCCTGGGTTCTGGGTCACAAAAAGCTCAAAAATCAACTGTTTCAGGCCAAATCAGAAACACAAGCAAGGTATAAACAGAGGGATGCTTTGAGAGGGTACTAAAGACTATCACAAGGATCATCAAATCATTTGTGGATGTAGTTTAGATCATAGACAAGTCCAGCAACTGGATCAAAGCAGCAACTTTCTACTTTGCATCCGGGAAAGATGCAGTTCGATAGTTGTTGTCAAGTCTATGAATTAAACAAATGACAGAAACACAAACGAAATGAATAAACAAGTTCTTCTCTAGTGGAGTCGCCAATTTGTTGTGGGGAAAAATGCCTATGCAGGACGATCCTATCCACCTAAGGTGTGACAGCGCCTTAGCAACAAACGAATACAGCTATCATGATTTCTTCCTTTATGAAATGTGAAAGAGGGGAGATTGGTAGACTTACCGTTGTCTTCCGGTTGTCCCTCGATCTAGATCCTCTTCTCTTTGGGTGTCCACAACTACTTGCCTCCTCGCTTGCTCAAGAGAACAGCTACTTGAATCCCCACGAGATCACAAGAGAACAACTACCTGTGACAAGAGAACAGCTACTTACGACAAGAGAAGAACACAACACAAAGGCAAATATACATATTCATAATTGATTCAGGATTAGAAGTAAATCAAATACACTAATGCAATCATACAAAATACACCAGCATATAGGAAAGAATCAAGATAGCTTTATTGATTGATAACAGGGTTCAGGAAGAGATACAACCCATAGGGCTCCAATCCAGCATCTCCTTCCCAGCAGAATGGAATTCCTTCTTCAGCTCCCTTCAAAGCATTAAGCACCCAATGTTCCCGGTCACAAACCAACAACAATTCTTTGCAATCACAAAATTCCAGCCTCTTTAGATCCCATGGAGGAGAGATCTATATATAGATGTTTGGAGAGAGGATGAGTCAGCTTGAGATCTGACTAGTGTCCTCTCCCTCTCTCAGTTCTTGAGTCCACTTGGAGGTTCTTGCTTCCACTTGGAGATTTGGAACCTCTTACTCATCACCAGTCGAATTCCTTGATGCAAGTGTCATTTTGGAAGCTTCTTGGGCATTGACACCTTGAGGAATGAGCCTGCCACTTGTCCAATTACGCTCAGTGCAGGTAGCCTTTGTTGGAGTTGACATTCAACGCAGACAGACAGTGGAGCAGTTGACATTCAGCGCAGATGCTCAGTGGAGCAGTTGACATGATCCAGAATTGGCTTGTTTTTGAGTGTTTTCAGGTGGAGAACTTCTGTGAATTGCTGTGGTTGGTTTGCCTTGTTCCTCTAGGGGTAGGAACAACATGTTTAGGGACTTTGGATCCCTTATATTATGGACATTTCATGCTCGAGGCTGTAAGGCACAAAAATGTCTATAACACACACCTTTCTATGAAGTTGAACCACTTCCGAGTGAAGGAGGGCCTGCATCCGGTGCTCGTCCAGTCCATTCAGCTGCAATAACCTTTCTTGTTGTGCATGGATGAGATCTAGATCCAGTTGAGCTGCCATCCTCAAAGTGTTGTACTCAAACTCAATGGACAACAAAGCTTTCTTCCCATAGACCAGCTCATAAGGTGTGAAGCCGGTGGTGGTCTTCCAGGTGATGTTGTAAGCCCATGTGGCCTCAACCAGGCGATCTGTCCAATCTTTCCTACTGCTGCTCACCACCTTAGTCAAAATCCCTTCCAATGCTCTGTTGGTGACTTCCACTTGCCCATTTTCCTGTGGATGATAGGGGGTGGAAGTCCTATGCTTGATCTTGTGGTGAGCTAGCAGGTCTTCAATCAGGTTGGATGTGAACTGGCTCCCTTGATCGGTGACTAGCTCTCTTGGGTAGCCAAATTTGTAGAAGATGTTTTCTCTTAAGAACTCGGCCAAATTCTCTTCTGTTGCTGCCTTGATTGCTTTAGTCTCTGCCCACTTTGTCAGGTAGTCAGTGTACACAATGATGTAAGACCTTTGCCTCGAAGGAGGGTTGATTGGACCCACAAGATCCATACCCCACTTCTCAAATGGCTCAAGAGTCACTTGAGGTTGGAGAGGCATCTCATCCCTTGGAGTCGGTTTCCCCATTCTTTGGCATTGGTCACATTGGATGATATATCTTCTGACATCTTGATGAAGTGTGGGCCAGTAGTAGCCTGCCTGCAGGATTTTGAAGGCAGTCCTCTTTGCTGCAAAATGTCCTCCACAAGGCCCATCATGACAGGTGAGGAGGATATCAAAGACTTCCTCCTCCCTTACAAAACGCCTTAAGATCTGATCAGGGCCAAGCTTGAACAGATTGCCCCCAATCCAAGTAAAGGAGGCACTTTTTCTGATGATTCTGCTCTTCTCTCTTGAAGATAGGTGCGGAGGGAACTGTGCTGAAACAAGGTAGTTTGTTATATCAGCAAACCATGGAGAGAGTACTGAGATAGCAAACAGATGTTCATCGGGCATCTGGTCATCCACTGTTCCATCCTCATCTGCAGACAAATCCAATCTAGATAAAAAGTCAGCAACAACATGTTCTTTACCTGGTTTGTCAACAATGGTCAAATCAAACTGCTGCAACAAAAGTAACCATCTAATAATACGAGCATTCACATCTGGTTTATTCATTAAATATCTAATTGCAGCATGATCTGTATGTACAAAGGTTTGATAGCCAGTAATATAATGTCGGAACTTGTTCAGTGCATGGACCACAGCCAAGAACTCTTTCTCGGTTACAGTGTAATTCAGCTCGGCTTTGGACAAGTTTTTGCTAACAAAGTAAATGGCATATGGAAGTTTCTGTTCAACTTGTCCTAAAGCTGCCCCTATGGCTTTGTTTGAGGCATCAGTGTGGATGTGGAAAGGTAGGGCCCAGTTTGGGCCTCTCAAGATTGGGGCTGACACCAACTTGTCCTTTAATTCATTCAAAGCCCTCTGACAATCGTCAATCCATTTAAACTCCACATCTTTTGCCAACAGACCAAACAATGGCGAGGCTAGCTTGCTGAAGTCTTTAATGAATCTCTGGTAATACCCTGCTAATCTTAAGAAACTCCGGACATCCCTTACCTTTTGGGGAGGTGGAACCTTCTTGTTGAGAGCAATTTTGTTAGGATCCACTTGTAACCCTTGGCAAGAAATGGTATGACCTAACACAGTCCCTTCAGTCATCAGGAATTCACATTTTTCAGGACTAAGGGACAGGTTCATCTCAATGCATTTGGTTAGGACCTTTCCTAGATTGGACAATGCTTCCTGGAAGTTGGACCCATAAGGAGTGAAGTCATCCATATAGATTTCCACCGCATCATGGACCAGCTCCGAGAAGATGCTCAAGACAGCTCTCTGGAAGGTAGCAGGAGCATTGCATAACCCAAAGGGAAGAACTCGGTAGGCAAAGGTACCCCAAGGACAAGTGAAGGTGGTCTTATCTTGGTCTTCCGGGCTGATTTGGATTTGGTTGTACTCGCTAAACCCATCCAGGAAAGAGAAAAACTTCTTTCCTGCCAGTCCATCCAACACTTGATCTATGAAAGGTAGAGGGAAATGGTCTTTCTTGGTAGCTTTGTTCAGTTCTCGATAGTCCACACAGATTCTCCACTTCCCATTTTTCTTGGGAACCAACACCAGAGGGGACACCCATTCACTATCTGAGATGGGGTAAATGAATCCGGCATCCAACAGTTTTTGCAATTCTTCCTTGACAATGTCCTTAAGGGCTGGATTCATTCTCCTCTGAGGCTGCCTAACCGGTTTACAATCCTCTTTGATGTATATGTGATGGGTACAGACCGAGGGATGGACTCCTTTCATCTCCTTATAGCTCCAAGCAAAAGCATCTAGGTGACTGGCCAACAAGCTACACAGCTCCTTTTCCTGGGAAGGAGATAGGGAGGAGCTGATCTTTAACGATCTCTCAGGGCCGAACTCCACATTCTTGACTCTGGGAGTAACAGGGTTGGTGGTACAAAGGTCCACTAAGGTGCTGGCTTGGGCGTCCTCCACCAATTTCTCTAAGGGTAGTGCACTGGAAGGTGGATTCTGGATCAAAGTCTCAATCAAGTCATCCTCGGTTGGGGGGTCTCTTCTAGTGGTATCTAGGGTGCACAAAGGTGCTGAGTACACCTCATCCTCTTCTCCTTCCTCCAACCACAGTGGTAAGTCATGCTCTAAGGAGGGTTGGGCAGGAGGATATAGGACTAGTTGCTTGGACATAGGGCCGTTTTTGATGGTCATGTTTCCTGCACGGCAACTGATGTAAGCATCTGCAGTGGCTAACCAAGGCCTTCCCAAAATGAGAGGATATCCAGTAAGCTTTGCCTTGGGTTGTAGAACCAAGAAATCTGCAGGGTATTCCCAAGAGTCGACAGAGACCAAGACATCCTCCACAATCCCCTCGGGAGTCATAGTGGAGCGATCTGCTAGTTGCAGTACTGTCGAGGTCTTCCTCAAGGAACCCTGAAGATTGAGTTTGAGCATGGTATCCCTGGTCATCACATTAATGGCAGCCCCCAGATCAATCAAGGTGTGAGGTATGATGGTGCCATTGATGTGGACATCTACTATAGGACTCCCAGGATCGAGATACTTTGGGCAGATGACTTGTCCTAACATAAGGTCAGACAGTTTTCCTAAGACATTGATGGTTGAAGCATCTCTCTTTCGCCTGCCTGGGTGTTTAAAACACTTTTCCTTAACCAGTTTGTTGTATATTGGCACATCCTTGATGGCTTGGAGAAGTGGTATTTTCACACACAACTGCTTGAGCTCTCCCAGAAGCTCATCCTCCTCTGGGTTGGGTTGTGTGGTGGCTGTTAGTATCTCAGGAAAGGGTGGAATAGCCTTTGGTTCACTTTCCTGTTTGTCCTCCTCGTCCTCTGGGGGAGGAGGTTGGCAATCTGGAAGAGTCTTTCCAGATCGAAGATTGATCTCCTGGATCTCCACAACATAGGTAGGACATGATGTTTCCCCAGTGTATACCTGCTGGACCTGTCTATTGTTGGGGTTCGGGTTCGGTTGAGCAGGCATTTGAGGTTGCCTTGGAGGAGCAGGAGGTAATGGCTGAGGTTGAACTGGTGGTGGAGGCAAAATGGCGGGAGGAGTGTTGTACTGGGGCCTCCACCCTGACTGAGGTGCATTCCATTGAGGTTGTGGCTGGGCATGTGAATGATATGAATGAGTAGTGGGCTGAGTAGGGTACTGAGGTGGATAAGACCATGGAGGAGGCATAGACCAGGAAGGATGAGCAGGGGGACCCCAGGAAGGCATAGGAGTCGATTGGTTGGGGCTGTAATAAGCTTGAGGTGCCCCTTGCATCCCCTGCTGGTAAGGTCTAGGTCCTTGTGGCCTCCTTTGGTTGAGGTAATAGAGAGGTTCAGTGGGAGCTTCTGTCCCTTGGTACATAGCTTTAAACCCAGGTAAGGTTGGACATTGATTTGTGGGATGGTCCTCCTCACAAACGAAGCACACTTCAACCGAATGCAATGGGCATTCGTTCTTAGGGTGTCTCCTTGTACATCTAGGGCAGAAGATAGCCAAGGCCCTCTCAGCTTCTTCCTTCTTCTGCTGGATCCTGAATGTGTCCAGTTGCATGGCAATGGTCTGTCTCACCTCACTCTTAAGATCTTCTAATTGATTTGCAAACTCATGCTTGGAGAAAGGAATACTAGCTGAGAGAGGGTTTCCTCTACCTCGTTTCCGGGCTGCCCTAGAGTGGTTTCTGAACACAGTCTTGATGTCCTCATAAGGCAGCTGGTAAATATCTCCCCCAGCTAACATGTGAAGGGTATCTAAAAGGTCTTCAGGGACTCCTCGGAGCAGGACCAACTTAAGGGATTCAGGGTCAAGTGTGCACCTGGCCCGCTTATAGCTAAGTTGGAACCTCTCCTCATAATCCTCTAAGGACTCATCATTTCCCATGGTCATCCGAAATATTTCTCCCTTGGTTTCCTTGGACCTACAGTAGTCCCGGTACTTGGTATTGAAAGCTTGCTGCATCTGAGCCCAAGTGGTGATACTATTCCCAGGTAAGCCCATGAACCAGCGTAATGCTGCATCCTTAAGAGTGGAAGGGAAGAGTTTCAACTTCTGCTCATCTTCAGTATAGTCATAGGTTCTACATAGGACAGCAAACTCAAACAGGAAGGTATCAGGATCTTCAGTAGTCAGTCCATGGAAGTGAGGCAGAGCGGAGGGACTAATGTTTTTCATTTTCATGTCTCCATTGGTTTCTCGGATGGGGAAGGCACCTTCTATTCTCTCATCTTCTCTTCTATTGTCAGCCATGGCTTTAGATGGGATGGTCTCTAATTCTTCTTCTACTATAGGATCTTCGTATATCTCAAGAGGTTCACCTATAGGTTCTTTTGGATCACTGTCACCGAAGAAGAGAGAAGGGTGACTCAGTGATGTGGTGGGGGTGTTGGGTAGGAATATTCCTGTTTTATCTCAGTTCCTACGAGGCATGAAATGGAAAGACTTTTTGATTGCTTTTGTTTTTTTCTTTGGCACCTGCAAAACTGAAACAGATTGATCTACAACTAACTATCTTGCTGAAATAACAATGTAGAATTGAAATGAAAGCAGGAAAGGACTAATCTATTTTGCTCAAATGAAATTGCAGGAACGGAAATGCTAGTCTACGCTTGCAGAATTGAAAGGCTAATCTATGCTTGTAGAATTGAAATTGCGGAATTGAAATGCTAATCTATGAAAGCAGGAAATGTCTATGCTACTTTTGCAGAATGGAAATGAAATAAACTACTTGGCAGAAGGCGAGAGTAAGAAAATAGAAGAAAAGCAACAATTACTAATACTCTGACGCTTCCCCGGCAACGGCGCCAAAAAGGATGGTGGGCTCCAGTATTGTAGCAATAATGCTACAACTCCTGGAGCTTCCTATCTCTAATTTTATCAACCCGGTAGTTCGTAACAAACTTGGAAGCGACGGTGCTGTATGCACAAGTACTAGCTCTTGTCGCAGCTGTCACTTGGTCAGCTGGCACAAGTCCGCTAGGGCTCAAGCCAACTTCTATATGTTCTCAGAAGAATCTTTCTAAATGATGAACGAAGGCTATCTCAAAGGAAATTAACCTACTTTGCAAGAATGAACTGAAAGCCAACCAAACAGGGAAACCCTAGTAAACCCTAATCTGACTAGTTTAATCTCTATGATGCAATGGTGGGAGTGCAAACTTCTAGAAATGATGCCATTACTTCTAGTGAGATGAGATGCATGAATTTAAACTACTTTCATTGAAGAGAACACATTTTTGTATTTTTGCTCAAGTGGGTGGAGTTATTGTGATTGTGCTTCTTACTAGGTCTTGACTGTGCAGGGGTAGTTCGAAGGGAAGGAAGGCTTGGGAAAGGTCAGGATGACTCTAAGAGGTTCCAGGGGATCCCTCACATCATTCCACAGAATTCCACAACGTTCAGGTGCTCGGCAACCGTGTTTGCAGGCTTCTACAGGATGTCTGCAGGGGATCCTACAGGAAACTCGGGATTTCTACAGGATGTCTGCTAACTTCTACAGGATGTCCTACAGTCGGAGTTCTGGGTGATGGAGGAGTGAAGGAACTGTATGGATGCATGGGTATGATGAAAGAGGAGCTTGAGATGGCCTATGGACAGAGAGATGAGGTGGAGAGAGGGAGTGGATAGAGCTGGTTGATCGATAGAAGGGTAGAGGCAATGGAAGGTCAAAAAGATTGAGCAACGTGGGCAGTAGAAGGGTTGGAAGGCAAATGAGCTGAACAGAGGATGAGTAGGTGGCTTAGGCACGGTTCAGAAGGATAAGAACACGATGAAGTGGTGCTGCGCAGTGTAAATGAAACAAATCACCTTTATCTTGCATGTAAACGAAAGTTCACCAACCTATTCTAACTGTTTTATTAGGAATCGAAGAACAACAATGTAAGTTGAAAGGAATTCGTGCATGATACTGAACCAAAGAGTCATTACTCAAGATATAATCGCATGAACAATCCTCCAATCGAAAACATTACATCAATACTTGCATGCATATGTTAAAACAATGTTTTTGGCAGTTGGCACGATCTACACTTCCGGTCCCCAAACAGAGGTGAAAGTGAGCATGCATTCAACCTTTTTGAACTCAACTTAACTTCAATCTCCCTATGCTAATTCTGAACTAATGAAACAACTGCATTCATGAAACTAACCTACATAGCAAAACCGGAACAGTCAACTCAGCAAACTGTGTTTTTCAAGTGCAAGTAAAGGAAAGAAATGCAATGATAAAAGAAAGACAAGTAACAATACAAAAGAAAGGAGGTCTATTGCTCTCAGGTTGGGCCCTAACCTGAGAGCTATAGCTCCCCTAAGAACTCAGAATCGAATCCAAATCTGACTGCCTTTATTAAAATGTCATAATCATGAGTCTAACAACATGCCAAAATTGGCTTACAAAGAGCAAAAACAGAGCTACAGCTCGTAATCCAAAATCTATAACAAAAGTTCAAGAGTCTCATCGAAGGCAACAGCCTTAATATTTATACATGATGAGGGCCAAGATGGCCTCCTCAGTTAGTGGAGCTTGGCTGTCCAACTGAAAGTGAACTGTTGTTCCTGTAGAATCCGTTGGCTGCCTTCTAGCTCAGTGGTGCTAGCTGTTGGAGCTCGGAGTTGGGGTGGAGATCACGAGGGAAGTCATTCAAGGCTGTGGACAACCTCCCTATAAACCCGCAATGCCACCTTGGCTGTCTCCTTGTCTCCATTTGCGTGGTCTTTGCTCCATTTAATGCCAAAAAACCTGAAATCATCATGTATTAGCTACGTAGGCATAATGACTGCCCTTCTTCCTACAAATAACATGAACATACTAAGAAAAGATGCATAAGTGATAAAAAATGAAGGGTTGAGCAAGGTAAGTAGGCCAAATGAGCCCAAATTGTTACCAAAATTTGGGGCTCATCAGTATCATCTCTCAGTGGCTCTCGTTATTATGTTACTTTTATTGATGATGCAACTAGAAAAACCTATATTTATTACATTCGAAATAAATCTGATGTATTTGATACTTTCAAGAAATGGAAAGCTTTGGTTGAAAATGAGACAGGAAAAAGGTTAAAGTGTCTCAAATCAGACAATGGAGGTGAATATTGCAGTAAAGATTTTGATAGGTACTGTTTAGAGAATGGAATTCACAGGGAGAAGACAGTTCCAGGAACACCACAAGTAAATGGTGTGTCAGAAAGGATGAACATGACAATCGTGGAGCGTGAAAGGTGCATGAGATTGAATGCAGGATTGCCTTTACAATTTTGGGCAGATGCTGTAGATAATATTATTTATCTAATAAATAGAGGGCCTTCAAGTTCCTTGAATGGTGGTATTCTAGAGGAGGCATAGATAATTAAAAAGGTAAAATACTCATTTTAAAAAACTTTTAGTTGTGAAGCCTTTGTCCACATTAATAAAGAAAATAGAACAAGGCTTGAGGAAAAATCAAAGAAATGTACTTTTATTGGATATGGTGTTAATGATTTTGGTTATCGCTTTTATGATTATGAAAAACACAAAATCCTTAGGAGCAGAGATGTCATATTGAATGAAAAGGTTTTGTATAAGGATCAACTGCAGGAAAAGAAACAGGAAAAATAAAACAGAGAATACACAATGCTTGACGATATCACAGAAAAAGTGATAGTGCCTAAAGATCATAATGATCAACATCCAGAACAACAACCACAACAACAACAAGCACCTCAAACACCTGAAAGTGGTGTTAGAAGATCTACCAGGATAAGTAGACCCCCTGAACGATACTATCCTTCATTATATTATGTATTGTTGACTGATTCTGGTGAACCAGAATGTTATGAAGAAACAGTGCAGGTAGAAACCAGGAAGAAGTGGGAGCAAACCATGAAAGAAGAGATGGACTCCTTAGCACATAACCAGACTTGGGACTTAGTCAGGTTGCCTGCAGGTAAAACAACATTGCAGAATAAATGGGTTTACAAGTTGAAGGAAGAAGATGGAGGTGGAAAAAGGTATAAAGCTAGACTTGTGGTGAAAGGGTTTGCACAGAAAAGGGTATAAACTTTGATGAGATATTTTTTCCTGTTGTTAAAATGACTTCAATCAGAACTATTTTAAGTCTATTAGCAGCTGAAGATTTTTATCTTGAGCAGTTAGATGTAAATACAAACTTTCTCTATGTGGATTTGGAGGAAGAGATATATATGTAGCAGCCACAATGATATGAGGTAAAAGGGAAGGAGAAACTAGTGTGCAGGTTGAAGAAGAGATTGTATGGCTTAAAACATGATCGAAGGCAATGGTATCTAAAATTTGACAGGTTTATGTCTGAACAAGGTTATACTAGATGTCACTCTGATCATTGTGTTTATATCAAAAGGCAAAATGATGGCAGCTATATTATATTGTTATTGTATGTAGATGACATGCTTGTTGTAGGTTCTAACATGCAGGAAATAAATGTGCTCAAAAGAAAATTGGCGAATTCATTTGCAATGAAGGATTTGGGTGTTGCAAAACAAATCCTTGGTATGAGAATAAATAGAGATAGGAAGAATCGCAAATTAACATTGTCTCAAAGTCAGTACATAGAAAAGGTGTTGAAAATGTTTAATATGCAGAATGAAAAACCAGTTAGTATACCTTTGGCTAGCCATTTCAAATTAAGTAAGGAGGAGCGTCCCAAGGCTCAGAAAGAAATTGCTCATATGTCTATAGTTCCATATGCATCAGTAGTTGGAAGCTTAATGTATGCAATGGTCTACACAAGGCCTGATATTGCACATGTAGTGGGAGTTGTAAGCAGGTACATGAACAATCCAAGAAAATAACATTGGATGGCGGTGAAGTGGATTCTTAGGTATTTGAGAGGTACCACAAATCAAGCATTATGATTTGGTGGTTCAAATATGCTCTACAGGGATATGTTGATGCAGATATGGTGGGTGATAGAGATAACATGAGGAGCACAACAGGGTATGTCTTTACTGTAGGTGGAAAAACTATCAGTTGGGTCTCAAAACTACAAAGTGTTGTTGCACTCTCAACAACAGAAGCAGAGTATGTTGCTGCTACAGAGGCTAGAAAATAAATGATTTGGTTACAAAGGTTTCTGGATGAATTGGGTAAGAAGCATGAGTTGGGAAGGTTATACAGTGACAGCCAGAGTGCCACACATCTTGCAAAGAACTTTTCATTTCATTCCAAGACTAAACATATACAGCTCAAGTACCATTTCATATGGTCAGCGTTGGAAGATGGACAGTTGAAGTTGGCAAAGACACACACTAGCTAGAATCCTGCAGATATGTTAACAAAAGTTATAACCAAGAATAAAATGAGAATCTTCTTAGTTTAAATTGGTCTTCAAGTATGATGAATAAGATGAGAAACAATCAGGTCCAAAGTGGAGTCATTGTCCAGCAAATGAAGCAGTGGTGGAGTTGCTATAATCAGACTCTAAGTGGGAGATTGTTGGGTGTGGAGCTTGATTATCTTCTGTATTCAAAGGTATCTCCGCATTGGACCCCCATTTCGTAATGGGGTGGCAACGTTGCCTGTAAAATATTCGTTTCAGGGGGGGTCTAGGGGGGGAGGCGGCTGGGACCTTTGGGAGCCCCCCCTGGCAGGGGGATTGGGGGTAGCGCCCCCGAAGCTAAAAATAGATGTAAAATTGCCTTTTAAAATGTTGTAATTTTGTAGTCAATTTGGGCCGTTCATTAGGTGAAGATCTGATGGTAGAAGATATGTTTAATTTATGTTTTTTTTCCCTAGAAGGAAACCCCTCACTATATATGAGGGAATTGTATTGCGTCTATGTAGATCTGTATTTTGAGTGAGAAAGAGAGAGGAGATTGTGTGAGAGAGAAGAGGGAATTACAACGGATTTGCTATAGGTTGTATCGCTTCAGTTTGCTGGATAATATAAAAGGAAGGAATAGCTATTTCTCTGTGGACGTAGCCCAAACTGGGTGAACCACTTATATCTGTGTCTGTCTTGTTTTATGCATTTTCTGTGTTTATATTTTTGCAATATTTTATGTGTTCCATTGCTTTGTAATATATAATTTTCTAACACATATGACTTGAAATCTTGTAGAGGAGAAAAAAATAAATGTATTGTGGCAATGAATAAATGTAGAACACTAGCATGCAGTGAATGTTAAGCAACAATAGTTGGCTAATTACATGCTAGTAGTTTTCAACATGTAGAATTGGAAAATATTAAATGATTTATGGATTTTTTTTCCTATTTATTTGGTGCTAGGGTTGGAGGAAAATAAAGTGTAGAATTTAACTTATTGCTATGCTATTGAAATTTCTATAGAAATTTTATGCTACTGCTAAACATTCTTATTGAGAGTATATAGTGTATGTATTGTAACCATTTAATTTGTAAATAATCTAATTTTTATAATAATAATCTAATTTTAAGGAAGGGCCAAGGCAAACACCAAATTGGTATATGAGCTCCCCTTGTTTGTAAGAGAAGGGACCTACATCCCCACAACAATTTGATTGCTAAAGTCTACGAAGGTGTACATACTCCATCCCCTCTACATTTGAACCTGTTCCCTCTAAACATATGTTATTAACCAATAGGCCCACATAAGTTGTGCTTTAGATGTGTGGTTTCCTCTTGAAAGGGTTTACCCTAGGAAATCATGTTGTTAATGTTTTTTTTTCATTTGTTTGCAATCAAACACTTCTATGTTTATGCACATGCTTTTGTCATGTATTAGTGTAGGAAACACATTTGGCACCTATACTTCCATTTAAAGATAATCTTTCCCAACCCTTACCATTGTTATGAAATATCTCCTTCCTTATGAACATTATCCACGAATCAACAACTTCAAAGGTTTGCATCCTCTTAGAAAGTTTTCATTACTCTACTCTACAGCAATCTACTATAAATGGATGTATATCTCTTGTGCTAATATGTTGGAAAATTAGATAAAGAAAATTCATATCATGTCCACCTTACCATACAATAATATACCAAAAAGACATTTTTAACCAAATGTTCCCCTATAATTATGGCCATAAATGTCAATCTCTAATTTTGGAGATAGTATCAAAATTGAAAAAGTTATAAAGTAGAAACTAGTGTTGAATCGTTACTGCACCTAAAATTTTGTGTTTTCTTGTTAGTTATCCCTAAAATTCCATGATCAATTTCCATCCATTTCTCCTCTCTATATCATTCTCCTCCTTAATTGAATTAAATTAAAATTCCTCATTTAAGGACATATTGAACTTTCCATCTCTTGCTCCAAATTCTAAAGGAATCTCTATCCACCCTAAATTCTTCTTCTTTCTTATCCTCTTTCTCCTTTCTACATTACTTTTGAGCCTTGACAATTAAATTGTAGGAACACTACATCACAATGACTACCTCAATAAACTTCTCATTCTCTACCATTATTCTCATTGCTCCATCCTTATCATACTCCCATGAAATTCACTACTAATCATCTCCATTGTTGGTTACATCCAGTAATTTAACACTTCCATGATTATTGACACCCTGATCTTGATCATCTATACTTCATGTTTCAATGCTAGTCACACATGATTAGTGGCCACAATAATCATTGTAATCAAAAGACTTTATTTATCTCATTGATCATAAGATCCATCACAAGAGACTTCATTAATCTCATTGGTCAAAAGATCAATCACATTCTTCTTCATATTCATTTTTATCTTCATGTTTAAAACCGTGTAAATTAATTTGTTGGACTAATTTAGTGGTGGTATATATGTAACATTCTTTTAAAAAAATCTATGAGGTTTCTAACATCATTTGTTTCTTCCATTAAAATATATTGAACTTCCTTAAGATCTCACAATATTCATTTTATCCCATTAAAATATTTTTGATCCTTTTAATATCTCAAAATATGCATCTCCAATGGCATCATCTTGAAACACAAATTGATCAGCATTATTTTGAGTAGTTTTTTCAAAGCATGGGATTAGGTGTTCCTTCATCTCCAACCTTGTAATAAAACCTCTTTCAAAGACAAAGGTTCATAGAAGATACCATAAAAATTCTATGAACCCTATAAAATACTCCAGTGCATTGGACCACTTACATATTGATTGGATCTTTCCTCCCACTCTAAGGTTCACCTAATTTTTCATGTGTCTTGATTGAAGATCATGGATAAAATTACTAAGTTTGGAACCACCTTCTATAACTTGAGAAAAAGTGTTCCATTTGGTTATAGATATAGCCAATATTAACCACAAATGAAAGTTAATTGCACTAATACACACTTCAATAACTCCTCATACAATGAAATAACACATACCCGTAGAATGCCACCTAGAAACCAACACTGATTTTATAGTGGCTTCCACATCCCCATCATTAAGGACAACACTATTATTAGACGGGGGAGAACATGTTAGGAACCTACCCTAACCTCCCTACTTTGGGGATATTTAAGACCTATTAATCAAAGTAGGATGCCATATTCTTGATTTAATAAGTCCCATTAAGTAGTTACTGGGTAGTTATTCATTGTAAAAGGGTCAAATACGACCTACTAAGTGGTTGGTATTCATAGTGATAGGACCACCAATAGTTATGGTTTTACTAAAGGGGAACTATATTTAATGATAGGAGAATATGTAATGTGTTCCCTTTTGTTGTTATTGCATTGGAAGTTTACTCAAAGAGGTTTCCCTCTTGAAGAGGTCATTGAACATTGCTCTCTATTCGAGAGTCAATAATACAAAGGTTATGTTTAACAAGTTTAATATTAGTATTTTTTTTTATGTTTTTTTTCCAATTAATTTTTTTTAATATTGTTCATGTTTTATCATTTTTATTGGTTAAATATGTTACATTGTGACCTCCTACAAAGCAATGTCCTTGTTTTTATCTACAAGTATCTTAATTCAATGATCTGATTGAATATCTTTTCCATTTTTGAAACAAAGTATATTTTGTATTTTCTAGTAAGTTAAAGGTTTCTATTGATATATCATAAATTACATAGTTAGATAGCATTGGAATACCATGATCTGCCACTAGGGAAACCAAACCAGTGGAAATGCATTAAAATAATAACTAAGAGAGTCTTAAAGCCAAAATTTAAGCCAAGATACAAATGGAGTCTAATATCTAAATTGTAAAACTCTACCCAATTGGAATTTTTGAACAAACTAGTTAGAGATAAAGGACTAGAACTATTTGCTATAGCCCATTTCCCCACTCTATGTCATGGAGAGGAACCCTAGTCCTTTACTTTGACATGTTGGCCTAAGTGCATTCTTGTCCCTCTTTAATTGTGCATATTTAGCAACCTATCACTCCTAAAATATTTCAAAGCTTACACCCATCACTCCCTTGCAGTGGAACAACATGACACATGAGTATTCTACTTGCCTTTGGCATGGGAGTGATGGAGGAGAATTTTTTAGAATAGGTCAATCCTAAGGAGATTGATTTGACCCGCTTGTGCATGAGTTGGAAAGGGTCAATTATTGTGGAAGTTTCCTAACTTCTCATGGCTGTAAGTGTTTAGATACACCCTCATGAGTTTGGTTGAAAGCATATGTATAGAGACATTGTCAAGAGGGAGACATCATATAGTGAGTATTGCTCAGTTATGTTGGTGGATTTTTATGAGAAATTCCTTTGCATATGAGGTGAGCTCAATCTTGTAGTGAGTCAAGGGAGGATCCATACCAAGGATTGAGGAGGAGAATAAATATACACCAAGGTATAATGTGTATCTGCCATTGATTAATAAAAGAATTTATGAATTCTCACGCATATGATGTATGTATTTTCATATATATGTGGGTTTGATTATAGTTTGTAAATGTTGATCTACCCTCTGTGGAGGAAAAAAAGTTTCTTGTTTGTTGATCCTTATGTGTAGAGGCTTGGATCGAAGAGCTTGGACTGGGATCTCTAAGGCTATCTTCAAGATCCACAATCTTCAACAAGATGCAAGGGATCAGGTATGCATCCTTTGTCTCATTAGATAATGTGTTTTGTATGTAGTTTCTTTGAATCTTGCGAATCTATATGCACTGTTCCATCCACAGTTTGACGCATCTAAGGGAAATATCCATGGAGTAATAGCTCCTCATCTTATGAGCATTTATTGAGCTAACATTATTGAAACTAGATAAAAATATAGGTATTAATTAGAGTCAGAAGGGCCCACTTCCATGGGATCCTTGCTTGACTAGTTAGTGTTCCCTAGATTGGGAAGAGGATCCAAATGTGCCTTGATCCATTCCATTTTCTTGTACAGGTGTTTCATTTGAATCTAGATCTCATCCAACATGAGCAAGAACTCATCTTTTGCATCATTTTTGTCTAGAAGCACCTTCACTAATAAGGTTTTAATCTTCCAATATAAGTCTATGGTGTATAGGTACTGATTTTGATGCCTTATAGTGTGATTAGTGTCTAGGGTCATGATGATACTATTGTTGCAATCTATGTTTCTAAGAGATAACCTCTTTCCCCCATAACCTCTTATTCAATGCCTTGGAGTTCCTATTGTGTGTTTTCCAGAATATGTTCCTAGAATTGTTGAGAAGATGATTTTTCTCCAGAACAAGCTTGCAAACCTCCTCAAGTCTCACAATACATTTACCCACATCTACAATGAGTGCATTGACAAGTGGTGGTGGAGGCAAGGAACATAGGTTGAGAGGGGAAAGAAAAGTCATTATCATATCAAGAATAAAGAGCTCCTTGAAGAATGAGCAAAGTTTGGACAGGGATGAGCCTCGTCCCATACAAATGTTAGAACTATAATACTAACCCCCCGAAGCTGGAGAGCTAAGAGAAGCGTGAGGAGTGCACAAATGGGGTCACTGAGACAACAATGAAGGAAAGAAAGAAATAAAACAAATGAAAAGAAAGCAAATGGAAAAAATATTGAAGGGAAATCCATAGGGGAGTTCAACCATTCAAAATGCAAAAGACACATAGATCAAATCCCCATCAGCACCATAAACATAAAACAACTTTGTGCTATCATGATAACACATGTGAACATATTATCATTACTCTCCTTCTTACAGAGGTAGAGGGCCTTGTAATGAACCAAGTTTGTGACATGAAGAGCCATCATCAATCTAACACGAGGAAAATATATGAGATTCTTTGTTCTAGAGAGGGCGATATGGCATATCCCTTCCCATAATTGCTTAATAGAACAACAACCATGCCTCCTTCCCACCTGGTACCTCCGTCATCAGAAAAGTCTCTTAATGCAATTATCACTGAATATTTCTTCCATTTTCAAAACAAAGTTATAACCAACAATGAAACTAATTTAAAAAAATGAATTTTTAATTATTATTGTTTTTAATTATAATTTATTAGTTTTTGATATAAATAATTTTATAAATGTACTTTATCTATAAATACTAATGGATTTTAAGAGAAAAAGTTGATGTGACATTGTAAATTGTGTTTGGTAGTTTCACATTTAATCCAATAATAGAAATATGTTTACGTTGGAGTGTCAATAGAATAGAAGAAAAAACCTTCAAGTTAAATCTGTAGTGTTTTGGATTTCCATGAGCGTAGATATGAATGTCTTTTAAAAACTCATAACCACCTTTCACTTGGGGTGATGTCTCTTTTGAGGAAGTTGATTTGGACAATTTTATTTAAGTAAGTTATTTGGATGAAAGAATGTTTCGAGGCATAAAGCAAAATTGTAAATAGTCCAATAATGATTTTTCAAAATGTATAAGTGAATTATATAATTCAAAATTTATTAGTGATTTCTATATGATTTTAATTAGATAATAATAATATAAAAGTATTTAAATACATTTTTAATAGTATAATTTTGATGAGATATATTTTTTTTAGATAGCAATTTAGATAGTGTTATGGGTTTTTGAGATTATGATTAAAAAATGTATATATTCCTGAATTATAATAACACTGTGGATGTCTAAGAAGTGATATTTGATTTTTAAATTGAAAATGTATAACTACATGTTTTTTTTTTTTTAATATATAGTTCAATGAATTTTAAGTATGGTTAATCTTTTTTATCCATATTCATATGATTGATTAAAAAATAAATTTGTCTATATTTAATGTTAAAAAAAATTAAACTAGTTTGTTTATATTTATATTTAATGTTAAAAAAAATCAAATTAGTATGTTAACCATATGTGTAGTGATTTGTGAATTTTTATCTTTATATAATATATGAGAAAAAGTACCAAAAATGTTAAAGCTAGGTACAATTTATGATTATTCTTTTTTTTTTTTTTTGTAATATGTCAATTATATGTTATTATAATAATTTATGTTTTTTTTTTTTTTTTTTATAAGTTTTGTTCAACTTTAACGTTTGAGAGTGTATTTTTCAAGATTATTTATGTCTTTATAAATATGATAAGTACGTAAGTAGATTGATAACATGATATAAGGGTTGTAATGTAAAATTCTTAAGAGTAATTTTGTTATGCACATATTGTATAACCAACATTTGGCTCCAAAATTTGTAAGATTATATTGAACTATTTTTCTAGTTGTAAAGCCAATTTTAAAGCCATCATTTCATAGCATTTATTGGTTTATTGAGAAATTCTAGCATTAAAAAAAATATTGTGATGTGAAGATAGGTATAATATGTCTCATGAAGCTCCCTTAGAATGGTTTCCCATGAAGCATTATCCAAAAACTCCCCTGGAATATTTTTATTTATTGCCATTCACCTTGCTTGTGAGCATTTAAAATGTTGATGGGTTAAACAACACATGTGAGAGATTGTGTCTCTTTGTCTTAAAAAAAACTAGACTTCTATTAAGCCATATTCTCCCATCTATGTTGAGAGGTATTCCTATGGTCATGGAAGTCTCATTTTTGTTGCACTAGGTTCTAAAGGACTTTTGAACTCTTCATCTTTACAATAAATTCCCAATCACAAATATTTCCACCTATTTCCCTACCTCGTTAGAGTATTGAAATTCCAACCTGAGGTGAACAATAGTTTATTTTACTCGGTGACATTGATAATAACATAGCATCGACTTGGCCCTATTAAATTCATCATCTAAAAAACATCTCATGTGGGGATACATTATGTAATCTCAACCATATAAAGATCTTGTTTTTAATGGTGTATTTTAATTTCTATATTATTTCCTTACTATGTTAGGTTAACCACTATTGATACCTAAACCCTAGATTTATATAAACACAAGTGTGTAAGTAAAATAAAATTTAAGAAAGTTTTCCATTTTATAAAGTATAATATTTTAGAAAAATTAAAATGAATGTATTTAATTAAAATATTTTTTAATTTTTTTTTGAAAGAAATATTATTTTATATGCTTTATAAAAACATAATAATTAGTTTTAAAAAATAAATTAACATTACTTTATTTTATTTTAATTTTTTCTTTTATTGATTTAAACCATGTATTAATGATGATGATATAGTATATTAAACCTTAAGAAGGTAGGAGATTACTTGAAATTCTTTAGTATTTGACATTAAGAGAAGTGTTTCTCTTATGCAAGGAAACGACAGGCGCATTTATGATAACACTGGAGGTCTGAAGAATAGAGGTGTTAAAATTTCAATATGGCGGTATGAGTATCTGCAGGCATGCGAAGACATGCTCATCCCAAGGACGAATGCAGGGCAGGTACTGAGGTGGGAGAGCGGTGGCGTCAGGAGGACAGGGATCGTATCACATCAAGATCCAAAACCTGAAACGTGTAATAATGAGCAGGCTTGGAAGCTAACTAACACTAACGGGGGAAGGTGGTCGCGCGGGGTTATAATGCTGTATGGACGAGTTATGAGTATGCATGATGGTAGATGGAGAACGGAAGCTCTCATACCTGTGTCTAGCCGATCGGGAGTAAGGTTCAATTCTACCTTGCATACAAGACGAGAGAGGGAAGGCGGTCTGGTGATATTGTTGGAACAGAGTCGGGTGGACTGGTTGCAAAAGATTACGGAATTGTTGCGTAACGTTATGGCAGTTAATCCAGCCCGAAGTGAAGGTCGGAGAACACGTAGTCAGGGAGTAACTATGGAAGAGAAAGGGAAGCAGGTGGCTGATGAATCTTTGCCTCCCATTTACCTGGACCTACCAGACGATTCGGAAGAGCCTGAAGTGGATATTCGTGAGTTTTTTGCAGAGGATCAACAGCGGCCGACCTCGGGAGGAAAGGTTGGAAAGTGGCTGAGACATTCGGCTCCGAAGGGAGCCATGAACGATACGGAGGTTGACTCGGAGGATGCTGAAGAGGATGATGATGGACGGCGAGGTGGAGGTCGAGGGCGACGGGGGCGAGGAAGAGTGCGGGGTAGAGGGAAGAGTGCAGGGTGTGGAGGGAACCGAGCTTATGAGGATGGCTCAGGCAGTGGGGTTCGTGGTCGGCCGAGGGGCAAAAAGGATATGCGAAGGAAATTACAGGAGGCAGAGGCAGCCTACACCAATGAAACCAATTATAAAATTCGGAGGATTATAGAGCAGTTAGAAGAAGAGGCAATGCAGGATCAATCTGACCCTGAGATGGCAGATTGGGAGACTTTTCTCCCTGACCCAGGACATACTAGAGGGAGGATGTCCCTTTATAAGCAGTCACTGCATGTATATTGGGGTATGAAACGTTTACTTGCAAAGGCCCTGGAACAAGTAGCTGTTGAAATGGTGGAGCTAGCTCAAGGAGTGCCTACCCTTAAAAGAGAACTGAAGAATATACAAATGACTCTTCTCATGCAGGATAGGAAGATGGACCAGCTGATCCAGTTGTTCAAAGAAAGTGGAATAGCGGTTAAGACAGAACATGAAGCCAAGAGTGGTACCATGAAGCAGTAGCCAATGCAGCTGTTGACAAGAGGTTTTTACATGCAATTTTTTGCCATTTTGAGATATTAGATGTTTTGTTTACAGTGCTGAACAATATGGTTATATTCCCAGCTGTAACTAGTATGTTTTTACGTAGAATAGAGGGGTTTTTCGTATGGTTTGATAAACTGAACATATACTTCTTCTGGATGGCGGTTATATACTTTCGAAGGCCACCCGGTTTCCCTGTTGGGCGGGTGGCAACCCGTATATGTACATAGTTTTATTATAGTAATAGAATTCTACCTCAGCTTACAGAAAAAAAAAGACATTAAGAGAAGTGTTTCAAGATCACTATAGTTTGCTGAATTAAAAGGTCGAGAAGGCTAGTAGTGTGATAAATATTATAAAATTTTGATAAAATGTGAGTATAAGATGGATAATCTAAGATAAAGTGATTTTGATCTTCAACTCTCTTAGTGTTGCAAAGGTGACAAACTCATTCATCACATTGTGTTTTGGGAATTGACCAATGCCCAATTTCACTATGAAACCCATGATAGGTTTTTCTTATTTTAGCAATGTTTTTCTTCTTCTTAACATTATTCAAGACAAAGAGATTCTTTTTATTTTCAAAATTGGGATTGAGCACTTCCTCATAATATCTTAGCTTCCTTTTTCCTTCTAATTCTTTATCATGTCACAATTTCTCCTTAAATTTTGAAGCAATAACATTTTTAATATTATCTTTATTCTATAAAATGATCTCTTTTTTTATTTTCCAATAGTCAAGCCAAGACTGAACATGCTTATGTCATCCTCGCTTGAGCCAAAGGTGCATTTTTTGCTAGAGTTTGAAACAATTTTAAGAAACCTTTTGGCTTCCATGTTGTTTAATTTCTTCTTATACATAAGATACCTAGTCATAGCCATGATTTCAATGGGGGAAAGACTTGCTTCAATTATGAGGATAGGATAGGGAGTACTTCCTTTAATATTGATATTGTAGGTTATAAATTGCTTTTGGATCCATTTCATCTTCCTCCATGACTCTTTGGAGATATTGCGACCCCAAACTTCACATCCATATAAAATAATAACAATGGAAAGAGTTTAAAATAAGAGTTTCTTTCTATCCCATATCTAAAGACCTGTTGACTTACAATTGTTTTCAAGCCCACAATTAAATTTCCATCCTCCATTTGTCCTTTTCTCAATTTTCTAATTCCAATTGAGCTTCTGATGGATATCAATTCTAAGATATTTGTATGAAGAAACTTTCTCCATGTAGTTGTTGTCATATATAAAAGTATCACATGTGATATTTTTTATTATAATTATCATGCCATTATTTCTTATAGATAGTCATAACCATATTATAACAAAATATCATGGAGGATTCTTAATTTCTTGTCAAGATCGCAATGGCCCCTCGCCAAGAGAATAATATTGTCAACATAAAGGAGAAGACTTATAATTATATAAGTGAGCATGGGGCCAACATAACCTACATATTTCAAACACTCTTCTATCTTATCAATGTTATCACCAAAAAATGATCACCTAACCATTTCTAACTAGGCAGATCGAAATACATCATGTAGGATTAATTTTACCATAGTAAAATCACTTTCACCATGAGAAATAATTTAATAAACCATTTTTGTTAGATTATTTCTGATTAATTAAAAATACCCTCGAGAATAATTGAATAAATCATTATTTATTTAATTTTCTCTAGGAATAAATATTAAATCATTATTTGATAATTATTCCTTGTCACATTTGACTAAATCACCTAGGAATAATTAAATAAACCACTATTTATTTATTATTCCTTAATTCTATTATTGGAATACTTGTTAAATCACTATTTAATAATTATTTCAATTTCACACCATTCTTAATCCTCGCGAAATAATTAATAAATCATTTTATTTGTTAATTATTTCTAAATAAAGATATTTAACCATTTTTAATATCTTTTCTCTTTCCAAAAAATATATAAAGTATTTGTTAGGGTCCCACCCTAACCCCCTTATTTATGTCATGGGATCACGTCATAGTCAAGAGTCAATAAAGCCCATATTAATATTTGTAAGTGGTTAACCTGCAATTAATGATGGGACCACAGTTAGTTGCAAATGGGCCGTAGTATTAGATAGCTGGTATTAATAAAACCCACGGTATTGGCCCATGGTATTGCATGTATGAGTCATATATAAAGGATAGAGACTCCCTGCGAGGAGAATTGTGTCTTATTTTGTAGTCGAGCTCTGCTCTATTGGAGGTTGCCCCCTCGAAGAGGCAAGTGAACATTACTCTCTGAATAATAAAATCATTGCTATTCTGTGTTTTGGGTATCTTTTCTTCGCATATTCTGTATTTGGGTATCATTTTGCAGGTTAAGAGCATAACAAGTGGTATCAGAGCACTTTCCAGGGCCGGTGGGATCTCCAATTCTTAGCAAAAAAAATTTTCAGCTAGAGACGTGTTCCGGCGTCTTTAAACCACGGGATCTGTCGTTGAGCGCATAAACCTGCGGATTTGGGGAGGCATGCACGTAGGAAATATAAGAGGTGGTCACGTCTGTTGGACTCCCTTGTAACCCCTGTGGGTACCCCTTCGAGTAGTAGCGCATTAGACAGAACCGCGCACGGACTGTCTTCCACGTACCCTCTGGGTATATCGGAAGCCCCCTAGGCTCCCTTGAAACCTCGCCATAGATAAACCGTCGGCCGTCTTGTGGCTACAGTACACCGAGAACAACACTCGAAGAGATTACTCGCCTGTACGATAGGGTAGTCAGGTTGTACGGCTAAGGGTACGGTAGATCCTCCTTAGTTAGAGCCCTGAAACATTGGGCCGAGTACTATTGCCAGACCCTTATGTATATTGTGATCTGTAGCACCTGACACTCCTCAAGACCATAGTTCCCTTTTCTATCGGGGGATCGCACATCATCTATATCAGATCCGCTTGTGCAAAGGAGTGCAGTAGCAGCAGCAGACATCAGTCCCGCAGTCTCGAGTTCGCAGATCAGTCATTCCGATCTATTAGATCCAGCCGATCCGCAGCAGCAGTCTGTTCCGCCGCCCAGAGCTATCCGATCCGCCATTCAGATCTCTCAGATCCACCAGATCGGAGTTGTTGTGAAGGGTTCCTATACCGGGGTATAATTTTCGCAGGACTTTTGGCCGCATTGACATTTTGAGGATTTGGCGACTGCAGTATTGATCAGGAAGGAGTAAAACTCCGTTAGGAGTTTTCAGAAAAAAAAAAAAGTCTGAGATCTTCCGGGGCGCTTATTGGTGATCTAGCCCATCAGAATCAGGACGACGAGCTGAGCACGGTGGTACCATTCAATTATTAGTGAAAATTTTTAGGCGGTCCCAATTGTTCATCAGGTTGGTGTATGGTAGAAACTAGAGCCCAAGCAATGGCCAATGAAAGGATGGAAAAACTTGAAGAATCCATGCAATCCCTCACCAATCAGCTTAACAGACTATGTATCCAGGTCCAGAAATTAATCCCGAAGGGCAAGGAGCAAGCCCACGAGGAGGCGTATAATGGCAATGAATACAATGAGGGTGAGTCTAGCCACTCTCCTCACGTCTGGAACACCCACCAACAACCCAGTCAGCCAAGTTGGATATGCATAAATTTGATGGTTCTCACCCGTCGGCATGGATAACACAAATGGAGTAGTATTTCAAATTGAATCGCATCTTAGATAATGCGACTCAGCTTATGTTGGGGAGCATGTACTTGGACAATGAAAGGTGGCAATGGTGGGAATGGCATCAACGTTGCAATGGACCTTTTAGGACTTGGACCCAATTTACAAAAGCTCTTCAAGACCGCTTTGAACAGGAAACCTCTTTTTTGGGTCGTCTTACTAAGCTCCGACAGACGGGTACAGTGGATGAATATATTACAGCTTTTGAAGCCTTAGCCTTCCGCACTTGGGGTCTCTCAGATGTGTTCTACACGGAATGTTTTATCAGCGGTCTTAAAGAAGCCATCAAAGCTCAAGTCTTACTGCACCACCCTCCCACATGGACAGAGGCTTGCAAGGTAGCCCGTAACGTGGAACGTGCATTAGCAGCCCAATACAGTTGCCCAAATTTCTCCACTAAAGGTCGCCCCCCACAAGCTCACAACACGACTCAAACACTCAAGGTCCAAAAGGTGTCACCTGCGGAAATGGCCGAAAGAAGAAAGCAAGCACTATGTTACTACTGTGATGAAAAATACTCCCCAGGTCATAAATGCAAGGAGCCCAAATTTTTTCAAATAGATGCCACTGACTACAGCTCAACAGAGGAAGATCCACCACTTGAGGAACATGAGGTGCTAGAAGAAGACAACCAAAAGGACAATGTCTCTGACGAACCGGTTATTTCATTGCATGCGTTCGTCGGGATTTCTTCCCCTCAAACTCTCAAAATCAAAGGTTTTCTTAAACATCGCCCAGTAGTAGTCTTGATTGATAGTGGAAGTACACATAATTTCATCCATCAAAAAGTCACAGAAGTAGTGCATTGTTTTGTACGAGCAGTTTCTAACTTCCAAGTCCAAATTGCGGATGGGGGCATAATGAAATGTGAAGGCCGCTGTGAAAATGTCAAACTTCAAATGGGGGATTATCAGTTGAAAACCCACATGTTTGCCATACACATGGGGGGTTGCGACATTGTCCTCGGCGCTGAATGGCTCCGCACTCTTGGGCCAATCACAATGGATTTCCAGGAGTTATATATGAGTTTTAAGCAGAACAACTCCACACATACCCTCCGTGGACTCCAGGCGGGAGCCCCCCTATCATCAGCTCGCATAGGATGGAAAAATTGTTAAAAGAGGGCCATCATGGAGTGGTAGCTCAATTTAATGCCATCCAGGTAGTCAAAACCAAGTCTCTACCAATTCATCCTGAGATGCAACAGATTTTAAATAACCATCTGCCGGTCTTTGACAAGCCTCATGAGCTTCCACCCTCGCGAGGGGAACATGATCATAGCATCACCTTGGTTCCAGGGGCCCAACCCGCAAATGTGCGGCCATACAGATATCCGTTCACCCAAAAGAATGAAATAGAAAAAATAATCAAGGAACTTTTGGAAGCAGGTGTCATTCGTCCTAGCATTAGTCCTTATTCATCCTAGTGGTCATGGTGCTCAAGAAAGATGGGGAGTGGCGGATGTGTCCCGACTTCAGGGCCCTCAATAAGTCGACAGTCAAAGATAAATTTCCCATCCTGGTGGTTGACGATTTGCTGGATGAACTCAATGGGGCTCAATTCTTCACTAAGTTGGATCTTCGCTCAAGCTACCACCAAACTCGCATGAAGGAAGTCGACATTCCCAAGATTGCTTTCAGAACTCCTGAAGGCCATTATGAGTTCCTGGTCATGCCATTTGGTCTTTGTAATGCCCCCTCTACTTTTCAGAGCCTTATGAATCACATTCTCAAACCATATCTCAGGAAATTTGTCCTTGTCTTCTTTGATGACATCCTCATCTATAGTGGCACTTGGGCTGCACATCTTCAACATGTAGATCTACTCTTGCAACTGCTCCGCAAGCATAAATTATTTGTCAAGATGTCCAAGTGTTCATTTGGCATGGAAGAAGTTGAGTATTTGGGCCACATTGTGGGGCGTGAAGGTGTCAAGGTGGACCCAAAAAGTATCCAGGCAATGCAAGAATGGCCTCAACCTAAGACCTTGAAGAGCTTGAGAGGATTTTTGGGTCTCACAGGCTATTATCGTAAATTTGTCCGCAACTATGGCCGCATAGCGAAGCCCCTCACTCAACTCCTAAAGAAAAATTCCTTCTTCTGGAACGAGGAAGCACACTAGGCATTTACCGCTCTAAAAAACGCCATGTGTTCCACTCCAGTCTTAGCACTACCTGACTTCACCAAATCCTTTGTCATTGAATGTGATGCTTCGGGGACAGGTATTGGGGCGGTCTTAATGCAGGAAGGGCGACCTTTGGCCTTCACAAGCCAACAACTAAGTGGGAGGAATCTGGGCCAATCTACCTACGAAAAATAAATGATGGCCATCTTACATGCAGTCGAGACCTGGCGACCTTACTTATTGGGGCGACGTTTCCAAATCCGCATAGATCATCACAGTCTTGAATATTTTTTGGAGCAACGCCTATCCTCCCCACAACAAAATAAATGGCTCGCCAAAATGCTGGGATATGATTATGAGATCATTTACAAGAAAGGGAAAGACAATAGTGTAGCAGATGCATTATCTCGCCAATTTGAGGAAGAAAGTACTCTACTAGCAATTTCCCTCCCCATTCCAGAGTGGATTGAAGAGGCTCGCAAGGAATGGTTTTCACACCCCAGGCTATCCCAACTCATTTCTCAATTGCAGGTAGATCCAAATTCCACCAAGGGCTACTCGTGGCAGGATGATATTCTTCACTACAGGGACAGAGTCGTAATGGCACCAACATCCACCCTCAAAAGTCACATTTTGGCAGAATTGCACTCCTCTCCCATTGCAGGACATTTGGGCTTTCAGAAGACGTATGCTTGCACTAGAAGATCATTTTTTTGGACAGGCATGAAAAAGGACATCCTTACTTTCGTAGCAGAATGTGATGTCTGTCAACGCCACAAAGGGGAAACCGTCAACACACCAGGCACATTACAACCATTGCCCATTCCAACATTAATTTGGACGGAGGTTTCTATGGATTTCATTACAGGTCTTCCAAAGTCCGAGAACAAGTCAGTCATCATGGTGGTTGTGGACCGACTGTCAAAGTATGCTCATTTCTGCGCCCTACCCCATCCGTTTGCACCAAATTTGGTTGCTCAATCTTTCATGGATCAGATTTTCAAATTGCATGGCATGCCCACTTCTATTGTGTCCGATCGTGACCCGATCTTCACCAGTAATTTTTGGCAGGAACTCTTCAGGATACAAGGCACTCAACTAAAACTCAGTACTTCCTATCATCCGCAAACGGATGGTCAAACTGAAGCCGTCAACAAATGTCTAGAAACCTACCTTAGGTGTTTCACTTCAGAAAAGCAACACCTTTGGGTACAGTGGTTACCTCTGGCTGAATGGTGGTATAACACCAACTATCATGCCACCACCAAAATGACTCCCTATGAAGCAGTATATGGTCAACTTCTGCCTTCCCCTACTTCTTATCTCAAGGGGTGCTCCAAAGTACAAGCAGTGGATCAACTCCTACAACACCGCACAGCCATGCTCGCCCATCTTAGAGAGAATCTTCATCAAGCTCAGAACCGCATGAAGCAATAGGTCGACTAGCATCGCTCAGAGCGCCAATTTCAAGAAGGGGATCAGGTCTTTTTGAGGCTGCAACCATATACGCAAACATCACTCAAAGACAAGGGTTGTCAAAAGCTCTCACCAAAATTCTACGGACCATACCAAGTACTTCAGCGCATTGGAGAAGTGGCTTACAAGTTGGCTTTGCCACCTACTGCAAAAATCCATCCAGTTTTCCATGTATGGTGCCTCAAGAAAGTGATTGGGAACAATTGCCGAGTTCAAACCAGTTTACCTGAATTGGACGAAGAAGGGTCAATCTAGCTTCAACTCGAACAGGTTCTAGACACATGAGACAAGCACCTGCGTGGCCGCATGATTAAGGAAGTCCTCGTCAAATGGAAAGACACCTCTCTGGAAGATGCAACTTGGGAACCAGCCACTATTCTTCAGCAGTTTCCACAGCTTCAGCCTTGAGGACAAGGCTAGTCTTAAGGGGGAGGGCATGTTAGGGTCCCACCCTAACCACCTTATTTATGTCATGGGATCACGTCATAGTCAAGAGTCAATAAAGCCCATATTAATATTTGTAGGTGGTTAACCCACAATTAATGACGGGACCACAGTTAGTTGCAAATGGGTCGTAGTATTAGATAGATGGTATTAATAAAACCCACGGTATTGGCCCGTGGTATTGCATGTATGAGTCATATATAAAGGATAGAGACTCCCTGCAAGGAGCATCGTGTCTTATTTTGTAGTCGAGCTCTGCTCTATTGGAGGTTGCCCCCTCGAAGAGGCAAGTGAACATTACTCTCTGAATAATAAAATCATTGCTATTCTGTGTTTTGGGTATCTTTTCTTCGCATATTTTGTATTTGGGTATCATTTTGCAAGTTAAGAGCATAACAGTATTCCTAACGGTTAGATCTTGATTTGGTCATTAATATTTTATTCTTTTCCATTTTCAAGTTCAACCCAATACTTTGCTATAAATAAGAGGGTTTTCCATTCATTCTTCACCATGATCATTATCATCGTCACCATTTTCGTCTTCTTACATATGAGCTCCCACTTGACTTCATTCTTTGTTTTGGGTTTTTCACATATTGAGAGAGAGAATCGATCACTGAAGCATCAAGGACATCAAAGGACCCGTCCTACAGAGGGGGATTTGCAGACCCTTTTGTAGATCTCTTTCACTAGGTGTTATCAATAAACATTATTATTCATTTAAAATTCTTTCCATATTGGGTTATTACATTAGATTTCTATGGTTGTTTGTTGTTTTGGATCGTGTATATCATTTTGTTGCAGGTTTTTCTCATTTTATTATTGAATATCTGAAGCGTAAGTAGCCACAAATTGTTGTTAGGGTCACTTGTCACAAGTGACTTAAGTGTTTTTGGTACACCTTCCAAGAAATTTCATACTAAAAAATGGAAATTCCACTCAGTTTTTAGCTACATTTGTCGTCAACAAATGATGACTCTACCGGTGTAGTAATTTAGTTCCTGGGTAACCGAAGTTTCAGTAAATTTCAGGGTTTTCTGTAGCTATTTATAGCCTCTCAATTTGTATTTATAGTTTTCTTTTCTTTTTTCTATCAAAATTTCGGATTCTCATGGTTTTCTGCTTCTTTCCACAGGTGATAGGTACCAGCCAAGCAAGAGACGAAAAAAATTGTATGAGATCTGTCGACTGAGAGTCCCAGGAGAAAAACACATTTTTCAGCTCCAGATCTGCATTCCAGAGCACACTTTGTGGCGAGATATCAACGTTTTCCACTGTTTCCAGGTGAATATTTGTGTTTTGCATTTTTTCCAAGATTTTTTCGAGGTTTGCCAAGAGTGTTGTGTGTGGATTGCGATGGGTTTATCATCTTTGTTTTAGTCTCCCCTAGGCCTAGATTCTCTTATTTTTTCTCTTTGAGGAAGGAAAATCCCCCTAGGGTTTAGACTACACCTCCACCTTTTTAGGAATAGATTGGTTGGGTGAGGAGTCTAGGGTTTCAATATTTTCAGCCACTAGTTTTCAGGGTTTGATCCATTATTTTACAACACTTTTGGATAGGTTTATTTCACCTTTTCTCCCTTTAGAGTTTGGGTTTTTCCTTTCCCCCTTAGGATCCCCTTGAGTATCCTAGGTTTTGGAGCTTCATACCTATCCTTTACAACATTTTTCACCTCTGATTTTTGTTGTGTGTTTGCACCATTTACAACAGATTAGTGCCTCTAGATCTCAATCCCTTTGAAATTAGATATTTTAGGTATTTTATGTGTCTTTGAGCAGTTTGTTCTCCTTTCTTTCTTAGCCGCTTGATAGCCTTTTTTGGGTGGGGTTTTGTGTGCCTAATTCATTGTTCATTTTTCTGTCCTTTTCAACATTATTTATAGTCTTTCATCACTTTATTTCTAGCATCACATGGAATCATAAAACATGTTCAATCAACTCATCCATTTGACAAATCATTTTCACACACTCACACCCTAAGCGAACGTGATCTTGGTTAACACCACCAAGCCTAAACTTGAAACACTACACCTTAATAATTTAACACACATAGATTAAGACCACTTGGGCACCATGGCCAAACAATCTGTGTAGTTTAGGTGTAGAATCACTGGGATAGGCTTCCAATAAAACCCATCAATCACTTACATTGATAAATAGAAGTTGACATATTAGGGAGCTTAAAATCATTCACCATTACATGGTCCAATGATAGAGTGTGTCAGAAATCCGACTTAGAGGGATTTAGACTAGGTCATCGTTCAAGCGGTTCTCCTAAGGGCTACCCAACCTATGGCAGGGAATCCCATGCAATGGTTGATCACCAAGAAGCTCAAGACTCGACCACCCCTGTGGGATGCAGGTAATCATAGTAACCAATCTTAGGAAAACACCCTATAGGACTGGCTGTGGGAAGAAGTTGGTTCTCTACCCTACCTTTATCTAGAAAACTCTGCTTGCGGGTTTCAGATTCCGTCAAGTAAGAAGTTCTTTGGAAGACCATATGAAATAGTATATTTAGGATTGTTTGAGCATTTAGACCACCTATAGGCTAGAAGTATTTTTCTTTGATAATACATGCTTGCTTGTGTTAGAGAAACATCATTAATATAGTTAGTTTACATTTGGAACCACTGCATTAGGTGTTTGCTTGATGTTTGTTACTATTTTTCTCCTATCACCCTTTAGTCCTTAGAGTCATCATTGTCTTGACATCATTGCGCCCCCTAGACATTTTTTGTGGAGAATTTGAGGCCTTTGTCCTCATTTTATGTTAGGACATATTACTCCTCCCCTACGACTTATAGTTTATCCTCCCAGTCCTCCATCGGGTCCTCATTCTGACTCTGGTTCTACTGATTCTTCCAACTCTTCCTTTCATTCTGCCTCTTCTCAACCACGTACCTTCACCATTTCAGGTACCAACATGGGTGCGGGAAACCAAGGTGGTAACCCAACTACTAACTAGGGTAACCCTATGAGCAGAACCTCCACCGGTATGGTTACTCCTACTCCATTACTTCCTTTTATGGCTAGTTTGAGTCTCTCTTATTTCAACCATCTCATCAACGACCCACTTATCCATGACACCAATTGGCCAGCTATTCCCACCAAGCTTCCTTCTGACATCTCCAAGTTCGAAGGTAATCCTAGAGAAGATACCACAAATCATGTTTGGTCATTCCATATGTGGTGTCCATCCAATTCTGTCACTGAAGACTCCATACATCTTTGTCTTTTCCAACACACTCTTACTGGAGCTACTGCCAAGTGGTATGTCGATCAACCTAGGGCCACCCATTCCACTTTCATGACTTTTTCCAAATCATTTCTAGCCTATTTCCAGTTTCCTCTCTATTATGACACTGGTACCAAACTATTGAATTCTTTCCATCAAACTTTTGCCACTCGCCTATCTGACCATCTTCAAGAATGTCGTAGAAGGAGGAGCATATGTAAAGCTCTTGAATTCGAAGACCATGTCTATATCGATTGGTTCCTTAGATCACTTTGGCCTCCATTGCTAAAGATGTCACTTCTCACTTCCCCCAATCTAAGGAATATGTGCTCCAAGTAGCTTTGAAATTTGACCTGATTTACTCCCAATCAGGATATTTTTATACTGTTGTTGGGCCGTTAATATGCCATTATTATTATCACTTTTGAACACTTATTCCACCCATTTCTATTATTCTTCATCATGTAATTTATTATAATTTATTATATAAATCCATTTTATGATGATTTATGCTTCTATGAATGAATATTATTTAGTCTCCTTTATTTCTAATAAATTGATGATTATGCATGATTTTATCAATGATAGTTTTAATAAATCAGATGTAACATTATTCACCATTTTTAGCCTCCAAGATAATTTCCAGATTGAAGATTTGATCATTAAAAGTGCCAACTCAGAAATTCGCTGGAATAAGAAGTGACGGTTTTGCGGTTGAGATTCTGAGCAAATGAAGTCGAATCTGGAAAATCCGGAACATGGGTTTTGTCCAGAACGGACCCAATTAACTTTACTAAAGAACGGTTTGCTTCAATTCGGCTTGTACTAAGAGAAACGTAGGGTTCTTTGAGCACGATTTTCTCAAATTTATTGTTGCGGCCGTCCTCCAAATCTCAGCTGCAAAGCCAAATTCGTCTTGCTCTTGTTGAAAGCTAGATGGAAATATATATTCTTGTTTATCAATTGGTTGGAAACAATCCAATTTTGTAATAGAAATCATGTTGTACTTATCTTTATTTTAAATGCTCTCTAATCTCTCTTTATTTAAATCAGAACAGAGATCAGAGATGGGATGGATTTGAGGGATTCGAATGATGGAAAAATGATGGAATTGAGGATTTAGAATTAAGAATTCATGATAGGATAGGAGGAAGAAAGGATTGTTTCAGGCTGTAAGTCTCAAAGCTGCTGCTGCTGTAATGATTAATACCTGATTTGGGAGTTGTTCATTCTTTTCATCTGAAGTAGCCCAGCAGCATCCGCTGGCGGCTAAGGGCCCAGCCTCTGGTGGAGTACGCTGCTGCTGTGTATCATATCTTTACAATTGCTGCTGTGTGATGGTTTGATTTATTTCATATTCTTTTGAATTGCATTATTTTACAGTTTTATGTTTTTATAGTGTGCTGTTAGAATATTTTATGGAATTGTTTTATTGCACAAGTTGAGATTGAATCGCGTGGCTGTTCTTTTCCATCATAACAGAGATTATTATCCTTTTCAACTTATATAGTTATGCTGTTCATTTCAAATGTAAAGCTTCGCTGTTCATTTCAGATTGTTGGTTATTCGATTCCACTAATCATAGTTTGCTGTTCAGATTTATTAAATATGATTCGTTGTTTAATTCCTTTAATTATAAGTTTGCTGTCCATTGACTTCGCAGTTCAGTTTGGTTGATTAATTGCAAGAGTTTGCTTTTAAAGAGTTTTCCTAGTTTACTTTCAAAGGCAGCTTTAGTTCAATTTCGATTTCCTTTTGATTGCTTTAAAGCAGGACTGTCAACTGTAGAGAACATTGGTTATTGCTTCCTCGTTCCCAGATTGATTGTCTTGTTCCGGTTTGATTTGCATCAATATCTAGAGGAATGAGTTATTGCTACTGTATCCTCAATTGATGGTTGTTTGAGCGAATGATTTAGTTTTGAACATTTCAGTTTCTTGCTGTTCCAATTAGATTTTGTTTCCAGCTTTCATTTACTTTTGGATTTTGAGCACTATACTGCAAAACATTACTCTTGAGTAAATAGCCGCCTCAGACTGAGTACACTCTTGAAATAAAAAGTTGTCCCTGGGTTGATAATTAATGTGAAGGTAATTAGGAGTTCAAAAGACACCTTTTTATCGCTCCACATTTTGGCGCCGTTGCCGGGGAGAGTGTAGCCATTTCTAAAGAGTAGTGTGAATCTGATGAGTGCCTGCTAGGGAAGAGTTGGATCTTAAAAACGGAAGGTAAGAACCTGCGTGCGGAGCATGTAAAAGCCCTGCTCCACTGTCCGCTTTCCTAACAGATTTGCTGTTGCTTTGTTGGGTAGAAATAGATGTTTGAATTTTTGTGTGAATGAATTAAAAGAAAAAAAATAGAAATTTTGAAAAACAAATCTCATGATTTCTCTCAAGTGGTGATGTAAGCACCACCCATTTCACTAACCGATTGACATGAAAATTTGAAGAAGGGGCCTCGAAGAAACACATGAAGAACATCTTCTATTATGGTAAGAAATGGATCACATTTTTACTTTTGAATTTCCTATCAAAGATCTAGGAGGAGTGACACAAATGCACATAATTCCCCCATTGTCTCCACCAAATTTTCATGGTTTGACAAATGAAGATCCAGATACATTCTTATTTGAGTTCGAAATACTTTGTAGAGGATATGATTATTGTACTAATGATCAAAGATTGAAAGTGTTTCCTCTTACTCTAAAAGGAGCAGCTCTCCGATGGTTCATGAGCCTAGGTGGGAATTGCATCCAAACATGGGAGGACATGAAGAACATATTCTTGAAGAAGTACCAAGACTATTGCAAATCCAATGAAGATATTTTCGGTATGATACAAGGGGAAGATGAAAGTTTGGAGGATTATGTAGATCGATTTCATTATAACCTTCAAAAATCAAAGCATAAGCATTTGGAAAAAGAGATCTTAAAAACACTCATTCTTAAAGGAATCAAAGATGAATTTTTAGAACTCTTAAATCTGATAGGAAAAGGTGATGTTTTTCAGTTATCATATGATGATGTTTGTGAATTGTGCATAAGGTATTCAAGAGGAATCTCCAAGGCTGGTAAGAATTCTAGAGATGTTTGTTCTTTCTTTTCCAAATCTGCTACAAGAATAGGAGACATAAGAGCTGAAATCTATACTTTATTTGAAAATTTTAAAGTTGATTTTATTAGCTCTCTAAGTTCAAAATTGGATGCTTTGCAGGTTCGGAAAAATCAAGAATTTGATGAAGTGTTTTCCACTCATGACCGAAATGAGCAGTCCATAGATAGTTGTTCTTCCTTATCTAGGATGCAAGTAGCATATCAAAGAGATGAGGAAGATGAAACAAAGTCAAAACCATGGAAATCATGACCTACAGGTATGGTTCAAAACACTTCTTCTTCATTCTCTTACTTGCATAATCCATTATGGAATATTAATGTGTTAGGGCAGCCATGTCAATTTCAATATAACCACCAATCTTGTTTATAAGTTGGGCATGGTTCATCTTATGATGGCATGACTACTCTCCCTCATCTTGTAGCACAAGCATATTCTCCATATTTTTCACCAGCTCTTCCACAACATCCTGATTGCATACCAAATTCATCCACTCAACCCAATCAACCACATCATCACAATGCTCCATTCCTTACACATTTTCTTGCTCAACTAATTCCACACCCTCACCATAATAAACCAGTACAACATGCTTACAATGTTGAACTGCCAAATTTACCCACCCTTCCCACCCATTCTATCTCACATGCGCCATTAGAGAAAACTTATAATGAGATTCATAATGTTTCAAATTCAAAAATTGTAGAAGCTATGGAAGAAAATGAGGTTTCTTATAGTATGTATCAACAAGCTATTTTAAAAGCTCAAGAACTTCATGATCTGATGGATATGAGAAATCAAGAAAGTAATGGATACATTGAACATTGGTTTCACTCCATCATTTGTTTGCAACATCACTCTATGCTTCAACAATTTTTGATACCATTTTTTGAAGGGAAGTTGGCTTCTCATACCCTAATATCCATTAACATGCATTTTTCAAATTTGGGTATGTGCATACATGAAGCCCTATTTCGAAAATGGTTCCATTGGAAGTACTCCTATACGTAGTCATATTCATTTTTCAAATCAAAATAGGTTAGTGTAGAAAATAAAATAAATAAGGGAATAAATAAATGCATTTTGTTTTTTTTTTTAAAACTAGTTGTTTCTTTTGTTGCAACACGCTATTGAAATCAACATCGATGATAAGTGTTTCAATTCATTTGTGTATGTAGATGATTTATAATAGAAATAACAATTCTACAAACACTTATATTCATCTTTATCATCAATATGAAAAAATGGTTGAATATCATTTTTTTGGCTTGCGGGCTTGATGAGATTTCTAGAAAAACAATCGGGACAGTCATGTTTTGAGGGACCAAAAGTGAATATTTTTAAAACTTGTTTCTATACTAAGTAGCCCTTGATTTCTACTTTCCAACCCAATTTTAATCACTCAATTTGGATTTGAAACGGAAACGTTAGAACCAAAACATTGACAGGGTGTCTAGCAGGCAGCTCAGGAACAGAGTTGGGACAGTCAGTTTTTGGAGGCCTAAATAAATGAATTTTTAAAACCTGTTTCTATGGTAGATTCCCCTATGAATCTAGTTTCCAATGCAATTTGAATCACCCATTTTTGATATCGTATGGGGAAGTTATGACCAAAATACTGACTGTCTATCGTAAATCAGCACTCTTAAAACTCTGTCTTTCCGGCTGTTCTTTAAAGTATTTGACCTATCAATTCTTCTTGTCTTCAAAACCTGTTTCTATTGGAGATAAATAAATGAATATAATTTCATTTCCAATTTAAATCATTCGAATCCGACATCAAACGAAAAACCTATGCTTAAAACATTAACTGTTGGTCTGAGCTGGGTAATCGAAAATGACTCTGTTATGCAGGTTGTTCTAACTAAAATTGACATATCATATCATTGAATTTTTAAAACCTATTTCTATTGGAGATACGCCTTTGAATTATCTCTCATTTCGCTTTGGAATCACTCAATTTGGACGAAAAACAAAGAAGTTGTGATTAAAACACCGCTGGTTAGTATGGTCGACCACTGCTCTCCCGCAGGTGACAAATAAATTTTACTTTGTTATTTTCTTTGTGGATTTGTTATATAGAGTAACTACTTATTTGTTTTTTGCATAATTCTTGGATTAGGGGAGCCCGATCACCTCTCTTTCTCCATGATTTGATGTTTTATTGCAGGTAGACACTCGTTTTTTGCAGGTCTTGGGAAAATAAAGAAGGTCAATTTATGGACGAGTGATTTTTGAAAGAAATTTTAATGAAACAAAGGAATTTCATCCAAGTCATTACCCAACGGATTCATAATAGAAGAAATGAAGAATTGATTTTGATTTGAAGATTCATGTCTTGTCACTGCTGCCAAAACATTTTTCAAAAAGATCATTTTTTTTACATAATATCATAGCTGTTGTAACTTAATTTACATATTGTTTTTAAATAAAATGTTGTTTCTTTTCTAATTTCTCTTATATTTTGTGTTTCAGGTATTGCTTCATTCAAAGTGTAACTCATCCTCAGCATCAATGCCGTGAATAGCTAATTTGTTTTTTTGCATGTTTGCATTTTATGATTGTCCATTTTGCTGTTCCTTTCTGAATGGAACAACACTTCTGCAGTTTCATGTTTTGTTGTTCCTTTATGAATGGAACAACACTTCTACACTTTCACTTTTGTTCTTCCTTTCCGAATGCAACAACACTTCTGCACTTTCACTTTTTGTTGTTCCTTTCCGAATGGAACAACACTTCTACACTTTCACTTTTTGCTATTCCTTTCCGAATGGAACAACACTTCTGCACTTTTCATTTTTGTTGTTCCTTTTCCAAAGGAACGACACCTGCGTTTTTTCTATTCCTTTTCCAAAGGAATGACACTTTTCATTTTTGTTGTTCCTTTTCCAAAGGAACGACACTTGCGTTTTTGCTGTTCCTTTTTCAAAGGAACGACACTTGCGTTTTTGCTGTTCCTTTTCCAAAGGAACGACACTTTTAATTTTTGCTGTTCCTTTTCCAAAGGAACGACACTTGCGTTTTTGCTAACACTTTTCATTCTTGCTGTTCCTTTTCCAAAGGAACAACACTTGCATTTTTGCTGTTCCTTTTCCAAAGGAACGACACTTTTCATTTTTGCTGTTCCTTTTTCCAAAGGAACGACATTTGCGTTTTCACACTTTTTTGTGTGTATTTTTGCTTTTTTTGTGTGCATTTCCTTTGCTGTTCCCTACACGGAACACCACTTTTTGAGTGTTTTTGCTGTTCCTCCAAAAGAGCAACACTTTGAGAGTATTTTCAAGAGCAACCCTTCCTTCCACTTGTGGAATTATTATTAGTTCATCTCAACCACATTTTATTGATTCCCTTTCATGGCATGAAGTACACTATTTTTATGAAGACAAGAATTATGGATTCTTTTGAAGCAAGTTAATATCATTCATGTTATGATCTTTAACATGACAACTCCTTGATGATAGTTATTTTCAAAAGGGACACAATTATTTATATACTACTTTACTGCATTGTTTTCTGTTGTATGTGATACTGATTGATCATCTTAATACCATGCTGGTTCCACCCTTCTTGGTTATAATCTTCTCTGTCTATAGTAAACAAGGTTATGGGTATATTTTTTTTTTCTATTGACATGTTCAACTTCTTCCACCATCCCTACTCTTAAGGAGTACTGAGCCTCCCTCTTTTTATCATAAAAATGTGTAATAACAACAAAATTTTGTTCGCAGATGGAGGATAGGGGGTCTCATTACGAGCCAGCCTACCATGTTCATAAGGCTGTAACAAAGTGACATTCTCATTATGGCCACCACACCAGGGTTATGATCCACTAGATAACCAGATTATCCTTGGAACAGGAGGTCTCATCACGAGCCGGCCTGATCACTTCTGCTACATCCCAGTGAATGGCAGTGTGGTTATCTGGTTACCTCTCCAGCGCACTGGTCTCTTCTGTAAGAACAACACTGAAACTCTCTAGTTATAAATTGAGGATTCTGGCTCATATGGGTTAAAAAGCAACCCTACCGAGGCTATGAACGCTTGTTGGCACCAGAGGCTCTGCTTATGGTATTGAAGTTATATCTTATCGTCAATTATTACTATAATACCCTTTTCTTATTTTTTCTTTTTATCAGAGACGTTATTTCCTTAATTGTTTTTCCCTATTTTGAACCTTTATGCATGAGAAATTGTTTTATGATCAATCGCATCATTTTCAGCTAGCATACTATCAGTAAAGCATCTTTTTGGCATATTGTTGTTCTTTTTATCTTTTTCATTACTTATCATCAATTCTAAGCGTCCTATCTCTTATTCATAACTATATTTACATACTCTGCTCTCATTATAACCATAACTCTCGCTGTCCTATCATTGATAAGTGTACTTTGCTTCATTTACTGATATATTGTTCATTCATGTGCCTTGTCGTCACCATAACCCCTCTCATACGCTTTATGGTCATGGAATTCATTTTCCAATTGGAGGGGGGGGAATGTATGCATTATGGGATTGCATGCGATATGATTACTGCACTCTGCCATCACTTGTTGATTTGCCAAAATATTAGTATTGCATGTATACATAAGTTTTTCTGATTGAAATTTTTGCATGCATCTTATCTATTGCTTACACTATGGATTCAAAAACATTGTATGCAAAATAGTGATTTGTTTACAGGAGAACAACAAGTATGGGGGGAATTCTATTCGTAGCATGACCACACTATTGCAACTAACAACAGAGGCTTGAGCAACTCGCGAACATGAACATTTCTTCAAACATGATGTACTTACCTGGATCCCACCTTTTGCATCACTTTCAGTGCCAACTCTGCCTACATCAGTTTCAACAAATGCCAGTACATATATGTCATTCCACATTTTTCTTTTTGGAGGTAAAACTTGAGGTAAAATAGCATAATTTTCTGATTTATTACGAATTTAGGAGAATTTAATGAAATCCATTTTGAGCATTATTTATCATCCTTCATTCCACATCTTTACCACTTCCCCTTTTTCAGCGGCATATTATCTTTCAGTTCGGGGGAGTGTTTCTTTCATTCATTTCTTTCTTATGACCATGTCATTCATATTATTTATCATCCATTGCTATTCTTATTCATTCTCAACACCTCCATTATTCCATGTTGTTTTACACCAAGCATAGAATTCAACAGCTGGTAGCAACCACCTCTATTTGTTTTCTAGCATGGCATGAGGGCATGCTAATTTTTCAAAGAGGGGGAGGAATTGCTACGTATGATGGATGTTTTCTATTTTCTTTCTCATTTAAGGCATACAATTTCAGTATAGAAATTGATTTCCATAATATTTTTAAAACTATGAACTCAATTCTTGTGATTTTTGGAAAACACAGACGTATCATTAATAAAAACCCAGACAGTTTCAAGATAAATTGGTTCATAAAATTTCGGAAATCATGCACTTTCACCTACAGCCATTTTGTTTATATCTCATGATCCATGCATCAAAACAGTCTGATTTTTTAGATCATAAAGACATTCATATATTATAAATTTACTTGCCAAATTTCAACAAAAGCTGGTTTGTAGTTTTTGAGAAAATGGTTAATGAAGTTTGATGTTACTTATATCATATTTTGCTGCAACTTCATACATATAGTTGAATGTCAATGTAAAAATTGTTATGCCTTCATCAAGATTACTAAAAGTGAATATTCATTAATTAAGGAAGAATTCATTTGTTCTATCCATTTCATGAGCTGAGATGAACATATTTTTTATTGCTTGGTTAACACATGGGTTTTTGTGTTTGGGTTGCATGAGGACATGCAATATATTCAATTTTCGTTGCATGAGGACATGCAACATATTGAGTGTGGGGGTATGTTGGGCCGTTAATATGCCATTATTATTATCACTTTTGAACACTTATTCCACCCATTTCTATTATTTTTCATCATGTCATTTATTATATAAATCCATTTTATGATGATTTATGCTTCTATGAATGAATATTATTTACTCTCCTTTATTTCTAATAAATTGATGATTATGCATGATTTTATCAATGATAGTTTTAATAAATCAGTTGTAACATTATTCACCATTTTTAGCCTCCAAGATAATTTCCAGATTGAAGATTTGATCATTAAAAGTGCCAACTCAGAAATTCGCTGGAATAAGAAGTGACGGTTTTGCGGTTGAGATTCTGAGCAAATGAAGCAGAATCTGGAAAATCCGGAACATGGTTTTGTCTAGAACGGACCCAATTAACTTTAACAAAGAACGGTTTGCCCCAATTCGGCTTGTACTGAGAGAAACGCAAGGTTCTTTGAGCACGATTTTCTTAGATTTGTTATTGCGGCCGTCCTCCAAATCTCAGCTGCAAAGCCAAATTCGTCTTGCTCTTGTTGAAAGCTGGATGGAAATATATCTTCTTGTTTATCAATTGGTTGGAAACAATCCAATTTTGTAATAGAAATCATGTTGTACTTATCTTTATTTTAACTGCTCTCTAATCTCTCTTTATTTAAATCAGAACAGAGATCAGAGATGGGATGGATTTGAGGGATTCGAATGCTGGGAAAATGATGGAATTGAGGATTTAGAATTAGAGATTTAGAATTATGAATTCATGATAGGATAGGAGGAAGAAAGGATTGTTTCAGGCTGTAAGTCTCAAAGTTGCTGCCGCTGTAATGATTTTACCATTTAATGATTAATACCTGATTTGGGAGTTGTTGTTCATTCTTTTCATCTGATGTAGCCCAGAAGCATCCGCTGGCGGCTAAGGGCCCAGTCTCTGGTGGAGTACGCTGCTGCTGTGTATCATATCTTTACAATTGCTGCTGTGTGATGGTTTGATTTATTTCCTATTCTTTTGAATTGCATTATTTTACAGTTTCATGTTTTTATAGTGTGCTGTTAGAATATTTTATGGAATTGTTTTATTGCACAAGTTGAGATTGAATCGCGTGGCTGTTCTTTTCCAGATTGAAGATTTGATCATTAAAAGTGCCAACTCAGAAATTCGCTGGAATAAGAAGTGACGGTTTTGCGGTTGAGATTCTGAGCAAATGAAGCAGAATCTGGAAACTCTGGAACATGGGTTTTGTCCAGAATGGACCCAATTAACTTTATTGAAGAACGGTTTGCCTCAATTCGGCTTGTACTAAGAGAAACATAGGGTTCTTTGAGCACGATTTTCTCAGATTTGTTGTTGCAGCCGTCCTCCAAATCTCAGCTGCAAAGCCAAATTCGTCTTGCTCTTGTTGAAAGCTGGATGGAAATATATCTTCTTGTTTATCAATTGGTTGGAAACAATCCAATTTTGTAATAGAAATCATGTTGTACTTATCTTTATTTTAAATGCTCTCTAATCTCTCTTTATTTAAATCAGAACAGAGATCAGAGATGGGATGGATTTGAGGGATTCGAATGATGGAAAAATGATGGAATTGGGGATTTAGAATTAGAGATTTAGAATTAAGAATTCATGATAGGATAGGAGGAAGAAAGGATTGTTTCAGGCTGTAAGTCTCAAAGCTGCTGCTGCTGTAATGATTAATACCTGATTTGGGAGTTGTTGTTCATTCTTTTCATCTGAAGTAGCCCAGCAGCATCCGCTGGCGGCTAAGGGCCCAACCTCTGGTGGAGTACGCTGCTGCTGTGTATCATATCTTTACAATTGCTGCTGTGTGATGGTTTGATTTATTTCATATTCTTTTGAATTGCATTATTTTACAGTTTTATGTTTTTATAGTGTGCTGTTAGAATATTTTATGGAATTGTTTTATTGCACAAGTTGAGATTGAATCGCGTGGCTGTTCTTTTCCATCATAACAGAGATTATTATCCTTTTCAACTTATATTGTTATGCTGTTCATTTCAAATGTAAAGCTTCGCTGTTCATTTCAGATTGTTGGTTATTCGATTCCACTAATCAGAGTTTGCTGTTCAGATTTATTAAATATGATTCGTTGTTTAATTCCTTTAATTATAAGTTTGTTGTCCATTTACTTCGCTGTTCAGTTTGGTTGATTAATTGCAAGAGTTTGCTTTTAAAGAGTTTTCCTAGTTTACTTTCAAAGGCAGCTTTAGTTCAATTTCGATTTCCTTTTGATTGCTTTAAAGCAGGACTGTCAACTGTAGAGAACATTGGTTATTGCTTCCTCGTTCCCAGATTGATTGTCTTGTTCCGGTTTGATTTGCATCAATATCTAGAGGAATGAGTTATTGCTACTATATCCTCGATTGATGGTTGTTTGAGTGAATGATTTAGTTTAGAACATTTTAGTTTCTTGCTATTCCAATTAGATTTTGTTTCCAGCTTTCATTTACTTTTGGATTTTGAGCACTATACTGCAAAACATTACTGTTGAGTAAATAGCTGCTTCAGACTGAGTACACTCTTGAAATAAAAAGTCGTCCCTAGGTTGATAATTAATGTGAAGGTAATTAGGAGTTCAAAAGACACCTTTTTATCGCTCCACAACTGTCATTCCCGATCTGCCTCGACCTGGCCCTATTAATGCACCAGGGGAATCTCATGCAACTAATGGTATCGTTGGATCCATTTCACGCCCTCAACTTCAACCATATTCTCCACCTCCAATGAGTTATGGTCAACCTCGGGAGTGGACCAGTTCCTCTTACATCTATCCCCCTCCCAATCTTTCATAAGGAAATTCTTATCCATATCCCAACACGTCATATGCATATCCCTGTTCACATCAGCAAATGCCAGGGCCAACTATTTCTCCACTTGTTTATCCCAATGTTTCCCCCTCTCCTTATTATATGTTTGCATCACCTAGTGCTCCAACCCCACCGACATGAGCGCCCTAGCCCCCCATGCCTCCTCCACCTCATCCATATCAACAACCTTAGCCTTAAGGTTAATTGTATGCTCACCAGAGTGCAACCGATCCCCCCAATCCCAAGAAATGGAACAAGGGGAAAGGTAACTGAAACCAACAATCTCTAGGTCATCATGGTAACCAGGTTCCATCACCTAATGCACCTCAGGGAAACCAATGCAATCCCGCAACCGAGCAATAGGGTAGACAACCCAAGAAAAACAAAGCTCTTCGTATGAAAAAAACTTGTGCCTATTACGACATATATGACCAATATACTCATGAGTGTACCCTTTTAACTCAGATGCGTCAAGTATGGGAAGCTAAAGAAACTACTTCAAGAGGACAAAAACCCATAGCTCCACCTCCTCCTCCTCCTCCTACTTCATCTCAACCGATTGTGCTTACCAATCCTTTTCCTCATCAAGGATATCTAGCTGCTCAACCTAAACAAGGTCATGCAGCTCCCTAACCTCCACAATCTGGTCACAATGATTATCATATCCTTATGATGAACTCCGACGAAATCAACACCGAACATGTCAACCTTTAGACTCAATCACGCCAATATGACAAGCCAATTGTTAAGTCAACGACTGAGTCCCAACCCCAAGTTTCCACCAAGCCTCTATTGTCATTAAATGGTACCTTACATATCCGTTTTCCTAAGGTATAGGTTACCCCTAAGATCCCCAAAGGTCCATTACGTCAAAATGTTGCTTCTGCTAAAGCCGCCCATACCCATAGCATAGTAGTTGACTTGACACAGTCTCTTGTTGCCATGTCAACATTGGAAGTCCTCTAAAAAATCCCATCCCAATGGAAAGCTCTACTCTCTACTTTGGGTGATTTGGATCCTTCTGAAAATCATCTAATCATATTTGACATTAAAAAATCATAGCATCCCCCCCTTGCTTCATATGTTGGCTTTCAAATACTAGTCTCCATAAGAAACACCAATGTTCAATGGTGTATCATAGATGAAGGCACCTGCACCTTTGTGATGGATGATAGTGTTTGGAAGCAACTTGGTTCACCTTACATGTCCCCATCCACCATCTTTCTTTGTGCTTGGGACAGTCATCCCTCATAGCCCCTCGGTTTATATCACAACTTCGCTATCACCGTTTCTGGCAAGACTATCTATATTGACATTGAGGTCATTGATGCCCCATTATATTATAACATTGTCTTGGGATATAGTTACACCTATGTTATGTCAGTTGTTGCATCTACAATTTTCTGTAAGATGTTCTTCCCTCATAATGGAAAGATCGTCACTATCGATTAGCTGAAGTACTATGATCCTAAGTCTCATACTTCACCTCATTCCACTATCTCATCGATGACTGGAAATAATACTCTGTCGCCCCTCACCAATGTCTCACCTAGAGTCTACAAATATTCCACCTTGCTTAGTTCTTATTATGGTCCACAACTTACCCCTGCTGAGCCTAGCTCGTCCAATGTTTGTATGCTTCAAGTGTCACGAGCTGCTCACAAGCAGTCTAGTGTGCCTTCACAACAACCAACACCTCCACAACCTATTTTTCCTAACTCAACCTAGCCTTCAGATATTACTCCTCAAGGTCCACTTCCTTATGTTATTATCTTTCCTAGTCCTTTCCATCCCAGAACCGTTCCCTTATATCTTAACCATCTCAGAGCAGTTCGCCCAGGTTATTAGCATTCTTATTTCCACCCCCTGGAGTGTATTTTACACCTGTCATGGATACATTGAGTTTACCTAACATTATCTTGGGGATCCAGTCTAGTACATTGATCCTCCCACAAACACTCCCCGTGATCAACTCAAACCTTACATTGCTTTGACCCCTATTCAACTTGTCATTATTACCCCTTCCTTTGCTTCAGTTCTTCAACAACCTCAATACGAACCTACTCTTGTTGTGAAAGCATATCGTGAGAGGGGCAAAGCCAAAAAAATGGAACCAAAGACAAGGCACCCCGACCAACTCCAACTCCTTCTAAGCTACCAAAGCCTACTCCTCCATGTGCCTTGTGTGATGTTTTTGGTAATGCCACCAATAATTGTTTTGAACTCCCTAATATTAGGAATGTGGTCGTTGCTACCTTTCTTGATTCTAACATTCCTAAGGTCCATGCCACCTTACCCGATTCAGCTATGAATAAAATATCCTTACGCATGAATCACCCTTGTGCTTTGTGTGTGTTAATTATAGCCATTATTCTCATCACTGTCCTCGTCTTGAAGAATATCGTGATAGAATTCAAGTGCTTCACAAATTATAGGCCGCTCATAGTGATTACACCTCTCCTCTACCAGTGGGTTTTGGTCCCACCCCTATGCTAGAGTAGGAGGTCTCTCAACCACCCATCATGATCCCTCCTTCTGATGTTGAGATGACGGATAATACCACTCCTATTATCTTCTTGTCGTCATCCATGGGATTGATATATTGGGACTCTCTAGATGTATCATATTGTGATTCTATTGAACCTTCTTCGATGATCACTTTGGTCTCAACATCGGTAGATGTCACATACACTAGTCACGTGTCTCCCAGCATTGACGATGCGCACATGAACCTTGTCGCTCATGAAGATGCCTTAGGTAGCTCCTCTTCATCATGTGGTCTCTCTTCCTCTAGTCCTCCCATATTTCATTCGGATGAAGACATCATGGAAGGCATGATCACCCCTGATTATCCTTGGGATGATATACACCATCGTACGTACTTCTTTCTATTTCAAACCTATGATAAATATGTTGTGGAGTCCAACATTATCCTCACATATTTGTGAACCCATGAATTCACCCCCTATCTTCCTTATGATGATCGATGACATATTCGACACCAAGCTTTTTCGTTATCTCCTCATTAGTGACAATATTTATTGTCACAGTGTTGACACTGTCCTTTATCATTGTCTCACATATTCATTTTCTTCTTGGGTCTTTCAGATCGATCCATCATCCACATATCATATCAGTTATGACGATCGTCCTAGTCGCTTCTCCAGTAATCTAGCCTCGACAACTTGGTTTTCACCCCTTTGCATTCATTAGTCCACTCCAACGACATATGCATTGGATCTGCCACCAATAACTAGGCTAAATATGATGTCATGATAGGTTTGTTAGCCGATGTCCTTGATTGTCGTATCCTTCACCTTCATGTTTGTCTTGATTCCTTGCTACTTTTCATGCAATTGAACGACATTTTTGTGCGTAATCCTATCCTATTTAGAAGGTAGCTACGAGTTAAGCTTTTGGAACATGAATTTGAATCCATTACATTCAGTCACGTTCCTAGAGAAAAAAATAACTTTGTAGATACCATCGCAAATAACATTCTAGATTGGCATTTATCACATGTATATACAAGAATACATCCATAGCATAAACAAATGGTGAACCACAATCGTCACAAAATATGCATAACCATATTATGTATCATAATATCCAACATATAGTGTTTAGAATCCACTACTATAAATAGATTTGACATTCTCATTGCATGTTACAACAAAACAAAAATGGGTACCCACATGTCCCTATGCCTAATCATTATCATTCGGAGGCTCCTGAGCCAATGGCTCCATCCCACAAGCCCATAAGTCTCAAACTGCTTGACCAACCATAGCTATGTGCCTCGTGATACCTCACCATTTTGAGGGAAGACCAGTGCACTTATCTGTATACTGATCTTCTAACTCATTCCATCCAAGCTCTGTCACCTTGGTCAGTAGCACGTCGAACCTACAGTGGAGATCCTCCAGTAGATCATCACCATCTACTGCTATGATGTCGAACCACCCTGTTGTAGCCCCGGGCATTACGACTCGTTTTATATATCCTACCAGCTTCATTGGTGCTATATCTGCATACCACAAGTTTAGAAATCAATACCACATACACACATTTCCTAAAATTTAAATGCATCAAATGTATAGCAACTTTCACTTACCATCTAGACCCCATGCTCCTCCCGTCGGAAGTTGTAATTCAGGATCTCTCGAATAGTTCATTCAACTATTAGATAGTCATCTATGCACAATGGCATCTGGTCCCAATGACGATCCACAAACTCTCCTATATGCCTCCCAAAAGGTAGCACTAGATGTATCTCCCCTACCACCCCTAAGGGGGGAAATACTGTCGAAAAGTTTATGTCCTGAATAGTGATCTCGATCTTGTGCCCTTGTACTACAAAGGCCTCCTGATCTAGGTCCTAATAGCTCACAATCCTCGATAACAGGGGATCACCAGCCCTCATCAATGGGTTCTACGAGAACTGTAGCACCACAAACCGTGCTAGAACCCCTCTGACTGCTTGGTTTCCAAGTATCTTAGCACGAAGAGTTTCCAAATCCCATTTTTGCCATGACACCTTTAGCTCTTCCATACCTACAACATACCCTTATGTTTTGTTAGTTTAGAGCCAAAGGCATACATCACTTGTTCAAAGCTTCAGCTCAACAGAGACTACCCATCCTATTTTTCCTCTTAGCCTCGTACGTGGTACTTTCCCTCAAAACTACACTTGATTCATTTATTGGCCCATTTTCTAAATTCCAGAATGCAAAACAAGGTCCAAAAATTGCATTGCAACCATGAGGAAGAGCAGGGGTTTCCCCCAGTGAGATGCAATCCTAATCTAAAAATCTAATCCCCCAAAATTGATGAGTAAGTTTAGGCGACCCACCTCCAGCTTTCAGATCCCATTTTTGACAATCGGTTTGTCGCTACGATCTCCACAAGATTTAGGGCCTTCTCCTCCTCTCCAAATTATCCAACAACTCACTATGCAAATGAATTGGATTTGGGGGCAAGAAGCCCTTTTATAGGAAAACTCTAGTTTTTATGTCACCCATTGTGACCAAATCATAGCTCGGTATCATGAACCATCAACACTGTTAGAAATATCTCACTGATTTCTCTAATGGGTCTCCCTTTGTTTTTGGTAATTTGACACTTCACCAGGAAGCCATTTTTTCCATGAGGTCTCACTTTGTTGCCTATTAAAATCAAATTTCTTCTTTTGAGCTTCCCGTACTATGGTACAAATTTACCTGTGCACTGGTAGACTCACCTGTTTATTTTCATCGTGAGTAACCATTATTTACTCATGTTTTTATGGTCCCCTCTAGGCTTGCCCCACATGGCAGCGTCATTGAGCCACCCTTGTTTAGAGCATCAAAGATGAGTCACCCTTGCATCTATGGTGTCTTTTTTGAGTCCTATTGAGTCTAGTTACAGTGTTCCATACATATTTTTGTTCCATTCATCCCATCGTGCTCATATTTAGCCTCTAGCTACACTACTTTGTCTTTGAGAAGCCCTTGTATGAGTAATTGACCATTCCTACTAGAATTGAGTCAGTCGCTGCCAGGTCAGCTATGAATATTATGCTTTGATAAGGGAAGTCTTCAGTCTGACACTCATCTTGTTTCCTTCCATCATCATCCATGGTATTAGTCCATCAGTCACTTTACTATGATCCCTTGTGCCTTTGTTGAGGATTCCTCATTGCCTTAAGTCTGGTGAGCCCTCTTCTGACTCACCTGTTTATTTTCATCATGAGTAACCATTATTTACTGATGTTTTTATGGTCCCCTCCAGGCCTACCCCACATGGCAGCATCATTGAGCCACCCTTGTTCAGATCATCAAAGATGAGTCACCCTTGCATCTATGGTGTCTTTTTTGAGTCCTCTTGAGTCTAGTTATAGTGTTCCATACATATTTTTGTTCCACTCATCCCATCGTGCTCATATTTAGCCTCTAGCTACACTACTTTGTCTTTGTTGGCCCTCAGTTTTGGTCTATTTTTGCTTAGGGAAACCTACTTAATCCTTATATTTTCCATCCATTTTCCATCAGATCCATTTCATTTTGATATATTTTATGCATATTCAGGTGTTTAATTTTAATTTTGCAATTTCTAGAAGCTTTTATGAAAATTGAGTTTCAAGTGCAATTTTGGACTGAATCAGAAATTCTCGTAATAGCTATGTGGATGACATATTTGCAGGACACTTGGGCTCGAGTTTGATGCATGGATGGACAGCTTGGGAACTAGGACTAAGCTAACTCCACTTGGTTTGGCCAGAACAAGCTTTATTAGGCCTGGTCAAGGCTGGTCAAACATGACTAGTCACCAGAAAATCCCTAGGAAATAGGGCAGTTTTGAGATTTTATGGGATTGACCATATTTCTTGGGATGGATTAGATGAGTTTGACTTAGATAGGTGGATATGAGTAGATATGAGTGTTAGAGATAATATAGATCAGTTTGTTTCATTAAACCTCTATTTAAAGCCAAGACTTTGATGGCTTTTGTAATGGAAATTTGTATGTAACTTTTGTATAATTGGAGTTGGGAGCTAATTTGAAGAACATGTTTCGTTTCAATTTGTTGTTCATGCTTGGTTGATTTACTGAAGTTGTTGTAGCTGAGATTTCTTCAAGTGTGCAAGGCAAGGGTGGAGGGCCCCCACACCAAGTTAAGTACACTTCTTGGTTCAATTTTCATAGTTTTCATAGATTAGTTCTTGTTTCAAATGTATTTAGACGTGTGATGATTGTTGAATGAATATTGGTTTAATTCTAATCTACTTATGAAGGGACACAAAGGAATTTAAGTTGAATTCCCCTTCTATTTGATCTTGAACTAAAACTGAATTTCATTCTCCATTTCTCATTTGAAGTTATTTATGCATTTCTGGTTTGAAGCAATGGTGATTGTGATATAGTAGGATTGTGAAGAAGGAAAATTTGGACCTCCTTAGTTAGGAGCATCTTCTTCTACATCTTCTGCATCATAAACCATTGTTAATTAGTGCTCTTAGAGTTATCTTCATGAAAGTAGTATTGTAGGGAAGGACAACCTGGTTCTCCTAAGTTAGGAGGCTCTTCCCTCATATATTACATAAGTGAATTAGAAATTGTTAAAATAGGTTTATATTTGTAATATGTACTTCTTTAAATCTTCAAATTTTATCTTCTAAACTTGATTATATCTGATGTCCATATATAGTGGATTTGCCTCCAAGTTTTACAAACCCGGATTGATAATTAAATACTTGTGTTAATTTAGTCAATAAATTAGCCCAACACTATGGTACAACTTTACCTGTGCACTGGTTGACACACCTGTTTATTTTCATCATGAGTAACCATTATTTACTCATGTTTTTATGGTCCCCTCCAGGCCTGCCCCACATGGCAGCATCATTGAGCTACCCTTGTTCAGAGCATCAAAGATGAGTCACCCTTGCATCTATGGTGTCTTTTTTGAGTCCTCTTGAGTCTAGTTACAGTGTTCCATACATATTTTTGTTCCATTCATCCCATTGTGCTCATATTTAGCCTCTAGCTACACTACTTTGTCTTTGAGAAGCCCTTGTATGAGTAATTGACCATTCCTGCTGGAATTGAGTCAGTCGCTGCCAGGTCAGCTATGCATATTATGCTTTGATAAGGGAAGTCTTCAGTCTGACACTCATCTTGTTTCCTTCCATCATCATCCATGGTATTAGTCCATCAGTCACTTTACTATGATCCCTTGTGCCTTTGTTGAGGATTCCTCATTGCCTTAACTCTGGTGAGCCCTCTTCTGACTCACCTGTTTATTTTAATCATGAGTAACCATTATTTACTCATGTTTTTATGGTCCCCTCCAGGCCTGCCCCACATGGCAGCATCATTGAGCCACCCTTGTTCAGAGCATCAAAGATGAGGCACCCTTGCATCTATGGTGTCTTTTTTGAGTCCTCTTGAGTCTAGTTATAGTGTTCCATACATATTTTTGTTCCATTCATCCCATCGTGCTCATATTTAGCCTCTAGCTACACTACTTTGTCTTTGTTGGCCCTCAGTTTTGGTCTATTTTTGCTTAGGGAAACCTACTTAATCCTTATATTTTCCATCCATTTTCCATCACATCCATCTCATTTTGATGTATTTTATGCATATTCAGGTGTTTAATTTTAATTTTTCAATTTCTAGAAGTTTTTATGAAAATTGAGTTTCAAGTGCAATTTTGGACTGAATCAGAAATTCTTGTAATAGCTATGTGGATGACATATTTGCAGGACACTTGGGCTCGAGTTTGATGCATGGATGCACAACTTGGGAACTAGGACTAAGCTAACTCCACTTGGTTATGCCAGAACAAACTTTATTAGGCCCAGTCAAGGCTGGTCAAACATGACTAGTCACCAGAAAATCCCTAGGAAATATGGCAGTTTTGAGATTTTATGGGATTGACCATATTTCTTGGGATGGATTAGATGATTTTGACTGAGATAGGTGGATATGAGTAGATATGAGTGTTAGAGATAATATAGATCATTTTGTTTCATTAAACCTCTATTTAAAGCCAAGACTTTGATGGCTTTTGTAATGGAAATTTGTATGTAACTTTTGTATAATTGGAGTTGGGAGCTAATTTGAAGAACATGTTTCGTTTCAATTTGTTGTTCATGCTTGGTTGATTTACTGAAGTTGTTGTAGCTGAGATTTCTTCAAGTGTGCAAGGCAAGGGTGGAGGGCCCCCACACCAAGCTAAGTACACTTCTTGGTTCATTTTTCATAGTTTTCATAGATTAGTTCTTGTTTCAAATGTATTTAGACGTGTGATGATTGTTGAATGAATATTGGTTTAATTCTAATCTAATTATGAAGGGACACAAAGGAATTTAAGTTAAATTCCCCTTCTATTTGATCATGAACTAAAACTGAATTTCATTCTCCATTTTTCATTTGAAGTTATTTATGCATTTTTGGTTTGAAGCAATGGTGATTGTGATATAGTAGGATTGTGAAGAAGAAAAATTTGGACCTCCTTAGTTAGGAGCATCTTCTTCTACATCTTCTGCATCATAAACCATTGTTAATTAGTGCTCTTAGAGTTATCTTCATGAAAGTAGTATTGTAGGGAAGGACAACCTGGTTCTCCTAAGTTAGGAGGCTCTTCCCTCATATATTACATAAGTGAATTAGAAATTGTTAAAATAGGTTTATATTTGTAATATGTACTTCTTTAAATCTTCAAATTTTATCTTCTAAACTTGATTATATCTGATGTCCATATACAGTGGATTTGTCTCCAAGTTTTACAAACCCGGATTGATAATTAAATACTTGCGTTAATTTAGTCAATAAATTAGCCCAACACTATGGTACAACTTTACCTGTGCACTGGTTGACTCACCTGTTTATTTTCATCATGAGTAACCATTATTTACTCATGTTTTTATGGTCCCCTCCAGGCCTGCCCCACATGGCAGCATCATTGAGCCACCCTTGTTCAGAGCATCAAAGATGAGTCACCCTTGCATCTATGGTGTCTTTTTTGAGTCCTGTTGAGCCTAGTTACAGTGTTCCATACATATTTTTGTTCCATTCATCCCATCGTGCTCATATTTATCCTCTAGCTACACTACTTTGTCTTTGAGAAGCCCTTGTATGAGTAATTGACCATTCCTGCTGGAATTGAGTCAGTTGCTGCCAGGTCAGCTATGCATATTATGCTTTGATAAGGGAAGTCTTCAGTCTGACACTCATCTTGTTTCCTTCCATCATCATCCATGGTATTAGTCCATCAGTCACTTTGCTATGATCCCTTGTGCCTTTGTTGAGGATTCCTCATTGCCTTAACTCTGGTGAGCCCTCTTGACTCACCTATTTATTTTCATCATGAGTAACCATTATTTACTCATGTTTTTATGGTCCCCTCTAGGCCTGCCCCACATGGCAGCATCATTGAGCCACCCTTGTTCAGAGCATCAAAGATGAGTCACCTTTGCATCTATGGTGTCTTTTTTGATTCCTCTTGAGTCTAGTTATAGTGTTCCATACATATTTTTGTTCCATTCATCCCATCGTGCTCATATTTAGCCTCTAGCTACACTACTTTGTCTTTGTTGGCCCTTAGTTTTGGTCTATTTTTGCTTAGGGAAACCTACTTAATCCTTATATTTTCCATCCATTTTCCATCACATCCATCTCATTTTGATGTATTTTATGCATATTCAGGTGTTTAATTTTAATTTTGCAATTTCTAGAAGTTTTTATGAAAATTGAGTTTCAAGTGCAATTTTGGACTGAATCAGAAATTCCCGTAATAGCTATGTGGATGACATATTTGCAGGACACTTGGGCTCGAGTTTGATGCATGGATGGACAGCTTGGGAACTAGGACTAAGCTAACTCCACTTGGTTCGGCCAAAACAAGCTTTATTAGGCCCGATCAAGGCTGGTCAAACATGACTAGTCACTAGAAAATCCCTAGGAAATAGGGCAGTTTTGAGATTTTATGGGATTGACCATATTTCTTGGGATGGATTGGATGAGTTTGACTTAGATAGGTGGATATGAGTAGATATGAGTGTTAAAGATAATATATATCAGTTTGTTTCATTAAACCTCTATTTAAAGCCAAGACTTTGATGGCTTTTGTAATGGAAATTTGTATGTAACTTTTGTATAATTGGAGTTGGGAGCTAATTTGAAGAACCTGTTTCATTTCAATTTGTTGTTCATGCTTGGTTCATTTACTGAAGTTGTTGTAGCTGAGATTTCTTCAAGTGTACAAGGCAAGGGTGGAGGGCCCCCACACCAAGCTAAGTACACTTCTTGGTTCAATTTTCATAGTTTTCATAGATTAGTTCTTGTTTCAAATGTATTTAGACGTGTGTGATTGTTGAATGAATATTGGTTTAATTCTAATCTACTTATGAAGGGACACAAAGGAATTTAAGTTAAATTCCCCTTCTATTTGATCTTGAACTAAAACTGAATTTCATTCTCCATTTCTCATTTGAAGTTATTTATGCATTTTTGGTTTGAAGCAATGGTGATTGTGATATAGTAGGATTGTGAAGAAGGAAAATTTGGACCTCCTTAGTTAGGAGCATCTTCTTCTACATCTTCTGCATCATAAACCATTGTTAATTAGTGCTCTTAGAGTTATCTTCATGAAAGTAGTATTGTAGGGAAGGACAACCTGGTTCTCCTAAGTTAGGAGGCTCTTCCCTCATATATTACATAAGTGAATTAGAAATTGTTAAAATAGGTTTATATTTGTAATATGTACTTCTTTAAATCTTCAAATTTTATCTTCTAAACTTGATTATATCTGATGTCCATATACAGTGGATTTGCCTCCAAGTTTTACAAACCCGGATTGATAATTAAATACTTGTGCTAATTTAGTCAATAAATTAGCCCAACACTATGGTACAACTTTACCTGTGCACTGGTTGACTCACCTATTTATTTTCATCATGAGTAACCATTATTTACTCACGTTTTTATGGTCCCCTCCAGGCCTGCCCCACATGGCAGCATCATTGAGCCACCCTTGTTCAAAGCATCAAAGATGAGTCACCCTTGCATCTATGGTGTCTTTTGTTGAGTCTAGTTACAGTGTTCCATACATATTTTTGTTCCATTCATCCCATCGTGCTCATATTTAGCCTCTAGCTATACTACTTTGTCTTTGAGAAGCCCTTGTATGAGTAATTGACCATTCCTGCTGGAATTGAGTCAGTCGCTGCCAGGTCAGCTATGCATATTATGCTTTGATAAGGGAAGTCTTATGTCTGACACTCATCTTGTTTCCTTCCATCATCATCCATGGTATTAGTCCATCAGTCACTTTCCTATGATCCCTTGTGCCTTTGTTGAGTATTCCTCATTGCCTTAACTCTGGTGAGCCCTCTTCTATCGACTTCAACACATTTCTTCCAGAAGTGTGGTCTAGAGGGCAGTGTACCTTGGTTCCAACCTTCATATTTTTTTGTTGCCTCAGATCAAGCAAAAGGAATCATCATTTCCCCTTGACTTGGTTGTTTCTCACATGCTCGACGTTAGCTCATTATCACACGACTGAGAATCGTACACTTGATGGTCTGGTAATCCATATGATTGTATCAGTTTTTCCCAGGTGCAAGTGATATGTTCCATACCTCATGAGCGGTGGACCTTTAGATAGCCCCCTACATGCCCAAATGTATACAAATTATGATCCATCCTCAGATGCAGTTCCACAGATTTGATGGGTTCGGTTTTAGACACTTGCAGCACCCACAACATGCATGTTTACTTCAAATGATCCATTCGTATCTTCAGAGCTCTTTCCTGTTGAGCAGGGCTTCTTTGGTTGCAACTCCCCCCTCACCATGTTAGCTTGAGGGGAATTATGTCTCATGTACTCAGATGTTTATGCATTTAGTCCTAGCCTATGTCTTTCTAGGCGCATTATGTATATGGGATTCATTTTATTATTTTCTAGCCCATTGATGCCAACATATCATGTATCATGTACTATGTAGCTCAGTCCCACATTGTTGGGCTCACCATTATTTTTTGTACTCTGTTATCTCGGCGGGTATAGGTATGCCTCCCCCACCTCATTTGATATCATGTACTCCAAAATAAAAGGAGTCTTATATCAATTTAGTAAGTATCGCCCCCTCCATTCCTTTGTCCTTCCTTGCATTGCTTCAATTATATATCTCTCTCTCTCTCTGCCTCCCCTTTGGTGTCTCGTGGAAGTGTTACCTACAACGTATTTTGGTCATAAATTTTCTCCTAATAATCATACATTGGTGGGAAATTTGTTATCACCAAAAAATGATCACCTAGCCATTTCTAACTAGGCGAATTGAAATACGCCATGTAGGATTAATTTTACCATAGTAAAATCACTTTCACCACGAGAAATAATTTAATAAACCATTTTTATTAGATTATTTCTTATTAAATTTAAAAAACGCCATGAGAATAATTGAATGAATCATTATTTATTTAATTTTCTCTAGGAATAAATATTAATCGCTATTTGATCATTATTCCTTGTCACATTTGACTAAATCACCTAAGAATAATTAAATAAACCACGATTTATTTATTATTCCTTAATTCTAATATTGGAATAATTGTTAAATCACTATTTAATAATCACTTCAATTTCACACCATTCTTAATCCTTGTGAAATAATTAATAATTCATTTCATTTGTTAATTATTTCTAAATAAAGATATTTGACCATTTTGAATATCTTTTCCTTCTCCAAAAAATATAATAAAGTATTTCTAATGGTTAGATCTTGATTTGGTCAATAGTATTTTATTATCTTCCATTTTTGAGATCAATCCAATACTTTGCTATAATTAATAGGGTTTTCAATTCGTTCTTCACCATGATTATTAGCATTGTCACCATTGTCATCTTCTTATATCTTAGCTCCCACTTGAGTTCCATTATTTTTTTTGGGTTTTTCACATATTGAGAGAGAGAATCGATCACTGAAGCATCAATGACATCAAAGGACCTGTCCCACGGAGGGGGATTTGCAGGCCCTTTTGTAGATCTCCTTCACTAGGTGTTATTAATAAAGATTATTATTCATTTAAAAGTATTTCCATATTGTGTTATTACATTGGGTTTGTATTGTTGTTTTCTATTTTGGATCGCATATGTCTTTTTATTGCAAGTTTTTCTCATTTTATTATTGTAGATCTGAAGCATAAGCAACCACAAATCATTGTTAGGGTCAATTGTCACTAGTGACTTAAGTGAGGTTTTTTTGGTACACCTTCCAATAAATTTCATACTAACAATCAATGTGTATTCCAAAAAGGTTAGGTGATAAGAGATACATTTGATTGAATTTGGTATTGCATTTAATTTCTTCTAACTAACACTTAATGATTCTAAACTTGGAAATAACGTACAATCTTTTCATAACAACACTCAACTCGAGAGGAACTAATATCTCTTCCATCCTCTTCCATAGATTTATCCTAGGAACTGTTAACACCCAGGTTGTTCCCTATGACTCCCAAGGGAATACGACCGGGGTAACCACTAACCAATCTTTGGATTATAGTGCCTAGCCACACTGTAATCAGAGAGGGCTCTCTCTTTATAATTTGTCTCTGTTCTGTGGAGATTTTAGGCTAGATATGAAATGAGGGTGCTTAGTTTTATGCTTTGGTTGAGGGATATCTTTCTGTACTTGAAGTGTGCAATCTGCAGATGAGTTTATTTCATTGGGCAATGGAGTCTGTGGCTACAAATGTTTAGAAACCTTGAGATGATTTACTGAAATTACAGGGCCATTTAAATACTTCATATAACAAAGTTAGATTATGATGGTGACATGTGAACAACCAGTGAAAAGCATTCAAGAATTTTCCACTGAGCTGGGGTGTGGGAAAGAGATAGATGCCTCAGGAGCAAACTTGAATTCCTGAAAATATTTATCACAGTGAAAGATATAGCTTGAAAGTGTAGCAATTAAGAATTACACCTCATTTACTCTATCTGAAGAAAACATTTATAACAACTTAGATTGAGTTCAGGGTGATCTATGATCAAATCCTGGAACTATTCTTTTACTTTGCCATTAAGTGTAAAAATTCATAAACATGAAAGAAGATGAAAGACGAGAAAACATATAACACAAAGTTTTAAAGAAGACTTATTGTGCTATGAAACATGCAGGAATCCTATAACATTCAGCCAGCCACCACAGTGCATCAAGGAACACAGAGCTTTGGAAATTCCATCCACCTTTTGTATTATTTCTCTGAGAGTTGTACAGCAACGGAAATATAGAAATGAAATCAACAACAACCCTTGCAAACTCATGCAAAGGGGACTTTATAGAAATGTTTATACAAAAATATCTCAGGCATTGAGTCATCTGAGAGAGAAATATCTTCATTACTTCGTACAGAAAAGTAGAAAAGAAGTTATTACAGCTTTGAATGCAACATAACTGCTCTTTAAGTCTGTCAGAGGATATTTTGACCTTTGGAGGTCACTGAGTCGGTTGGAACGCTTTGCTTTAATGCTGGAAAATGTGCCTTTACGTTTGCTGCGCTGTATCTTCTCGGCCTTGCCACCTGTGACTGTGCTTGCTGCTGTGGTGACCGCATAGCCCTGCTGAGTTGGCTCAGCCTTTCATCTTTCCTTTGTATGCTGATCTACCAAAATTTTCTCTGTGTATGATTACTTATAAATTTGCAAAACTTGACATTACAGGTTCTGGCTTGATAATATTAGCTGTGTCAATCTGTTCCAGACTTCCTGTGTGGGCAATTGGTGCTTCACAATTGCCTCTATGGTTTCATCTGCTTCTGTATATTTATAGAAATTTGGAGGCACATCGAACAGATGATTGATCTCGTTCATGATGAAAAACAGGTTTTCCACCCTATTGTAGAGAGTTTGCCCTGATGCTAGCCCTGATTCTGCTGAAGTGCTGGGCTGTCCTGCAATTTGACTTGCAGCCAAGGCATTGACCCTTTTAGCATAATTTTCATGGGTAAGCAGTCTTCCCACACTGCTTAGTATGCTGGGGAGGCCTCTGTTTTGTAACACCTGAAACCTGTCCATGAACCTGTTGATTTCGGTCTGCATATCTTGGGTTCTCCTTTCTAATGTTCCAACCAAGTTTCTTAATGTCAGGACCCTTTTAACCATTGAGATTGTCTCAGTCCTGTGAGCAATTCCCATGGTGGTCAGTTGAGAGCTTGTCCTGTCATTCAATATGTTGATCATCCTATTGGCAGCATCAGGCATGTTGCCAAGGCTTGCTCTTGCTCTGTGTATCTCCCTATTTGCCTTTGTAATGAGTGCTGACTGTTCATCTATGGTCTCAATGAACTGCCACTGATCAGTAATGGACTGGCCAATATTGGCCCATAGGACTGTTTTGAGCTCTGTTGTCACCTTATCTAGTGTGAGCTCTTTCTCAAGCTCAGTTATTCTCTTTTTGAGAGCTTTTATATCTCTTTCCTTCTCAGCCACATTCTGTTTGCTTTTATCATACCTTTCATTTACTTTAGCCAAAGATTCCTTGGCTTGATTAAGCTCTAACATTTGAGCTTCCAGGACTTGAATCTCATTCTGAAGATTCTGCATATCCAGACTATGAGTCTGCTCTGTTGTTGGTGCAGCTGTCGATGTAGTTGGTGCTGTAGGTTCTGTTTGCTGAGGAGGAGGAGCAGTAGTTGGAGCAGCTTCCTCAAGGTTGATTACCTCAGGAGGAGGCTGGGAGGTTTGACCTTCTTCTCTTTGTTTCAAGGCTGCTTGTAGTGCTGCTTTTGTAGCCTCCGATTCTCCCAGTTTTTCTTGGGTTTGGATTAGCTGCTTGTACAGAGATACCAACAAGGTTGTGGCCTCTTGATCATGTCTTTGCTGGGCAACATCATCTGTTTGAGGGTGAATTGTGGCTGGGAGTTTGATCTTTCTCCTCAAGGCTGCCATGTCTGCATCCCTCAACTTTAATATCTCTTGTATGCCCTTGATATCTTTGAGATCATGCCCAATCTCTATGATGATGTCTTCTAAGGACCTAATTCTGTTGTCCTTTGCTTGAGAGGATGCTTTCTCCAACTCAAGCTGAGCAGCTGTGTTGTTAAGGCTATTTTGTAGCCTGTAGTTATCCAATGTTTGGTCTGCCAGGGAAGCATAGACCATCTCACCCGTTTGCTTATGCAGTTCTATTTTGTCCATTGGGTGGATATCCTTGGCAAGGACCTCCAGGTTAGTCCTCAAGTAGTCAGAGGCAGATTGGGGCTGCACTGTTGTTGGCATAAAATGACTCATGATCATTTTGCCTTCCTGCACATCATATGCAGACATGAGTCTTTGTTGATTGGTGGGAGCCATGTTTAACAGATGGTTATACAGCTGTATCTTGATGGGCTCATTTCTCCTCTTAATGTCGATGAACTGCTGTTTAATGCTGAGTCCACCTTCCCTTTGCTGATTTAAGGAACTCACTTCTCCTCCCATTGCTCTATCCTGTTCCTGTTGAAAGGAACTTGCTGATGCTTCCCTGCTGGGTGGGACCATACCAAAAGATTGTCCCATTGGCATTTCTTCCTCTGAGAAGGGATTAATTCTCTGTCTTTTCTCCCCATGAGTTGCTGATGTTGTAAGGGGAGTCTCTCTGTCCCTTTTCCTGCTTGTATCCTCCTTTTGTGGAGTTTGGAGGATTGATGCCTCAGCTGAAGTTTCTTGCCTTGGAGGCACAGTTTGTTCAGTGGATTTAGGGGCTTCCACTGTTTGCTCTTGCTGGACAGGCTGCTCCTGTCTTTGTTCTTCCTGCTGTTGGTGTTGTGTTTGTTGCTGCACTTCCTGCTGCATCATTTCTTCTTGTTGTTGCACTAGTGTTTCCATTTGCTCTTCAGTCATAGGAGGTGGCTGTTCCATCTGCTTTTCTTTGCCTTTGCTGGATGTCTGTGGAGTATTCATGGCAGCTTGCTGATGTGTTGTTGAGGATGAAGCAGCTGCTCCAAGTTGTCTTTGATATGAGAGGGGGACCTGTCCACAAGTTTCCAAGTCAGCTTCTTTTTGAATATTTCTAGCCTCTCTTTCTATCAGCTCTTCACTAGTAATTTCCTCTTCTAGGGTGCCCTTTTTCCAGCTCAATGCATTGGCATACTGCTCAATCTCAGGCAGCCTCATATGTGAATAGGTACCCAATTTGTATTTTATCCTCCTGAGGGAAACAAAATGATTGGGGTCATAGGGTATCCACTCAAAACTAGTTTGCAGTTTGAGGGCCTCTAGGATACTATTTGCCTCTTTCCATCCCTCCTCTCTTCTGTTATATAGGAAAGGGCCCAGCTGGCTCCTTACCTTCAACTGTGCCTTCTTGTTCTTGCTTTGGAAGTGGAGGTAGTCGGCATTCCCAAATTGCCTGAAGTATTCTAGGGCAAAAAGTCTCATAGGGACATACCTTGGCAGCCTATAAGGCTTCAACTCACAGCCATATATTCTGATCACTGTGTGGTGTTGGTAAAAGTACCAATTACCAATGCTGTAGGTTTTGGAGAGATGGAGAACTCTCCTCATGTCATCAGTTAACCTTGGAGGAGAAACACCATACAATAATGTCATAGCTGGATGAATGAACAAGTCTATGAACTCACAGTATGTGTATGGTGATATAGAGGTGCAATGAAAAACTGAGGTCCAAAACACAACTGATCTTGGATTCCCCTGGGCATTAACTCGCTTCAGGGGAATGATGAAGCTGTCTGGTTGATAAAACAAGAATAGATGGTAAATGTATGAAGTGTATTTGAACAGTCTCTCCCTTTGCAGATTCATCAGCTGGTCATGGATCCTATCTGCGATATATGTGGCATAGTCATAATGTACAGCTGGAGGCTTTCCAGGAGAGAATATAGACAACATTGCCATTATACTATCATCCACATCCTCCACTCCCCTGAACCCTAGGTCATAGCTGATCAAATCCACTAGCATTCTGCCCAATTCATTTAAGTATGCATATCCAATAGGAGGAGTTCTGATGGCTTCAGAGCTTGTTTGTATGAACAGCTGATTGATTTTGATGATCTGGTCATTTGACAACTTAGTCCCCTTCTTTATCAAGTTCTGCATGTAGAGGGGGGTCAATGGTTTTGCAGTGTGGAAATGCAGCATCTCATTTAGGCTCTCTGGGGTGATATGGAACAGAATTGAGCCTGTGGGGCTGAGAACAGCTCTTTGGCATGGATCATAGCACTCCTGGCATCTGTGGATCAATTCTGGCATAGGATTTACCTGGGGGAGGTTGTAGATGGGCAAGTTTGAGTCCCAAATGCCTAGGATATCAGCTCCACTAAGGTGCTGGGATTTCAACTCATTTAGCATCTGAATATTATATTTAGAGCCTAATGGAAAATAGTCTAACATCTGATAATCCACATCTCCCAGAGCTTTCCATTCTAACTCCCTGTGAGGGGTATTGAGAGGCTTGATGTTCAGTGCAATTGGAGTTTCCATGGTCTATTAAGCTTCTTACTTGCAGGTGAACTGGTTGAAATAAGCAGAACAACCCAGAGGTGATTCCTTACGATGAAAGTGTGAATTTTAAGGACCAGAGGGTGAATTGAGCACACAGCAATTGAAATACTGTTTAACGGATTGATAAAAATAAATAGCAGGGCTGACCAGAACTTTTCTAAGGTGAATTTAGCCAGCAGAGGTTTCTAGCTCAGGATTGCGCGAGCTACCTGTGAATTCAGGTTGTTTCAGTCAAATGCAGGTTTCGTAAACTGTTTGTTGCCTTGGAGAGGGAAATAGGTACAGGTTACTGGATATTAGACGGTGAATTCAGTGTTTTAACACTCCCTTAACAGTTTGTTTGTAGAAAATTGGATAAAAACCAGGTGCAGAGAATAATTTCGAGAAATACCTTGCGGATTTCCACTGACAGTTGCAAATGCAGGTACGACGGAGGCGCCCGTGGTTTTGAGTCGAACAGTGCAGGTTGGCGTTGGTATGGTCGTTAAATACATGCAGGAACAACAACAGTCTCTTTCGGCAAAAGTAGAAAAAACACGAAATTTTGGCCTAAAAATAGATTTTTGTCATATTGGCGCCTTTTTGGGATGACGTCAGCATGACGTCATCGGGTGGGGTCGGAGTCGGATGACGTCACCGGTGATGTGGCAGGTCCTGGTTGGTCCATGGATATGCTGAAGTGGCGGACATGTCAGCGAAGGGACGGACGAATGAGGTGATGCGACGGCGGGGTGGCGGCGACGTGGCTCTGACGTGGGCATGACATGGGACCAGCAAAACCGGGCGGTAAGTGAAACAGTGGTAACGGTTTTCTCGGACCGCTTACCATACGGCCCCGGTTTTGTCAGAGGCCGCTCCGAGAGACTGAGAAGGTGACGCGTGGCCGAGGACTGACGTAACCCTTCGTCAGTTTCTCGGGCGCTAACTGTCGGGCGTGGGGACCAACCCGATATGCATAAGGGCCGTCCGATCAGAGGCGCTCGATCGGACGGCTGACGGGTTGATGAAGTGATCGAGCGATACGGAAGGGGGCGGGATTTAAAAAATGTATTTTTTGGGATGCGCGCTTAGCGGAAGATCATTGGGGTATGAAGAATTTCGATGGTTTTTTAATATATTTTCAATAAAACCAATATAGCGCCCGAACCATTGGAATCATAAAAATGGGTTTTTTATGAATAGTTTTGTCAAAATGCGCCCGGTGCTTAGACTTTGGATAAAGGAGAAAAGTGGGTTTTTAGAGTATTTTTGCCAATGAAGCGAGTTAAAGGGACAAAAGGGGTTTTTTAGCAAGGTTTTTGGGGATTTTTTGGGTTTTTCTGAGCAGAGGGAAGGTGAGGGCTTAGGGGAAAGGTTGTTGCTCATAACCAGAGGTTAGAGCAGCCCCAGGACAGGGTTGACCATAGTCCCAGGTGGACTAAAGTCTCCCTTTAGACAGACATATTTAGCTATAATGCTAAAAGGAGGATATTTATAGAATGTTTGGGGATTTATACACCATGGTGTTAATAATACTAGGGAAAGGGTAACATAGGGGAATTACATACTAGAGTTAGAGTTAATATGGGGGAATATGTGAATGAGGGGGAAAATCACTAAGTTTACTTGAAACTTACTTAGTTTAGGGAGTAGATCAAAATGAAAAGAATTTTTAGACAAGAAATGTGGCTTTTCAATGAATAAAACCACCATCAAACCTCAAGTCTTCTAAGCAATTCAATTGATGAGGGGATGTTAGTAATGGGTGGGAAAAGGGATAATTGGGAAGTTAGACATGCTTCTTTGTTTTTCTTTTCTCATCTTGACCATCAAGGTTAAATCTGAAATGAATACCACTTCTGCAACCCCATCTACTTACCCAGCTATTTTGCCTAGCATTTTTTGTTTCTTCTTGAAGGGTGCATTTAGGCTTGCAGACCCTTACTTGCCTTTTCTTTTCTTTGGCTTTTTCTTTTGTTTTTATATCTACTTCTACCCTTATTTCTTCCAAGGTCCCAGATTAAGCTGTTGGGAGCCTTTTCTTCTCTACCTGAACTACTTGTCTGCCAAGATTAAACAGTTTGGACAGACTCCTTTCTCTATTCTACAACTGAAAATTTAAAGCATGACATGATCCAGTTTAGACTGTTGGATCATCCATCAAAATTTGAGTCCCCATCAAGCTATAAGCACAGATTGTATTCTTATGGAAATATGTGATCTTTGCATCATCAAAGCAGAGCATATTTGGACCTTTTCATTGCCAATCATGAAATATGAAACCTATTGGTATAGGTAGCTAACAGTGGCTCCACATGGGGGTGGTGTTTCATTTGAAAGACCAAGAACAGCAGGTCAGATTGCCTTGCTCCTTGACTGCTCTTGCCAATCCTGAAGTTTGCTGCTTTGAAATGCCAAAATTGTGTGCTTCTCTTCTTGGTAGACCTCTGATTCTATTCACCTTTCGCTGGCAGTTTAAGAAAACTTTGAGAAATTGCATTTTTACATGTTGACAGAAAATAATATATACATCTGGATATGTACAAGGAAAAACTCAGGCTGCACTTATGGGTGATATTCAAAATAGTGCTTCAGCATCCTGCCATTCACAGGACCTTCATCCAAATCAGTTTCATTGAGACTCTTAAGGAAATAAGTGTTGTTTCCTTGTACTGCTTGGACAGCAAATGGTCCTCTCCAAAGGGAATCAAATTTTCCATGTTTTCCCTTATCCTCTCTTCTTGAATCCCACTTGAGGACTTTGTCACCAATATTGAAATCTTCTGCCTTAGTTCTTCTATCAAAGGCCTTCTTTAATTTTTCTTGTAGAACTTGAACTCTACTGAAAACTTGGTCTCTAGTTTGCTGTAAACATATAATCTGATTGATTCTTCTTTGCATATCATTTGGTTCAGCTTGGCTTTCTTGAAGAAGTTTCATAACAGGCACTCCTAGTGATGAAGGAAATTTGGCCTCTAATCCATAAACCAACTCATATGGGCTGGTCCCAATTGATCTTTTGGTTGTTAGTCTATCTGCCCATAGGGCATTCACAAGCTTCTTATGCCAATTCTTTTTGTTCTCTTCTAGAACTTTCTTTATGATGTTTACCAGACTTTTATTTGATGACTCAGCAAGGCCATTTCCTTGGGGATAGTATGCAGTAGAATGGCCCAAGGTGATGTGAAATTTATGGCAGAAGTTCACCATTTTCTTGGATCTGAAAGCAGCAGCATTGTCTGTTATTATTTTGTCAGGACAGCCAAATCTAGCCAATATGTTGTTCTCTAAGAACTGAATGATAGTGGAATCATTTGCTTGTCTGCATGGAACAGCTTCAATCCACTTGGTGAAGTAGTCTGTGGCTGTTAAGATCCATCTATGTTGGCCTGAAGATGAGGGATGAATTTCCCCAATGAAATCCAAGCCCCATTGTTGAAAAGGTCTCTCTGTTGCAATAGGCCTTAAGGGAAGTGGCAGCAACTGTCTCTTTCCCTCAAACACTTGACATTTATGACATGAGGTGGTGAATTTCTTGACATCAGAGAACATGGTGGGCCAGTAGTACCCAGCCCTTAGTATTTTATCCACAGTGGACTTCCAGTACAAGTGTCCACCACAGTCACCTGCATGAAATTCCTTTATGATATTGTCAGTTTCATTCTCAATTAGGCAGTTTAGCAATATTCCTTCATGGTTTTTCCACAATAAATTTCCATCCATAACACAAAATTTAGAAGCTTTCATTTTTAAAAACCTACATTTAGTTCTGGACAATCCTGGGGGAGCACACAGGTTTTGCAATACATAACATATATCAGAGTACCAAGGGGATTGTTCAAAGGCTACATTGATCTTTGGAGTCGCCAGCTCCGGTTCACTGTCCAGCTGGTTAATGTCTAAGGCTTGGAAATTTGCTTCTGTCATTAATTTAGCCAAGCCTTGCCCTTTTATTAGTTTTGTAGGTTTTATCTCAATGTCAAATTCCAAGATGTTGGCAATCCACTTTCCTCTTCTGCCCTCTAAATTTTCTTGGGTGAGAATGTCTTTGACAATAGGACTTGGCACGTATGCTATAACATGGGAATAAAGGATGTAAATCCTAAAGTCTTTAATGGCTTTGACTAAAGCATAATCTTGCTTTTCCATGATTTGATACTTTAAAGGTGCATCTCTAAGAGCTTTGCTAAAGAACGCAATTGGCTTCTCATTTCCTTGGTCATCTTTTTGCAATAAAACAGCAGCAATAGTATGCTGGGAGGCGAAAGAGAAAATGATAAATTCTCTGTCAAACTGAGGATTGGTCAACACTGGGGTTTGGGTAAGGGCCAGTTTTATACCTTCAAAGGCTTGATTGGCTTCAACAGTCCATTTGACTTTTGAATCTTTCTTTAGCATGTTATTTAACAATCTGATTAGTTCTGCTAAGTTTGGGATAAACCTTCTCAAGAAATTGATTTTTCCCAAGAATCCTTGCAACTCTTTGACATTTCTTGGGTGGGGCATTTGTAGGATAGCCTGTATCCTATCTGGGTCAATTCTAATGCCATCTTTAGAAATGATGTGGCCCAATAGCTTACCTTCCTCTAAACCAAACAGGGATTTCTTGGGATTCAAGGAAATTCCATATTTTCTGCATTTTAGGAAGATCTGTCTCAAATGTTTTATATGTTCTTGGTCTGATTTTGAGAAAGGTGTAAGGTCATCTAGGTAAATGACAAGGAAGTCATGAATCTCTTTGGAAAAAGCAATATCCATTGCTCTTTGAAAAGTTTCCCCTGCATTTTTCAGTCCAAAAGGCATCTTTACATATTTGAAAGTTCCCCATGGGGTAGTGAATGCTGTTTTGTCTTGATCATCAGGGTGCACCAGGATTTGATTGAAGCCTGAAAATCCATCCAGTAATGAGATCCTTGAGGCCCCTACCACTCTTTGGAGAATGTGATCCATCTTGGGTAAGGGATAGTTGTCTTTGAGGGATACTTGGTTCAGATTCCTTAAGTCCACACACAGCCTTATTTCACCAGTCTTCTTTCTTGTAGGGACTAAGTTGGAGATCCATTCAGAGAATCTGATTGGTGCTATGATGCCTGCATTGAACATTTTTAGTACTTCTTGTTCCATTGCTGGGAGAAACATAGGATTGATTCTCCTCAATTTTTGTTTAAAGGGCTTTTGATCAGGTTTGAGAGGGATTATATGCTGGATAACAGAGGTGTCATAGGACTTTAGGTCCTCATAACTCCATGCAAAGACATCCTGGAACTCTTTAAAGAGGTCAATGTATTTAGGCTTTTGATCAGGAGGTAAAGATGCAGACAATTTAATTATTTTGGGTTTGTCAATTGTACCTATGTTGCATTCTTCAATGACTGCATTTAAGGGCTGCATTTTTGGTTTTATGGGAATATCATTTGAATCAAAGATGTTCTCTAGTGGAGTTAGGCCTGTTGGTAGAAAATTGTCTTTCAGCTCTATGATGTCAGTTTCGGCATTGGCCACTTCCTCACAATTGATTGATTGAATTTGCTTAATGTTGTCCTTATTGAAAATAGTTGGATTTAGCATTTGTTTTGCTGTTCTAGGTGATATTGGGTGAGTAGTTTTCTGAAACTGTATTTGTGATGGACTTGCTGTATCAAGTATTTGTGATTGACTTGCTGTATCAAGTATTTGTGATTGACTTGCTGTATCAGTGTCAATATTTAATCTTGCAAATTCTTGTTGCAGAGTTAAAAAATGGTTTATTTGCTTGTCATCCTCAAATACTTGCCAATCATTAACATTGTTTGGAATGGAGGGTCTGTGTTTTACCTCAGCTGTAAAGCAATGATGGGACTCAAAAGGCAGCTTGCAGGTACTTGCAAAGGTGGCTAAACTATGAGCATGCAGATTGTGGGTTCTAGGAATTTTAGTGATTTGGAATTCAGAGAAAAAGTTTAGTACCTCAGCAACAACAGACCTATAAGTCCTTAGTCTTTTGTCATTGGTGACAAAGTTTCCCTTCACTTGTTGAATAACTAAATCTGAATCACCCATGATTGAAACCCTGGCAGCTTGTAAGAACTTTACTAACTTGAGGCCTAGTAAAAGAGCTTCATATTCTGCCATATTATTAGTACATCTGAAGTTTAATCTATAGGCTCTGCCTTCTGCATGACTATTTTCCTTATTGTGTACCCAAACTCCAGCTCCTGCCCCTAACTTGTTGACTGAGCCATCAAATTCAAGGAACCATAGAATATCCTGTTGGGAAGGAGATTTAATGATCTGTTCATGGGCTGGCAATGTGAGTAGAAGTTGTGGTTTTTCCTTTAGCTTGTCTTCTAGGACAGTTTCATCATTTGATTGGGTATGCTTGGTATTTAGAACAGCAGCAGTATCTAGTGTTTGATTGACTGTTGTTTCATTGGAGTCTTCCTCTTGTATGAGTACCTTGGTTTCAACCTCACCTTTTGAGGGAGTTGTGCTGTTATTGAAGAGAATATATGAGTCTATGTCTGAATGGACAACATATATGGGAAAGTTTTGAGGCTTTTCTTCACTGCTGACCATGTATTTCATGAGTGTTTCTCTGTACAGTCTTTTTGGTTGCCCAAAAACAGAGATGGTGGCATATGACATGTCTAATTGTAGGGAACCTTGGAGTTTAGCTCCCCAAGATCTTGATAACAGCATCCCATACTTAGGTGGAATATCAGCAACTACCACATCCATTAGGATTGTCTTGTTTGGGTATTGAACCAGAGACACACATAAATCTTTTATGAGACCCAGACACTTGACTTGGCTGGAGTCAAAGGAAAATAGGTCCTTGTATGGTCTTGTTATGTCTAGATTCAATCTCTCCATGACTGCTTTTGGCATAAGATTGTGAGAGGCACCTGAGTCAAACATTGCATTATGTAGTATTTTATCATGAATGTGTAAGCTGACATAAAAAGGTAATACCCCTGTGGCTACCGTTTTTCCATCTACTTCCGGGCCAAACAGTAATTATGGGGTGTCATCCAGCACATTGACATCATCTTTGTTGCCAGTGAGTTGAAGGGACTTTTTGATCTGTAGTTTATAGATGTCATGCTTGGCTAGTTCTGAGAGAGGAATTGCTATCTTTAGTTTGCCAATTTCAGTTTCTAAGTCAAAGGGTTTTTCAGATTGGGTCTTGGGGTTATGGATAACAGTCCTTTCCTTGTTTATTAAATCTTCTTCTTGATTTTTATCTTGACTTTGGGACTTGCCTCTTTTACTCACTTCTTGGGGAGAATCATTTAAATTAGGTTGAGAAGGTGAAGTGGCCACAGGCTACTGTTTTAAGGACAGTGGTTCAGTGATCTCTTCAATAATCACTTCTTCTGCAGGTGAATTTGTTTTGTCACTAGGTTCTGTGACTATGACTCTTTCAGGCTGCTGATTATCCTTTATCTTTTCAGGCTGGTTTACATTCAAAGTTCTGCTCCTCAGCTTCTATTGTTTATGGACTTCATAAACAGCAGTGTCATAGCCTTGTTTAAAGTCAAAGGATTCACCTGATTTAGTTTGGAACAGTTTGATTTCATCATCCTCATGATCTTCTTGTGTTAAGAAAATTTGACTTTCACCATCTAGACCCATTAAATTAATCTCAGGATCTTCATTGGGTTCTGTTGATGTGGAAGTTTCTGCATAATTTTCTTGGAAAGGGGGTCTTATGTCTTGGTCAGCACTGGCCTTGCCAACATTTGGGTTTTGAGTTCTCCTGAAATTTGGATTCCTAGGAGGGTTGTTTTGTGGTGCTTCCCATGATGATTTTCTTTCAACCGATTCCACTCTGTCACCTAATCTTTTCATTCCATTAAGTATTGCATCCAGCTTCTGATCAAAGGCAGAGGGTTCCTCTTTGAAAACAGTCCTCTTTTCCAACCTTGCCCTGTTTCTTTTGGCAATTAGGTTGGCTTCCACTGTAACAGCAACCCTTTGGGCCTCTGCAAGGGATTGAGGATCTCTTTCCTTCAACTGATAGGCCATGTCAGGGTCAAAACCATCAGGGAATTTGTACAAAGCTAAATCAGGAGGAGGTCTTAAATTTTGTGGGATCGCATTATATACATTGTTAAATCTTGCACAATACTCCAAAACAGTCTCTTGGGGACCTCTTTTGATAGTGTCATATTCCCCAAGTATGTGCAGAGGATCCTTCTTCTTCTCCCATCTGCTGGTAAAGGCTTGATACAGTTCATCAGGGATCTAAACCAAGTTCTTACATCCCCAGTTAGGCTTTGAACAAACATCCTCATTCTGACACTGTCATCATCTATTTCATAGGTCTCAAAATGGTCTTGCATCCTCTTAGCATGCTGGACAGCTGTCAGAGGGCCATTGGAGTCAAAATATGAGATTTTGGTTTGGTAATCTTGAGGTAGAGCTGCAGCATTAGCAGGTATCTGCAAGGGTGCATATCTGTTAGCCATATTTACAGGGTTTAGAGGATTAACAGGGGCAGCTGGGATAATAGGAACAGTGGGTACCACAGGGGTAATAGGTAAGGGTGAACCTAGAGTGTTGATCAAGGGGATACGTGCAGTGGATGAAGATGTGAGAGGAGGACTTTGAGATGTGGATGGTGAACTAGGGGAACTAGGGGTAGACCGGAAAAGGACCTTGCATGGAGTAGAGATAAGGCTGGGATGATCTGAATCTGAGGTTAAATCAGCAGGCTGCTCCTGCCTTTGCTGCCTCTTAATGTTTCTAGGGATGGTATTTGGATTATCAACAATGATGGGTGGATTAGGGTCAGGATTTGCCCTAGTATGCCGTGGATTTTTCTTGGGAGCCAGCTTCTAACTGTTTTTGGATTTTATAGGAAGTTTTTATATCTGCAAGGACTGGATAAAGATTTTGGAATGGCTATATATATTTCAAAGCTGAGATGAAGATTCACTGAAAGAGCTCTTCCCTAAAACTGTCAATGTGACACAGAAACAGTTTTGAAGGCCTCCTGACTTGTTTCAGGCTCGATTTCCGGCTTTGAGAGATGTATAGAAATTGGAAAATCCTAAGAAGTCCCCAGTGGAGTCGCCAATTATGTTAAAACCCAGGTTGTTCCCTATGACTCCCAAGGGAATACGGCCGGGGTAACCACTAACCAATCTTTGGATTACAGTGCCTAGCCACACTGTAATCAGAGAGGGCTCTCTCTTTATAATTTGTCTCTGTTCTATGGAGATTTTAGGCTAGATATGAAATGAGGGTGCTTATTTTTATGCTTTGGTTGAGGGATATCTTTCTGTACTTGAAGTGTGCAATCTGCAGATGAGTTTATTTCATTGGGCAATGGAGTCTGTGGCTACAAATGTTTAGAAACCTTGAGATGATTTACTGAAATTACAGGGCCATTTAAATACTTCATATAACAAAGTTAGATTATGATGGTGACATGTGAACAACCAGTGAAAAGCATTCAAGAATTTTCCACTGAGCTGGGGTGTGGGAAAGAGATAGATGCCTCAGGAGCAAACTTGAATTCCTGAAAATATTTATCACAGTGAAAGATATAGCTTGAAAGTGTAGCAATTAAGAATTACACCTCATTTACTCTATCTGAAGAAAACATTTATAACAGCTTAGATTGAGTTCAGGGTGATCTATGATCAAATCCTGGAACTATTCTTTTACTTTGCCATTAAGTGTAAAAATTCATAAACATGAAAGAAGATGAAAGACTAGAAAACATATAACACAGAGTTTTAAAGAAGACTTATTGTGCTATGAAACATGCAGGAATCCTGTAACATTCAACCAGCCACCACAGTGCATCAAGGAACACAGAGCTTTGGAAATTCCATCCACCTTTTGTATTATTTCTCTGAGAGTTGTACAGCAACGGAAATATAGAAATGAAATCAACAACAACCCTTGCAAACTCATGCAAAGGGGACTTTATAGAAATGTTTATACAAAAATATCTCAGGCATTGAGTCATCTGAGAGAGAAATATCTTCATTACTTCGTATAGAAAAGTAGAAAAGAAGTTATTACAGCTTTGAATGCAACATAACTGCTCTTTAAGTCTGTCAGAGGATATTTTGACCTTTGGAGGTCACTGAGTCGGTTGGAACGCTTTGCTTTAATGCTGGAAAATGTGCCTTTACGTTTGCTGCGCTGTATCTTCTCGGCCTTGCCACCTGTGACTGTGCTTGCTGCTGTGGTGACTGCATAGCCCTGCTGAGTTGGCTCAGCCTTTCATCTTTCCTTTGTATGCTGATCTACCAAAATTTTCTCTGTGTATGATTACTTATAAATTTGCAAAACTTGACATTACAGGTTCTGGCTTGATAATATTAGCTGTGTCAATCTGTTCCAGACTTCCTGTGTGGGCAATTGGTGCTTCACAATTGCCTCTATGGTTTCATCTGCTTCTGTATATTTATAGAAATTTGGAGGCACATCGAACAGATGATTGATCTCGTTCATGATGAAAAACAGGTTTTCCACCCTATTGTAGAGAGTTTGCCCTGATGCTGGCCCTGATTCTGCTGAAGTGCTGGGCTGTCCTGCAATTTGACTTGCAGCCAAGGCATTGACCCTTTTAGCATAATTTTCATGGGTAAGCAGTCTTCCCACACTACTTAGTATGCTGGGGAGGCCTCTGTTTTGTAACACCTGAAACCTGTCCATGAACCTGTTGATTTCGGTCTGCATATCTTGGGTTCTCCTTTCTAATGTTCCAACCAGGTTTCTTAATGTCAGGACCCTTTTAACCATTGAGATTGTCTCAGTCCTGTGAGCAATTCCCATGGTGGTCAGTTGAGAGCTTGTCCTGTTATTCAATATGTTGATCATCCTATTGGCAGCATCAGGCATGTTGCCAAGGCTTGCTCTTGCTCTGTGTATCTCCCTATTTGCCTTTGTAATGAGTGCTGACTGTTCATCTATGGTCTCAATGAACTGCCACTGATCAGTAATGGACTGGCCAATATTGGCCCATAGGACTGTTTTGAGCTCTGCTGTCACCTTATCTAGTGTGAGCTCTTTCTCAAGCTCAGTTATTCTCTTTTTGAGAGCTTTTATATCTCTTTCCTTCTCAGCCACATTCTGTTTGCTTTTATCATACCTTTCATTTACTTTAGCCAAAGATTCCTTGGCTTGATTAAGCTCTAACATTTGAGCTTCCAGGACTTGAATCTCATTCTGAAGCTTCTGCATATCCAGACTATGAGTCTGCTCTGTTGTTGGCGCAGCTGTCGATGTAGTTGGTGCTGTAGGTTCTGTTTGCTGAGGAGGAGGAGCAGTAGTTGGAGCAGCTTCCTCAAGGATGATTACCTCAGGAGGAGGCTGGGAGGTTTGACCTTCTTCTCTTTGTTTCAAGGCTGCTTGTAGTGCTGCTTTTGCAGCCTCCGATTCTCCCAGTTTTTCTTGGGTTTGGATTAGCTGCTTGTACAGAGATACCAACAAGGTTGTGGCCTCTTGATCATGTCTTTGCTGGGCAACATCATCTGTTTGAGGGTGAATTGTGGCTGGGAGTTTGATCTTTCTCCTCAAGGCTGCCATGTCTGCATCCCTCAACTTTAATATCTCTTGTATGCCCTTGATATCTTTGGGATCATGCCCAATCTCTATGATGATGTCTTCTAAGGACCTAATTCTGTTGTCCTTTGCTTGAGAGGATGCTTTCTCCAACTCAAGCTGAGCAGCTGTGTTGTTAAGGCTATTTTGTAGCCTGTAGTTATCCAATGTTTGGTCTGCCAGGGAAGCATAGACCATCTCACCCGTTTGCTTATGCAGTTCTATTTTGTCCATTGGGTGGATATCCTTGGCAAGGACCTCCAGGTTAGTCCTCAAGTAGTCAGAGGCAGATTGGGGCTGCACTGCTGTTGGCATAAAATGACTCATGATCATTTTGCCTTCCTGCACATCATATGCAGACATGAGTCTTTGTTGATTGGTGGGAGCCATGTTTAACAGATGGTTATACAGCTGTATCTTGATGGGCTCATTTCTCCTCTTAATGTCGATGAACTGCTGTTTAATGCTGAGTCCACCTTCCCTTTGCTGATTTGAGGAACTCACTTCTCCTCCCATTGCTCTATCCTGTTCCTGTTGAAAGGAACTTGCTGATGCTTCCCTGCTGGGTGGGACCATACCAAAAGACTGTCCCATTGGCATTTCTTCCTCTGAGAAGGGATTAATTCTCTGTCTTTTCTCCCCATGAGTTGCTGATGTTGTAAGGGGAGTCTCTCTGTCCCTTTTCCTGCTTGTATCCTCCTTTTGTGGAGTTTGGAGGATTGATGCCTCAGCTGAAGTTTCTTGCCTTGGAGGCACAGTTTGTTCAGTGGATTTAGGGGCTTCCACTGTTTGCTCTTGCTGGACAGGCTGCTCCTGTCTTTGTTCTTCCTGCTGTTGGTGTTGTGTTTGTTGCTGCACTTCCTGCTGCATCATTTCTTCTTGTTGTTGCACTAGTGTTTCCATTTGCTCTTCAGTCATAGGAGGTGGCTGTTCCATCTGCTTTTCTTTGCCTTTGCTGGATGTCTGTGGAGTATTCATGGCAGCTTGCTGATGTGTTGTTGAGGATGAGGCAGCTGCTCCAAGTTGTCTTTGATATGAGAGGGGGACCTGTCCACAAGTTTCCAAGTCAGCTTCTTTTTGAATATTTCTAGCCTCTCTTTCTAGCAGCTCTTCACTAGTAATTTCCTCTTCTAGGGTGCCCTTTTTCCAGCTCAATGCATTGGCATACTGCTCAATCTCAGGCAGCCTCATATGTGAATAGGTACCCAATTTGTATTTTATCCTCCTGAGGGAAACAAAATGATTGGGGTCATAGGGTATCCACTCAAAACTAGTTTGCAGTTTGAGGGCCTCTAGGATACTATTTGCCTCTTTCCATCCCTCCTCTCTTCTGTTATATAGGAAAGGGCCCAGCTGGCTCCTTACCTTCAACTGTGCCTTCTTGTTCTTGCTTTGGAAGTGGAGGTAGTCGGCATTCCCAAATTGCCTGAAGTATTCTAGGGCAAAAAGTCTCATAGGGACATACCTTGGCAGCCTATAAGGCTTCAACTCACAGCCATATATTCTGATCACTGTGTGGTGTTGGTAAAAGTACCAATTACCAATGTTGTAGGTTTTGGAGAGATGGAGAACTCTCCTCATGTCATCAGTTAACCTTGGAGGAGAAACACCATACAATAATGTCATAGCTGGATGAATGAACAAGTCTATGAACTCACAGTATGTGTATGGTGATACAGAGGTGCAATGAAAAACTGAGGTCCAAAACACAACTGATCTTGGATTCCCCTGGGCATTAACTCGCTTCAGGGGAATGAGGAAGCTGTCTAGTTGATAAAACAAGAATAGATGGTAAATGTATGAAGTGTATCTGAACAGTCTCTCCCTTTGCAGATTCATCAGCTGGTCATGGATCCTATCTGCGATATATGTGGCATAGTCATAATGTACAGCTGGAGGCTTTCCAGGAGAGAATATAGACAGCATTGCCATTATACTATCATCCACATCCTCCACTCCCCTGAACCCTAGGACATAGCTGATCAAATCCACTAGCATTCTGCCCAATTCATTTAAGTATGCATATCCAATAGGAGGAGTTCTGATGGCTTCAGAGCTTTTTTGTATGAACAGCTGATTGATTTTGATGATCTGGTCATTTGACAACTTAGTCCCCTTCTTTATCAAGTTCTGCATGTAGAGGGGGGTCAATGGTTTTGCAGTGTGGAAATGCAGCATCTCATTTAGGCTCTCTGGGGTGATATGGAACAGAATTGAGCCTGTGGGGCTGAGAACAGCTCTTTGGCATGGATCATAGCACTCCTGGCATCTGTGGATCAATTCTGGCATAGGATTTACCTGGGGGAGGTTGTAGATGGGCAAGTTTGAGTCCCAAATGCCTAGGATATCAGCTCCACTAAGGTGCTGGGCTTTCAACTCATTTAGCATCTGAATATTATATTTAGAGCCTAATGGAAAATAGTCTAACATCTGATAATCCACATCTCCCAGAGCTTTCCATTCTAACTCCCTGTGAGGGGTATTGAGAGGCTTGATGTTCAGTGCAATTGGAGTTTCCATGGTCTATTAAGCTTCTGACTTGCAGGTGAACTGGTTGAAATAAGCAGAACAACCCAGAGGTGATTCCTTACGATGAAAGTGTGAATTTTAAGGACCAGAGGGTGAATTGAGCACACAGCAATTGAAATACTGTTTAACGGATTGATAAAAATAAATAGCAGGGCTGACCAGAACTTTTCTAAGGTGAATTTAGCCAGCAGAGGTTTCTAGCTCAGGATTGCGCGAGCTACCTGTGAATTCAGGTTGTTTCAGTCAAATGCAGGTTTCGTAAACTGTTTGTTGCCTTGGAGAGGGAAATAGGTACAGGTTACTGGATATTAGACGGTGAATTCAGTGTTTTAACACTCCCTTAACAGTTTGTTTGTAGAAAATTGGATAAAAACTAGGTGCAGAGAATAATTTCGAGAAATACCTTGCGGATTTCCAGTGACAGTTGCAAATGCAGGTACGACGGAGGCGCCCGTGGTTTGGAGTCGAACAGTGCAGGTTGGCATTGGTCTGGTCGTTAAATACATGCAGGAACAACAACAGTCTCTTTCGGCAAAAGTAGAAAAAACACGAAATTTTGGCCTAAAAATAGATTTTTGTCATATTGGCGCCTTTTTGGGATGACGTCATCGGGTGGGGTCGGAGTCGGATGACGTCAGCATGACGTCACCGGTGATGTGGCAGGTCCTGGTTGGTCCATGGATATGCTGAAGTGGCGGACATGTCAGCGAAGGGACGGACGAATGAGGTGATGCGACGGCGGGGTGGCGGCGATGTGGCTCTGACGTGGGCATGACATGGGACCAGCAAAACCGGGCGGTAAGTGAAACAGTGGTAACGGTTTTCTCGGACCGCTTACCATACGGCCCCGGTTTTGTCAAAGGCCGCTCCGAGAGACTGAGAAGGTGACGCGTGGCCGAGGACTGACGTAACCCTTCGTCAGTTTCTCGGGCGCTAACTGTCGGGCGTGGGGACCAACCCGATATGCATAAGAGCCGTCCGATCAGAGGCGCTCGATCGGACGGCTGACGGGTTGATGAAGTGATCGAGCGATACGGAAGGGGGCGGGATTTAAAAAATGTATTTTTCGGGATGCGCGCTTAGCGGAAGATCATTGGGGTATGAAGAATTTCGATGGTTTTTTAATATATTTTCAATAAAACCAATATAGCGCCCGAACCATTGGAATCATAAAAATGGGTTTTTTATGAATAGTTTTGTCAAAATGCGCCCGGTGCTTAGACTTTGGATAAAGGAGAAAAGTGGGTTTTTAGAGTATTTTTGCCAATGAAGCGAGTTAAAGGGACAAAAGGGGTTTTTTAGCAAGGTTTTTGGGGATTTTTTGGGTTTTTCTGAGCAGAGGGAAGGTGAGGGCTTAGGGGAAAGGTTGTTGCTCATAACCAGAGGTTAGAGCAGCCCCAGGACAGGGTTGACCATAGTCCCAGGTGGACTAAAGTCTCCCTTTAGACAGACATATTTAGCTATAATGCTAAAAGGAGGATATTTATAGAATGTTTGGGGATTTATACACCATGGTGTTAATAATACTAGGGAAAGGGTAACATAGGGGAATTACATACTAGAGTTAGAGTTAATATGGGGGAATATGTGAATGAGGGGGAAAATCACTAAGTTTACTTGAAACTTACTTAGTTTAGGGAGTAGATCAAAATGAAAAGAATTTTTAGACAAGAAATGTGGCTTTTCAATGAATAAAACCACCATCAAACCTCAAGTCTTCTAAGCAATTCAATTGATGAGGGGATGTTAGTAATGGGTGGGAAAAGGGATAATTGGGAAGTTAGACATGCTTCTTTGTTTTTTTTTTCTCATCTTGACCATCAAGGTTAAATCTGAAATGAATACCACTTCTGCAACCCCATCTACTTACCCAGCTATTTTGCCTAGCATTTTTTGTTTCTTCTTGAAGGGTGCATTTAGGCTTGCAGACCCTTACTTGCCTTTTCTTTTCTTTGGCTTTTTCTTTTGTTTTTCTATCTACTTCTACCCTTATTTCTTCCAAGGTCCCAGATTAAGCTGTTGGGAGCCTTTTCTTCTCTACCTGAACTACTTGTCTGCCAAGATTAAACAGTTTGGACAGACTCCTTTCTCTATTCTACAACTAAAAATTTAAAGCATGACATGATCCAGTTTAGACTGTTGGATCATCCATCAAAATTTGAGTCCCCATCAAGCTATAAGCACAGATTGTATTCTTATGGAAATATGTGATCTTTGCATCATCAAAGCAGAGCATATTTGGACCTTTTCATTGCCAATCATGAAATATGAAACCTATTGGTATAGGTAGCTAACAGGAACAATGTTAAAAAAAATTCTAAAGTCAATGAAAAAAATAAGAGATTAGATTTATTATTGTGACACTCTTTTGAAATGATCCTAAGAGTAAAAAGGTGGTCCACAATTGGATGATATCTCCTAAACTCACCTTAACCTTTAGCTCTTTTACCTTGGGTTTCTAACCATAGGTTAATTTTCTTTTCCAAAATAATTTCGTATATCTTGGCGAAAATGTGTCTAATCATAATGGTCTTATATTTAAAGGGAATGCTTTTATCCCCACTTTCAAAGATAAGCACAATGTTGCTCTATGTCTATGGATGAGGGAATCTATATTTCGCTACCAAATTAAAGAGCTCGTGTATGTGAAGGATGGGGATAATTCCTCCCATTTTAGAAATTCTTTCTTGGTATCCTTCAATATCCTTAACTTTTCCATTAGCAAGTTTCTTAAACCCAAACTCAATGTTTTACAAGGAAAATGTTTCATCCTTTAAACATGATCCAGGTGGCTCCAGAGAGGCTCAAAAATCAAAGTATTAAACTCTCATTGAAACCAAGTCCAAGTTGTAGTGCTTGTCGTCACAATTTCGGTGGCGTAGACAACACTCAAAATCTGAGTCTATATGACCAACTTATTGCAGTTTGAAGTTTGACAAGGCATGCAAAAGGGGGGTTCGCAGTGTGCCACATTGCATCCCAGTCAGTAGGTGAGACCCACAGATTACATGGCAGTCGACTAGTGGCCTATCTTCCATTAACATCAGATGCTCAATCATGTGCTCCTTATCCTTGCAGAAACAAAAAAATATGATATTAAAAATCTCATATAAAAACAATAGTCGTTAAAATGAAATATATATATATATATATATATATATATATATATATATATATATATATAGTTAGTTACTTAATAACCAAAAAATTAAATTAGTTACAAAATGGATATTATAAATAGCTATTATATGGTTATAAAAAAAAACCATATAAAACCTATGGCTTATAGAGTATTCAAAGCCAACGAAATATATGGTCATGTTAAAATGGTGGGTTATTAATAAAAGTGACAATCATAACCTATGGTTATAAACCTATTGTTTCGAGCTTTATTTTTGTACAAAATACTATAAGGTATGTCAAATGGCATGGATGTCAATACCATATATTGTATGGTTAACCATATCACAATGATTAAGCATGTGAACAAAATAACGAACATTAAACGATGTAACAGGTGGAACCATAATGGTTCGCATTTGTATCGACAAGTAATGTTATGTAACAGTTCCAATGTGTGTTTATGTTGGAAAATTATTAGGCCACAAGTTTGAACCCACAACTGGCGCATTAACAATGTTTTAATAACCACCTGTTGGCTAAGTCGATGAGGGGTAAACTTTGTTTTATTCGCCTCCAAACCAATATTTGAGTTTCCATCAGTCATGCAATAGGGGGGAAGTATGAAGGAAACGTGCAGAACCCATAATAACAATCAAGTGATGAAACCTTGACAAGGTGGAACCTTGACAGGGCGGAACCATGACCAGTTCTAGGAATCAGAACCATGAACTAGAGAGTCATTGAGGAATCTAAAAGATTCCCTAGGGGCTTATTTTTTACGTTGTCATAATTTATGGGCCTCCAAATTAGACATAAATTAAGGCCCATCTGACCATCCTTCGGCACATTAAACCTCACATTTTTGCATTATATGACATATTTTTAAGTTTAATATGTTCATTAGAAAGGTTTAGAGATAATTGCATATTTGTACCGAATATTATTTATTTTTGTAGAATATTGTGAGAATATTTGGCAGATTATGAAGATTTGGAGGAGATAATCTAAGGACTTGCTTCCTGCTATAGGAGGATCAATATTGGATAATAAATGAACAAAATATAATGAAATTATTCACAAATTCTAGAGTTCCAGTGATTGAGAAAATGTAGGAATCTATTCCCTATCATTTAATATAGGTTCCTAGTGTTGGGAACCAGATCCACTATTTGAGGGAATTTGGAGGGAAAAAATTCCTCCTTTCAAATAGAATGCTTCCCCATCAATTTGTATAAGTACTCATTCTAATTTTCTCTTAGGGGCATGTATTTATTAGTCTTCATGTGGAGAAAACTTGTTGTTTAACAACTCCTTTTTCATTTTTAGAATCGATGCACTTTGATTGATTCAAATAATGAAGTTTAGTGCCATTTTTAGCTTCTAAAGCTTGGTTTCCTTAATAGGACTTTGCTTTTCCTTGGGATTTTCCATCCCAGGAGCATGAGAACCCTATTGTGCAATTTCTTTATTTCCTTTGAATATATTTTTAACTTACATCACGTATTTCTGCATTTACTATTCATGCTTCTTTTGTTGTAAGTTACATTTGTTAAATGATTAAAGTGAGTTGTTTTGCAGGTTATTTATAGATTCAAAAGCATGATGCATCCTTAGAACAACTTTGAAAAGTCATATTCATCATTGAGCTACTTGGATTGGTCTACTAGATCACAAATCTAGAATTTGTGGAAATCCCTTGTAGCAAAATAGTAGTAATTGTTTGCTATTTTTTAGAATGTGTTAATGAGATTCATTTGAATTGATTCCACTTGTATTGGTTCATAAAAAATTCATGTTAATAAGAAAATTTACCCCATAGAATTTTCACTTGATTAGGTTAGGCATTCGGTAGGTTAACTAGCTCACTAGTTCTTAAATTTCCAGTTTTTATAGTAGTAATTTTCTGCTATTTTTTAGCACGTGTTAACAGGGGTATTTTGGGGTGATTACACTTGCAATGGAGTCCTAATACATCCTAATTAATAAAAAAAAATTCCCATCCCATTTTCATTTTATTTACTTGGGAATTCGGCAAGTTATCTCCTCCTGTAGCACCTCCTGTAGCACGTGTAAACTTGACCAAATTTAATCCAAAAGATTGCGTTTTGTCCCTTAGGCTTGAATACTGACCTATAGCCTTTGAACCATTATTTTATAAGACCAAAATACCTCTTATGCCGTGCCTCTTCTCCATTCCAATTTACCTCTGTAGTTATGGTTAGTGGACAAATTCATGACTTGAAGAGCATAATGATGATTTTCATGATTACTTCATGAAGTGCCTTATGAAATTTGTTGAAAAAACCTATTTTGAATGCATTGATTGAAGAATGATTTCATTATTAGGCTTTGTTTCATACATATCAAGCTAGGGTTTCCATTCCCAACATTGTTATCACTTTTGCATAGATTAGGTTACCTTTTCAATGCAACTTTTACATTCTGCAATTAAGCTCGTGTTTGATTTCATGATATTCACTTCATTGCATCAGATCAATGAAAGAAGGACACATTTCATGTTGCACATATAATGTCGAAACCTCTTAAGTTTGTACAAACCCTGAGTTGATAATTTAAGTTGGTAGCCTTGGGAGTTGCAACATTCTTGTTGCAATACTGGGGCTCATCACTTTTTGGCATCGTTGTCGAGGAGTTGTCAAAGTATGCATTCTTTTATTCTCTAGTTGAGCCATTTCTGCAAAAAAAAAAATTCATTAGCCATATTTCATTTCAAAGAAAAAAAAAATTGCGTTTGATTAGCATTCTTATTCAAAAAAATTTATAAAAAAAATACAAAAAAAAACTTCTCCAACACCAAACCCCCCTACTTGATCACATGATGTAGTACGAGCCACATCACCATCCAATTTTGCAGGTAGACAAAGAATATGTGGCAAAGAAGGTGGAAGAAATGTATGGATATGAGGATAGTGATGAAGATCCTCTTGTATTTCCCATTCAATATACTGATGTTAGTGTGCATATGAAGAACATCCCTCCATCTTTCCTTCCCAAATTCCATGGTATGAGGTCAGAGGATCTAAAAACCTTTCTCTTTTAATTTGAAATCCTTTGTAGATCTTATGGTTACTTATTAAACACTCAAAAATTGAGATTGTTTCTGGAAACAAAGAAGGATAGATCTCTTAAAATGATCTTAAAGAAAAAATATTTAGAACAACTCAAAAAGAAGATGAGAGCCTTGAGGATCTAATAGAGAGATTTATGTATAATGTTAAGAGGGAAAAATTGCATCATTTAGGATTTGACACACTAAAAACCCTTTTACTTAGAACAATTATGGATGAGTGGATTGATCTCCTTGATCTCATGAGTAGAGGTGATGTATACCAATTATCATTTGAAGAAATTTGTGAAACATGCAAGCACATATCAAGAGGAAGGGCAAGAGTAAGTAAATCAACATCAAGATCGGTAAGTCAAGCTGAACTTGGAAATTTTCTTGATAGCTTTACAAAATTTTTTTTTAGTAATCTAAGAAAACAAGTAGAAATGTTAAGAATTCAATATGAGCAAAAAGAATATGTTGATATTTGTGTTGTCCATGAAAAATCACATGCTATTAAATATTTCCCATCATTACCAAGGTTGAAGGAACTTTACTGAGAGGAGAATGGATCAAGTCAATCACCAAAGAAGCCATGTTATGTAGCTCCAAGAAGACCATGGCAACCTATTCAACCTAATATGATGCAAGGAACTAACTCATAATTTCAAGCTTATGCACATCCATCTCAAAGTAATTGGAATACACTCTTTCTTTGGCAACCTTGGCCATCTCAACCCCAAAACTAATCTTGGCAACAAGGTTGGCAAGAACCTTATGGGAGAAATCCACAATATCCTCCATACCCAACTCCATGTTATCTCTACCATCTACCTCCACCAGAACAACAACCCTGACTACATCCATCCCAAAGATCCACTCCCACTCAAGTAACTGTACCACCATTTCCAATCCCACACAAGGAAGTAGCTCATCCCACTTACAATGTTGAGGTACAACACTTCTTAAATTTCCTCTTAATCTAAATCGTATTCATATTAGCTTAGGAAGAGTATTGCAAACAGGAGATTCTCTTGATGTCATTGAAGGAAAACATTCAGAAAAAGAAGATTCAAATGAGAAGACCAAAGAATCATGGGTTGCACTTGATGAAGAGCAAACATCATAATCAAAGATTGAGAAAGTTCCTCATGTTTAACATCAGATCCTTGATGTGTTCAAGAGAATAATAAAAAAAGAGAGGAATATTTGAATGTAATGGTAGAAGAAGACATGAAGAATGACGCAGATAAGAAAATGAACCAAGGGCATCAAATATGTATTGAGATTTGATTCCAAAAAATCAATAAGATGGAGCATCACTGTCTTCTTCAATTATGCTTGATATCGTCAAAGTCAAAGCATTTGGTCTCTAAAATTTAGGTACATGTCAAGGCATATATTTCAAGCCTACACATCCGTTTATCTTTCATCTTGAGGTGCACATGGATCCATTAGAAGTATTCCTATACTTGAAAGAGATTGTGTTTTTTCAAGTAGAGTAGGATAGAAAAAAGAAATAAAAAATGAAAAAATAAGAGGAAAAATAAAATCTCGGGTGAAAACCTCCTTTAAGGCGTCTGAGATTGGCTCATTGATTGAAAACCTCCATGAGGTGGTCAATGGGTTGGAAAAAGAGAAAGAAAGAGAAAAAATAAAAGATCTTAGGTAACTAGTTGAAACCTACTAGTTGAAAACCTCCTTTAAGGTGCCTATGCAAACCTACTAGTTGAAAACCTCATTGAGGTAGCTAGTAGGCCTCAAAAAAAAAAAAAAAAAAAAAAAGAAAGAAAAAAATATATTGAAAAAAACTCTTTGCTCCATGTATCTCTCTTTGATGAACGCAGGTGCTCTCCAACTTTTGCAAGCAAAAAAAAATAAGTTAGCACCAAAAGAAAAATTAATGATAAAAAATCTAGTCAAAGGAAGTCAAACTTGGGCTTTCTCCTTCTTTGCTCAGATGCCAAAATAGGAGAAATGCCATGCCAATCCATCAACCTCATCCATTTTCGACATCCAACCATTATTACCAAGACTTTCCCATTCATTTTCCTCGTTGTCCTAAAATGCTACATGAGTGTTATGTTTTGCTATAGGAGGCTAAAATCCACAGGGCATAAATTATTTGTATAATATTGTGAAAATCATGCATCCATTAGCTGAGTTTTCTCATGTGGAGATGCATATGGATGATGGTAACATGCTCAAGCAATTTCAGCAAATTCCAGTGAATGCTTTTCAAGAAATTGGCCTCCATCACCTACAACCATTTTTAATTTTTCTCAAGACACGTGCATCCATTGACCAAATTGTTTTATGGGGAGGGGCATAAGGGTTATGGAAACACGGTCAAAACATTTCAGGCTAATTTACTCTACCTTTTGAGAGATATGGATAAAAAAATTGTTATAGGAGATTATCCTGAAATGCTATAGGAGTAACTGGAAGTGATATAGAAGGAAGTTCCGATTGGAGGAAGGAGTCAAAAGGTCATGTCTTGTTAAGGGAAGGTTGAGAGAGGTCCCCCAACATCACTTTAATCACCCATCTACTCCACCTATCCAAAAATTAATCTTCAAATCCCGCTCTATTTTACATAAAAAAAAACACAGAACAAACTTTGCTTTCAAATTTTCCTCCACCTACACCACCTCCTGATGATTTTAGTCCTGTCCTTATACCTTTTCTTACTTGACCCCAATTCCATATGAAATATGAGGTATCAAAGAAGATTCAAGTGTCTGCTACAGGAGGTAAATTCCTCATGTAGTAGACTGTACAGTCACATCAAAATTCCAGAATCATTTTTTTCCACCCACAGAGTAAAAGATCCAGCCACGTGAGCATCATGAAGCCACTAGCAGATAATCCATCCACTCCAACAACAACAGATCAAAAACTAGATAGATACCTGCAAGAACGAAAGGTTCCATCAATCAACTACATCATATGAAGACATGTGCACAAGAAAAACAAGGAAATCAACACCTCCAGAGAGCCATGGATCATTCATCAACTCAGAAGAAGCATGCATGCTTCTCCAACAACCATCAGGTAGGTATAAATATGAAATATTATTCACCTCTTCTCTTGAGCGTGTTATCGTTAAAAATGTGTTGTCAATGCATGAGAGATGAGGTTTTATAAGATAAGGATGGGTCAACAGTATCGACCACCCTCAACTAGTTAAGTGCATCTAACTCCCTCATTCATGCAATGTGAAAAAGCCAAATTAAGAAGGGTGATGATTATGAGGAGTGGGAACAACAGTTAAAAGAGGAAATTCATGCAAATGCCAAGTCACTAAAGTGCTCTGAGCCATTACCACAAAAGCGAATAAAAGTACAAGGCTCAAATTCACTCGCACAATTACTTATTCCCAAGACACACTTGGAGAAACCCATCAAGGTACAAAAGGATGAGCTAGATGCTACCAGGGGCTACCTAGGGTGATACATAAGAGATACAGAGATGATATGCAGGTGTTACAGGATTGAGCATAGATGCTACAGGAGAAACAGGGCTACTACAAAAGAGATGTATTGTGTGCTACAGGAGAAACAAATTTGCTATAGGAGAAGATAGTGTGCTACAAGAAAGTTTAGAGAGCTACGAAAAGACTAATTTTGAGAAACTTTACCCTAGATTTTAGGAGGTACATCTAAGATAAGGGTAAGCACACATTTTTCTCACATTTTTCTCTGCCATCTGTGGACAAGAAATCTACAAAATCTCTCATTCCTTCAACCAGAATCCTGATAGTAATTTGAGAATAAAATTTGAATGAGAATGTTTCTTTTGAATTAAGCAAGATAAGAAAGGAAATGGAATTTTTTTTGAGTTGAGTCTAAAGTTTTCCTTCCTCTAACCAATACGGATAAAACTTCTCTTTTACCTCTATAGCAGAATGGGAATATTGGTTTACAAAACATTTTAAAATGACAGTGACAAATCATGGGGGGGGGGGGGGGGGGGGGGGGGGGGGGGGGGGGGTAGTAGTTTCAATTGAAGAGAGTCCACATAATCATTAAGGATGCTAATTATCACATATTTTGTGAAGAATGTTTGAAAACTTGTATCATGGGAAAACATTGTAAACATTAACAAGGATAATTTTCTTAAGACACAAGCACAATCCTAATTAGAACTTGGAGAAAAGGATGGATCTATAGAAGAAGGAACTAGAGCAAGACAATATGTGCCAAAATTCCTTCTAGGGTATCTTGGATGTTAAGGAGGCCACCAGGGCCATGAATGAGGCACAATTAGGTCACTAAGTTGCTTAGAGGATGAGCAACACTTTCGGCAAGGGGTTATGATGGGCCTCCAAATTAGACATAAATTAAGGCCCATATAACCATCCTTCAACACATTAAACCTCTCTTTTTTGCATTACATGACATATTTTTAACTTTAATATGTTCATTAGGAAGGTTTAGAGATAATTGCATATTTGTGCCTAATATTATTTATTTTTGTAGAATATTGTGTAGATTATGAAGATTTGGAGGAGGAGACAATCTAGGGACTTGCTTCCTGATATAGGGGGATAAATATTGGATAATAAATGAACAAAATATCATGAAATTATTGACAAATTCTAGAGCTCCAATGATTAAGAAAATCTAGGAATTTTTTGCCTATCATTTAATGCAGATTCCTAGTGTTGGGAACCATATCCACTATTTGATGGATTTTTTTGGGGTAAATCGTCCTCCTTTCAAGGAGAATGCTTCCCCATCAATTTGTATAAGTACCATTTGAATTTTCCTCTAGGGGCATGTATGTATTAGTCTTCTTATGGAGAAAACTTGTTGTTTAGCAACTCCACTTTCATTTCTAGTAGGGATGCACTTGGATTGATTCAAATAATGAAGATTGTAGAAATTAGTTGTAGATTCAATACTTCTCATGTAATGTTCTAAAACATAAGACTCAAATATACTCTACCCATCTGCGGAAAGCAATTCACGATTGAGAAGCAATATTGAAAACATGCGACATGAATCAATACACATAACACGAGGATATATCTAGGGAAAAGCCACTTCTCAAAACCCCTTCCTATATGTATTGCTTTAGTCGGAAAATAGATAAGAAATACAATTCTTGTTCAAGCCTGAACAATCTCTACACAAGTATAATCTATCTCACCCTCTCATAAGCTGACTCTGGCCAAAAATTGGCCAATTTTGATGCCTGCAAAGCTCCTATTTCCTTGCGTTGTTTCTAAAGGAATTAGCCCCCTATTAATTAGGGAAATCCTCATCCTCAACTACGAAAACCCTATAGGTCCTTCTCTAACTGCATGCACCACCTATACAACTTGGATAATTATACAACTGATAGTACACTTCCATTCAGCTCTAATATCGTCTGAGTAACTCGTATTTCATGCATGCATGAGTTAATTATGGTCGATTTATCAGTTAATTGGTTGAACATGGAAGCTACATCCCACTGCTATACCTCCTACTAGTTCCTCTAATAATTAGAACTAGTTTAACTGACTTTAACTGAATTAAATTATTACAACTCAAATTGAGCTCAACCCAGGCTCCTAAAATTTAGGAATCACTTTACACGACTCAAGTTAGTCCTTCAACTCAAATTAACTGAGCCACATAAGTGAAACTAACTTAGTTAAATCTTTCTTGTTGTCTTGTGATGTGGAATTACAATTTTCGCCTAATTTAATTCAAGGGAAAATTAAATCAGGATTTTCTTGTTTCCATTTTCAAGGCTTCCTCTCAACAAGAAATGGATGATCAGATACCCCAATCCTATCTCTATGGAACTCAAATTTTCCTCTTGACAATGCCTTTGTGAAAATATCTGCATCTTATTCCTCTGTAAGAATTTATTCCAACAACATAATCTGCCTTTGTACACAATCTCGTAGATGGTTGTACCTGATGTCGATATGCTTGGATCAATCATGAGAAACTAGATTTTCAGATAGTTTGATACAACTATGATTATTACAGTAAATGATAGTGGGGTCCATCATTTGACCAAATAACCCAACAAGAATCTTCCTCATCCAAATAGCTTCACAAACTACTTGACTAGAAACCATGTACTCTGCTTCTGCTAAACTGACTGCAACTGATCTCTACTTCCTACTATACCAAGAAACTGTTATTGACCCAATACCGAAGACTCCTCCTGGAGTGCTCTTTTGATCTGATGCAATACCCGCCCAATTTGCATATATGAAGCCTTGAAGCTTCACTCCCTCTGTCCATCTGTACCAAAGACCATACTAAGTAGTTCCTCTGAGGTATCTCAACACATGTTTGGATGCCTTCCAATAAAATTTGGTTGGCTTAACCATTGCTTGACTAATTTGGTTAACTACATAACACATGCTGCTAGTGTGTTCACCAAGTAAATGAGTGATTGCACAAGCTATTTGTAAATAGTGGCCTCCACCTCCTCACCTGAAGTGGCATCCTGCTAGAGGAGTGTCCATGGGTTTACTTCTCTCCATGCAAAATTTCTTCAGTATCTCATTGGCATACTTTCCCTAAGAGACAAACACTTCTCCATCTCCTTTCCATACTTCCAAACTGAGGAAATAATGCATGAATCCCATGTCATTCATCTCGAATTCTCTTGTGAGATCCTCTTTGCAATATTTTATCAACTTTTCATCATTGGTTAAAATCAAATCATCGACATATAATACTATAATCAACAATTTACCTGCAACAACAATATGGTAAAGGTTCACATCTTATTCACTTTTGGTGATGCCCAAATTGGTGAAATAGTTGTTGATCTTGGTGTACCAAGCAAAGGGTGCTTGTTTCAATCCATATAATGCTTTCTTGAGCCTGCACACATGTGAATCTCTATTGAAGGTCTCAAATCCTTCCAGTTGTTTAATGTACACCTCCTTCTCAATCACTCCATTGAGGAATGTTGTCCTCACATCCATCTGATAGATATTCTAGTCCATATGTGATAGAATTTATCTGATAGAAGAGTAACTTGCTACTGGAGCAAAGGTATCCTCGTAATCAATTCCCTCTGCCTGAGAGAACCCCTTGGCCAGAAATTTTACCTTTTGTTTCTTGATGCTTCCGTCTGCTGCTTGTTTCACCTTGTAGATCCACCTTGTAGATTCTTCCCAAATACTTTTTTTGACTAAGGAATCATATTCCTCTACCATGGCATCAACCCATACTGGATTCTACATTGCTTCCTCGAATGAGGATGGTTCTATCTCAACTAGCTCACTCATTAGAGCGATGTACCTAGTGTATTGATCTGGAAACCTCCTCTGCCTACGTTATGATGTGGGTGCTCCCACAATCTCTCTAGCATCATGCAATAATATGTCAGCTTCCCTGGTGCACTTCCTTCCTCCTCTAGATGTCTTTGCATGAGTGGGTATCTCCACTCTCTCCTCCTCTGCTTGTGGCTGCTCCACAACATCATGAGGTTCTTCCTTTCGAGCCAAAATCTCCTCATCTGCATGCAACTGAAGCTCCCTCTCAAGGGAACATCTCATGGCCTTCTCTTCATCGAACTTCACATCTCTATGAACAACTATCATCCTATGAGATGGTAGGTACACCTGATAGTTGTGAGGTGTATCAGTGTACCCCACAAATATGCCCAACTCAGTTGTCGGCTCTATATTTTTCCTTGCATCCTTGGAAACATGAAAATAAACTAATGAACCAAAGATCCCGAAGTGTGACACATTTGGTTTCTACCCTGAAAAATCTTCTTCTGGTGTACTCATCCTAAGAATCTGACGAGGACTCCCATTCTACACATATACCGTTGTGTTTCATGCTTCAGTGCACAAGTGAAATGATAGATCCTGAGCATGCAACATTCTTCGTGCAACACCCACAATACTTTTTTTATTCCTCTCAGATACCCCATTCTATTGTGGTTTATGGGGTGCTATTAACTCCCATCGAATGCCTTAATTTTCACAGAAGTTCTTGAACTCATTGGACACATATTCTCCACCATTATCGCTCATGAGAGCCTTTAGTTTCCTACTAGTTTCTTTCTTAACAAGTGCTTTAACTTCACAAGATTTGGAGAATGTCTGGTCTTTCTTTTGCATGAATAAAATCCAACACTTACGTGAGAAATCATCTACAAATATAATATGATACCTGTGCTTGGTCGTGGAGGCTATCGAGAATCGTCCACACACCTATGAGTGAACTCTTTCGAGGACTACTTACGCTCTACTATCCTTATCATGGAAGGTTGATTTGGTGTACTTCCCAAGGGATCCAGGTGGATATTGGTGGCCACCTTCCTATTCCACTTGGACCCCCACCATTTTCTCTTTCATATTTTTAGTTTCTTTATTTGTAGCACAATTTACTATTTTTGGCAGTTTTTCGGGTCCTGAACTTTCGGAGCCGTTTTGAGGCCCTAAATGAAGTTTTTTTTTGGAAAACCGGGATGAACATGGGTCATGGCCCAATTTTGGTCATTCGAAAGTTGTATTCCTCAAATAGATCTTCTAAAAAGGTATTGTGCGCATCAAATGAAGATTGTATGCCAAAGTTACGACCTCGAGAAGTTGATGTACCAATTTACCCAAACGGAGCCCATAGTTTGGCACTTCATCTCCTAGGATTAGGTTTTTGGATGTTTAGGGTTTTCCAATGTTTCTCAATAATAAATAGGCCTTTGCGCCTCATTGTAACATAGTTCAGAGGCATGTAGCCACCACATCTCTTCTCAAAGATAAGCTACCATCGCCCGAGCTTGTCTTATTTCCATTCTGTTTATAAGCATATTTCAGTATTGGATATTAATGAAATGAAGTGTTATTCCTACTACAGCTTTGTATTTATGGTTATATCTATAATTTTTTGCATTCCTGTTTAAATCTGGATCAGTGGTATCAGAGAAAACTGCTCTTTCTTTGTTTTTCTTTGCATTTCCCCAATGAGGTCAGGATATAAGGAGTTAGAGCTCGATCTGGTTGAACCTTTAAAAGCTCAACCATGCAAACCCCGATGGACGCCCATGGAGGAAGAAAAGAAAGACGAGGGGGCAGGAGATCCTATCAAAATATTGCTCGAGGAGACCCTTGAGAAACAAAGGATTGCGATGATGGATAACTTTGCCTAGATCCTTCAACATTTGCCCACTTCCGGCCTATCCACATCCAACAACCACTCTCGAGACTCCACTCCTTTTAAGGTACAAGTAAACTTTGACATTCCCATATTTGAGGGCCAAATAGATGTAGACACCATAGATAAAAGGTTAAATATGCTCGAAAGATATTTTTTTGTTCATGATTTTTCCAGTCAAGAAAATATTAATTTTGCTCTTCTTAAAGCCACCCCCCACGTCAAGGACTAGTGGGTAACCTACTGTGAGTAGAAGGATGAAAGTATGACCTCACTATTTTCAGCCGCACCCACTTGGAATTCATTCTGGGATGTTATCAAGGAGCATTACTACCCTATCAGGATCTATGAGGATAAATACATAAAGTGGACAATGCTGCGATAGGGAAGGGACCAAGATGTGCGAGATTTTACCAATGTTTTTCATACCCTTCACACGAAGTTGGGTATCAAGGATTCTGAGAAAAATTTGGTACTCAAGTATCGTGGCTGCCTACACAGGTACATCCAGGACGAGACAGAGTTCTTGGAAATCTCCTCGCTCGGCATGACGTACTGATATGCCATCAAGATCGAGAATTTTTTTAAACAGAAGAAGCGAGACTTTGAATCTGCGAATTTAAAGCAAGGGAAAGCCACCCCAAAACCGCAGAACAAAGGACAAAGCCAAGGCAGGGTGGCCCAGGACAACCCACCAAAGCTATAAGAAAATAACAACACTATGAAGCTAATGAGGGGCACAAGAAAGTGGTGTGAGTTCCATAAGGGCTTCACTCACAACACAAGTAAGTGTCGGGCCAAGCAATAACTAGTGGCCAAGCTGAAGGCTTCGAAATTAGATGCATGGTCATACTTTGAGTCAGAACCCAACAAGGGGAATGATAAAGGGAAGCAAAGTATCGATGCAAAGCTCAACACCACCATTGCCACCACGAAGATCTAGAAGGAGGAACCCAAAGATCCAGAGGAGGAGGAGTGCGTCTTCCACTCCCAAATCTGGGTAAAGGGTTCCCTGCTACAATTCATTGTCGACAGTGAGAGACAAAATAACATCATTTCGTAGACACGTCATAAAGCGGCTGGTCTTATCGACCACAACACACCCAGAACCGTACACCAGCATCGGGGTGGCTTCACCAAGGACGACATCTTCGTGTGAGCCAGTAGTGCCACCTTCCATAGAACATCAAGCCCTTCACGAATGAGGTATTACGTGACGTTGCTCCCCTTGATGTTTGTGATGTATTATTAGGCCAACCATACAAATGGAAGAAATATGTTGTGTATGAGTCAAGGCGTTGCGTTGTTATTTTTACTTATGGAAATAAGTTGTAAAGGATATCAGAGGTAGCACCACCTACCTCCATCTCTTTGGTTACTGCAAAACAATGTAGTAAGCTCATTTCCAAAACCGGGAAATTTGTTTTCTTGATGATATGCCCTCAGGGAAAGGAGAAGACAGTGGCCATGACCTCTTAACAGCGCCCCTCTGCATGACAACAATAGATGGACAAGGTCGTGGAGGAGTACGAGGACATCTTTACCTCCCCCGCAGGGTTGCCTCTACACTATCAGGTCAAGCGCTCCATCGATATGAACCCAAGTGCGCCGTTGCCCAATGGACCAATCTATCGGTGCTCTGTTCTGGAGAATGATGAAATCAAGAGGAAAATTCAGGAACTGCTATAGAAAGGTCACATCCGGCCGGTTTCATCACCCTGTGGGAGCTTGATCATGTTGATACAAAAGAAGGATGGGACTTGGAGACTCTGTATTTACTATCGGGTGCTGAACAAGATAACTGTCCAGAATAGGTACTCGATCCCATGAATTGATGACCTTCTGGACCAAATCAAGGGGGAAAAATATTTCAGCAAGATCGACTTGAATTATGGATATCACCAGGTACTAATCGAACCCCTTGATGTGTGGAAGATTGTGTTCAAAGCCAAGGAGGGCCTTTTCAAATGGTTGGTTATGCATTTCGGGTTGATGAATGCTCCTGTGACCTTCATGAGGCTGATGGATGACATCTTGCGGCCATTCACCAACTCATTTTTAGTTGTATACTTGGATGACATCCTGATCTTCAACTAGAGCTGGGAAGAGCACCTCCACCACGTTTGACAAGTTCTCCAAACATTGCAGCAACACAAGTTGTGTGCCAATTTGGAGAAATGCACTTTTGGCATCACACAGGTTCAGTATCTAGGATACATTATTGATGAACGGGAGGGGGGCTTCATGTGGATCCAACCAAGATCCAAGTCATTCGGGATTGGCCAGCCCCAACCACTCTGACAGAGCTCTGCATCTTTCTAGGTCTTTCCAATTTCTACCGCAAGTTCATCTTGGGATTCTCTCATATCACTTGGCCCTTGAGTCAAGTCACCAAGGGAGGAGCGAAAGCAAAATTCTTTTGGTATGAATCTCAATAGAAGGCATTCACAGAGTTGAAACATTACCTCTGTTCTACACCAGTGCTCACATTACCAGACTTGCAACAATCATTTGAGATCGAGATAGATGCATCTGACTATGCTATTGACGCAGTTCTTACTTAAAAGGGGCATCCAGTGGCATACCACAGTGAGACACTTTCAAACAAAGTCTGAAAGTATCCCACTTATGGAAAAGAGATGTATTCCATTGTGCAGGCTTGCCGACAATGGAAGCATTACATTTTGGGGAAGGAAATGGTCATCCACACAGACCACCGACCCCTGCAGTTCATATAGACGCAAGGGAAGTTGCAGAATGATCACCATCAAAAGTGGTCCACATACCTGCAACAGTTCCATTTGAATATCAATTATAATAAGGGCAGCACCAATAATGTTGTAGACTGCCTTAGCTGACCACTGATCATGGCATTAACCACCATGCTTAACTCTTATGGGCACGAGACTTCTGATTGGCCACTTCTCTACAAAAGTGACCCAGAATTCGGTCAGACATACCAGACGCTCTTGGAGGGTCAGCAAGTTCCATATTTTCACCTCCAAGATGCCTTGTTATGCCACTTAGGACAGCTTTGTGTTCCTTCAAGTGAGCATGCCAAGATGATTTAGGAAGCGCACTACAGTGGGGCCGCTGGGCATTTCGGGGTCAAGAAAACGGTGGCAGTACTGGTGAAGTATTTCTATTGGCCGAATCTTTGACAGGATGTCAGGAAGTATGTCAGATCCTTCATTGTCTACGCCATTAACAAATAGACCATCAAGAATCAAGGCCTCTATACTCCACAACCTACCCATAGTCGACCTTGGGAATCCATCTCCATGGATTACATGTCAGGCCTTCCTTCTACTATGCATGGAAATGAGTGTGTTTTTTGGTCGATGACAGATTCTCAAAGATGGCCATTATGGCGGCCTACAAGAAGAATATCACATCAGACGCCCTCACTAGACTCTTCTTTGAATGAGTGTGGGTACAATTTGGGATCCTGCAATTTATCATCTCAGATAGGGACAGCAGGTTCCTCAGTACATTTTTGTCCAGTCTTTGGTCGATGCTAGACACCAAGCTCACTAAGTCCACAACATCCATTCCCAAACTGATGGCTAGACAGAGGTCGTCAACAGGATGATCACGCACATTCTGCACATGTGAAACTCAAAGCATCCACACACATGGGATGAGAGCCTCCCCTATGTCCAACACAGATATAACCGGGCTCTCAACAACTATAACTAGGATTCCAACCATTATGTCCCATTGATGTGGCCATACCATTTGCAGCTACTCAGTAAGATTTGGCTCATGTCCATTCCAAACCTAATAAGGCAAAAAAATTCATTGAGCACATCCAACATATCTGCCAACAGGTCCACGACATTATGGAGAAATAAATGACAAGTACTAGCACCGACATGATCAACATTGGGTGCCACACAAGTTTCATGTGGGCAACAAAGTTTGGTTTCATTTGCAGAAGGAACGCCTTCATGGAGCCTATCGGAAACTCTGACCACTCCGATATGGTCCTTACACCATTACTAAGGTTGTGGGAGACAATGCATTTGAGCTTAGCATTCCCCCATTCCTTGGCTTGCACCCAGTGTTCAATGTGGATCGCCTTTGACCATACTTCCCAACATTGCTAAACGCATCAGACATTGCAGAACAACTCACACATACAAAGTTAAATCTAGATTGCATGGAACAAGCCACACTTGATCGGATCATGGACATGCAAATAAGGAACACCTAACAACAAAGGATCCAACTATATCGAGTTGTCAAAGTAGGCCAAGTCCTTCACCAGGGCAAGTGGCTCATCAGGGACCAAGTTCAGCAGAAGTTTCCTCATCTCATGGAGGAACTTAATGCAATGGGGACCATTACTTCCTAAGGGGGGAGGAATGATCCAGGTGGATATTGGCAGCCAACCACCTATTCCACTCGGACCCCCACCATTGTTTCTTTCATTTTTTTAGTTTCCTTATTTGTAGCACAATTTACTATTTTAGGCAATTTTTTGGGTCCTGAACTTCTGGAGCCGTTTTGAGGCCCTAAACAACATTTTTTGGGAAAATCAGGACCAACATGGGTTACTCACTAATAATGGTCAAACAAAAGTTGTAGTCCTCAGATAGATATTTCTAATGAGGTATTATGTGCGTCAAACAAAGATCGTATGCCAAAGTTATGACCCCAAGAAGTTGATTTAACAATTTACCCAAATGGGGCCCATAGTTTGACGCTTCATCTCATAGGGTTAGGTTTTTGGATTTTTAGGGTTTTCCATTGTTTCTCAATAATAAATAGGCCTTTGAGCCTCATTGTAACACAGTTCAGAGGCATGTATGCTCCACATCTAGCTACCATCGCCCGAGCTAGCCTTATTTCCATTCTGTTTATAACCATATTTCAATATTGGATATTAATGAAATGAAGTGTTATTTCTACCGAAACTTTGTATTTATGGTTATATCTGTAATTTGTTGCGTTCTTGTTTAATTCTAGATCATTGGTATCCAAGAAAATTTCTCTTTCTCTGTTTTTCTTTGCGTTTCCTCAACAAGGTCGGGATATAAGGATTTAGGGCCTGATCTAGTTGAACCTTTGCAAGATCAGTGTTGCAAACCCCTACGACTGCCCATGTGTGAAAAAAATAAATACGAGGGGATAGGATATCCTATCAAAATATTGCTGGAGGAGGCCCTCGAGAAACAAAGGAACACGATGATGGATAACTTTTCCCAGATCCTTCAACGGTTTCCCACCGGCGGTGCATCCACATCCAGCAGCCAATTTGGAGGCTCCACTCCTTTTAAGGTACAAGTAAACTTTGACATTCCCATCTTTGAGGGAAAAATAGATGCAGACACCGTAGATAAATGGTTAAATCTTCTTGAAGGATATTTTTCTGTTCATGATTTTTCCAGCCAAGAAAAGATTAGTTTTGCTCTTCTCAAAGTGCCCCCCATGTTAAGGACTGGTGGGAAACCTACTGTGAGCAGAAGGATGAAAGTACGACCTCATTGTTTTCATCTGCACCCACTTGGAATTCGTTTTAGGATGCCATCAAGGAGCAGTACTACCTTGTCAGGAGCTGTGAGGATAAATACATAAACTGGACAACGCTGTGGCAGGGAAGGGACCAAGATGTGCCAGAGTTTACCAATGTTTTTCATACCCTTCGCACGAAGTTGGGTATCAAGGATTCTGAGAAACATTTGGTACTCAAGTATCGTGATTGCCTACACAAGTACATCCAGGATGATATGGAATTCTTGGACATCTCACTGGACACGACGTATCGATACATCATCAAGTTCGTGCAGAAATTTAAACAGAAGAAGCGAGACTTTGGATCTGTGAATCCAAAGCAAGGGAGAAGTGCCCCCAAACCGTAAAAAAAGAAAAAATATAAGGCGGGGCAGCCTAGGACAACCCACCAAATCCACAAGAAAATAACAACACCGTGAAACTGAAGAAGGAAACAGGAAGGTGGTGTGAGTTCCATAAGAGCTCCACTCACAACACAAGTGCCGGGCCAAGCAGTCACTAGTGGTCGAGCTGAAGGCTTCAGAATCAGATGAATGTTCCGACTTTGAGTCAAAACCCAACAAGGGGAATGACAAAGATAATTAGATTATCGATGCAGAGCCCAACACCACCATTTCCACCATGAATATATAGAAGGAGGAACCCGAAGATCGAGAGGAGGATGAATGCCTCTTCCACTCCCAGATGTGGGTAAAGGGTTCCTCGCTACAATTCATTATCGATAGCGGGAGCCAAAAGAACCTCATTTCAGCATAAATCGTGAAGTAGCTAGGCTTACCGACCACAACACACCCACAACCATACACCATCGGGTGGCTTCACCAAGGATGAGATCTTCACGTGAGCCAGCAGTGTCACCTTCCATACAACATCAAGCCTTTCACGGATGAGATATTATGTGACATTGCTCCCCTTGATGGTTGTGATGTATTATTAGGCCAACCATACTTGTGGAAGTGACATGTTGCGTATGAGTCAAGGCCTTGCACTGCTATTTTTACTTATGGGAATAATTTGTAAAGGATACAGGAGGTAGCAATGCCTACTGCCATCTCTTTGGTTACTGTAAAAAAATGCAGTAAGTTCATTTGAAAAACTAGGAAATTTGTTTTCCTAATGATACACCCTCAGGGAAAGAAGAATACGGTTGTGACGTATTCTAGACAGGGCCCCTCCACAACAACAACAAATGGACAATCACATGGAGGAGTATGAGGACATCTTCACCTCCCCCATAGGGTTGCCTTTGCACTGTTAGGTCAAGCACTCCATTGATATGACCCCAGGTGCATCGTTTCCCAATGGACCAATATATCGACACTCTGTTCTGGAGAACGATGAAATCAAGAGGCAGATTCAGGAGCTGTTGTAGAAAGGTAACATTCGACCAAGTTCATCACGCTTTGGGACATTGATCGTGTTGGTACAGAAGAAGGATGGGACTTAGAGACTCTGTATTGACTATCAGGCACTGAACAAGATCACTACCCGGAATAGGTACCAGATCCCATGGATTGATGACCTTCTGGATAAACTCAAAGGGGAAAAATATTTTAGCAGGATCGACTTGTAGTCCAGATATCACCAGGTACCAATCGAACCTTGTGATGTGTGGAAGACTGCCTTCAAAGCCAAGAAGGGCCTTTTTGAATGGTTGGTTATGCCTTTTGGGGTTACAAATGCTCCTAAAACCTTCATAAGGCTAATGGATGGCATCTTGCGGCCATTAAACAACTCATTTGTAGTGGTATACTTGGATGACATCTTCATCTTTAGCCAGATTTAGGAAGAGCACCTCCACCACATCCGACAGGTTCTCCAAACACTGTGGCAACACAATTTGTGTGCCAATTTGGAGAAATGCACTTTTGGCATGACCCAAGTTTAGTATCTAGGATACATTATTGATGAACGGGGGGTTCATGTGGATCTAGCTAAGATCCAAGTCATTCGAGTTTGGCCAGCCCCAACCACTCTGATAGAGCTCCGCATCTTTCTTGGCCTTGCCAATTTCTACCGCAGGTTCATGTTGGGATTCTCTCATATCACTTGGGCCTTGAGTCAAGTCACCAAGGGAGGAGCGAAAGTAAAATTATTTTGGTATGAATCTCAACAGAAGGAACAAGAGGGGAAGCATCAATAATGTTGCATACTGCCTCAGCTGACCACCGATCATGGAGTTAACCACCTTGCTCAACTCTTATGGCCACGAGACTTATGATTGGCCACTTCTCTAGAAAAGTGACCTAGAATATGCTCACACATACCAGAAGCTCTTTGAGGGTAAGAGTTCCAGAGTTTCACCTCCAGGATGCCCTGTTATGCCACTTGGGACACCTTTGTGTTCCTTCAAGCGAGCATACCAAGATGATTTGGGAAGCACACTACTTTTGGGAAGCTGGGCATTTTGGGGTCGAGAAAATGGTGGTAGTACTGCAGAAGTATTTCTATTGGCCGAATCTTCAACAAGATGTCGGGAAGTACATCAGATCCTACACTTCCTGTGCCATAGCCAAACTGACCATCAAGAAGCAAGTCCTCTATGCTCCACTGCCTACCCCTAGTCAACCTTGGGAATCCATCTCCATGGATTACATGTCGGGCCTTCCTTCTACTAAGCATGTCAATGACTGTGTTTTTTTGGTCGTCGACAGATTCTCGAAGATGGCCATTATGGCAGCTTGCAAGAAGAATATCACAACAACAACCATTGATAGACTCTTCTTTGAACAAGTGTGGGTACACTTTGGGATCCCACAGTCTATCATCTCAGATCGAGACAACAAGCTCCTTATTACATTTTGGTCCAATCTATGGTCGATTCTTGACACCAAGCTCACTAAGTCCACAACTTTCCACCCCCAAACTGATGGCCAGACATAGGTTGTCAACAAGATGATCATACACATTCTACGCATCTACAACTCAAAGCATCCACGCACATAGGATGCGAGCTCCCCTATGTCCATCATAGCTATAACTAGACTATCTACAACTCGACAGGCCACAACCCTTTTCAGGTGAGCTTGGGATTCTAGCCACTATGCCCCATTGATGTGGTTGTACCATTTGCAGCTACTCAGGCAGATTTGGCTCATGTCCAGTCCAAAGATGATAAGGTAAATAGTTTCATTGAGCACATCTAACATATTCGCCAGTAGGTCCACGACATTCTAGAGAAATCAAATGCCAAGTACAAGAAGCGACATGATCAACATCAGGTGCCACACAAGTTTCAGGTGGGCAACAAAGTCTGGTTGCATTTACAGAAGGAACACCTTACTGAAGCCTATAGGAAACTCAAAGCACTATGATAATGGTCCTTACACCATTACCAAGGCTATGGGAGACAAGGAATTTGAGCTTAGCATTCCCCCGTTCCTTGGCTTGCACCCAATGTTCAATGTGGACTGCCTTCGACCATACTTCCCACCATTGCTAAACACATTAGACATTGCAGAACAACTCACACCTACAGAGTTAAATCCGTATTGCATGGAACAAGCCACAACTGATTGGATTATGGACACGAAAATCAAGAACACCCAATAACAAAGGATCCAACTATATCGAGTTGTCAAAGCAGGCCAACTCCTTCACGAGGTCAAGTGGCTCACCAGGGACCAAGTTCAGCAAAAGCTTCCTCATCTCATGGAGGAACTCAACGCAATGGGAACCATTTCTTCCTAAGGGGGGGAGGAATGATCTAGGTGAATATTGGTGGCCACCCTCCTATTCCACTTGGACCCCACCATTGTTTCTTTGGGCTTTTCAGTTTCCTTATTTGTAGCACAATTTACTATTTTTGGTAGTTTTTCGGGTCATGAACTTCCGGAGTCGTTTTGATGCCCTAAACGACATATTTTTGGGAAAACCGAGACCAACATGGTTTTTAGACTCATGTTGGTCATTCAAAAGTTGCATTCCTCGAATATATCTTTCTAACGAGGTATTGTTTACATCAAACAAAGATGGTATGCCAATGTTACGACCCCAAGTTGATGTACCAATTTACCCAAACGGGGCCCATAGTTTGGCGCTTCATCTCCTAGGGTTAGGTTTTTGGATGTTTAGGGTTTTCCATTGTTTCTCAATAATAAATAGGCCTTTGAGCCTCATTGTAACACAGTCCAGAGGAATGTTTCCGCCACATCTCTTGTCAAATAAAAGCTACCATCGCTCGAGCTAGTCTTATTTCCATTATGCTTGTAAGCATATTTTAGTATTGGATATTAATGAAATGAAGTGTTATTTCTACTGCAACTTTGTATTTATGGTTATATATGTAATCTTTTGCATTCCTATTTAAATCTGGATTAGTGGTATCAAAGCACACTGCTATTTCTCTAATTTTTTTTGCATGTCCCCAACAAGGTCGGCATATAAGGAGTTAGGCTCGATCTGGTTGAACCTTTGCAAGATCAGCCTCGAAAACCCCGAGGGCCGTCCATGGGGGAAGAAAAGAAAGACGAGAGGGTAGGAGATGCTATCAAAATATTGCTCAAGGAGGCCCTCGAGAAACAAAGGAATGCAATGATGGATAATTTCATCTTGATCCTTCAACGGTTGCCTACCGACATCGCATCCACATCCAACAACCACTTTGGAGGCTCCACTCCTTTTAAGGTACAAGTAAACTTTGAAATTCCCATATTTGAGGGCCAAATATATGTAGACATCGTAGATAAATGGTTAAATCTGCTTGAAGGATACTTTTCTATTCATGATTTTGCCAGCCAAGAAAATATTACTTTTTCTCTTCTCAAAGCAGCCTCCCACGTCAAGGACTGGTGGGAAACCTACTGTGAGCAGAAGGATGAAAGTACGACCTCATTGCTTTTAGCCACACCCACTTGGAATTCATTCCAGGATTCCATCAAGGAGAAGTACTACCCTATCAGGAGCTATGAAGATAAATACATAAAGTGGACAATGTTGCAGCAGGGAAGGGACCAATATGTGTCATAGTTTACCAATGTTTTTCATACCCTTCGCACGGAGTTGGGTATCAAGGATTCTAAGAAACATTTGGTACTCAAGTATCATGACTGCCTACAAAGGTACATCTAGGACGAGATGGAGTTCCTGGGCATCTCCTCACTCAGCACGGCATACCGATACGCCATCAGGATTGAGAAGATGTTTAAACATAAGAAGCAAGACTATTCAAAGTAAGAGAAAGGTACCCCCTGTTGAGCCCCGAAACCACACTTTTCCCACACATTTTCCTAAACTTTCTCCATCCACCTGGACCTAATAAGCTATCAACATCATTGCATATTGAGTTTAAAAGAGGACATAAAGTGGTTTTCTAACTATGTTCTATGTTTTCTATTTGAACTAGATTTTTGCTCATAAGCTGCAGAATCTTGTCACTTTCAGCAGCCAGTCCAACTTTCCGCAGCCTTTTTGTTAAAGTCTATATTATAGGTGTCTTCAGGAAAATCGAGCCACATGGGCAAGTTGAAAATGACGTGGACATGGACCGAGTCCTATCGGCTCAGTCAAATTCATCAAAGAAGGCTGTGGTCAAAGGTGGTCAAGCGGTGGTCAAATATAGGAGTCCTACAACAACAGGACTCCGTTTCCAACCACGTGAAGACTTGCATGGCCGTTCCTAGACCTCTGGGGACATATCAACACCTGTGGACTGCTCCATAAGGTGAATCCAACAACCACCCTCAATAGATTTAATCATCATGGCAACCATAATGCTAGATCCATGGACATTTTCATTCACGTGTCCTCTATCAGTACAGTTTTTAGGAAACCGGTTATGTAGCCTTCTGTTATAAATAATGCATTTCCATACGCATAATAGTTAGTCTTTTGTAATGTAATTTTGTTGTTAGAAAGCCCATTGTGCCGTGACATATTTCATTGTTATGACTGCGTACTAAATATATGAGAAGACTCTGTTTCTGAGCATAATTCGTGGTTGATAGCTGTTGCCCGAGGTTGTGCAGAGGACCCCTGTACACGCCGAGGTTTTGTTTCATATTGCTGTACATTTTCATGCTGTGTTTCTTTACGTTCATTATGCCATAGTTATTCACTTGTATATATTGCATTCCTTATGTTATTAACGTTTTATTTTTGTCCATAATTTTACATGCTTTACATTGCTATTAACGTTGATTAGTGTATTTGTTCCAGATTACAGTAGGCAGCCCGAACATTTGCATATAGTTTCCACAATGACTAATGACATGGAATCAATCTTGTCTTTCTTCTGATTTATTTTTCTTAGCTTTTAATTCCAGCACTGTGTTGTTTATTTCAAGATTGTTCATTGGCTTTATTAGTTAGATTAGATATTAAATTGCTTATGTCATTATCAGTTACCTCCGAAAGCCATAGCGAGACTAATGGTGAGGGATTGAAGTATGAGTGTGTAAATTGATATTAATTTATTTCTCTGCAAATTAGATATTAAATTGCACATGTCATTATCAGTTATCTCTGAAAGCCATAGCGAGACTAATGGTGAGGGATTGAAGTATGAGTGTGTAATTTGATATTAGTTTATTTCTCTGCAAATTAGATATTAAATTGCTCATGTCATTATCAGTTACCTCCGAAAGCCATAGCGAGACTAATGGTGAGGGATTGAAGTATGAGTGTGTAATTTGATATTAGTTTATTTTTCTGCAAATTAGATATCAGATTGCTCAGGTTGTTGATGATTACCTCTGAAAGCCATAGCGAGACTAACTAGCGAGGGGTCAGAATATGAACTGATATAATTTGATTTTAGCTTTACTTTACTTGCAATTTTTGGATTTTTGAGTAAAATAGCTTAATTCATTTCTTTGGTATTTAGACAGCAGCAGGGATAATGGTTTCATAATCAATAGTTCACTGTTTGCTTAATTAGAATAGTGGCACATTTTCATTTTCTTTTAGGAATTAATTTCATCATTGCATGTTTTAAGATCTTCTGAAGTTTGAAGTTTTGGAAATCATTTTAAAGGACATAATTGCCTTGAATATTTATATCCATTTAGAATTTCCATTTCATAATAGGAGATAAACTAAAATAAACCCCCCCAAAAACAAAATAAAAATAAAAAACGATAAAATGTAAGAAATAGGTTATCTTGCACATATAGTGCGCCACACTTCAACAGTTTACGACTCTCGGATTGACAATTAATATAGAAATTTAGGACACTCTAAATTGACCAAACATTTTTGCACCGTTGCCAGGGAAGTGTAACTAGGTAGCCAATTTCTTAAAAAAAAAAAATTCAAAGAAGGTAAAAATTGATAACTTCTCAAAGGATGCTCTCCTCTTGCACATAGTGTGATCTGGAGGATCAGAAAAGAGAGTTATTGGTTCAATAATTTCTTGAGTATGCTCTCTTCTTGCACCTAGTGTGATTTGGAAGATCAGAAAGAGAATTATTAGCCCGAATTGAAGAAAAACAAAAAATGACATGCATAGAGCAAGAGATTCTAGGGGAAGGTTTATAGCTAGGGCCAAGAGTTTGATTTTTACAACTCCATCTACTTCAAGGCATAGACAAGATACACCTCCATCATCTCCAACTCACACTCCCAGCCTTAGGATTCCTGGAATTCAAGGGGCAACAGCTGAATTAGGAGACTCTCGCACACTATCCATCAAATCTGACCTAGGGAAAGAACCTTTCTTCACTTCTATAGGGGAACATATTGTAATCAAAGAAGTAGAATGGCCTGAAGAAGAGGGAGAAATTTCTCCTTGTTCGCCATTAGTAGAATAACCATAGGACTCTGAAAGCTCTGGGGAAACTATCATGACAGAGCAAGTAGTAAATGGATTAGGAGGAGGAGGTAGAGGTAGAGGTAGAGGAGGAAACAATGGAGGAGGTAGAAGTAACAATGGGGGAAATAGGGATGGAAATAACTCGTTTGGATTTCCTATAGTTGATGAGGAATCTCATACAACAATGAAAAACATCTCACCATCTGTCCTCCCAAACTTTTATGGGTTGCGAAGTGAGGATCCTGAAACATTTCTATTTGAGTTTGAAGTCATGTGCCGAACTTATGACTATATGGAAGACTCTCAAAAACTCAAATTGTTTCCTTCAACATTGAAGGGAGCTGCTTTGAAATGGTTCATGGGATTAGTCACTCAATCTATTAGGACTTGGAATGATATGAAACAAACATTTTTGGATAGATACCTAGACTATTGCATGCCCACCAACCATAAGGATGAGGTATTCAAAATGGTGCAAAAAGAAGATGAAAACTTGGAGGATTTACTTGAAAGATTTCAGTACAACTTAAAAAGAGCAAAAATGAGTAACTTAGGTGAGGAGACCTTGAAAGCCCTTCTATTAAAAGCCATTAGAGATGAATGGATAGATATTTTAAACATGATGGGGAAGGGAGATATTTCTCAACTTCCACTTCATGACATAGCAGAACTATGTGTTCATCTCTCAAGGGGAAAATCTAAAACGGGAAAAGGGCCTGGAGATCCTTCTCTTATTAGAGCAAACAAATCTGCAATTGGATCAGTAAGTAAGGCAGAGATTGGCAATATTCTTGATGAGTTTAAAACTAATATTCTAGGGAGCCTTAGTGAACTAGACACCCTTAAAATACAAAACAAGCAGAAAGCAGAAGCTGAAGCTTTGGCCATAATTTTTCCAAAATGTAGGAAGAAACATACTCTAAGGGAATGCCCCTTGGATGAAAAAGTTGTAGAAACATGTATGATTTGCTCAGAAAGCCATGAGACCAAGGATTTTCCTTCAATTCCTGGGCTCAAAGCTGTCTTTCAAGATGATCCAAATTCAGTGGAATCTCTCTGTTTTGTTTCAAGGAGACCATGGCAGGGGCAACAAAATCAAGGGTTTAACAACCCTATGAACTTTCAACCCCCGCCAAATTGGAATCCTTGGCAACAACCTTGGTACCAACCTCAAAATCCATATCAATCATGGGTACAAGGTATGCAAAATCCTTATGGGAGATTTGCTCAATTTTATCAGTATCCTCCATCTTTTCAAAATCAACAAGCTCCACAACTTCCAAATCAAAATCCACAACTTTCATTGCCATTTCCACAACAACAACAACCTTCTCAACAAAATCCAAATTCTCAACTCTTGCTTCCATTCCAACAAAAGGAAAATCAACTACCATCCCATCCATTGCCAAATCCCAATAATAAAAATCCCCAGAATGCTTACATGGTAGAAGGACAACAATTTCCTACCTATATGATTGTTCCTCTCAATGATGTACAACTCAGATCTGGTAGAGTTTTAGAAAAAAATTCTATAGATGCTCAAAAGCAAAGTATTTCTGAGGAAGATTCTCTTAAAGCCATTAAAGGTTTTGAAGCATCTCTTCAAAACCCAAACACTCAAAAAGAAAAAGAAAAAGAGTCAACCCCTACAACTCCTATAGTTGAGCAACCTGCATCTTCATCCACACCTCCTTTCCCTAAAAGATTACAAATTGACAAAGGGGTGGAAAAACAAATATTGTTGCCTGACTATGATTTCCTAGATGAATTAAAGAGTGTCTGTATCAAGATTCCCTTGCTACAAGCCATTAGAGAGATTCCTATTCTAGAAAAAACAATAAAGGAGTTGAGTCTCAAAAGACCAGGAAAGAAACCAAAAGATACAAGAAGAATTCATCTGGTAGGAAAAATTACAGATATCATGATGGGAAAAATTACCATGCAGAAATATGTGGATCCAGGTAGTCCAATTGTCAAGACACACATAAATGGGGTAGAAATTCCAAATACTTTGATTGACTTAGAGGCTGCTATCAACATTATGAGTAGACAGACTATGGAACAACTTAAACTTCCTAATTTTTTTTTTACACCTACCTTACTACAACTTGCAGATAGATCAATAATCAAACCAGATGGTGTATTAGAAGATATTTCAGTCTACCTAGATTCTTGGGAATATCCAATAGATTTCATGATTTTGACTCCCAAGAGTAATTTAGGAGGGCACCCACTCATCTTAGGAAGACCTTGGCTAGGCATAGCTGATGCTTTCATTAGTTGTAGATCTGGAGATATGTACATTTCTGATGGTAATTCGACAAAGAAGTTAAATTTGTATCCTCCAGAAAAAGCAATTGCAGAAGTAGGAGATAATGAATGGGTCGATGATGAGGACACTATACAACCTGTCTTTACATTTATGAAATTAGTGAAGATAGTCAAATTCTGGAAAATTTTGAAACATCTTCAGAATATGACCACACACAATTTTAGTTAGATTCTGACATTGAGTATCTATCATCTAGACAAATGTCTCTTTACTCTATGAAAGAGTTCGATAGTTCTGCCATTGAGATTTTTCCAGGTAAAACATTGAATATCAATAAAAATTTGGAAAAGTCACAACAGGAAGAGCTAACCAAAATCTTGCAAAAACATTCTACTGCATTTGCATAGGAGTATACTGATATGAAAGGTATTGACCCTAAGACTTGCATTCATCACATCTACACTGAGGAAAACAGTAGACCAATTAGACAACCTCAGAGAAGGATGAATCGAAACCTTAGGGAGATAGTGAAAGAAGAGCTCCAAAAACTACTCAATGTAAACTTCATTTATCCAATTTCAGATAGCCGATGGGTTTCTCCTTTGGTTATAGTACCTAAAAAGAATGGTAAATGGAGGGTATGCATTGATTACAGGGAATTGAATAAAGAAACTTTGAAGGATCACTTTCCTTTGCCCTTTATCAATCAAGTATTAGATACACTAGCATGCAAAAAGTACTTTTCATTTTTGGATGGTTTTAGTGGCTATAATCAAATTCAGGTAGCATCTAAAGATCAAGATAAGACCACATTTACTTGTCCATGGGGAACTTTTGCTTATCGAGTGCCTCCTTTTGGATTATGTAATGCACCTGAAACATTCCAAAGAGTAGTACTAGGAATCTTTTCTGATCTAATCCATGATTGTGTAGAGGTTTATATGGATGATTTTACAACTTATGGTAATTCGTTTGAAGAGGCATTAGAGAATTTGGAAAAAGTCCTTATAAGATGTAAAGAAACAAACCTTTCATTGAGTCATGAAAAATGCTTTATGATGTTTACTGAAGGTATTGTTTTGGGACATCACATTTCAGGGGATGGGATTAAAGTCGATAGATCAAAAGTTGAAGTCATCTCCAAGTTGCCTATTCCAAATTGTCAAAAAGATGTTAGAAGTTTTCTGGGATTTATTGGGTACTATAGAAGATTTATAGAGAACTTCACTAAATAGCATCTCCACTCTTCAAATTGCTTACAAGAGACTGTGAATTCAAATGGGATCTTGATTGTCAATCAGCATTTGAAACTTTGAAGACAAGAATATTTGAAACACCTATCTTGAGAGGACCAAATTGGAAACTTCCTTTCCATATTTCTACAGATGCTTCAGATACAGCTCTAGGAGCTGTGTTGGGACAAAAAGAATTAGTTCCTTATGCCATTTACTATACCAGTAAAAATTTGACTCCCACTGAGTTGAACTATACTGTAACTGAAAAAGAGTACTTAGCTATTGTTCATGCAATCAATAAGTTCAGACGTTATATAATAGGCTATGAAACTTTTATTCATACTGATTATTCTGCGATTAGATATTTAATGAACAAACCCGTTACTAATGGCAGAGTTATAAGGTGGCTCTTACTTTTACAAGAATTCAATATTACTATGTTAGATAGACAAGGGAAACAAAATACAGTAGCTGATTTCTTGTCTAGGATCCAGAATATTAAAGAAGATTCTCTTGTAGAGGATAAGTTTCCGGATGAATATTTATTTGCAGTAACTACTAAGACCCCTTGGTATGCAGATATTGCTAACTATTTGGTTACAGGGAAACTACCTCCACATCTATTTCCTAGTGAAAGAAGAAAGATTATTTAGGAAAGTTCAAAATATTCATGGATTTCTAACGAATTGTTTAAAACAGGGCCAGATCTTGTGATCAGAAGATATGTTAGGGAAGATGAAATGCCTAACATCCTCAAGGCATGTCATGATGAACCATGCGGCAGACACTTTGCTGACAAAAGGACAGCCTATAAAATCCTCTCTTTAGGATATCATTGGCCTTCCCTCTTCAAAGATGCAAAAGAATATGTCAAAAGGTGTGACAGCTGCCAAAGAGTAGGGAAAATTACCCTTTCAAATGAAATGCCATTGCAACCGCAGGTACTCATCGAACCCTTTGAAAAATGGGCTTTAGATTTCATTGGACCTATTAATCCACCATCTAAACAAAAGAAGTATATATATTTGGTATGTACTGATTATATCACTAAATGGGTAGAAGCCAAAGCATTATTTTCTGCTACTGAAAATTCAGTTATTAATTTTCTTTATGAGGATATTTTTACTCGCTTTGGTGTTCCAAGATAAATTGTGACAGATCAGGGAAGTCAATTCACATCCAACCTGGTGGAGAAGTTGATGGAAGAATACAAAATCAAGCACAGAAACTCTACTCCTTACCATCCGCAAGCAAATGGCCAAGTGGAGTCTACAAACAAAGTTATTGAAGGAATCATCACCAAGACTATTCATCTACATAGAAGAGATTGGGTAGAAAAGCTTCCTGAAGCCTTATGGACCTACAGAACTACATGGAGGAATACAACAGTACATTCTCCCTATGAACTTGTTTATGGGAAAGAAGTCCTGCTCCCCATTGAGTTTCAAGTTAAAACTTTCAAGATGCCAGTTCAGTTGGGGATGGATTTATCAGAAGCCCAAAAGCATAGAATGGAGCAGTTGAATGAGCTAGATGAGATCAGACAAGAAGCAATCCTAAGAACTGATCTAGTTCAATATCAAAGAGTTAAGTGGCATGATAAATACGTCAAAGAGAAAAAGTTTCAAGAAGGAGATTGGGCATTGCTATTTGATTCCAAGTTTAAAGGCTTCAAAGGTAAATTTCAGACTCATTGGCTTGGGCCATATGAGATTGACAAAGTCTTTAGCAATGGAACGATAAGAATCAAAACAATTGATGAATTTCAAACTCCTCTTATTGTGAATGGCCACAGATTAAAGATCTATCATAAGCCACTCTCAAAAGAAGAATTTGTCAAAATGTTTCAAGATAGTTCTGCAATAAGGTTGGTGAAGAATAATCCTTCTTCTCCACCAGCCTAGCCTTTGTTCCTTTCTGTTCTAAAATAAATAAATAAATAAATAAATAAATAAATAAATAATTATATAAGCCTGAATCTTCTGACGCCCTATATTTTCCAAAAAAAAAAAAAAAAATCTTCCCATTTTCATTCCAGTCCAATTCATTTTCATTTCACTCCATTTCATTTTCATTCCACTCCACTTCATTTCATTCCACCAATAAAAAGTTTTTATGACCATTCTCATTCATTCAGTCATCATTTATCCATTTTCATTTAGTCAAATGATTGCCGTGTCAAGTTTCCGTAGCTGAAACTAGTTTCCGCAGCCAGAAGCAGTTTCCACAGCTATCACTCTGTTTTTCAAACTAACAGTCAGATGTTAGTTTTATAATCATGAAATCAAATGCAGGTATGACCGAAAACATATTATGAATACATGGGGGCACTTAAAGGAATCAATAAGGAGCAGCTGATAAAGGGTTAATGGACAACAAATGGCAAAAATTCCAAGGTATGAGTAGAAATTTATTTCAAATAGAAATCAAAGCACATTTTTGCATAGTTATTAAACCATAAGCTCCACTATATGCAATGATTGGCATGATAGCCTCCATAACCATTCCACGACATTCCTCCATGAACCATGCATTTATTTTCCAAACGGTCTTATGATTAGCCTTCGGATTTAATTTGTGTTGGCTGAATTTTAACACTCCACCTGTAATCATAAGGACGTAGTCGATTTGACTACGGCTCTTCTCAGCCGCACAAAATCCGTAGCTGTTTCATGAACATGTTCGCGTCCACGCTGCAGTCACTCAATTTAAAATTCTGCTGGATGTAATTTACTCCCCCTACTGTTCTATTGACATCACGGCTGCATTTCCACCTTGCTCACATAAGCCTTCACCCCATTTCACAAATTCACTTCCGCTGCTTGTCCTTTGTTTTCGGCTCACAGTCACTGGTTTTCTCCATAAACTCTGTTCACTCCCATAACCTAGCTGTCTCACTTCCGCTAAAACCTCCTCACGCAGACAAATTTTAAGAACAAAAGGAAGGATGGGTCTGTTGTTGAGGGTAGAACCAGAAGGGCCCAGGTTTTTGGAAGGATACCCGCAAGTGAAAAACATACTGAAGAAGGCAAGATGGCTACAGTTTATACAAAAGTTCAAAGGCTACAATAAGGAGATTACAAAGACTTTTGCGAGGTCTTTTAACGGCCAGGAGGTGGAAATTGGGGACCTTAAGTTTACAATCATCGAAGCATCCATAGCAGCCGCTACAGAACTTCCGCAGGAGGGTGAACGCTGGTTCAAGAACAAGAGCTTTGACGAGAAGGCTTGGAGAGTTATACTACACAATCCAGGTATGGATGTAACTATATTCAAATGAGTAATTCATGTCCATGCTTTAAAATAGGAGTGGGCCAGTTTATTGTTAATTATTCAAAAGTTCATTACCCGTGAGGGCCGTTTCAGGTCAATATATATGTATCATACCCGGTTGCTAATGAACTTCTTAGAAAACCAAACCCTCAATTTGCCCTACTTTTTAATGCTGAGCTTGAAAAAGATGTGCACAACAGTCCAAAAGAATATAGAAGACCTAGAACCCCATTTGTATCATCATGGGCTTGTGAAAATTCTAATTGAAAACTAGTTGAAGAAAAAGAGAGACACTTGGAAACAGTTTTTGGTGAGAAACTACTTTCAAGAGCCACCCGAGGTACCTGAGAGCAATACAACAAGGAGTAGGAGGAAGGAGACAAGTGCAAGAATTCAAGACCCTCTTATTAGAAAAACCAAAGAAGTTAATCAAGAATAGAGATTGGAAAGAACCAAGGATAGAAACCAAGGAAAATCAAAAGGGAAACGAAACATAGAAGCTGTATATCAAACTTCAGAGCCTTCTCAAAAAGAAGATCACCAAACACTATCTGAAAGATTAGCTTATCTTCAAGAACAAGTGGCTGCAACCAAGAAGAAACGAAAAGGAAAGCAGAGTATGGAGGAAGATACTAGTCCATAGCATGTAAGAAGAAGCTCTAGGCTTAAAGGGAAATTAAAGACAGTAAAAACCAAAGGGCCCCACTTTACTGATTTGGGGGGGGGAAACCCCAGAAAAGCCTCCAGCAACCTCTCCTAACCATAGCCCACACCATACTTCCATTTCATAGCCAGATGTTGACATGAGTCCCTCTCGAAAAAATTTTGAAATCAGTCCCTCTTAATAGGATTTTGGGGTCAGCCCAAGGAAGACTACACCCGAGGTAGACCCGAATCAGCAGGAGATGTATGATTATATAGAATCCTTAGAGAAGATAGCTATGGGTCCAAGCACGTCATCCACTCAGCCTCACACAGCACAAGAAGCTCTAGTCCAATCATTGAAACAAGAAGTTTTTGAATTGGAGGTCTTAAACAGACACATTAAAAAAGAAAATGAAGCACTAAAGGAACAAAGTAGATTGGACAAGATCATTCATGACAACACAATGTTACACCTTGGGCTATGGCAAAAGAAGAACAGGAAATTAAAGAAAAAGTGCAAGAAGTTGAGTAGGGCATTGATCAACCTCAAATTCAGATGCTTGATGAGGAAGCCAAGGATGTTAGAGGCACCAAAGAAGAAAAGAAGAGGGCTGGATGTACTGGCAGAAGTTTCAGAGCACATGGACTAAAGGGAGGAAGATCAAAATTTTGGTTGCATGGGGACATGCAACACCTTCGCAGTGGGGGTATGTTGAGCCCCGAAACCACACTTTTCCCACACATTTTCCTAAACTTTCTCCATCCACCTGGACCTAAAAAGCTATCAACATCATTGCATATTGAGTTTAAAAGAGCACATAAAGTGGTTTTCTAACTATGTTCTGTGTTTGTTGTTTGAACTAGATTTTTGCTCATAAGCTGCGGAATCTTGTCACTTTCCGTAGCCTTTTTGTTAAAGTCTATATTGCAAGTGTCTTCAGGAAAATCGAGCCACATGGGCAAGTTGAAAATGATGTGGACATGGACCGAGTCCTATTGGCTCAGTCGAATTCATCAAAGAAGGTTGTGGTCAAAGGTGGTCAAGCGGTGGTCAAATATAGGAGTCCTACAGCAACAGGACTCCGTTTCCAACCACGTGAAGACTTGCATGGTCGTTCCTAGATCTCTGGGGACATATCAATGCCCGTGGACTACTCCATAAGGCGAATCCAACAACCAACCTCAATAGATTTAATCATCATGGCAGCCATAATGCTAGATCCATGGACATTGTCGTTCACATGTCCTCTATCAGCGCAGTTTTTAGGAAATCAGTTATGTAGCCTTCTGTTATAAATAATGCATTTCCATACACATAATAGTTAGTCTTTTGTAATGTAATTTTGCTGTTAGAAAGCCCATTGTGCCGTGATATTATTTCTTTGTTATGACTGCGTACTAAATATACGAGAAGACTTTGTTTCTGAGCATAATTCGTGGTTGATAGCTGTTGCCCGAGGTTGTGCAGAGGGCCCCTGCACAGGCTGAGGTTTTGTTTCATATTGCTGTACATTTTCATGCTATGTTTCTTTACATTCATTATGCCATAGTTATTCACTTGTATATATTGCATTCCTTATGTTATTAACGTTTTATTTTTGTCCATAATTTTACATGCTTTACATTGCTGTTAATGTTGATCAGTGTATTTGTTCCAGATTACAGTAGGCAGCCTGGGCATTTGCATATAGTTTCCACAATGACTAATGACATGGAATCAGTATTGTCTTTCTGCTGATCTATTTTTCTTAGCTTTTAATTCCAGCACTGTTTTGTTTATTTCAAGATTGTTCATTGGCTTTATTAGTTAGATTAGATATTAAATTGCTCATGTCATTATCAGTTACCTCCGAAAGCCATAGCAATACTGATGGTGATGGATTGAAGTATGAGTGTGTAATTTGATATTAGTTTATTTCTCTGCAAATTAGATATTAAATTGCTCATGTCATTATCAGTTACCTCCGAAAGCCATAGTGAGACTAATGGTGAGGGATTGAAGTATGAGTGTGTAATTTGATATTAGTTTATTTCTCTGCAAATTAGATATTAAATTGCTCATGTCATTATCAGTTACCTCCGAAAGCCATAGCGAGACTAATGGTGAGGGATTGAAGTATGAGTGTGTAATTTGATATTAGTTTATTTTTCTGCAAATTAGATATCAGATTGCTCAGGTTGTTGATGATTACCTCCGGAAGCTATAACGAGACTAACTGGCGAGGGGTCAGAACATGAACTGATATAATTTGATTTTAGCTTTACTTTACTTGCAATTTTTGGATTTTTTTGAGTACATTAGCATAATTCATTTCTTTGGTATTTAGACAGCAGCAGGGATAATGGTTTCATAATCAATAGTTCATTGTTTGTTTAATTAGAATAGTGGAACATTTTCATTTTCTTTTAGGAATTAATTTCATCATTACATGTTCTAAGATCTTCTGAAGTTTGAAGTTTTGGAAATCATTTTAAAGGACATAATTGCCTTGAATATTTATATCTATATAGAATTTCCATTTCATAGTAGGATATAAACTAAGATAAAAACCCCCTTCCAAAAAAAATGACAAAAAGTAAGAAATAGGTTATCTTGCACATATAGTGCGCCACACTTCAACAGTTTACGACTCCCGGATTGACAATTAATATAGCAATTTAGGACACTCTAAATTGACCAAACATCCCCAAGCAGTAGAAGAAAGGGAAAATCCAAGGTGGGATGGCCCAGGACAAGCCACCAAAACCGCAAGAAAATAATAACACCGCGAAGCCGAAGAAGGAGATGGGAAACTGATGTGAGTTCCATAAGAGCTCCTCTCAAAACACAAGTGAGTGTCCGACCAAGCAGTCACTGGTGGCAGAGTTGAAGGCTTCAGAATCAGATACATGTTATGATTCTGAGTCAGAACCCGACAAAGGGAATGACGAAGGGAAGCAGATTATCGATGTGGAGCCCAATGCCACCGTTGCCACCATGAAGGTCTAGAAGGAGGAACTCAAAGATCCAGAGGAGGAGGAGCACCTCTTCCACTCTCGAATGTGGGTAAAGGGTTCCCCGCTACAGTTCATTGTCGACAGCGGGAGCCAAAAGAGCCTCATTTTGGCAGAGGTCGTGAAGAGGTTGGGCTTACCAACCACAACACACCCACAACCGTACACCATCGGGTGGCTTCACCAAGGAGGGGATCTTCACGTGAGCTGGAAGTGTCACCTTCCATACAACATCAAGCCCTTCACGGATGAGGTATTATGTGACGTTTCTCCCCTCCATGTTTGTGATGTATTATTAGGCCAACCATACTTGTGGAAGGGACATGCTGTGTATGAGTCAAGGACTCATGTTGTTATTGTTACTTACCGAAATAAGTTGTAAAGGATATTAGATGTAGCACCGCCTACCGCCATCTCTTTGGCTACTGCAAAACAATGCAGTAAGCTCATTTCCAAAACCGGGAAATTTGTTTTCTTGATGATATGCCCTCAGGGAAAGAAGAAGACAGTGGCCATGACCTCTTGACAGTGACCCTCCGCATGACAACAACAGATGGACATGGTCATGGAGGAGTACGGGGACATCTTCACCTCCCCCGCAGGGGTGCCTCTACATTTTCAAGTCAAGCACTCCATCGATATGACCCAAGGTGTGACATTGCCCAATGGACCAATCTATTAGCGCTCCATTTAGGAGAACAATGAAATCAAGAGGCAGATTCAAGAGTTTCTACAGAAAGGTCACATCCGGCTGATTTCATCGCCTTGTGGGAGCCCGATTGTGTTGGTATAGAAGAAGGATGGGACATAGAGACTTTGTATTTACTATCGGGCTCTGAACAAGATCACTATCTGGAATAGCTACCTGATCCCACGTATTGATGACCTTCTAGACCAACTCAAGGGGGGAAAATATTTTAGCAAGATCGACTTGAAGAACAGATATCACTAGGTACCAATTGAACCCTCTGATGTGTGGAAGACTGCCTTCAAAGCCAATGAGGGCCTTTTCGAATGGTTGGTTATGCCTTTTAGGTTGGCGAATGATTCTGCAACCTTCATGAGGCTGATGGATGACATCTTGTGGCCATTCACTAGACCACTGACCCCTGTAGTTCATACAGATGTAAGGGAAGTTGCAGAATGATCGCCATTAGAAGTGGTCCACATACCTGCAACATTTCCACTTGAATATCAAGTATAAGAAGTCCAGCACCAATAATGTTGCAGACAGCCTCATATGACCACTAATCATGGCCAACTCTTATGGGCATGAGACTTCTAATTGGCCACTTCCCTTAAAAAGAGACCCAGAATTCGGCCACACATACCAGATGCACTTGGAGGTCAACAAGTTCTAGATTTCCACCTCTAAGATGTCCTATTATGCCACCTGGTACACCTTTGTGTTCCTTCAAGTAAACGTGCCAAGTTGATTTTGGAATCACACTACAGTTGGGCCGCTGGGAATTTTGGGGTTGAGAAAATGTTGCCAGTACTACAGAAGTATTTCTATTGGCTGAATCTTCGACAGGATGTCAGGAAGTACATTAGATCCTGCACTTCCTATGCCATTGCTAAACCGACGATCAAGAAGCAAGGCCTCTATGATCCGTTTCCTACCCCTAGTCGACCTTGGGAATCCATCTCCATGGATTACATGTCGAGACTTCCTTCTACTAACCATGGTAATCACTGTGTTTTTGTGGTCGTCGACAGATTCTCAAAGATGGCCATTATGGTAGCTACAAGAAGATATCACAGTAGAAGCCACTGCTAGACTCTTCTTTAAACGAGTGTGGGTACACTTTGGGATCCTACAGTTTATCATCTCAGATTGGGACAACATGTTCCTCAGTACATTTTGGTTCAGTCTCTGGTCGATGCTCGACCCCAAGCTCACTAAGTCCACAACTTTCCATCCCCAAACTGATGGTCAGAAAGAGGGTGTCAACAGGATGATCGTACACATTTTGCACATGTACAATTCAAAGCATTCATGCACATGGGATGAGAGCCTCCCCTATGTCTAGCACAACTATAATCAGACTCTCCACAACTCAACTGGCCACAACCCTTTTGAGGTGGGCTTGGGATTCCAGCCACTATGTCCCATTGATGTGGCCATACCATTTGCAGCTACTCAGGAAGATTCGACTCATGTATAGTCCGAAGACGATAAGGCAAAAAATTTCATTTAGCACATCCAACATATCAGCCAGTAGGTCCATGACATTATGGAGAAATAAAATGCGAAGTACAAGTAGTGACATTATCAACATTGGGTGCTAGAGAAGTTTTGAGGTGGGTGACAAATTTTGGTTTCATTTGCAAAAGGAACGCCTTACCAAAGCCTATAGGAAACTCATACCACTCCGATATGGTCCTTTACATTACACAAATGAACAATTCTTGGATGATACAAATGACAATAACTCCTTTCTATATATAGGAGTCTAAGGGGTCCCAATACAATCAGAGCCTACCTAACAATAATGTTGTAGGGGCACAATAATAACAATAGTGGGTTTCTATGGGGCATAATAATAACAACAAGGGGACTATGGGCACAATAATAGAATAAGAGGGTTGCACTAATAACAATAAGGGGTTACACTAGTAGTATAGGGACCTAACATTCCCCTCTCCTTCAAAAAGTGTTGTCCTCAATTCTTTGAGTAGTTCTGGATGCTTCTGTATAAAATTATCTTCCTTCCATGTGGAATCTTCAGTCGGTAAGTTCTTCCACTTGATGAGATACTCTGAAATTGATCGATTTCATAGCTGTTGATTTCTTGTTTCTATGACTGCTTTAGGTTGCAATATGATTTTTTCTTTGTCAATTTCTGGCAATATTGTTTGAACTAGGATCTTTTGCAACTTTTGAATGAGTTCCCACACTTCTTCGTCATTTTTCCATTCATATTTTGCTTCGTTTATCCAATCTAGTTGGATAATAGAAATGGCACAAAAAAATGCTTCCACATCCTCATCCTTTCTTGAGAGTGCATTTGAAACAACATTTTTCTCCCCTTTTTTGTAGATGATTTCAAAGTCATAACCCAACATCTTTGTGACCCATTTTTGTTGTTCTTCTGAAGATAATATTTGTTCTAAAATGTATTTGAGATTATCATGATCTGTTTTTACCTTTAAGTGACTTCCCATTAGGTAAGGTCTGATGTTTTGAGGAACACTTCCTGGAATCAAATGAATAGCATAATAATGATCACGAATAGGTGTGAGGCCTTTGGGAGTATCAAATACCTTGGAATGATTGTCCAAGACTTTTTGGAGATATGGAGAAATAGATGATTTCGATGTGGAAACCTCTAGCGAACATAATTGTGCAATTATGCCTCGTTGTTTTTTCTTTAGAATATTTGTTATTCCGTTAGAGCTTATCATATTTCCCTATTTTCGTGCGATACCCCTTAATTCAACTTCCTTTCCTTCTGAGTTTTTTTTTCATGAAAAGTTCTTGAAAATTAAAATTTATTGTACCCAAGGATTGTAGCCATTGGGTTCCTAGTACAACATCAACATCACCCATTGGAATGGAAATTATTGGGCTATTCAATACATATTCTCCCATGGATACCTTGATATTATGGCACTTTCTAGAAAAATTTATGGTTTCTCCACTTGCAACCGTCACTTGACACTTTGGTGCTAGATGTAGGAATCAATTCAATTCCTTGGCTATCTTACAATGAATAAAATTATGGGTACTACCTGAATGAATCAACATTGTTACCTTTTTCTTCTTGATATGTCCTTCTATATTTATAGCTTGAGGAGTGGTAATTCTAGCCAATGCATTATAAGATATGGTCGGATTCATTTGTTCTTTCTCTGGGGTTGGTTCCTAGTGAGTATCCTTTTCTTTTGACATTCCTTGATCCTTTTCTTCCTGATATTGCACTGCTTGAACCTTCTTCTTATTGATATGTCCTTCTATCTTGAGAGTTTGAGGAGTGGTAATTCCTTCCAATGCAGTACAAGATATGGTCAGATTCATTTGTTCTTTCTCTAGGGTTAGTTCCCGGTGTATATCCTCTTCTTTTGACGTTTCTTGATCCTTTTCTTCCTCCTCTTCACAATCTATGTAAAATAATTTCTTCTCAACACACTTATGACCTTTAATGTATTTGTTATCACAATTGTAATAAAGCCCTTTTGCTTTTTTTTCTTCCAATTGTTGTGGTGTAAACCTTGTAGGTTGTGGAAGGCTAGGAGAAAAAACACTTCCATATTTATAGTTGTGAGTGGTATGATTCCTTGTTTCCATAATTCCACTTTCAATTTTTCTTGCCAACCTGAATGCCTTCTCCAATGAATCAGGTTCCCAAAGACGAACCTCATGTTGAATGTTATCCTTTAAAGTCCCTATGAAGACATCAGTCCTTTGCTTATCTGGAATATCGTTTACCCTTATATTCAATTTTTGGAGGTCCTTAATGTCCTTTTCCATTGAACCCTTTTGTTTGAGATTTATCAATTGGCTAAAGAAGGTGTTGCTCTTTGTATCCTCATAATGTGCTATCATTTCTTCTATGAAAATTGACCAAGTGACTAGTGGTTTACGAGAAAAAAGCCATTTATACCATAAAAATTGATTCGATTCTAAATATAAAGATGCAATATGTACCTTTTGTAATAGTTTTACATCATGTAGATCAAAATATTGTTCCATCTGTAGGATCCAATTTACGGATCCTTGCATCAAACTTCCTCATATCGCCTTTTCTTGATCTTAGGAGATCGATGTTGAAACAACTGTAACTCTGTAATTTCAGATCTCCAAGGTCTGAAATTGTGACCTGCAGTATCCCTCTATGCCCTCTTTCCAATGCCACTAGTCTGATCGAAATTGGATTCTCCAAGAAAGAGTTATGCCCAATCTCCCAAGATAATCTGCTTATATACGTTTTCAGTAGAGAGAACTTGTATGAAGTGCCACGTGTTACTTTTTCAACCTTCGGACCTAAAAAAAATACAAAAAAAGTACAATCCATCCTCTTTCTGTAGCTTCTTACGAAAATTTCAATCTAATGCTCAGTGAGAAATTTATGACTATTTTCCCTAGGTCACCTATTTGGGATGTAATTTGGAAGCCTATAGAAACTCTAAATTTCTTGGACTATATCCGAAAATATAGCAAAACAAGATCTCAAATTCAGGCCTAATCTTCACCACGATTTCGGCTCAAACGGGTTTTAATTTCAGAGTCTGAACCTTCATAGAAAACAAATTATAGCAAAAATTCCACGATGACCTGTTTGGAGCAGCGAAACCCTAGAATCTAAATCTCTGATACCAAATGTTATGAAACCAGCTCACAAAAAGATAGAAAAGAAAGATAAACGCCTTAGAATTCAGCCTCTTCAAGGGGAAAACCTCCTTTGCATTACGCAAATGAACAATTCTTGGATCAAACAAATTACAAGACCTCATTTCTATATATAGGAGTCTAAGGGGTCCCAATACAATCAGAGCCTACATAAAAATAATATTATAGGGGCACAACAATAACAATAGTGGGCTTCAATGGGGCATAATAATAAAAACACGGGGACTATGGGCTCAATAATAGAATAAGAGGGTTGCACTAATAACAATAAGGGGTTACACTAGTAGTATAGGGACCTAACATTAAACATTGCAAAATAACTCACACCTACACAGTTAAATCCAGATTGCATGGAACAAGCCACAACTGATCAGATCATGGACACACAAATTAAGAACGCCCGACAACAAAGGATCCAACTATATCAAGTTGTCAAAGCAGGCCAACTCCTTCACCAGGGCAAGTGGCTCACCAGGCCAACTCCTTGAGGAGTGGTAATTCTAGCCAATGCATTATAAGATATGGTCGGATTCATTTGTTCTTTCTCTGGGGTTGGTTCCTAGTGAGTATCCTTTTCTTTTGACATTCCTTGATCCTTTTCTTCCTGATATTGCACTGCTTGAACCTTCTTCTTATTGATATGTCCTTCTATCTTGAGAGTTTGAGGAGTGGTAATTCCTTCCAATGCAGTACAAGATATGGTCAGATTCATTTGTTCTTTCTCTAGGGTTAGTTCCCGGTGTATATCCTCTTCTTTTGACGTTTCTTGATCCTTTTCTTCCTCCTCTTCACAATCTATGTAAAATAATTTCTTCTCAACACACTTATGACCTTTAATGTATTTGTTATCACAATTGTAATAAAGCCCTTTTGCTTTTTTTTCTTCCAATTGTTGTGGTGTAAACCTTGTAGGTTGTGGAAGGCTAGGAGAAAAAACACTTCCATATTTATAGTTGTGAGTGGTATGATTCCTTGTTTCCATAATTCCACTTTCAATTTTTCTTGCCAACCTGAATGCCTTCTCCAATGAATCAGGTTCCCAAAGACGAACCTCATGTTGAATGTTATCCTTTAAAGTCCCTATGAAGACATCAGTCCTTTGCTTATCTGGAATATCGTTTACCCTTATATTCAATTTTTGGAGGTCCTTAATGTCCTTTTCCATTGAACCCTTTTGTTTGAGATTTATCAATTGGCTAAAGAAGGTGTTGCTCTTTGTATCCTCATAATGTGCTATCATTTCTTCTATGAAAATTGACCAAGTGACTAGTGGTTTACGAGAAAAAAGCCATTTATACCATAAAAATTGATTCGATTCTAAATATAAAGATGCAATATGTACCTTTTGTAATAGTTTTACATCATGTAGATCAAAATATTGTTCCATCTGTAGGATCCAATTTACGGATCCTTGCATCAAACTTCCTCATATCGCCTTTTCTTGATCTTAGGAGATCGATGTTGAAACAACTGTAACTCTGTAATTTCAGATCTCCAAGGTCTGAAATTGTGACCTGCAGTATCCCTCTGTGCCCTCTTTCCAATGCCACTAGTCTGATCGAAATTGGATTCTCCAAGAAAGAGTTATGCCCAATCTCCCAAGATAATCTGCTTATATACGTTTTCAGTAGAGAGAACTTGTATGAAGTGCCACGTGTTACTTTTTCAACCTTCGGACCTAAAAAAAATACAAAAAAAGTACAATCCATCCTCTTTCTGTAGCTTCTTACGAAAATTTCAATCTAATGCTCAGTGAGAAATTTATGACTATTTTCCCTAGGTCACCTATTTGGGATGTAATTTGGAAGCCTATAGAAACTCTAAATTTCTTGGACTATATCCGAAAATATAGCAAAACAAGATCTCAAATTCAGGCCTAATCTTCACCACGATTTCGGCTCAAACGGGTTTTAATTTCAGAGTCTGAACCTTCATAGAAAACAAATTATAGCAAAAATTCCACGATGACCTGTTTGGAGCAGCGAAACCCTAGAATCTAAATCTCTGATACCAAATGTTATGAAACCAGCTCACAAAAAGATAGAAAAGAAAGATAAACGCCTTAGAATTCAGCCTCTTCAAGGGGAAAACCTCCTTTGCATTACGCAAATGAACAATTCTTGGATCAAACAAATTACAAGACCTCATTTCTATATATAGGAGTCTAAGGGGTCCCAATACAATCAGAGCCTACATAAAAATAATATTATAGGGGCACAACAATAACAATAGTGGGCTTCAATGGGGCATAATAATAAAAACACGGGGACTATGGGCTCAATAATAGAATAAGAGGGTTGCACTAATAACAATAAGGGGTTACACTAGTAGTATAGGGACCTAACATTAAACATTGCAAAATAACTCACACCTACACAGTTAAATCCAGATTGCATGGAACAAGCCACAACTGATCAGATCATGGACACACAAATTAAGAACGCCCGACAACAAAGGATCCAACTATATCAAGTTGTCAAAGCAGGCCAACTCCTTCACCAGGGCAAGTGGCTCACCAGGCCAACTCCTTGAGGAGTGGTAATTCTAGCCAATGCATTATAAGATATGGTCGGATTCATTTGTTCTTTCTCTGGGGTTGGTTCCTAGTGAGTATCCTTTTCTTTTGACATTCCTTGATCCTTTTCTTCCTGATATTGCACTGCTTGAACCTTCTTCTTATTGATATGTCCTTCTATCTTGAGAGTTTGAGGAGTGGTAATTCCTTCCAATGCAGTACAAGATATGGTCAGATTCATTTGTTCTTTCTCTAGGGTTAGTTCCCGGTGTATATCCTCTTCTTTTGACGTTTCTTGATCCTTTTCTTCCTCCTCTTCACAATCTATGTAAAATAATTTCTTCTCAACACACTTATGACCTTTAATGTATTTGTTATCACAATTGTAATAAAGCCCTTTTGCTTTTTTTTCTTCCAATTGTTGTGGTGTAAACCTTGTAGGTTGTGGAAGGCTAGGAGAAAAAACACTTCCATATTTATAGTTGTGAGTGGTATGATTCCTTGTTTCCATAATTCCACTTTCAATTTTTCTTGCCAACCTGAATGCCTTCTCCAATGAATCAGGTTCCCAAAGACGAACCTCATGTTGAATGTTATCCTTTAAAGTCCCTATGAAGACATCAGTCCTTTGCTTATCTGGAATATCGTTTACCCTTATATTCAATTTTTGGAGGTCCTTAATGTCCTTTTCCATTGAACCCTTTTGTTTGAGATTTATCAATTGGCTAAAGAAGGTGTTGCTCTTTGTATCCTCATAATGTGCTATCATTTCTTCTATGAAAATTGACCAAGTGACTAGTGGTTTACGAGAAAAAAGCCATTTATACCATAAAAATTGATTCGATTCTAAATATAAAGATGCAATATGTACCTTCTGTAATAGTTTTACATCATGTAGATCAAAATATTGTTCCATCTGTAGGATCCAATTTACGGATCCTTGCATCAAACTTCCTCATATCGCCTTTTCTTGATCTTAGGAGATCGATGTTGAAACAACTGTAACTCTGTAATTTCAGATCTCCAAGGTCTGAAATTGTGACCTGCAGTATCCCTCTGTGCCCTCTTTCCAATGCCACTAGTCTGATCGAAATTGGATTCTCCAAGAAAGAGTTATGCCCAATCTCCCAAGATAATCTGCTTATATACGTTTTCAGTAGAGAGAACTTGTATGAAGTGCCACGTGTTACTTTTTCAACCTTCGGACCTAAAAAAAATACAAAAAAAGTACAATCCATCCTCTTTCTGTAGCTTCTTACGAAAATTTCAATCTAATGCTCAGTGAGAAATTTATGACTATTTTCCCTAGGTCACCTATTTGGGATGTAATTTGGAAGCCTATAGAAACTCTAAATTTCTTGGACTATATCCGAAAATATAGCAAAACAAGATCTCAAATTCAGGCCTAATCTTCACCACGATTTCGGCTCAAACGGGTTTTAATTTCAGAGTCTGAACCTTCATAGAAAACAAATTATAGCAAAAATTCCACGATGACCTGTTTGGAGCAGCGAAACCCTAGAATCTAAATCTCTGATACCAAATGTTATGAAACCAGCTCACAAAAAGATAGAAAAGAAAGATAAACGCCTTAGAATTCAGCCTCTTCAAGGGGAAAACCTCCTTTGCATTACGCAAATGAACAATTCTTGGATCAAACAAATTACAAGACCTCATTTCTATATATAGGAGTCTAAGGGGTCCCAATACAATCAGAGCCTACATAAAAATAATATTATAGGGGCACAACAATAACAATAGTGGGCTTCAATGGGGCATAATAATAAAAACACGGGGACTATGGGCTCAATAATAGAATAAGAGGGTTGCACTAATAACAATAAGGGGTTACACTAGTAGTATAGGGACCTAACATTAAACATTGCAAAATAACTCACACCTACAGAGTTAAATCCAGATTGCATGGAACAAGCCACAACTGATCAGATCATGGACACACAAATCAAGAACACCCGACAACAAAGGATCCAACTATATCAAGTTGTCAAAGCAGGCCAACTCCTTCACCAGGGCAAGTGGCTCACCAGGGACCAAGTTCAGCAAAAGTTTCCTCATCTCATGGAGGAACTCAACGTAATGGGGACCATTACTTCCTAAGGGGGGAGGAATGATCTAGGTGGATATTGGTGGCCACCAGCCTATTCCACTTGGACCCCCACCATTGTTTCTTTCAGTTTTTCAGTTTCCTTATTTGTAGCACAATTTACTACTTTTGGCATTTTTTCAGGTCGTGAACTTCCAAAGCCGTTTTGAGGCTCTAAACGGCGTTTTTTTTGGGAAAATGATACTATCATGGTGTGTGGACTAATATTGGTCATTCAAAATTTGTATTCCTTGGATATGTATTTATAACAAGGTATTGTGCGTGTCAAACAAAGATCGTATGCCAAAGTTACGACCCCAGGAAGTTGATGTACCAATTTACCCAAATGGGGCCCATAGTTTGGCGCTTCATCTCATAGGGTTAGGTTTTTGGATGTTTAGGGTTTTCCGTTGTTTTTCAATAATAAATAGGCCTTTGAGCCTCATTGTAACACAGTTTAGAGGCATGTAGTCGTCACATCTCTTCTCAGAGATAAGCTACCACTGCTCGAGCTTGTCTTATTTCCATTTTGTTTGTAAGCATATTTCAGTATTAGATATTAATGAAATGAAGTGTTATTCCTATTGCAACTTTGTATTATGGTTATATCTGTAATTTGTTGTGTTCCTATTTAAATATGGATTAGTGGTATCAAAGCAGACTGCTCTTTCTCTGCTTTTCTTTTCATCTCCCCAACGATGTCGGGATATAAGGAGTTAGGCTCGATATTGTTGAACCTTTGCAAGATCAGCCTCGCAAACCCCAACGGCCACCCATTATGGAAGAAAAGAAAGACAAGGGGGCAGGAGATCCTATCAAAATATTGCTCGAGGAGGCCCTCGAGAAACAAAGGAATGCAATGATGGATAACTTTACCCACATCATTCAACGATTGCCCAGCGATGGTGCATCCACATCCAGAAGCCACTCTAGAGTCTCCACTCATTTTAAGGTATAAGAAAACTTTGACATTCCCATATTTGAGGGCCAAATAGATCTAGATATCATAGATAAATGGTTAAATCTGCTCGAAGGATATTTTTATGTTCATGATTTTTCCAGCCAAGAAAATAATACTTTTTCTCTTCTCAAAGACGCCCCCCACATCAAGGACTGGTGGGAAACCTACTGTGAACAGAAGGATGAAAGTACGACCTCACTGTTTTTAGCCACACCCACTTGGAATTTATTTCAGGATGACAACAAAGGAGCTATACTACCTTGTTAGGAGCTATGAGGATAAATACATAAAGTGGACAACACTGCAACAATGAAGGGACCAAGATGTGTCAGAGTTTACCAACGTTTTTCATACCCTCACATGAAGTTGGGTATCAAGGATTCTGAGAAACATTTGGTACTCAAGTATAGCAGCTTCCTACATAGATACATCTAGCATGAGATGGAGATCCTGAAGATCTCCTCGCTTAGCACAACGTACCCATACACTATCAAGATTGAGAAGAAGTTTAAATAGAAGAAGTGGGACTTTGGATCTATGAATTCGAACCAAGGGAAAGGTGCCCCCAAACCATAGAAAAAAGGACAAAGCCAAGGCGGGGTGACCTAGGACAACTCACTGAAGCTGCAAGCAAAGAACAACATTGCGAAGCTGAAGAAGGATATGGGAAAGTGGTGTGAGTTCCATAAGAGCTCCACTCACAACGCAAGTGAGAGTCGAGCCAAGCAGTCATTGGTGGCCGAACTGAAGGCTTCAGAATCAGATGCATGTTTCGACTCTGAGTCAGAACCTAACAAGAGGAATGGAAAAGGGAAGCAGATTACTGATGTGGAGCCAAACACCACTGTTTCCACCACGAAGATCCAGAAGGAGGGACCCGAAGATCCATAGGAGGAGGAGCGCCTCTTCCACTCCCAGATGTGGGCAAAGTATTCCCCGCTACAATTCATTGTCGACAGTGAGAACCAAAAGAACCTCATTTTGGTAGAGGTCATGAAGCAGACGAGCTTACCAACCATTGCACACCCACAACTGTATGTCATCGGGTGGCTTCACCAAGGACATGATCTTTCATGAGCTAGTAATGCTGCCTTCCGTACAACATCAAGCCCTTCACGGATGAGGTATTATGTGACATTTCTTCCCTTGATGTTTTTGATGTATTATTAGGCCAACCATGCTTGTGGAAGCGACATGCTGTGTATGATTCAAGGCATCGTGATGTTATTGTTACTTTGGGAAATAATTTGTATAGGTTACCGGAGGTAGCACCGCCTACCGCTAACTCTTCGGTTACTACAAAACTGTTGGAAATAATACTGAGAGGGGGGGTGAATCAGTATTATCAAGTCAAATATTCCCTTTTTCAAATCCAGGTAATATATGCTACTTTAGTTAATTAAAACCGTGTATATACACAACTATGTAGAAGGAAACCCGCGTATACAATGCAAACTTATAATTTACTTTATCTTTCAGAAGTTGATTATTAATCTGTGTATCAAAATCAAATAACCAGTAACCAGAGACAGTAAAACAGATCTGAAGACTATCACACACACAAGAACACAAGATATAAGGTGGAAACCCAATGTGGGTGAAAACCACCTGCTGCAATTCGTCTCTATCTTCTTTTAATTAGAAACTTCTTTTTACAATGTACTAGTGCAGTCCTTTACCAGTATGCAGGCTACAACCCATAGAGAGCTACAACCCTCTCTCATTCTCTAGCTTCTCCTGGAAGGGAGCTACAACCCCCTTAGCTCTTGTACTAGCCAAGATACTAGTACGTAGGTGCTGGCCTACTGAAGGCTACAACCTTCTCTTTCTTCCAGGGACCTCGTTTCATAAATTTTCAGACTGGATCCATGAACATCAATCAATCATCAAGTATATCTGCATCAAACAATCTCCTTTTCCCCAATTAGCACTGAATCAAGTAAACACTTCTCTGACAGCTGTACCCAGAACACAGTAATAGTAACCACACACCAAATTCTGAACCCAGAATACTGCAACAATAAACAGAGGCAGCTAGATCATAATTTAAAAGATATACGCTACTTCAACAACCTGAAACCTGCATGCATACGCTCCTATGTTTGGACCAACCTGCGTATACACCGTTTTCATTCACTGAACCAACGTGTATACGCTCTTTCACTTCACTGAACCTGCGTACAGATCTATAAAGGATAATTCATTCTTTCAAATATTCAGACACTAATTAACCCAGATTGTCAGATTTATAGATCAAGCATGTGCCTCATATAACAGATCAAAATCATACAAAGATATTATTATTCAAGCTTAAAGATTAAGACCCACCAATAGAACTTATCCTTTTTTATGCGCTAAGGTTCCTCCTTCATTTAGATCCAGATCTACACCATAACCCCAATCACAAATATTTCAGATCTAGCACTTATTCGATATTTAATTCATTCAGATTGATTGCTTGCCAAATGATCTCCTTCCTCTTTTATAGTCTTAGGCCTTTCACAATACCACGGTCCAAAACCATAATAACACAATACCATGAACCCAATACTTGGGGTCAACACTTTTGGATGCAATACCACAGACCAAAACCATAGGATAAAAAACTGTCGGACTAATACCATGAGCCAACCATGAAAGTGCGTGAACTTTTCTCTTCATGAAAGGAAATTTTCTCTGCATGAAAGTGCATGAAATTTTCTCTATATGAAAGAAACTTTTCTATGAATGAAAGTGCGTGAACTTTTCTCTACATGAAAGAAACGTTTCTCTGCATGAAAGTGCGTGGACTTTTCTTTACATGAAAGAACCTTTTATCTTCATGAACGTGCGTGAACGTTTCTCTACATGAAAGAAACTTTTATCTTCATGAAAGTGTGTGAACTTTTCTCTACATGAAAGAAAATTTTATCTTCATGAAAGTGCGTGAACTTTGCTGCACTATAATTTATCGTCTGAGATGAGTGGATTTCCATCAAGTACAACATATGTATCATAATGCCAACAATCTCCCCCTTTGGACTTGATGGCAACAACAACCAATCACTCTCCCCCTTTTTCATCAAGGGCAAAGGGCAGACCAAGATAATCTCTTTCCTAGATAAACTTTCTGCTGCCCATACTCCCCCTGAGTACCTGCTGAAATCTCTGAATGAGCTCCCCCTTTGTATATGCCAAGGTGTACCACTCTGTCCATGCTTCCTCTGAGTACATGCTGAAGTCTCTACTCTACTGAAGTGTGCTGTTCATGCTCCCCCTGACTATAAGCAAGGTCATTCAGGTCAGCAACCATGATTTCCTTATGTTCTCCCTCTACATTTGTTCCACATGAATCCAACAACAGTTGTGAACTAGAATCAAAAGCTTCTAAGATAATGCCAACAATGCAACATTAGAAGTTTATCTACTCCCCCTGAACCTATTCTAGATGGTCTCTATCAGACCCATACCAAATTATCTTCAACCAGAGCCTGTCCCTACTGATATCCATCAAACCTCCATATATGCGACTGTCTCTGCACAAACCTACATATGTACTCGGATCCTCCTTAGGCAACTCGTGTACCCCCATTTTTCTCTGAAACAGACAAGATTTAACAGCAAGATGATGCATCAAGTACACCCAGCTTCTGTCTAAGGTATTCAAAAGTTTCCCTGGGTAGTGGTTTGGTGAGTATATCAACAACTTGTTCCTTAGAGGTAACATACTCCAGCTTGACCTTTTGTTCCAGCACTTGTTCCCGGAGGAAATTATATTTGATAGGTATGTGCTTGGTATTTGAATGCATAACTGGGTTCTTTGAAATGCTGATTGCACTTGTATTATCACATAAGATGGAGATAGGTGGTGTACAAGTGATTTGAAAATCCTGCAAGGTTTGCATCATCCAAAGGAGTTGAGTGCAACAAGATGCAACAGCCACATATTCCGCTTCAGTTGTAGATAAAGCAATCAAACTCTATTTTTTGCTGAACCAAGATACTAATCTGGAACCCATAAAGAATTCTCCACCACTTGTGCTCTTCCTGTCATCCACTCTTCCAGCCCAATCTGCATCTGTATAAGCACGTAGAGTGAGATCTGTATCTCTAGGATACCATAAGCCATAGTTTTGAGTTCCTTGAAGATACTTGAAAATTCTCTTTACTGCCTGAAGATGGGTTTCCTTAGGATTTGCCTGGAATCTTCCAACTATTTCCACTACATGCATGATGTCTGGTCGAGTACCTGTCAAATAAAGAAGACTTCCAATCATGGATCTATAGGTTGGTTGATGCACTGTTGCTGATTCATCATTTGCACTGAGGCTGCATCCTGTAACCATAGGGGTAAATACTGGTTTTGCATCTTCCATGCCATATTTCTTCAGGATCTGCTTGAGATACTTGGTTTGAGACAAAAAGATACCGCCTTCATTTTGTTGGATTTGAAATCCAAGAAAATATGTCAGTTCTCCAAGCAAAGACATTTCGAATTCTTTCTACATCACCAAGGCAAAGCTTTGACTCATAACTTCTTCATTGCTGCCAAAGATAATATCATCTACATACACAACAAGTATTAGCAATTTGTCATTTTAAATTTTTATATAAAGATTGCTATCTGCTGATCCTTTTGAAAAATCCTGTTGATGAAGATATTTGTCCAAACGGTAGTACCAAGCCCTTGGAGCCTGTTTAAGACCATAGAGAGCCTTTTTTAGTCTGCATACAAGATTTGGATCATTCCCAAGGATGAAGCCATCTGGTTGCTCAATATACACTTCTTCTTCTAAGTCTCCATTCAAAAAGGCTAATTTCACGTCCATTTGAAATACTTTGAACTTCTGAAAGCTTGAGAGAGCAAGGAACATTCGGATGGCCTCAAGTCTAGCAACGGGAGCAAAAGTTTCTTCAAATTCTATACCTTCTTGTTGAGCATACCCTTTACAAACAAGTCTGGCCTTGTTTCTAATCACTTCCCCATTTTCATTCAACTTGTTTTTAAAGATCCATTTTTTCCCTATGACATTCTTATCTTTTGGTCTAGGAACCAACTCCAAAGTGTTATTCTTTTCGATCTGCTCAAGTTCTTCATCCATTGCCTTGACCCAGCATTCATCTTTGCATGCCTCTTTTACATTTTGTGGTTCAGTGGAGGAGAGCAATGCCAAATAGCTTGAGGCTTCTGCAATTGTTCTTCTTGTTTGTACACCTGCCTCTTTCTGCCCCAAAATCTGAGATTCTGGATGATTCTTTTGAACGTACCTGGATGGAGTCTTCTCTTCTATCCTTATCTGTTCCTCTGGTGCCTCTTGAGGTTCTTCTTCATCATTAGTCTGATTTGAAGGGTAGTCTTCATCCTCTTCGATATTTTCATAATTTACTTGCCTAGGAATGTTTCCTTCTTCATCAATCACTACATCAATGCTGTCAACAATTCTTCCAAGTCTTTTATTGTAACACTTATATGCTTTGCTGTGGGGAGAATAACCAAGAAGTATGCCTTCATCTGCTCTAGGTTCAAACTTGCCAAGATGTTCATCATTATTCTTAATATAGCATTTGCTTCCAAAGATTTTGAAATGTTTTACCGAAGGAGTCTCACCATACTAGAGCTCATGAGGAGTTTGAGTGTTGTTTACACAGACATTTGTTTTGTTGAGAATAACAACTGCAGCAAATGCAGCTTCACCCCAGAAGGTTGCGGGTGTTCCAGATTCATCAAGAATAGCACGAGCCATTTGTTGAACCGTTCTATTCATCCTTTCCACCACTCCATTTTGCTGAGGAGTCCGTTCTTATTCCATGTTCTACACAGAAATCAAAAAATTCATTTGAGGTAAACTCCCCACCTCTATCAAACCTGAGGCACTTAATTTTCTGATCTGATTCGTTTTCTGCCAAGGCTTTGAACGATTTGAATTTTTTGAATGCTTCGTCTTTGTGCTTCAAAAGTCCTATCCAAACCATCTTGGAGAAGTCGTCAATGAATAATATAAAGTATTCTTCTCCTCGAGGTGATTTTGTCCTAGATGGACCACATATATCTATATGGACTAGTTCAAGAGGCCTGCTCGCTGATCCTTCCTTCTCAGGGAAGTTAGTTCTGGTTTTCTTACCAAACTGACATAATTTGCATATTGTATTGTTTGGAATTCTGATGTCTGGAAGACCACGAACTGCTTGGTATTTACATGCTTTCCTTATCTGTGAAAAGCTTAGATGCCCCAACCTCCAGTGCCATAACCATAGAAAATTTTAGGGGCGAATGTTCGCCCTTTGGCGAAATTAAGGGGTTTTAAATTTTTAGTGGGCGAATATTTTGTATCATAGTACATTTTTAAAAATCACTTCAAATAACCCACCTTATTTTAAGGGAGAGGGTAAAAAAGGTAAATTTAGCCCTTGAAATTAGGAGTTACAACCTTCCATTCGCCCATTTTTAAGAATAGGTTTTATTTAAGTGAATCCATTCGCCCATTTTCAAGGATAGGTTTTATTTAAGTGAATCCTATGGGCCAAAGGCCCAAATACCATATTTATAAAAGAGGTATGGTAAATTAATAAAAATATAAATAAATGAGAGGTATGGTAAATAAATAAAACATTTTTTATATTTACTCCATAAGTCACCTTATATACATGCAAGGGTGTAAACAAATAAAAATATAAGTAAAGTGGAGGTATGGTAAATAAATAAAATGTCTTTTAATACTTACTCAAAAGGTATGGTAAATAAATAAAAATATAAATAAACTAGACGCATGGTAAATAAATAAAACTTCTTTTTATATTTAGTCCATGATAACCCTCATTCTATTTATGAAGGCTCAAGAAAGAGGTTTTATTTAAGTGAATCCTATGGGCCAAATACCATATTTGTAAAAGAGGTATGGTAAATTAATAAAAATATAAATAAATGAGAGGTATGGTAAACAAATAAAACATTTTTTTATATTTACTCCATAAGTCACCTTATATTTACAAACACTCAAAAAATGCGTTATATTTAGGTGAAACCTATGGGCAAAATACTATGGGACAAATACTATGGACTAGATTGTTATTAATACCATGCAAAAAAACATTATTAACCCTAATATTAGTATTAATAAAAATAAAAATGGCACATGGTGTTGACCCATGGTATTCACCAAAATGGCACATGGTATTGACCCATGGTATTCACCTGGAATGTAGCCTATTTAAATGGGGGAATTAAACCAGCATAGATCCATCTTTACTCTCGATCTACCCCAAGAGGTATCAAATATCGTGATATGCAAACTAGCATAGAGTGAAAAAATATTTGATCCGATCAAGAGTAAAAATGGATGTTGTAATTTAATGTATGTTAAACATTTTAGCTTGGTTAAAATAAAAAATAAAATAAAAATCAACTATTAATTTTATTAATTTTTATAAATTACTAATAGTAATTTTTAAGCTCTAGGTTTATGATAACCCATGGTATTGACCCATGGTAATACCATGGTATTCATGTGAGCATAGACTATTTAAAGGGAAATTCTATCATCTTAGATCCATCTTAATTCTGGGTCTACCAAGTGCTCAGAGGGATAAATAGATTTCATCCCCCTAAGAGTGGTAGATGTGGAGTTAAGATGGATATAAGTTGGTTTTTATGATAATGAAGATATTAAATAGACTTAGGAAATTATATTGTAAAAATATCTTAAGGTGAATGGTTAAAGCATAGACATTGGACAAGTATATTTGTATACTTTTGTTTTAAACTGAAACAAATCCAGGGCTAAAAGGAATGGATTGATTGCACTAGTCATCCTTCTATAACTTTCGAACATATGCTGGAGTAAATAGATTGTAATTTGGGTAATTTTTCTAATTGCAAACAAGAACATACTTGTGTATTGGCAGGGTGGTTACGAGGTCCCTAGAAGTGATGAATTTGAATTTTCTTGGTTTTATATATAGTATTAGGTTTTTTCTCATGCTTTCTGTGAAGGGCACGGGTGAATTTTATCCTACATCCACTAGGTTATCGATATGTAATTTTGATTTCAAAAGATATTTTAAAGAAATGCAATTATTTCATTTGTGTATTCAATAAACACAAGATTTTATAATTGAGTAAAATATTCGCCATGACTGGTGAGAGATTCGCCAAAAAGTTATATATACATATCATATTATTGATAAAATCGCCTTCCATTTTTCCTATATACCATGGAGATTCGCCCATTTATTATATATGTAAATTTAGGGGGGGTTCTTAAAATTTTCCCTGGCCATAACCAGTGTTCATCATTCTTGCTCAAATAGCATTGTTGTTGTCCTTCTTCAAATATTTATAAATTATTTGGAGTTCTTATGCCTTTGATCGCTGTTTTTCCTGTATCAAGATCACGAACACTACATCCATTTGATCGAAATATTACCTCAGTTCCTTGGTCGCACATCTGACTGACACTCAGTAGATTATGCTTCTAGCCATCAACATACAAAACATTTCCAGCTTTGACTTTTTCTTTCAACTGAACAATGCCTTTTCCTTTTATGACTACAGGGGTATCATTTCCAAAAGAAACTTTCTTTCCCTTTTCTAAAGCACTATATGATTGAAGTTTTTCCTTATCACCTGTCATATGCTTCGAACATCCACTGTCGATGTACCATTGATTTTCTTGTCCTTCTGCATAAAAGGCTATCCCACATCTTTCTGGTTGTGGTTCCTTCATTCTCCATGTTTTGGCACTTGAGGCTTGTTCCTTCTGAGTTGTCTGCCGAAACCTCCTCCTGCATTCAGAATCTTCATGACCAAAGTTATTACAAATAGAACATTCAATTTCATTTTCAAGGGCGGAAAAGTTGTTATAGGTTCTTTCCATAATTCCAGTCATACTTCTTTGTTTTTGAGCTTCTCTAGTCATGATTGTCTTATAGGCAACACATTGCGCTGCTTTGTGGCCAAAGTTATGGCAAGAGAAACATTGGCAATTGAAGAAACTCCCGCGGTTATCAAATCGACCAGCCAAATGATTGTAGTTTCTATTGTCATCCATTCTTGAGGCAAATTGAGAAGATTTTACCTGTGGCTGGTTGTATCTTTTGTTCATCCTTAAGGTGGATTGCCCCCGATTTACCTGGTAGTCTTTGTTTATTCTTGATGTAAATCGTCCCTATTTTACCTGGTGATCTCCATTGGGCTCTTGCTCATTCCTCCTTGCTACATCAAGATAACTTTTGAGGTGGATGGTTTCTGCGCTTGAGATGCTTCTTCATTATATCCTAGACCTGTCTTGATTAATGGGGAACGCTGCACATTGATAATCTCATCTAGAGTTTTAGATCCTTTAACAAATTTAAGATTACGAGCCTTTGTTTTCTCAATCTCTTTTCTAAGACCAACAATTTCACATTCTAACTTCTCAAGAAATTTTTCTTTTTCAGCAAGTTGGAATTGCAGAGTATCAATGATCACATTCTTCTCTTCTAAACATAGTTTGAGTCCAGAAATCTCTTCATAAAAACCTTCTTCATCTATAGCATCCATGTAATTATCATCTTCAAAAGCCATTAAAAGTTTATAATTCTTACCTCGTTCATCTTCATCACTATTTGAAAGACCATCGATGTCTTCATGAGAATAGTAAATTTTCTTAGTTACATTCCGTTTCTTGTTCCATCTAACAGGTTCCTTCCCTTTGTCAATCTTATCCTTATGAGGACATTTGGCAGCATAGTGACCGACTCTTCCACAAGCAAAGCATTTGAAAGGCAACTTACCTCTGAATATTCCAGTACCCCGTTGAAGGTTCTTGACAAAATTTGATTCCTCCTCTTCTTCAGACACGTGTCCTGAATCATAGTAATCTCCTCTGCTTGAAGCCTTGAAAGTAGCTTCTCTCCTGTCTGATGGTCCTCCTTTCCTCATTTCATAAGCAGTCACAATTCCGTGCAGCTGAGACATGGTAAGGTTTCGTAGATTCTCTTTTTCTTCTATTGCAGAAACTTTAGATTCAAACCTAGGGGACAAAGATCTTAGAACCTTTTCAACCACAACAGCCTCTTTTATTTCTTCACCCAAAATTTTCATACAATTAAAATTCTCTTCTACATGAAGGAAATAGTTAGCCACACTTTCATCATTGTGCATTCGGAGATTTTCATACTGAATTCTGCGGGTTTGAAGTTTTTCTCGTTTTACCTGTTCATCTCCTTCATAGCTCAGAACAATCTTGTCCCATATTTCTTTTGCGGATTTATACTACATAATATTGACGAATTCTGATTGAGATAGACATCCTAATAGGGTATTGACAGCCTTTGCATTTGTTTCATATTTCTTCTTCTCAGCTGGATCTGTAGGAGTTGCTGATGGAAAAGTGTACCCTGTATCTCTGATATCCCAAACTTTTGTACCAAGAGATTGAAGATAGGCAGTAACTCTTACCTTCCAATATACGAAGTTTGTCCCGTCAAAAATCGTTGGCCTGATAGATGCTTCTCTCCCGTATTTGCTCATTGTTACAGGGAAAAGTGTCTATTTAGAACTTCTCTATCCCACTAAGGTGTGACAGCTGCCTTAGAAACAAACAAAGAAAATCTACTTTTGTTTTTCCTTTATGAATTATAGATAGAGAGGAACAGAAAGACCAACCTCTGTCTTGCGCTAATCTCTTGATTTGATCCCTCTCTTCTTTGATAGTCCACAGCTACCTGCTCCCTTGCACGCCCAGCTTCACAAAGTACCTGTAAGATCACAGAAGCATAGCACTATACAAAGACATGGATCTATAATCATAAACAATCTAGGGTCAGATGTAAATTGACCATACAAATGTAACAAGCATCAATAACACAAAAGCATGGAGGAAAACTCAAATAGCTTTTATTGATAAACAAGAAAAGAGCCAAGAGGAGTTACAACCGGTTGTTCCGACCCAGCATCAACCTCCCAGCAAAGAAGCCCCTCTTCACCTCAAACAAAGCTTAGATCACCCAACAATCTGATGTTTGTCTCAGGAAACCAATAGCAATTCCTTACAATATGCAAAATTCCAGCCTCTGGATCTCTGGGATGAGGGATCCATATATAGATATCTGTAAGGGGGATGAGTCAGCTTGTGATTTGATTAGTGTCTTCCCTCTGATAGTTCTTGCTTCCACTTGGAGATTGGTGGCCTCTTACTCATCCTTGGTCGAATTCAGTGAGGTAAGTGTCATAGGAGAAGATTCTGGAAGCTTCCATTGCCTCTCCACCTCGCGGAATGACACTGCCATTTGTCATTTCTCGCCCATTGCACCCCACAGAAGGGACTTTTGAAATGCAACACACCCTCACAGTGTATTTGGATGAGATGCAACGCACTTAGCCAGTGGAGCAGCTGCAATGATCCTGTTTTGACCAATTCTGAGCAGTTTCTCATGGAGAACTTCTGGGAGAAGCTGTAATCTGTTGACCATGTTCCTTTAGGGGTTAGAACAACACTTTTAGGGACCTAGGAGCCCTTGGTTTATGGACATTTCATGCTTGGGGTTGTAGGGCCCAAAAATGTCTATAACAGTTGCCCCCTAAAGTATGAGGCCGTTAATCTTTTGGTGTCGGGTGAAATGCTTTATTATGAGGATCCGAAGTTCTTTCAATGCTGGGAGGAGACCTGTAATAAGATACAATACAATACATTATCTTCATACTATTTTCATGATCTAGCTGAGGCGGGCATTCCCATGCTCAGCTTTATAAATTCATTTTCATGTACATAGGACAGACAATCGTCTGAGTGTAGACTGATGATTCTGATAGAGCCATCATCCTTTTGAGTGGATGATTATCTGTGTAGCAATGATGTACATTTAATGTCTTTATTTCCTTGAATATATATCGCAGCCTGGATGGATGAAACTAGATCTGGGGTCTTCAATCTCGTCCGATCTTCACTAAAAGTACAAGTCGATCCATGTGAGAAATGTTCTGAAGTCGAACATGGAAAGACATCGCTTGATTACCAGTCAATGATGTAAACTGTTAACAAGCGCGAGAGGAATCACCGATAATGATAATGACCCTCAAGGTACTGCAGTACAATTCACGTGGTGTGAATAAAGGACTTGGCGTCGAACACCACGCAAAATATTTCGGTCGAAGGCCATTGATGTAAACCTGTCGTCGGAAGTGAGAAACTAGCCATTGAGGCATGCAAGCTTCAAAGTACTGAATGGGGTGTTCCTAGATCAACTTCTTGGATAATGAGCTGATGTCGACAAGAAGTGATCCGTCATAGGAGGGCCTTAATGAATCCACATCAATGACACGGAGTGGAGCAAATGATTTTAATGGAGGTGAAAACGATTTGGTGATATAAGGTTCAGGGTGGCGGTCATGAAAGAATGGAGTATAATGTATGGTAGTGGGTGAGACACATGTGAATTCTCTGAATGACTTCTCTTGAACATATCGGTGACACTGATGTGATGGATTGGTAGCATTAACCCCAAATGTGGATGGTATGGCGTGACCATGGTGATGTGACCGGTGAATGAAACAACCCAACCCGACTCAGACACAGAGCGAAAGTGTCATGTTCAAGAGCGACTTGCTACCAACAAAGTTTCTTTAAGTTTTCTTCCCAATTTTTCCCCAGTCATTGTTGACCAGTACCTCTTTATTTTTGTCAAGCTTGAGGAGGATAACATATGCTTGTTCTATAATTTTCCCTTCAGGCAAACCCATCGCTATGTTTTAACGAGCCTAGCGATAGTGAAACTCGTTCTCGTCTATAGACAAGTTTGTCGCTATTAATCTTTTTAACGAGTTTAATGACAAAGATAACTCGGTCCTTTTCAATTTTAGAGAGTCTGAAAAGGAACGTAAAGGCAACTCCAAAATTCCTTTTTCGTCATCTAATCCCTTAAGTCCGAAAAAGTATAAAACAATACAGAAGGGATGAATTTTCGATACTTTTAACGAGCCGAACAAAACAAGCGCTCGATCTTTTTGTGTAATAATCCCTCAGGTCCAAAAAGATTAAAATCTAGAGGAGGGATAGCACTTCCTGTCCCTTTAACAAGTTGGAGAGGCCAATGGCTCGGAAATCTTTTCATATTTTACGAGTCAGTTGGAAAGAGCTTAAAGGAGACTCGTCTTTTGAGGAACGAGTGATAAAAATGGGTAGCAGCTGATTCCAAGTAAGGTTTGGAATTTTACAATCACGACAGTGTCACAAGGATGGATAGTGAAATCACTCTTCGCAGCTGTTCCTCAAAATGGGTAAACAATCAAATGGAGGTGAATGATCGGCCAATGAAAAAGTGGAGGTGACGGTGCAAACACGACCAAGGCTTTAATGGCTGAAGTACTACATTCACGATGGTTATTTACCGGGGAATAGTTCATTTTTTAACGAGCTTAAACGCGAGGGGAAACATTTGCTCATGTCTTATGTTTATTTTTTAACGAGCTTGAACTATGTGCTAAAACTGCTCGATTAATCCAGTCGTGTGATAAGAATGTCTCATATGAAACGGCAACTTTTAGAGTTTTGCCCCACATCCTTTCTTTATGCAAGTTAGGAGATGACCAATCCTACGAGTTTAAAGGGTTAGAGGTCCTAAAAATTTAAAAAAATAAATAGTCGCTCTTCGCTTGCACTCCAAAAGGTTTGCATGCCCCCAGGTATAAAACAGAGTTTCAAGGTTACCCCTTCTTTAGTCCGTTAAAACATTTGTTTTACCGAGAGAGGCCTACCTCTTACAGGTTACCCAAAGATTGTTCTATTCATAGCGCAAACAAAACACTTCTCCGATGATGTCTACTGAGATAAACAAAGGTGAGCGGCGATGCCCGCCAACTCACATAACTTTGACAAGAGAATCTTGTTCCAGTCCAACTCCCTCTTCTAATCACGGACGAGAGTACGGAGGTCATATTCTCTCGCGGAAACCTACCCTATACCCAAAGTTTTCCTGCCGAAGCAGACCAGGGTGCATGCCCCCTGGGTTTCAGTCATGTCCCCCCGAATCACTCGCGCTCATTGGGAGGACGGACTGGAGATTGAGACATTTCTTGCGTGAAAAGACCATTCAGGGATGGTATATGACTATTTGCTCTGTATGATCCGGGAAATGAAAGCTGGTCCACGAGCTTGACCACTCTTCCTTCGTGCGGAAACCACATTACTCTAAAGAGTGAGGAGACAATTTCTCCCATGCAATAAATATAGTCTCGTCAATAAATATAGTCTCGTCCAAGGATTAGATTGTAATCCAGGGGTCCTTGAACTACCATTACGTTCATGTGAACGGTTTTCCCTCTCAATGTTATGGGCACATCGGGAAGGATCCCTAACGGTCGACTGGTTCCTTTATCAAAGCCTATTAGATTTCTCATCTCAGGCAAAAGCGATGGCGAACCAAGCGCTTTCCAAGCAGTTGAGGAAAGGATACTCATAGAAGCCCCTTCATCTATGATGGTACCAGCCATAACCATTCTATATATTTGAACAATGATTCAGAATGGTATACTAGCTGGTAAATGGGGTCTGCCTAGTTGATTCCAGTTGAAGGAGACAACTAGGTTGCTTGGAGATGGGACTGAATAGACGACTGGGTACGACTCTGACGAACTTCCTTCCTGCGGTAAAGGAACGGGTAAATTGCCCCCATGTTCGTTGGAGTCTGTGCTTATGAAAAGAATTTGGACGGTGTCATCCTTGCTCTCTTCAGTGACTGTATCATCTGAAGATGGAACCTCTGAAGGCAAGACCGGGTCAACTGCCACCTCGACCTTTTGACTTTCGTCTGGTATGGATTCAGATGGTTTATCTTCAATGATAGATGCTTCGGCCGACCACCTGAGCGGGCCAGCCGGATTTTCAACTAGTGACGGACTCGGCAAGAATTTTTTATATCCAGGAGGAAGTCGTAACGGTGAAACCGGACGATCGTCCAAAACTCTTTTAGCTTCGTCTAAGAAGGGACAATGGTGGACGGCATGATCGCCTTCGCACAGTTTACAAGGAAATCTATATTTTCCTTTTTATCCTGGGGCTTCACTTTCACTAGTTGACGGTGTGTTTTCAACATGATCATTAGAGTTTGATGACACCGGGTTGTGAAAACGAGGAGACCAGTCCCTTAAGATCCGAGGGATGCAAGGACAATCTTTGTGATAGTGGTCTCCTTTGCAAATGACACATGGCGATTTAGGCCTGGTCGGTGCAGTGTGTGGATTTTCGCTAGACGACACTCGTTTTCCCCCATTCGCTTTTGGCTCCTTCTTCTTCTTCTCCTTCTTCTTCTTTTCCTTCTTCTCCTTAGGCACTTGACTTTTGGCTTTACCAGCCCCATCAAGCGAAGAGGAAGGAAGAGAGGAAGAATTAGAGGAAGTATAAGGTTGGTGGGTAACTCTGGACTCGTCTAATTGCTGATTCGATTGTTCAGGAATTGTGGTGTTTTGAACGATAGAGGTTGAGAAGAGCCATACAGGCAAACCAATTGTCAGTCCTGGAAGCGACAATGTGGCCATATGGGGTGCACCAACATCTCCCCAAGAGGAGAAGGGACTAGGATTTCCTCCAAGGGAAATTCCTTGGTTGGTGGATTCCATTTTCTCAACCCAAGATCAACGTAGGAAAGGGGTAATGAATATTCCATTTGAAATAAATTTTAGATGCTTTGACACAACTTGTTTTTTCAGTTTTTAAGAGTTGAGTAAAAACAAAAGATGGCTCTAGTCTCCTTCGATTTTTAATGAGCCTGAAGTGACAAGTGCTCAGATGGACCTTTTCCGTTAAGGAGTCTGAAAAGGAACGAAAGGGACTGCTCTGGAAATCTAGGTAGAGGGATTACCAAACCAATCGCAAAACTGCAGAATACTTTTTACGGTACGGCAGTCAATCTTCCCGAATGCTGTGTTCAGTGCATTGCGATCGATAGGGCGGCAGACACGGCTTCCTAGGGATAAAGGATTAAGCCTATTGGGGTCTCCCAAAATATACTCGATGGTACGTGGGAGCACAAGTCCATACTGGCACTTATCGTCTCAAAGTGGAGGAATCACCCAACCATCAGTGAGAACAACAGTTACCAAGCTTTACGATGCCGGAATACGTCTCTAGCCTAGACTTCTAAATGTTGTGCGTTAAGTTCCAAAGCGTTGTTAGATTCATTGAATTTATTTTAAGTTGATCTTGTTTATGAAGTTTGCCTTTCGGGTTCACCACGAGATGTAGATGTAATTCCTAAAATTAAATCTAAGATGATAAACAAACTTTTTATCTCTTTTATGCAATGAAAATCCTAGCTAGTAGGGAAAAGAAAGACAGAATCTTTTCACAAAGAGCAAAGAGCACACTCTAAATGCACTTTCCTAAATCAAGCCAATCAGACTGTCTATATGCAAATGCACATGCATGTATTTGTTTTCGACTTTCTTAGTATATGGATGCTAAAAAGAAAGTTGATGCACAAATCTGAATTTCTTTTCGAGCGACAAATATCAACAAGCTTCTTTTCGAAATAAAAAAAAATGGAGACGATTACAACACCTTACGATTTTTAAATGAATACTTGTTCTTGACACTAGAAAAATACAAATTCAGACCAATAGCAATAGTAATAGGATAATCGACCATCAACAGTAATCAAACTCTTTCCTACGATTGAAATCGACACTTGTGACAGTTTCAAATCAAAGGACGACAATACGATTACGCTACTTTTGCAAAGGAGGACTGTAAATGACTCAACAAACAGACAAAAAGATCTACAGTTATTTTCTACAAAGGAGGCAGAATAACAGCAAGGAAAAGGGGTTTCAAACAGACATATACTGATCACAGGCAGCAAAATTCAAGAATAGAACTGGAAAGAATGAACCACAGAAACCACAACTGCACAGAGCTAGTCTGATCAGCACACCTGTAACACAGAGAATCTGAAATGCAGTGCAGGTTGTCCACTCGGGAAGTGCGCTGAAATTCAGAATCTCTGAACAGTACCTACGCTGGGCCAGAAACGAGACTTTGTTCGGGTTCCGAGTCACAGTTTGTAGTTCAGTTCTTGGGTTTTGGCTGAGCAAAAAGCAATCAGTAATGCAACAATCATGGGTAGATCTAAGGAGGATCTAAGACCTATCACAAGGGCAATCAGATAGTTTGTGAATCAGTTGTTCAAATCATAAACAAATCCAGTGGATGGATTGAAGTAGCAGTTGTCTACTTTGCATTTGTTATGGCAAATGTAGTTTGAATGCTACTTGTAAGTTTATGAAACAAACAACAAAGAATGATAAACAAACAAACTAATTATCTCCCCAGCGGAGTCACCATTTTGTTACAGGGAAAAGTGTCTATTTAGAACTGCTCTATCCCACTAAGGTGTGATAGCTGCCTTAGAAACAAACAGAGAAAAGCTACTTTTGTTTTTCCTTTATGAATTACAGATAGAGAGGAACAGAAAGACCAACCTCTGTCTTGCGCTAATCTCTTGATTTGATCCCTCTCTTCTTTGATAGTCCACAGCTACCTGCTCCCTTGCACACCAAGCTTCACAAAGTACCTGTAAGATCACAGAAGCATAGAACTATACAAAGACATGGATCTATAATCATAAACAATCTAGGGTCAGATGTAAATTGACCATACAAATGTAACAAGCATCAATAACACAAAAGCATAGAGGAAAACTCAAATAACTTTTATTGATAAACAAGAAAAGAGCCAAGAGGAGTTACAACCAGTTGTTCCGACCCGACATCAACCTCCCAGCAAAGAAGCCCCTCTTCACCTCAAACAAATCTTAGATCACCCAACAATCTGATGTTTGTCTCAGGAAACCAACATCAATTCCTTACAATATGCAAAATTCCAGCATCTGGATCTCTGGGATGAGGGATCCATATATAGATATCTGTAAGGGGGATGACTCAGCTTGTGATTTGATTAGTGTCTTCCCTCTGATAGTTCTTGCTTCCACTTGGAGACTGGTGGCCTCTTACTCATCCTTGGTCGAATTCAGTGAGGCAAGTGTCACAGGAGAAGATTCTGGAAGCTTCCATTGCCTCTCCACCTCGCGGAATGACACTACCATTTGTCATTTCTCGCCCATTGCACCCCACAGAAGGGACTTTTGAAATGCAATGCACCCTCACAGTGTATTTGGGTGAGATGCAATGCACTTAGCCAGTGGAGCAGCTGCAATGATCCTGTTTTGACCAACTTGAGCAGTTTCTCATGGAGAACTTCTGGGAGAAGCTGTAATCTGTTGACCTTGTTCCTTTAGGGGTTAGAACAACACTTTTAGGGACTTAGGAGCCCTTGGTTTATGGACATTTCATGCTTGGGGTTGTAGGGCCCAAAAATGTCTATAACACTCATGATGATGGTTCTTCCTCCAAGCAATCAAGCTTCTTTAGAAGGACCTGCTCTGATACCAATTGTTGGAAATAATACTGAGAGGGGGAGTGAATCAGTATTATCAAGTCAAATATTCCCTTTTTCAAATCTAGATAATATACGCTACTTCAGTTAATTAAAACCGTGCATATACACAACTATGTAGAAGGAAACCCGCGTATACAATGCAAACTTATAATTTACTTTATCTTTCAGAAGTTGATAATTAATCTGTGTATCAAAATCAAATAACCAGTAACCAGAGACAGTAAAATAGATCTGAAGACTATCACACACACAAGAACACAAGATATAAGGTGGAAACCCAATGTGGGTGAAAACCACCTGCTGCAATTCGTCTCTATCTTCTTTTAATTAGAAAAATTATTTTTACAATGTACTGGCGCAGTCCTTTACCAGTACGCAGACTGCAACCTGCAGAGAGCTACAACCCTCTCTCATTCTCCAGCTTCTCCTGGAAGGGAGCTACAACCCCCTTAGCTCTTGTACTAGCCAAGATACTAGTATGTAGGTCCTGGCCTACTGAAGGCTACAACCTTCTCTTTCTTCCAGGGATCTCGTTTCATAAATTTTCAGATTGGGTCCATGAACATCAATCAATCATCAAGTATATCTGCATCAAACAATCTCCTTTTCCCAAATTAGCACTGAATCAAGTAAACACTTCTCTGACAGCTGTACCCAGAACACAGTAATAGTAACCACACACCAAATTCTGAACCCAAAATACTGCAACAATAAACAGAGGTAGCTAGATCATAATTTAAAAGATATACGCTACTTCAACAACCTGAAACCTGTGTGCATACACTCCTATGTTTGGACCAACCTGTGTATACGCCGTTTTCATTCACTGAACCAACGTGTATACGCTCTTTCACTTCACTGAACCTGCGTACAGATCTATAAAGGATAATTCATTCTTTCAGATATTCAGACACTAATTAACCCAGATTCTCAAATTTATAGACCAAGTATGCGCCTCATATAACAGATAAAAATCATACAAAGATACTATTATTCAAGCTTAAAGATTATGACCCATCAATAGAACTTATCCTCATTTATGCGCTAAGGTTCCTCCTTCATTCAGATCCAGATCTGCACCATAACCCCAATCACAAATATTTCAGATCTAGCACTTATTCGATATTCAATTCATTCAGATTAATTTCCTTGCCAAATGATCTCCTTCCTCTTTTATAGTCTTAGGCCTTTCACAATACCACGGTCCAAAACCATAATAACACAATACCATGAACCCAATACTTGGGGTCAACACTTTTGGATGCAATACCACGGACCAAAACCATAGGATAAAAAACTCTCGGACTAATACCATGAGCCAACAATGAAAGTGCGTGAACTTTTCTCTTCATGAAAGGAACTTTCCTCTGCATGAAAGTGTGTGAACTTTTCTCTATATGAAAGAAAGTTTTCTCTGCATGAAAGTGCGTGAACTTTTCTCTACATGAAAGAAACGTTTCTCTGCATGAAAGTGCGTAAACTTTTCTTTACATGAAAGAACCTTTTATTTTCATGAAAGTGCGTGAACTTTTCTCTACATGAAAGAAACTTTTATCTTCATGAAAGTGCGTGAACTTTTCTCTACATGAAAGAAACTTCTATCTTCATGAAAGTGCGTGAACTTTTCTCTACATGAAAGAAACTTTTTTTTTCATGAAAGTGCGTGAACTTTGCTGCACTATAATTTATCATCTGAGATGAGTGGGTTGCCATCAAGTACAACATATGTATCATAATGCCAACAAGAAGATCTAGAAGGAGGGACCCGAAGATCCATAGGAGGAGGAGCGCCTCTTCCACTCCCAGATGTGGGCAAAGTTCCCTGCTACAATTCATTGTCGACAGCGAGAGCCAAAAGAACCTCATTTTGGCAGAGGTCATGAAGCAGATGGGCTTACCAACCATTGCACACCCACAACCGTATGTCATCAGGTGGTTTCACGAAGGACATGATCTTTGCGTGAGCTAGCAGTGCTGCCTTCCGTACAACATCAAGCCCTTCACGGATGAGGTATTATGTGACATTTCTCCCCTTGATGTTTTTGATGTATTATTAGGCCAACCATGCTTGTGGAAGCGACATGCTGTGTATGATTCAAGGCGTCGTGATGTTATTGTTACTTTGGGAAATAATTTGTATAGGATACCGGAGGTAGCACCGCCTACTGCTAACTCTTCGGTTACTACAAAACAATGAAGTAATATTATTTCAAAAACATGGAAATTTGTTTTCCTCATGATATGCCCTCAGCGAAAGAAGAAGACAGTAGCCATGACCTCCAGACAGGGCCCCTCTGCATGACAACAATAGATGGATAAGGTTGTGGAGGATTACGAGGAAATCTTCACCTCCCCCGCAGGGGTGCCTCTACATTGTGAGGTCAAGTACTACATCGATTTGACCCCAGGTGCATCATTGCCCAATGGACCAATCTATCGACGCTCCATTCTTGAGAATGATGAAATCAAGAGGAAAATTTAGAAGTTGTTGCAGAAAGGCCACATCCGACCGAGTTCATCGCCCTGAGGGAGCCCAATCGTGTTATTACAAAAGAAGGATGGGACTCGGGTGCTAAACGAGATCATCGTTGAGAATAGGTACCCGATCCCATGAATTGATGACATTCTAGACCAACTCAAGGGGGGAAAATATTTTAGAAAGATGACTTGAAATCTGGATATCACCAGGTACCAATCGAACCCCCTGATGTGTGGAAGACTGTCTTCAAATCCAAGGAGGGCCTTTTCGAATGGTTGGTTATGCCTTTTAGGTTGACGAATACTCCTGCATCCTTCACGAGGCTAATGGATGACATCTTGCGGCCATTCACCAACTCATTTGTAGTTGTATACTTGGATGACATCCTGATCTTCATCCAGAGTTGGGAAGAGAACCTCCACCACATCCGACAGGTTCTCCAAACGCTGCGGTAATACAAGTTGTGTGCCAATTTGGAGAAATGCACTTTTGGCATCACCCAGGTTCAGTATTTGGGATACATTATTGATGAGCGGGGGGTGCATGTTGATCCAGCCAAGATCCAAGTCATTTGGGATTGGTGAGGCCCAAACACTCTAACAGAGCTCCGCAACTTTATGGGTCTTGCCAATTTCTACTACAGTTTCATGTTGGGAATCTCTCATATCACTTGGCCCTTGAGTAAAGCCACCAAGGGAGGACTGAAAGAAAAATTCTTTTGGTATGAATCTCAACAGAAGGAATTCACAGAGTTGAAACATCACCTCTGCTCTGCACCAGTGCTCACATTACCAGACTTGCAACAACTATTTGAGATTAAGGCATATGCCTTTGACTATGCTTTTGGGCTAGTCCTTAGTCAATAGGGGCATCCAGTGGCATACCACAATGAGACACTTTCAGAAACAGCTCAGAAGTATCCCAATTATGACAAAGATATGTATTCCATTGTGCAGGTCAGCCGACAATGGAAGCATTACATTTTGGGGAAGGAAACGGTCATCCACACAGACCACCGACCCCTGCAATTCACACAGACGCAAGGGAAGTTGCAGAATGATCGCCATTAGAAGTAGTGCACATACCTGCAACAGTTCCATTTGAATATCAAGTATAAGAAGGGAAGTACTAATAATGTTGCAGACTACCTCAGCTGACCACTGATCATGGCGTTAACCACCATGCTCAACTCATGTGCGTACAAGACTTCTGATTGGCCACTTCTCTACAAAAGCAACCTAGAATTTATCCACACATACCACATGCTCTTGGAGGGCCAACAAGTTCCAAATTTTCACCTCAAGGATGCCCTGTTATGCCACCTGGGACACCTTTGTGTTCCTTCAAGCGAGCTTGCCAAGATTATATGGGAAGTGCACTATAGTCGGGTCGCTAAGAATTTCGGGGTCGAGAAAATGGTGGTAGTATTTCCGAGGTATTTATATTGGTTGAATCTTCAATAGGATGCCAGGAAGTACATCAGATCCTAAACTGCCTGTGCCATTTCCAAACTGAACATCTAGAATCAAGGCCTCTATACTCCGCTGCCTACCCCTAGTCGACCTTGGGAATCCATATCCATGGATTACATGTCGAGCCTTCCTTTGACTAAGCATGGAAACAACTGTGTTTTTGTGTTCATCGACAAATTCTCGAAGATGGCCATTATGGCAACATCCAAGAAGAATATCACAGTAGAAGCCACTGCTAGATGTAGAAATTTTGAATAATAAACACATATTCAATGGAGATTATCCTGATCATGTACTATTGCGGAATACATACACAATACATAAGCTGCTCTACATTGATCATCAATTTACAGAAGTAGAAACATTCACAGGCGCACATAGAAGCATCAATCAAACTCATTAACACAGTATGTATCCTGGGGAAAGCATCTCGCTAAAAACCCCAACTATCTATATATTATATTGATTGAATCATGTAACTTTACAAAGTACAATGCTTATCACAAGCAATCCAGTACCAGCTCCACCTGTTACACACAATACAACTCAAATCTGATCTCCAAATCTATTCCATTGCTTGCCTGCCTCCACAGCTCAATACCTGCTCAAATGAATGAGAATGGTTTACTAAACTCGTATTTAACCTCCAAAGAATCACTCACACTGGGAAAGACGTGAGCAGAGGCTATAATACTTAGTATTGTCCAATTCATTGGCATACTCAATCCCTTTGATTGTGCAAATCATCATGCACAACTATAGTCACAACTGATAGCAATCTAATCCTCTAACACCTGTCCCTGTTGAACTGAACATGCACTGACATGAAAATGACTTAACTAATGTATTCTATAGTTGCATTATGAGTTAATAATTAGTTTGAAAACTCATCATTAGTCTATTTTCACTTAGACTAATTACAACTAGTTTAACCAAGTCAAACTGAACACAACTCCATCAACTCTACAATCAACTCCACCAAACTCAACTGATTGAGTTCTAACTGAAGTCATGCATGCAACAACTCAACTGACCCACAAAGAAAGCATACTTCCTTATGACAGCTGCATGTGCCACATCTGTAGCTCAAACTGAAGTGCTCCAAGAGAATAAGATCAAGTTTATAGTCCAAATATTATTATGATACAATAATATTTGACTTTTCTATTTTTGACAGCTAGTCTAAAAATAGACTTTGATCACTCCTGCTGTGGTCACTCCTGCTGTGATCAATCCTGCTGTGATCACTCCTGCTGTGATCATCCCTGCTATGGTCACTCCTACTATGATCATCTCTGCTGGGATCCAAAAAATAGAACTTGCGCCATAATTTGCCTGCGGGCCCACTTCGTGAAGGTGACTCCTTTCCACTAAGCTCCATCATCTTGTTGCATTCTCAACAAGAATTTCTTGTTGCACACTTTTCAACACTCCCTCTCAACAAGAAATGCTTCCTCTCAAACCCGATCCTGTAACTCTGGAATGTTCTCCATGCAACACATCTGGCCGGTCCACTAGCTCTATCATCAAAGTCTCTGACTATTATTGCCTTTGTCAACTGAAAACTCTGCATCTCTGTGCTCTTCAGTATCTGACTGCTCTAGCTTCTATCACTTTGATCTCTAACTGCATCTGTGCTGCTGCTAGTTCTATCTCCCAGCATTACATCCGCACTGCACCTCCCAATTGACCTCCCTGTTGGGCTAGAAATACCTTTTGATGCTGAAGCTCTACCTGCTGCTGACAAGTGCTCCCTCTCTGACATCTGCGCTACTGCAACATCTCCATGCATCTCGCACCATTGCACACCTCTTTGTGCCACCTAGCACTGTGCAAAACACTTGTGCCTCTCGCATTGCTGCAGCCTGCTAGCTATGCACTGTCCTAGGATTCCCTGTACTGTCGCTCTCTCTGTCGCTCCATCCGCATCTGTCTCTACCCAATCAGTCAGTTCCTACTACTACACATCGGGGCTTCTATAGCAAGGTCTCATCCAAGAGGTTGGGTACCTCAAGGATCCTGCCCCTCCTCCTTGGGACGATCAATCCACATCACCCCACCTCCTACCTAGAGGTATGGCTGCATGTGATCCCTCGGCCCACCTGGCTCGAAGTTTCCCCCTACTGGAGGTCTCTAGATGAGTAGATGTCTCTACTCGATCTCCTCTCAGCTTCCCTTGTTGTGGCTACTCCACAACCTTCTGAAGCTGCTGCACCAATCATGGCTCCTCCACAATTGTCTGAGACTTCTTCTGGCTCTGCATGTTGAGAGGTAATATACGCTCCCTCTCAACCACCAAGTCTCCATCATGACAATGAAAGCATCGCACTTTCAATTTGTCAACCTTCTTCCCATCATTGGAAGAACAAGATTCAGAAAGAGAAACCTTCTCCTTCCCCTTCTTCGCCTTACTCGCTAAGGCAAATTTCTCCTCATCATGCATAGATGAAGAACTGTCTTTAGTGCGCACTCTAATCTCCTCCTACACAAGATCCGACCAAAGTCTCTCCCATCCTGGTAATTTCTCCCTTCCATTCACCAAGTCCTGGTAGCTATGCCAATTCTTAGGAAGGCCAAGGAGTGCTAGATTCACCATCCTCATCCGACAGTCACCCCCACACTTCCCAGCTCATCCCGGCATTGGGTTAACTTCGTGAGATATTGGGGAATACTGTCTCCATTCTCACACTTAATGTTTCTGAGTTTTATCTCTTTCTTTGGAATTAAATTCGAATTCCACCAGCTCAAAAACTCAACCACTTCCAATCTAGAATTCGTGAGAACAAATTATTTCTTATATAGAGATTGACTGTCTGGGCATTTACCTGGATATCTCACCTTCCAAAAGAAGGATGAATCCAAAGGCTACCTGGCCTGATCACAGACTCTGCCTGGAGAAATAAAATGTAAACACTTTCTGAATAATAGATCCGATGATCAATCCTCGCTTGATATCCTATAAAAATCTCTTCTACAAATCAAGCAGCTCTGATACCATGTAGAAATTTTGAATAATAAACACATATTCAATGGAGATTATCCTTATCATGTACTATTTTGGAATACATACACAATACATAAGCTCCTCTACGTTGATCATCAATTTACAGAAGCAGAAACGTTCACAGACGCACATAGAAGCATCAATCAAACTCATTAACACAGTATGTATCCCGGGGAAAGAATCTCGCTAAAAACCCCAACTATCTGTATATTATATTGATTGAATCATGTAACATTACAAAGTACAATTATTATCACAAGCAATCCAGTACCATCTCCACCTGTTACACACAATACAGCTCAAATCTGATCTCCAAATCTATTCCACTGCTTGCCTGCCTCCACAGCTCAATACCTGCTCAAGAATGAATGAGAATGGTTTACCAAACTCATATTTAACCTCCAAAGAATCACTCACATTGGGAAAGACGTGAGAAGAGTCTATAATACTTGGTATTGGCCAATTCATTGGCATACTCAATCCCTTTGATTGTGCAAATCATCATGCACAACTATAGTCACAACTGATAGCAATCTGATCCTCTAACACCTGTCCCTGTTGAACTGAACATGAACTGACATGCAAATGAGTTAACTGATGTATTATATAGTTACATTATGAGTTAATAATTAGTTTAACAACTCATCATTAGTCTATTTTCACTTAGACTAATTACAACTAGTTTAACCAAGTCAAACTGAACACAACTCCATCAACTATACAATCAACTCCACCAAACTCAACTGATTGAGTTCTAACTGAAGTCATGCATGCAACAACTCAATTGACCCACAAAGAAAGCGTACTTCCTTCTGACAGCTGCATGTACCACATATGTAGCTCAAACTGAAGTGCTCCAAGAGAATAAGATCAAGTTTATAGTCCAAATATTATTATGAGACAATAATATTTGACTTTTCTATTTTTGACAGCTAGTCTAAAAATAGACTTTGATCACTCCTGCTGTGATCACTCCTATTGTGATCATCCCTACTGTGGTCACTCCTGCTGTGATCATCCTTGCTGGGATCCAAAAAATAGAACTTGCTCCATAATTTGCCTGCGGGCCGACATAGTGAAGGCGACTCCTTTCCACTAAGCTCCATCATCTTGTTGCATTCTCAACAAGAATTTCTTGTTGCACACTTTTCAAAACTAGACTCTTCTTTGAATGAGTGTGGGTGCACTTTGGGATCCCACAGTCTATCATCTTAGATCTGGATAGTAGGTTCCCCATTACATTTTGGTCCAGTCTCTTGTCGATGCTGGACACCAAGCTCACTAAGTCCACAGATTTCCATCCCCACACTAATAACCACATAGAAGTCATCAACAGGATGATCGTACACATTCTACACATGTACAACTTAAAGCATCCATGCACATGGGATGAGAGCCTCCCCTATGTTCAACACAACTATAACCGAGCTCTCCACAGCTCGACTGGCCACAACCCTTTTTAGGTGGGCTTGGGATTCTAGCCATTATGTACCATTGATGTGGCCATACCATTTATGGCTACACAAGTAGATTCAGCTCATGTTTAGTTCGAAGCCGATAAGGCAAACAACTTCATTAAGCATATACAACATATTTTCCAGGAGGTCCATGACATTCTAGAGAAATCAGCTGCCAAGTACAAGCAACGACATGATCAACATCAGGTGCCACACAAGTTTCAAGTGGGTGACAAAGTCTAGTTGCATTTGCGGAAGGAACACCTTACTGAAGCCTATTAGAAACTCATACCACTCTGATATGGTCCTTACACCATTACCAAGGCTATGGGAGACAATGCATTTGACCTCAACATTCCCCCATTCCTTGGCCTGTACCTAGTGTTCAATGTGGACTGCCTTCGACCATACTTCCCACTGGAATTTCTAGACACATTAGACATTGCAGAACAACTCACACCTACAGAGTTAATTCCAGATTGCATGGAAAAAAACAAAAATGATCGGATCATGGATATGCAAATCAAGAACACTCAACAAAAAAGGATCCAACTATATCGACTTGTCAAAGCAGGCCAACTCTTTCACCAGGGACCAAGTTCACCAGAAGTTTCCTCATCTCATGGAGGAACTCCACGCAATGGGGACCATTTCTTCCTAAGGGGGAAGGAATGATCCAGGTGGATATTGGTGGCCACCCGCCTATTCTAGTTGGACCCCCACCATTGTTTCTTTCAGTTTTTCAGTTTCCTTGTTTGTAGCACAATTTACTATTTTTGGCATTTTTTCGGGTCCTGAACTTCTGGAGCCATTTTGAGGCCCTAAATGATGTTTTTTTGGGACAATTGGGACCATCATGGGTCCTTGATCAATGTTTGTCTTTTGAAAGTTGTAGTCCTCAGATAGATATTTCTAATGAGGTATTTTTCATGTCAAACGGAGATCGTATGCCAAAGGTACGACCTCGGGAAGTTGATGTACCAATTTACCCAAATGGGGCCCATAGTTTGGCACTTCATCTCCTAGAGTTAGGTTTTTGGATGTTTAGGGTTTTCCATTGTTTCTCAATAACAAATAGGCCTTTAAGCCTCATTGTAACACAGTTTAGAGGCATGTAGCCGCCACATATCTTCTCAGAGATAAGATACCATCACCCGAGCTAGCCTTATTTCCGTTTTGTTTGTAAACATATTTCAGTATTGGATATTAATGAAATGAAGTGTTATTTCTATAACAGCTCTGTATTTATGGTTATATCTGTAATTTGTTGCATTCCTATTTAAATATGGATTAGTGGTATCAGAGAAAACTTCTCTTTCTTTGTTTTTCTTTGCATGTCCCCAATGAGGTAGGGATATAAGGGGGTAGAAGTCGATTTGGTTGAACCTTTGCAAGTCAGCGTCGTAAACCCCAATGGCCGCCCATGGGGGAATAAAAGAAAGACAAGGGTGTAGGAGATCCTATCAAAATATTGCTCAAGGAGGCCCTCGAGAAACAAAGGAACATGATGATGGATAACTTTGCCCATATCCTTCAATGGTTTCCTACCAGCGGTGCATCCACATCCATCAGCCACTTTGGAGGCTCCACTCTTTTTAAGGTACAAGTAAACTTTGACATTCCCATATTTGGGGGCCAAATAGATGTAGACGCCATAGATAAATGGTTAAATCTACTCGAAGGATAATTTTTTGTTCATGATTTTTCCAGCCAAGAAAAGATTACTTTTACTCTTCTCAAAGCTGCCCCCCACATCAAGGACTGGTGGGAAACCTACTGTGAGCAGAAGGATGAAAGTATGACCTCATTGTTTTCAGTCGCACCCACTTGGAATTCATTTTATGATTCCATCAAGGAGCAGTACTACCTTGTTAGGAGCTATGAGGATTAATACATAAAGTGGACAACGCTATGGCAGGGAAGGGACCAAGATGTGTCAGAGTTTACCAATGCTTTTCATACCCTTCGCATGAAGTTGGATATCAAGGATTATGAGAAAAATTTGGTACCGAAGTATCGCAACTGCCTACACAGGTACATTCAAGATGAGATGGAGTTCCTGGACATCTCCTCCCTCAGCACGGTGGACCGATACACCGTCAAGATCGAGCAAAAGTTTAAACAGAAGAAGCAAGGCTTTGGATTTTTTAATCCGAAGAAAGGGAAAGGTGCCCCCAAAGCATAGATGTTGGGATGGGGTCCCCTGGGTTAGTTTTGGGGTTAAGATAACCCAAGTTTTGATCAATTTTTGTAAATAATGTAAAGTCTCCTCGATTTGTGGATGCGGAGTGCGTAGATGAATAGGAGTCAAAGGGGTTTAGCCCCTTGGTTTTTGTAAAGTTTGACTCAGTTTTGAGATCCACCCATGGTCCACGGACCATGGCATTGTATGGAAAAGGCCTATAAGTAGGTGTGTCTTAGAGAGTCTAAGGCATGTTTTTGATAGTAATTGATGAGGGATAGGAAGTGATAGCAAAGAGAAGTGGGTCAAATAGGAGAAGAAAGGCTCTGTAGCTGAATGGGCAGAGGCCTAGGTAGAGTCTGCAACTGAGTGCGCGAACCCATACAACTGCGTACACAGGGTAGTTTTGAGTCTGTAACCTTGAATTGAAGATCAATAAAGACAGTTTTCGAAGAATTCTTGTGTTATTTTGTTTACTTCTATTAATGCTATATGTTGTCGATGAATGATGTGCTTTATGGAATGTTGACTAAATGTTGCATGATTATCTTTAATAAATGCTAATGATGTACGCAATGCATGTTTAAGTATTTTTGCAAAGACTCTGATGAATTTTCTGATGTTTACTAATAACTTAAGTAAATATGCACGAACCCTAATTTAGGACTACTCTATGATGTGTGTAAGTATATAGATTGACCGTTAAAGGTCCGCAAAGGTCTAAAGGCCATTTTGACAGAGTTGTAACAGTGTGCCCTAGGAGTGTATTGATCTGCGCGAACGAATATTTGAGGCACTAGAAGACATCACACTAGTCTCTAGATGCAGAAACATGGTTCTTGCATCCCCCATACTTCTTTGGGTGAGACTGTAGCCTGCGCTACGAGGGTTGTTTTCGAAAGGGCCAGTAGTGTAGGGTTTTGTTTGTTGGCATAACTGACTCTGAACCTAGGTCAGGTCCCCCTAATCCAAAAAATGGTTCTGTTCCTGAGACCGGGATCTGCTTGAAAGAGATGTGTGATGTTGCACCATTGGAATCCGACCAAGAAAGAAATTGAAAAGAGGCTGGATCGAAAGATTCACGAGTTCGCGACGCAAGAAAAAAAGAATCCACGCCTGTAGAAGGAAGAGTGGTTGAAAAACTATCTGTATACAGATATACATAAGATTGTCTTCTACACCTTCCCCATTGAGTTGTATGAATGGTTGGCTAAATTGATAGATAGCCAAGGAAGGTGGAAGCTCGATAATCCGATAGTGTGGACTCCAAAATTAGTGCAATGGTTAGAAGCCTCTAAAAACAAGATTGTACAAGTTGTTGATCATTGGCTCGATTATATTATAGGAGGATTTGTTACAGAATTTGCAATTGATACCTTAGTCAACTATAGTGAAGCGGAGAAATTATTTTTCAAAGGACCGCGATGTAAGTATTTAAGATCTTTGAATACCTAGATTAAAATGTTGTTATGTGAAAAATAGGTGATGCCATTACCTTGATGTTTATAGCTACACGAAGTGGATGACTCTTTAGAAATTGTGAAGGATCAGGACCGGAGTATAGTCCATTGATTGGGCCTCCCTTAAGTGACGGCAAAGGGGCGAAATGGACTTCGTCGCGAAGTGCTATTCAACTAATCACTCAGGAGATTCCTCGAGTAAATCATTTTTCCACTCCACCTCCGCCTCCACCTCCACCACATACACCTTCGCCCACACCTCCACCTCCACCACCACCATTCAACATGGCGAACACGATGAAGATGCTGATTTTCAAAGGCATATGGAGTGAAGATACAGAGTAGTTATGGTTTTTTGCGAATGTTTTGTGGACAGTGCAACAGATTACTGATGACAATATAAAGAAGGCATAGTTTGTTACTGCTCTTCAGGATCACGTGCTAACTTGGTATATTGAGTATTGTTCTGATAATCCTCTTGCATCGCTAGCAAAGACTAGGGCAGTGTTAAACAAAGAATTTAGTAAGCGTAAGTCTGACTTACAATCAGTAATTAGATTAAAACAAATCATGTTGAGGGTTGATGAGATGTCTAGGGAATTAGATCAAAGGTTTAAGTGTCAGATTCGAGAGGCTAACATGCATCTCACAAATAGTCAACATCGCGAATGGTTTATAGCTTCACTTCTGTGCCACCTGAGAATCGCTCTATCACAACAAAAGATAGGAACATAGGTAGAATCCTTCAAAATTGTGATGAGGTTGCATGCATCACCTATTCAGGATGCGACCTTTGGGGTACAAAAGATCCATTCTCAGTTACGGAGCCTACACCTAGAATTACAGAGTTTGAAGAAAGACAAGGAGACTAAACCAGAAATGCACACAGAGGTCTGTTGTTTAAAGTGCAAGGGCTAAGGGCATGATAAAGACCATTGTCCAATATATGGGAATTATATTACAGGAGGGGAACCAATTCACCTGAAACCAGAAGCCCCAGCAAGGCCGAGCGTGGGAACTTCCCTATGGTGTGCTATTTGTCAGGTTACTAGACAGCATGCGATGGATAATTGTCATTTAATTCAAAAGTTCATCTAGACACCCCAGAAGTTGTTCTGTAACTTCTGCAAATTTGTGGGCCATGATGGGCGCCACTGTCAAAGCTATGAGATGATGATGTAAATAACACCTACATATCAGATGCAAGCAGAGACTCGGCCTCTAGAGCAGGGCGATGAAGGAGAGCAGGGAGGTTATCAGGGTCGAGGACGAGGCCGAGTAGGAGGAGGACCTAGTAGAGGTTGCTATTAGATTATTTGCTACAACTACAGATAGCTGGGGCACTACACGTGATAATGTCAGAATCAGACATGCCTGTCATGTCAATACTGTAGCCAGTTTGACCATACTATAGAAGAATTCCCGGTGCTGATAGCTAAAATGCAAGAGAAGAAAGTGCAATGTTGGTAGCCTACGCAAAACTTATAGATGATGACAGATGAGCCCTACAAAGAGGATCAAAGCATGAATATAGTGCTGAGAAGTGGAATAATGACTAGCGATGATAAAGGTAAACAACCTAAAGAGGATGGATGAGTCCACAAGGCCCTAGAGAAGGAAGTTGGCTTTAATCTAACTCGTGCTAAGGAAACATTTATGAAAGCCAAGAAAAGCTTTGTTGAGGTCTCCACCTCAGGAAGCCAGGATGAGGTGCAAGAAATGAGTGCACCTGCAGAGGTTGATCCCTCTGTACTCACTACATTTTTGGAAACTTGCATAAAACTGTTACGTGATAGAAAAGTTGTGGAAGGCCTGCAAGAATTAACAAACAAACGGGTGGTCAGAAATATTTCCAAACATAAGGCATGAACGAGGCGCGAGATGAGGCTTAGTGTGCAGATAGGTGATTATGAAATGGACCAAGCCATTTTGGATTTGGGGTCTGATGCAAATGTTTTGCCAAAACAAACATGGGAAAGAATGGGGAGACTTGCACTGCAGTGGTCTCCGATTCAGGTCAGAATGACGAACCATCAGAAAATCATCCCGATGGGACGATTATATGGAGTAACCGTTGATATAGAAGGGGCGATCGCGATGGCTGAATTTGAGGTTATAGAGTTCGTCGATGATAGTAATCCATACCCTGCGATCCTGGGAATTGACTCGACCATTGACATGAATGGGGTCACCAATTTGAAGAAGAGGACACTGTCATTTGAAAGAAAATTTCTTCGGGTTGTAGTACCGTTGGATCCTGAAAAAGGGGCGTGCTATATTGAACTAGTCCGTGATTATGAAGAAAGTGATGATGAACTGGATCAAATCTAGAAAATAACAGCGCGAGATCAAGACTAGATCAATCCGACGGTAGATGAACAGATTACATGGGATTGGGAGAGTTCATAGACCTCTGATTCAAATGAAGAGTTGGAGCATTGGCAGAATCACTTGCATGAAGTATCAACATTGCGATGCAATATGATGATGAAGTCGCTGCACTGTGTGCCATCGGAGGTAAGGAAACTACCCTATTATGATGGTTTAACTGATTTAGATCTATTTTTGGATGAATTTGAGCGTGAACTCCTCGAGGATCACCACTTCCAAGATTTAGAATTAGCACTGCGCGATACATCCGCACGATGGTGGGGTAAGGATAATGATAGTTTTGATGAATGGCAAGATTATAGAAGGATGATGAGGTTACAGTTTGGGTGTCCTAATACTAGATTGACTAAGAAATACAATAGAAGGAATGATCTGCACGATCACCTATCAAAATGCACTAAATCATGAGGAAGAGAGCCACAACCAAAGTGGGTACACTTATTTTTCCATACTTTGGATACAATTCCCTTGAACTAGTATCTGGAAACAGAGCTCCGCCATGGAACTGTGGAATGGGATATATTGAGGGAAGGATTCTTATTGACCTTTAGCTTTGAAGATTGCTTCACAAGCATTGATGAAGCTCTAGAAGAGATTAAGGCAATTATCTTCAGAAAGTCACAAGAACCTATGGAATGGATCCAACTAGACTGGAGCACCCAGCTGCGCCATGCGCTGAATTGATATAATCTAACCACTAAAGAGGAGGACGAAGATATGAGAAAAATTAATATTCCAGAGGTAGAAGGGAATTACGAAGTCGAAGGCCCACAAATAGACAACCTAGACATCATTGCGCCTTTGAATACAAAGCAAGTAAACATTGGTACTGAAGCAGAACCAAAGTTCACGAAAATTGGAGATTATTGGGATGACGCTACCATGGATAAAGTTTCTGAGTTACTCCACAAATACCAGGATCTATTCCTTACCAAGTTCTCAGATTTGAAGGGCCTATTTGGTAATTTGGGCATTATGAAGATCACTCTGAAGCCAAACGTGAAGCCTATTAAACAGAGGACGTATTGCCTTAATCTGAAATACAAGGAAACATTTCGTCTAGAGATGGATAAGATGCTGGAGGTAGGCATCATAGAACCAATTGAAGAATCTGATTGGGTAAGCCCAATGGTGGTTCAGTGGAAGAAACAAAAGGGTGAGATAAGGATTTGTGTAGACCTGTAGAAGATTAATGATGCATGTGTCCACGATCCATTCCCAACACCATTTATAGATGAAGTGCTAGACAATGTTGGAGGTCAGGAGGCATACTCCTTTACTGATGGGTTCTACGGATATCACCAGATTAATATTGTGCCCAAGGATAGGAGCAAAACAACCTTCGTGACGGAATGGGGTTGTTTTCAGTACACTGTGATGTCCTTTGGACTTAAGAATGTGACTGCGATATTTTCCTGCATAGCCATAGCATTGTTCAAGGAGTTCATTCATAAGTTCCTGGAAGTATACTTTGATGACTGGACGGTGTTTGGATTAGTGAAGTGCCATGTAGAAAGTCTGCGCCTAATGTTGGATACGTGTCGCAGATACAAGATCGTGCTAAACTTGAAGAAATGTATATTTTGTGTTCCCTTTGGAATCTTGCTGGGTCACGTGGTGTGCAAGCAAGGGCTGATGGTGGACCCTGCAAAGATTGTAGTAATTGTGAATTTGCAGGCACCTAGGAACATCAAGCAACTGTGCACGACACTGGGACATACGGGATATTATAGAAAATTTATCAAAGCTTATGCTCAAATTATTGTGCCCATGGAGAAACTGCTCAAGTAGGACGCAACATTTAGTTGGGATGAAGAATGTCAACGTAGCTTAGACGTATTGAAAGAAAATATGGTCATTGTGCTGATCTTGGTATTGGAAAAAGGAGTTTCACGTACATGTGGATGCCTCTTTCATTGCATTGGGTGCAGTGTTAACACAGGTCGACGAAGGAGAAATGGACCATTCTATAGCCTTCGCGAGTAGGAAATTATTGAAGGCCGAGAAGAATTATTCAACGACTGAGCGTGAAGGACTGGCCATGGTGTACACACCATAAAAATTCAAGAATTATCTGTTAGGAGGGAATTTCAAGATGTATACAAACCATTCTGCCTTGACATACTTGGTCAATAAGCCTGTGTTGGGGGGGAAGATCTGCAGATGGTTTCTATTATTTCAGGAGTATGACTTTGAAGTCATTGTGAATCTAGGGAGGTTAATTGCAGGACCTGACCATATGTAGCGGATCGAAACAGGAGAAGAACCTAATAATCTGGAGGAAGGGTTGCAATATGTGCATATCTTTGTGGTGTGCATATCAGACAATCATTTTGCAGATATTATTCACATCCTAACTTTGGGGATGGCACCAGAAGGATATACAAGTCAGCAAAAGAAGGAATTAGTAGTGTGCGTGATATATTTTTCAGTTATTACGGGACATTTATATAAGATGGGTATAGATGAAATATTGTGAATATATGTGTCGGATTTTGAGCCGGATAGAATTCTTGTTGAAGCTCATGGGGGAGCTGCGGGAGGTCATTATGTAGGAAAGGCAACTGTGCAAAATATTTTGCGCACAAGACTATGGTGGCCTACATTGCACAAACATTCCAATGCGTATTGTAAGGCATGTGATGCATGTCAAAGAACTAGCAGACCATCACGAAGAGATGAGTTTCCATTACATTCTCAAGTATCTTTGTATACCTTTGAGAAGTGGGTGATTCATTTTGTTGGGCCAATTCATCTCCCAGGAAAGAAAACAGGTGTGCGCTATATCATCACCGCGACGGAATATCTCACTAGATGGATGCAAGCACAGCCAGTTAACGTTTGTATAGGGGCTACGACAACAAAGTTTTTCTTTGAATATTTCTTAACTAGATTTTGCTGCCGAGAAGTGTTGATGAGTGACATAGGTACTCACTTTCTAAACAAAATGCTTAGCGTGTTGACTGAAGAATTCCAGGTCTACCATCAGAAGAGTATACTGTATCACCCTCAGTCCAATGGGACTATTGAAGCCTTTAATAAAATTTTGGAGAACACGCTAATGAAGATCTGCAATGCCCAACGGAATGATTGGGATGTGTACGTACCTATAGTACTATGGGCTTATAGGACTACTTGTAAGAAGCTGACAGGGAAAACGTCATTCAGATTAGTATATGGGGTCAAAGCTGTAATTTTGATGGAGTAAATTATCCTTAGTCTACGCATAGCAACACTGATAGATATGGCGGATCGCGAGGCCTTGGAGGAACGAATTGCGCAACTGATGGAGCTCGAAGAAGATCGATTTTTGGCAAGATTTCATCAACAAGTAAAGAAGGAACGTGAAAAAGTGTGGCATGATTGCCATATCAAGCTTCACACTTTCAAGGTAAATGATCTTGTCCTGTTATATGATAGTAAATTCACTAAATTTATGGGGAAATTCCATATGCATTGGCTAGGACCATATATTATCAAAGAAATTACAGATGGAGGCACAGTTCAGCTTGTGAAGCTGAACGGGGAACCTTTACCAGGAAGAGTGAATGGGAGCAGATTGAAGTTATATATAGGGGATTTTTCGTAATGACTATATGGCAGTTGGATAGTCTTAGTGCTCCAGGAAGTTGCAACGGAGTGCGGGACTATAAACTACACTACCCAGTTTTGAGGACAACGCAACGAGCAGGCTGCGTGGAAAGTGATAGAGAGGCAACCTATGAAGCTGCGTGTAGGAAGCTGCACCATGGAGGAAGATGTCAAGCAACACAACATGAAAGTGACCATTGAAGTTATTATTCATGACTTGACAACCAGAAGATGGTTAAGTGGAGCAGGGTTGTGGCATTAAAGGAAAAAATCTTTGAAGATCTGCCACCAAAACAACATTTATTGTCAGAATTTGCAGGGAACGGTCGAATTTGAATTCAAAACTCCCTATAAATTACGCATGCCAATCCAACAGAGAACACTTTGCGCTCTCAGAATTGTTAGTGTAATTTGTTGTCTATCGCCTATGAACCGATCAGCTTGGGAAGATTTAGTCGATAGCTTCGTGTTTGCTAAGTTATCTGAGATAAACCATAAGTTTATTCTTGACAAAATTCTTGCACCATGTCTTGTTGAAACTGTGAGTACTAGTGATGTTTCCTTCGAGGCAACTGCCCCATAAGTGGTAAGTATGGAAGCTTTGACTCCTGTGCCTATGGCATCGAGGTTGTCTAGGTTGAAGTCTACACCTACTAGAGAAACCCAACCAACCAAATAAAATAAGGATAAGAAGAAGAAGCCAATGCTGGTCCATGCTTCCCCAAGAAAGCACTCCCAAACATAGAAGTCGAAGAAAGATAAGCAGCCAGAGAAGGTAGTGACCTAGAGGTGGAAGAAGCCTAGGGAACCGAAGATATTGACGTTGAAGGAGCAAAACCTATAAGGTTCCCTGAGTATATCCCTCTGTGGAAGGGAAAAGAGAAGGTCATGAAGGACCCAGATTCTAAAAAGTTCACCATATCTATGCCCCTGCTACCTGAGCAAGTCCCTTTCGAAGGTCCTCATATCACACGAACCCTACTATTGAAATGGAGGATTGGGACCTCGTAGACCATGCTAGGTTTCCACACTTGGTGAAGAACAAGTACATGAGGTAGGTCTACTATGCGGAGTTAGGTGCTACCGTGTTGGAAATGGAGGAATGGGTCTGCAATGTCAAGCACTCTGGGTTACTTAACCTACTGTGGGTGCCACATTATCACCACACCCCCATTAATACAATATGTGTGTGCCAGATTCTCACATTGGTGCACAATGGTTGTCTATGGCTAGGAGCACCTATACCCATCAAAGACATGCTTATTCACAAAATCACTCACCTGCCTTATAAGGGCGCGAACCCGGCTAAGGATTTTTGCGGAAAGACTGGGGAGAAAGACCTCGTAGAAATAATGAAGAGAGATTATGACCTTGTGAAGAAGTCACGAGGGTATTCAATTTATGTCTATAACAGACTGACAGTTCAATTGGCTGCCCATATTTTAGTAGTAAAGGTGATGAGAAAATGTCACATGGATGAAGTTCCGGTGCTTGTAGTTTCCCTTGCTGCATAGTGCACAAAAGGCATACAATTAAATTGGTCAAGCTACCTCTATTAGGAGTTCCTAGCGAACAGCCGAGATGCCCAAGATGAAACCAAGTCATTCCACTACGCTTGGTTGTTTCTGTCGATTGTGCTTGTTGCATGGGAATTTCTGCAGGATAGCCAATTTCCTCCACTTGAAGAAGGCTTTCCACAAAGGATGTCGCGCAAATTATCGAGACGAAGATATTTTGGGTTCATATGGAAATGAGTCTCCGCATGGCCATCAATTAGTGTCTGAGGTTTTCCCCAACCTTGTTCATGCAACTGTCACCCTACGTAGCATTCAAGACCGACTTCCATAGAGTGTACATTCAAGCACGAAAGGATCTAGAGCATAAATGGCATGACTTGCCATATTTGGAGATAGAAATGGATGTGCAGGAGGTTGTAGTGAAATGGCCTACAGAATGGCGTGCCTCATCAGACTTAGATGCTGGATGAAGCATGGGTACGGAAATTTTTGCCACAAAAAAAAGAAAGGAGGCAGCTAAGCAGGCTACACGTAACCTAGTAGTACAAAAAAAGAAGCCTCTGAAAAGGCTCATGTGGAGCAAGAACATGCTGCCAAGGAGCAGGCAGAATAGGAACTGTGCGAATCACAAAAAGGTGACAAGTCACCTTCACTGGAGACAGAGGAGGAAGAACTTTCAGGGCAAGGCGACGGAGGCAATGAGGGTAGGGTGCCCCATTTATTTGGAAAATACATGTCAAGGAGCAGTAGGGAGGTACAAGGAAGAAGTAGAAATCGGATAAGTCATGGGTTGATCCCATGGTCTTAACAGAAGGCGATCTTGATGAGATCGGGGATAAAATTAGGGATACGACAACTGAAGTGCTGCAGTAGTTTGAGAAGCAATACATGCAGATGTTGGAGAGAATCCAAAAGGATCTGCATGAGCTGCAGATCCAAGCAAGCATAATACAGGTGGGCCAGATAAGCGAGCGCGAAGCAAGCGAGCGTGGCACTTGGGGCAAGCCAAGCAACAAAGTTAGTAAGGACCCTTGACCTCCAAACTACAGCATTTCCAGATGGGTCCCTTCATGCAGAGACCGCCGACGATCACATTATCCTAAGTACAATCAAGAAAATCAGGCTAAATATAGCGGCGCTCTCCAATGAGACCCTCCATGTGCTGCATATAGGGTTGGCAGATGAATTGAGAACTAGGGAGCAGTGCGCCTTCAACCTTATTAGTGAGTACAAAGTGAACAATGAGAAAATTTTCTCTGAAAAGCTACAAGCTTTGAAGGTAAAGGAGGCACTTTAGATGCGTAGTTCTAGTCTGGAGTCAGTAGTAGTAGAAGCATGCAAGACAGTACCTGAACTTCACATCCCGAAGGATGCACAACTAGAAGCATAGATTAGAACACTAGTTGCTGGTGTGTGTGAGGCTAAAGCAGAGGTTGGTGTTATTGGGAAATCTAGTGTCCACTTGGAGCTGCTAGTCCCACTAAGAGAAATAGATAAGAGTGGAATGAAGTACACCAACCTCAGTCTTGCGCTTGGTTCCTTGCTTGATTCCTCTCCCTTCTGACAGATCCTTGCCGCTTCTCCTTCATCTACCCAGCTTTGAAGAGCACCTGTGGAATCAAAGCAGCATAATACTATCAAAGAACAGAGATCTACAATCATAAACAATATAGGACCAAATGTATATTAACCACACAAATGCATATATCATCAAACATACAAGAATGTGGAGGAAAACTTGAATAACTTTATTAATGTCAAGAATAAGCAAAGAGGATTACAACCAATTGTTCTGACCTAACATCACCCTACAGCATGAAAGCCCTTCTTTCACCTCATGAAAAGCTTAGATCACCCAACACGATGATATTATAACAAGAAACCAACAACACTTCCTTACAAGATACAAAATTCCAGCCTCTGGATCTCTGGGATGAGGGATCCATATATAGATGATTACAAGGGGGTGAGTTAGCTTCTGGGATTTTGATTAGTGTCCTCTCTAGTAGTTCTTGATTCCACTTGGAGAATGATGATCTCTTACTCATCCCTGGGTGAATTTAGAGAGGCAAGTGTCACAGGAGAAGTTTCTGGAAGATTCCATGATCATCCACCTCGCAAACTGTCTTTGCCATTTGTCCACTCTCGCCCATCGCACCCCATAGAAGGGCTTTTCAGTATGCATCACACCTCCCGTGTGCATTAGGTGGGATGCATCGCACTTTGACCATGGAGCAGGTGAGATGGTCTAGTTTTGACTAGTTCTGAGCAGTTTTTCATGGAGAACTTTGGGAGATGATGTAATCAGTTGACCTTGTTCTTTTAGGGTATGGAACAACACTTTTAGGGACTTAGGAGCCCTTGGTTTATGGACATGTTTGATTGGGGTTGCAGTGCCCAAAAATGTCTATAACAGTTGCCCCCTAAAGCATGAGGTCATTAATCTTTTGATGTCAGGTGAAATGCTTTATCATGAGGATCCAAAGTTTTTTCGAGCTGGAAGGTGACCTGTAATAAGATACAATACAATACATTATCTTCATAATATTTTTCATGATCTAGCTGAGGCAGGCATTCCCATGCTCAGCTTTATAAATTCATTTTCATGTACATAAGACAGACAACCGTCTATGCGGGAGACTGATGATTCTAATATAGTCATCATCCTTTGATTCGGATGATCATCTGTGCAGCAACAATGTACATTTGATGTCTTTATTTTCCTGAATATATCATAGCCCAGATGGATGAAACTAGATCTGGGTTCTTCAAACTCATTCAATCTTCACTCGGAGTACAAGTCGATCCATGTGAAAGATGTTCTGGAGTCAAACATGGAAAGACATCGCCTGATTACCAGCCAATGATGTAAGCTGTTAACAAGCGCGAGAGGAATCACCGATAATGATGATGACCCTCAAGGTACTA